>CM070777.1:1800000-2400000 GCA_036346955.1 Dipus sagitta | reverse complement strand
TCTCTGGCTTGGGCTTCCCATCTCTCCATGGCATGCTGGGAGTATAGAGCCTACCACAGCTTCCAGTTTTTGTGGGGGGCCAAGGGATTCAAACCCAGCACTTTTCCACTGAGCCATCTCCCCGGGCCTCTTGACCACTTCTTTTTTATTAACTTTTTTCTTTTCTTTGTAAATTTTTTTCTTAATTTTTATTAACATTTTCCACGATTATAAAAAACATCCCATGGTGCTATCCTCCCTCCCCCCACTTTCCCCTTTGAAATTCCATTCTCCATCACATCCCCTCCCCATCTCAATCAGTCTCTCTTTCATTTTGATGTCATGATCTTTTCCTCCTCTTGTGATGGTCTTGTGTAGGTAGTGTCAGGCACTATGAGGTCATGGATATCCAGGCTATTTTATGTCTGGAGGGAGGATGTTGTAAGGAGTCCTACCCTTCCTTTGGCTCTTACATTCTTTCCGCCACCTCTTCCGCATTAGACCCTGAGCCTTGGAAGGTGTGATCGAGATGTTTCTTTGTAATTTTTTAAAACTATTTATATTTTATTTTATTTGCAAGCAGAGAGAGAGAGAATGGGCATGTCAGGGCCTCCAGCCATGGTAGACAAACTCCAGACGTGTGCCCCACTTTGTACATCTGGTTTTACATAGGTACTGGGGAATCAAACTCTGGTTGTTAGGCTTTGTAGGCAAGCTCCTTAGCTGCTAAGCCATATCCCCATCCCTTCTTTGTATTTTTTTATGAGAGAGAGAGAGAGAGAGAATTGCCACACCAGGGCCTCCAGCCACTGCAGTTGAACTCCAGATGCAAGTTCATGTAAGACCTTGCTTCACCTTGTGTGCCTGGCTTACGTGGGACCTAGAGAATTGAAGATGGGTCATTTGGCTTTGCAGGCAAATGTCTTAACTGCCAAGCTATCCCTTGACCTTGACCATTTCTTGTTAATCTGGTATAAAGCCTTTGCTGGATAACTCCTTGTGCATATGCAAACACACTTTGTCTTTCTCTTATCACATGGGCTATTGTAGATTGTCAGTTTGAGGGTGGGACGCTTGCCTGCTGACACAGAATGGGAGAGCACTTGTAGAGGAACAGGAGTGGTCCTGGGATGGGGGTGTTGTCTTGGAACCCTGGGGGCAGAGCAGATGAACATGTGACACCGGGTTGGTGATGAGGATGCAGAAGTTTGCAGGGGACAGGAAGCGGCTTGAGAGAAAAGGCTCCAGCCAGAGACATTAAAGTGTGCAACGCGCGTGGATGGTGAGGGCGTGAGTGAGTCACACCACTGGCATTGAAGGGGGAGGAGAGGCCGTTTGGAACCAGAGGCAGGAGCAAGGGGACTAGCTACCTGGAGAGAACCCAGCCTCCCAGTGACTCGGAGGGAGCCATGCTAAGCACGGGGCTGGGCCAGGGTGGCTGATGGCCACCTTGAGGAGTCAGCGCTGCTGGGGAGTCCCAAGGGAGGAAGGAGGCAGGGCCTACAGGTTTGCAGGTTCTCACTAGGCCAAAGGGGACCCAAAAGTGGGAGCTCCAGATCAGGCAGGGACTTCCCTAGAGGGGGCAGACTACCTGAAAGGGCAGGGCTGCAGCAGTGGCCGGGGGCATTTGCCAGAACAAGGTAGGGGTTCTCCGGGCCCCATTCTGCTTCTGAACTGCGGTGTGGGAGGCTCGGAGCGCTGGTGTGAGCGTCCCTGGGACGAAACCCTGTTCTACACTGATGCTCACAGCTTGAGCGACTCCCTTAATCTTTTAGGGACTTCAACTAGGTGAAAAATGGATTCTTGACCTCTCTGTAGAAAAGTTTCAGAATGACCAGTATGAGGCAGCGTTGGAGTTTATTGAATGAGCTTCCACATAGGTGGGTAGAAAGTGAGCCGCCCCTGACAGCATGGATGTGGGCTTCTCAAAGGAGTCCCTGTGCCTCCCCATCTTTATAGCAACCATTTTGGTGGGTTTTGAGGCTGCTCTCTTCAAAACGTTCTTAAAGAACCTAAATTAGGGCCAGAGAGATGGCTTAGCAGTTAAGGCGCTTGCCTGTAAAGCCTAACGACCCAGGTTTGATTCCCCAGGACCCACGTAAAGCCATTTTCATAGAGTGGAACATGCATCTGGAGTTCATTTGTAGTGGCTGGAGGCCCTGGGGCACCCATTATCTCTCTCTCTCTGCTTGCAAATAAAATAAATTAATTAAAAAAAAAAACCTACATGAGATCACAGGGTGGTCCCTATGCATTGGATACAATCACAGCTTATAAGGTAAGACCCTAGATCATGAGGTGGCAGGGGACGTTCAGATGTTTTGACTGTGAATAAAGTTTTGGTCTAGTTTGTGAAATTCCAGAAAATACCTGGGAAGTAGTAAGGTTGTACTTGAAGATCAGATGGGCTTAGCCCTTTTAACATTCTTATTGTTGTTCCTATTATTTTGGGTTATTTTTGAGGTCCAAGCTGTCCCAGAACTTATTTTAGCTTAGGATGGCCTCAGACTTATGCCTCAGCCTTCCAAATTCTGGGATTGAGAGCATGAGCCTCCACACCAGGCTTTGAACATTCTTTTCTATATAAAAGAATACTTTCTCCATGTTGGCAACCTTCATAACAAATGTTATTGTGTTAGGGTTCTTTTTTTTATTTATTTACTTATTTGAGAGCGACAGACGGAGAGAGAGAGAGAGAGAGAATGGGCGCGCCAGGGCCTCCAGCCACTGCAAACAAACTCCAGATGCATGCGCCACCATGTGCATCTGGCTTACATGGGTCCTGAGGAATAGAGCCTTGAACCGGGGTCCTTAGGCTTCACAGGCAAGCGTTTAACCGCTAAGCCATCTCTCCAGCCCCAAGGGTTCTTTTTTTTTTTTTTTTTTTAAAAACTTTATTTTATTTTATTTGTTTGAGAGATAGAGAGAGAGGCAGATAGAGAGAGAAAGAGAATGGGCACACTAGGGCCTTTAGCCACTGCAAAGGAATTTCAGACGCATGTGCCACCATGTGTAGCTGGCTTACATAGGTCCTAGGGAATCGAACCTGGGTCCTTTGGCTTTGCAGGCAAGCGCTTTAACTGACAAGCCATCTCTCCAGCCCCCTGTTAGAGTTCTTGATTCTTAGCCAATGAGAGGCTCCAACCAGACTGGAGAGGGATGTCTCTTTTTCTCTCCATGTCCACATAATTTTCTGTGTTTAAAAAATATTTTATTATTTAGTCAGACATTGTGGTACACACCTTTTTATTTTATTTTATTTATTAGAGAGAGAGAGAATGGGTACACCAGGGCCTTTCAGCCATTGTAAATGAACTCCATGCACATGTGCCACCTTGTGTATCTGGCTTATGTGGGCCTTAGGGAATTGAACCTGGGTCCTTAGGCATCACAGGCAAACTCCTTAACAGCTAAGCCATCTCTCCAGCTCTGGTGTATACCTTTAATCCCAGCACTCCAGAGGCCAGGGTTGGAGGATTGCTGTGAGTTCAAGGCCAGCTTGAGACTACATAGTGAATTCCAAGTCAGTCTGGGCTAGAGCAAGACCTTACCATGAAAAACGAAAAAAAAAAAAAATTCTATTATTTGAGCTGGAGAGATGGCTTAGCAGTTAAAGTGCTTGTCTGCAAAACCTAATGAGCTGAGCAACCCCATCTTTTTTTCCCAGAAAACAAGCAGGGAAAAATGATCAGGTTTCTGCTGTCAGGGACTTTAGGGGGTCAGGTGTGTGACTGAGGGTCCTTGTCACCATTCAAAGCCACAACCCCCCCTCCCTGCATCCTCTCTGGCCTTCAGAAGTCCTGCATCACCACACCCTACCTGCAAGCCAGAGCAGACCTAGGTCTCCTCTCCTGAACACGCCCACACAGTCAAGTGAGTGGCTCCGACTGGATTCTGGGACCCTCCCTGCAGCCTCTGAAGGTGTTGGGCGAGCAAAGCTATCGGTTGCTGAGATGTGCACATTGAAACTCCCCCTTGCAAGGAGATGATGGGGCCCAGCAGGTAATGGACGGGAGGGGTCTCGCTCTGTCCACTGCCAGGCTGTGGTCATAGAACAGACAGCGTCCTTAGCTCCACCTGTGTTTTCTCATACCATCCCCCCACCAAGGCCCAGGTGGGACCACACCTTGCAGTTTCCACAGTGGGTGCTAGCTGTGGCTAGCATAGAGAGGCCTGTACCCTTTCTCTGTCTCAGTTCCCAATTCTGCAAAGCAAGGCCAGACTTGGCATGGGGTGCCCAGTCTCATGGCATCTGTGGTGTGCAAGGGAGTAGGGACTTGAGCCTCTCCCAGGGTGGAGCTCAGCAGGAAGGTGATATGGACAGGGAGCATCCTGCCTTGCTGGGAGTTGTAGTCAGGTTTATTTGGGGGCTGGAGAGACGGCTTAGTGGTTAAGGCACTTGCCTGCAAAGCCTAAGGACCCATGTTCGACTCTCCAGATCCCACATAAGCCAGACACACAAGGTGATACGAGCACACAAGGTCGCACATGCGCACAAGGAGGCACACGTGCCTGGAGTTTGATTGCAGCGGCTGGGGGCCCTGGCGTGCCCATTCTTTCCCTCCCTTCCTCTGTCTCTCTCTCTTGCTCTCTCACTCTCTCATAATAAAATACAACAAAAATTTATTTTTATTTTTTTCCATTTTTTTCAGTCAGCAAGCCCCTGAGATTCTCCAGTTCTTCCCACCTCACCCCCATAGGACTGGGGTTGCAGACTTACACGGCCACACCCAAGTTGTTTGTGTAGATGCTGGGGAACTGAACTTGGGTGCTTTCAGGCCCTCTCAGGTCCTCATGCTTGCACAAAGGTTCTCTTAACTGATGAGCCATCTCCCTAGCCTTATTATTCATTCATTCATTTGACAGGGTCTTGTCATGTAGCCCAGGCTTGCCTTGAACTTGTGGCAATCTTCCTGCTCCAGCCTCCCAAGTACTGGGAATACAAGTGTGAATTACCATTCCCAGCTTTAAAATTAGAATAATTTAGCCAGGTGCAGTGGTGCACACCTTTAATCCCAGCACTTGGGAGGCAGAGGTAGGAGGATCGCCGTGAGTTTGAGACCACCCTGAGACTCCATAGTGAATTCCAGGCCAGCCTGGGCTAGAGTGAGACCCTACCTCACAAAACAAAAACAAACAAACAAATGTGGCTCCATACGTAAACACACATGAGTAATCATTGCTAAAGCTTCACGTTGGGCTGGGGGGTAAAAGCTCCTGCTGTGTGTGGCACCCGGTTTGGATCCCCAGATCTCAGGTAAAGCCAGGAGCAGCAGGGAACATCTGGAACCCCACTCCTCCTCGAGGGGTGTCTGGGGCAGGAGAACCCTGGTAAGTCACAGTGGTGAGCAAAAAGAAACCTGCCTGTTGCGCTCTGACCACCACACGCGTGCCATGGGGCACACACACCCTGCCCCCCCCCCCCCCCCCCCGCATACAAACACACAAAGGTAAGAGTAATTTTTTTTTTTTTTTTTTTGGTTTTTCAAGGTAGGGTCTCACTCTAGCCCAGGCTGACCTGGAATTCACTATGTAGTCTCAGGGTGGCCTCAAACTCACGGCGATCCTCCTACCTCTGCCTCCCAAGTGCTGGGATTGAAGGTGCGTGCCACCATATCCGGCAAGAATAATTTTTTGTTTGTTTGTTTTCAAGGTAGGGTCTCACTCTAGCCCAGGCTAACCTGGAATTCATTATGTAGTATCTGGGTGGCTTCGAACTCACAGCAATCCTCCTACTTCTGCCTCTCAAGTGCTGGGATTAAAGGCGTGTGCCACCACACCCAGTTTAAGAATAATTTTTTTTTTTTTTGTGGTAGGGTCTCATTCTAGCCCAGGCTGACCTGGAATTCACTATGTAGTCTCAGGGTGGACTTGAACTCATGGTGATACTCCTACCTCTGCCTCCCAAGTGCTGGGATTAAAGGCATGCGCCACCACGCCCAGCTAATTTTTTTAAACATATTTTATTTAGTTATTTGAGAGAGAGGAAGAGAAAGGGCCCGCCAGGGCCTCCAGCCACTGCAAACAAACTCCAGACGCATGTACCCCCTTGTGCATCTGGCTTATGTGGGTCCTGGAGAATTGAACCGGGATCCTTTGGCTTTGCAGGCAAATGCCTTAACTGCTAAGCCATCTCTCCAGCCCCAAGAATATTTTTAAAAATTATTTTATTTATTTATTTGAGAAAGAGAGAGAAAGAAAGAGAGTGAATGGGCACACCAGGGCCTCCAGCCACTGCAAACAAACTCCAGGCCCATGCGCCACTATGTGCATCTGGCTTACATGGATACTGGGGTCTTGAACCTTGGCCTTTAGGCTTTGCAGGCAAGTACCTTAACTGCTGAGCAATCTCTCCAGCCCAAGAATATATATATACTTTTTTTTTTTTTTTTGGTTTGCCAAGGTAGGGTCTTGCTCTAGCCCAGGCTGACCTGGAATTCACTGTGTTGTCTCAGGATGGCCTCGAACTCACAGCAATCCTCCTATCTCTGCCTCATGAATGCTGGGATTAAAGGCTTGCGCCACCACGCCCAGGCCAAGAATAATTTTTAAAAGCCTCATGTCTATGTAAAGTGGCCAAGAGTCATTTGTGTGGCAGGAAACAGGCTTTCTTTGAAGACACCATAGCCAGGGCTATTGGGGAATTGGAAGCTAGACCGCTGGCAGCTAAGGAAAACTCTAGGCAAACAGCAGGAGGAGCCTTGCTGGCACTGAAAAGGAGAGCCAAAGCTCCCAGGAAAGTAGAGGAGGGTTAGCTGCCGCTTTCTGGCAGGACAGAACCCAGGCTGACCCAGTGGGCAGTGCGACTGGGAGGCACCAGGTCACCTTGTGCACCACAACACAAACAGCTGCCCCCAAATAAAGAATGATGGCAGTGCTGGGCTACTGGCTCAGGATTCCTGGTTGGGCAATGCCTCTAGAAATAGCCCTGAGGTAAGGTGGCCTGCCCTGTAAATAGAGAGGCAGGCAAGGCAGGAGCGGTAGGGATGATGGTCTCCCGGAAACCAGCACAGAGCTCTCGGAGCAAGGCCTGGGCTCACTCACGGTCATGGTCATGGGGAGTCAAAGGCCAGACTCGGGTCAGCATCGGCCTCTGGGTGATCTCGGATCCCTAGAATCCATCAGATGAGTTAATTTTTAATTTTTTTTTTTGAGGTAAGGTTGAGGTAAGGCTGACCTGGAATTCACTATGTCGCCTCAGAGTGGCCTCAAACTCAAGGTGATTCTCCTGCCTCTGCCTTCTGAGTGCTGGGATTAAACATGTGCACCACCATGCCCAGCTATTTTTGTTTTTTGAGGTAGACACTCACTCTAACCCAGGCTGACCTGGAATTCACAATGTAGTCTCAGGCTGACCTTGAACTCACTGTAATCCTCCTGTTTCTGCCTCCCACGTGCTGGGATTAAAGGCATGTGCCACCATGCCCAGCTTTGGCTTATTTTTTTTTAATTATTATTATTTTTTTTTATTTGAGAGCAACAGACAGAGAGAGAAAGAGGTGGGGGGAGAGAGAGAGAGAGAGAGAGAAAGAACGGGCGTGCCAGGGCTTCCAGCCACTGCAAATGAACTCCAGGCACGTGCGCCCCCTTGTGCATCTAGCTAACGTTGGGTACTGGGGAATCGAGCCTCGAACCAGGGTCCTTAGGCTTCACAGGCAAGCGCTTAACCATTAAACCATCTCTCCAGCCCTAAAAATATTTTATTTTATTATTTTACTCTTTTACTTATTTGAGAGAGAGAGAGAGGGAGGGAGGGAGAATGGGTGCGCCAGGGCCACCAGCCAGTGCAAACAAACTCCAGACGCATGAGCCACCTTGTGCATCTGGCTTACATGGGTATTGGGGAACTGAACCTGGGTCCTTATACTTCACAGGTAAGCACCCTAACCACTAAGCAATCTCTCAAGCCCTTCAAGTTAATTTTTTAAAGCATTAGTTAAGGACTGGAGGTGTAGGTCAGGAATAAAGCCAATGTTCTCAGCATGCACAAGGCCCTGTGTTTGACCCCAGCATTTTACACACACACACACACACACACACACACACACACACACACGTTCACGGTATAACAGGCAGAGATGTAGACATACAGAGGCAGCACGAAGGGCACCTACCCTTGCTGTGACTTTTCAGTGACGTGGAAGATGAAGGGTTTCCTGTGGGACACTGTTCTTCCATGCTTCGCCGGGAAAATGGGGTAAAGAGAAGGCAAGAGCAGCTGGGAGGCACCCACAGGCATGGGTGAGGGTGAGGAAAGCTGACCGGAAGAGACTTCGAAATTGAGAGGAAAAGGAGGGTATGGTGGCCCTCACCTGTAACCCCAGTGGATGCAGCAGGATCAGGAGTTCAAGACCAGCCTAGGCTACATGAGACTTCTGTTTCAAAATTCCAAAACGGGCGGACAAATGGCTTAGTGGTTAAGGCACTTGCCTGTGAAGCCTAAGGGCTCATGTTCGACTCTTCAGATCCCATGTAAGCCAGACACACAAGGTGACGCAAGCAAGCACAGTCACACATGAGCACAAGGTGGCACACGCGTCTGGAGTTCATTATAGTGGACGGAGGCCCTGACACGCCAATTCTTTCTTTCTCTCTCTCTCATTCTCATTCTCACTCTCTGTCACATAAAAAAGGGAGGGCTGAAGAGATGGCTCAGTGGTTAAGGTACTGAAGTTCATTTGCAGTGGCTTGAGCCCCTGGTACGCCCATTCTGCCCCTCTGTCTCTCTCTATATGTCTCTCTGTAAATAAATAAAAAAAAATAATTCCAAAACCCAAGCAAAAACAAACAAACAAAGAGAGAAGGGAGAATGGGGGCACAGGGCAGTTGTGAGGCCTCTCGGGCATCTTGCCTGGCAGGTGGCATGCTTAGGAGTGAGGGGCCTTGCCCCTGCTCATACTCCTCTGCTTCTCTTTTGTGATTCTTTGTCTGCTCTTTGGGTCGCCCAGCCACACTGTGGCTTGATGGGCACCAGGATCAGCCCTGGCACCTCCCATCTCTTGGCAGCCCAGGTTCCTAGGGTGCCCCCCACTGGCATGAGGAGGGGGCAGTGGGCCTGCAGGGAGCCCAGGAAGCCTCCTGGCTTCCCTTAGGGGCACAAGCTGGGTCAGGGTGCCCCTGCGTGTGTGCATGCAAGCTCCTCACAGGGACCAGCAGGCTTCGGAGCCCTGTGGAGGAACCTGAGGACAAGCGGAAAGGAAAGGTCAGCTGAGTTCTGTTCTGAAACATCCAGGGCAAGCGTGACCCAAAGAGGCTGCCACTCTGGGCAGGGTGGCTCACTGCCATGTGCCTGGGCCTCAGGGACACGTGGGGCTGGCAGTACTTAGAGCTGACTAATGTAGCCAAGGTTCAGGGTGTCAGGAGATCTTTTGGCTTGAGGTATGGGGTGGGGCTCAGTGCCCACATCCTGATGTGGGCGGGATGTGACCAGGGCTGTGTCCACTGTGCCAGCCTTCATGGTACCAGTCCCCCCTAGGGGTGCAGGCTGGATCACCACTAGTACCCCGTCCTGACCTGCCCACAAGAGCCAGCTGGACCTTGGGACTTCTGCTGTCTGCATTCCCCATGTCACAGGTCCCTGTCTGTGCACAGCTTGCTCAGGGCTATGGTTGTCTGAACTTCAGTGTACGAGGGCACGCGGGAGGTCCTCGCCACACAGGGGGTGGAGCGTGGGAGTAGGAGGAAGCAGCCCCCTGGTAGTTCCCCTGTGACTTTAGCAGAGCAGTCTCTCCGTGGCTCAGTTTCCCCACCTGTTAACCAGTAGCTGACCTTGGCCTCCGGGGATCCCGGCTCTGAGCTTCACTCCTTGTCCTGATCTTAGTGAGATGACGCCCATGCCTGGCTCCAGCACGCGGCACCGTCAGGGCCATGCACACCGGTGGAGGGGCCCCTATTGCTCCTCCACCACACTGACAGCTGCCCAGCCTCAGAGCCCCGTAGAGCCCTTCCCCAGCCCAACCCGGGCCTCAGCCTCACAGCTCCGCATTTGGGCATTGGCTGCCCGCACAGTCCTGTGCGCCTCACATACTTCCCGCGTCTGCCCTTCCTGAGTCATGGTGTCTGGCTCCCCTCCCTGTGGTGTCCTCAAACTCCCACCTTCCCAGACCTCCTGTCCTCAGGAGCTGATGATGTCAGAGTTCTGCTCCCCAATCCCAGAAGGAGCCATTTCAAACCTCCACACCTACCCTTCCTTCCCCAGGGCTTCAGGAGAGACGGCTGCTTGCTTGGGCTGCCACAGGGGACCTGACGGTCCTGACAAGGATTGAACTAATTTTGTGTGTGTGTGTGTGTGTGTGTGTGTGTGTGTGTGTGTGTGTGTGTGTGTGTTTGAGGTAAGGTTTCACTCTAGCCCAGGCTGACCTAGAATTCACTATGCCGTCTCAGGGTGGCCTCGAACGTATGTTATATCCTAGGACGGACGCAGAGGAACCCTGCACGAGGGCTGGAATGCATTGGAGGTGGACGTGCGTCATAACCTAGGATGGACGCAGAGGAGCCCTGCACAAGGGCTGGGATGCACATGCTGCAGGCCCATGGGAAGCTGGCCCAGGTGGAGGGAACAGGCTCCCAGCCTCAGGACCGGGCTAGATCCCATGCTGGGAGGTGGATTCTCCTCCCCCGCCTCTGTTCCTGGGGGAGGGAGATACTCCCCAGAAGTAGTTCGGAATCTAACGAGGCTGGGCCGAGGACTTTGTAGTTGCTGGGACTATGAACCCCAAGTAGAGCCTTCCTAAGGCCAGGAGCAGACGCGCCTGCTGGGGGAAGTGGTTGAGATTAGACTTCCAAAACCAAATCTCTCAGTGCCACTTGCAGCTGGGCAGAGGGGTGTCCTGCCCCTGCTGGGAACAGCCACAGGTATGAGTCAGTGCAGCCTAAAGTCTCTGAGGCAAGAGCAAGACCCCAGGCTAGGGTGCCACCAACCCTTACAACACCTACTAGCCCGTGGGAGGAAGGCTAGGGCCACTTGTCCCAAATGGTCCAAAGGTGTGCTGACTTTGGTCCAAATGAGGGTTGAGGGTATGCAGAGAGACAGTCTCTCTGTCTCCGCCTCTAAAAATGGTGTGTCTGTCCACCTCATTCACCAGGCTCCTCTCCCTGAAGGGACAGGTGGAGGCCTGCGCCCCTCCCTGCTTGTGACCTGTGCGTGCCATTAGAACAATAGGGCAGTGCCCACTGGGTTTGAGCTCATGTTCCATACAAAATGAACTCTCTCTGTACCCAGGCTGGCTTTGAACTCATAGCAGTCCTCTTACTTCATACTCCTAAGTGTTGGGATTAAAGGCACATGTGTGTATGATGTGTGTGTGTGTTTTGATTTTTATTTATTTCGCGGCATGTGGGCACCTTAATCACACGGAGCAGAGGTAAGGATTCGTGAGTTCGAGCCACTAATCATAGGAATTCGGGTAGCTGGCTAGAGTGAGACTCTCGAAACAAAATAAAAAAACAAAAAAAATAAAAAAAAAAAAAATAAAATTTATTTTTAGAGACAGAGAGGAGAGAGAGAGAAGAGAGAGAGAGAGTGCTGAAGAGATGGCTCAGCAGTTAAGTAGTGCTTGCCTGCAAAGCCAAAGGACCCAAGGTTCCATTTCCCAGCACCCAGCTAAGCCAGATGCACAATGTGGCACATGCATCTGGGCTTTGTTTGCAGTGGCTGGAGATCCTGGAGTGCCCATTCTCTTTCTCTCTCTCTCTGAAAAAAAAAGAAGAAGAAAGAGAGAGAGAGAGAGAGAGAGAGAGAGAGAGAATGGGTGACCCAGGGCTTCTAGCTACTGCAAATGAACTCTAGATGCATGCGTCGCCTTGTGCATCTGACTTATGTGGGATCTGGAGAACTGAACCTGGGTCTTTAGGCTTTGCAAGCAAGCACCTTAATGCTAAGCCATCTCTCCAGTGTGTGTTTTAATTTTTGAAAGACCCATGATAAAATAAAGGGTGCTAGCCAGATGTAGTAGTGTACACCTTTAATCCCAGACCTCAACAAGGCTGAAGTAGGAGGATCACTGTGTGTTCCAGCCAAGCCTGGGGCTACAGAGTGAGTTCCAGGTCAGCTTGGACAAGAGTGAGACCCTACCTTGAGCCCCCCACCCCCACAAAATGTGGTGCTGAGGGGAGGAATTGCTTGCTGCAAGAAGTCCTTTGGGATGGCAGAGTCCCTTCCAGTTTATGTTTGTTTGGTTATTTATTTAGTGTGCCTGTGTATACGTTTGTGTGAACCAGGGTGCATGTGTGTGGCGGGGTGTGTGCAGGCCAAAGGACAACCTCAGCTGTCGTTCCTTAGGAGCTGCCCACGTTTATTATTATTATTTGTTTGTTTGTTTGTTTGTTTTTAAGGTAGGGTCTTACTCTAACCTAGGCTGACCTGGAACTCACTCTGTCATCCCAAACTGTACTCTCTAGTCCCAAACTGTCCTCAAACTCACATAGATCCTCCTACCTCTGCCTCTTGAGTGCTGGGATTAAAGGTGCATGCCACCATGCCACGCTCCCCACCACCTTTTTTTTTTTTTTTTTTTTTTTTGTTTTCTGAGATAGGGTCTTGCTCTACTCCAGGCTGACCTGGAATTCACTCTGTAGTGTCAGGGTGGCCTTGAACTCACAGTGGTCCTCCTACCTCTGCCTCCCAAGTGCTGGGATTAAAGGCGTGCGCCACCATGCCCGGCCACTTTTTCTTTTTTTTTTTACTCTGTGGCCTGAAGCTGTCCACGTAGGCTGGCTGCAGAGCTCCGGGAATCCTCCTGTCTCTACCTCCCCAAAACTGGGATTATAAACATGTGCCACCACACTCCCTTTTTCGTGTGAGTGTTAGGACAAAGCTTAGCTCTTCACCTCACTTTCTGTGTGAGTGTTGGGGATCAAGCTCAGCTTCTCATGCTTTCCAGGCAGCACTTAGCTGGCTGGGCCCCCTCCCTGGCCTTTCCCTCCCAGTTTATATTCTATCCTTCTGGAAACAAGTGGGCAATCTCAGTGTGTGCCACACACCTGTAATCCCAGGACTCAGGAGGCTGAGGTAGGAGGATTACTGAGTTCAAGGCCAGACATAGCTACAGAGTCCTTCTTAGGCCAACCAGGGCTATATTGCAAGACTGTATCTCAATAAAATCAACCCTCTGGAATCCCACCTGTATTCCCAAAACACCCCAGGCAAAAACAAAAACTAAGCAAACTACACAAACAGCAAACCCCAAACCCACCAGGAAGCTGAAGTTCATGGCAACGTCCTTAGGAGGTCGCTGTCTGCTGGTTTGGTCTGCCAGAGTCCTCCGGGTCTACTTTGCTGACTCGTGTAATGGATTTGCTCCCATCTTGTGCCTCGGGGTAACCGGTGCTTCTTATAAAAATCTTTCCCTGTCCGAGCTGAGCTGTCTGGTGCATGGTGTTCGGGTGTGTTTCTACTGCGCTTGCAAGTTATGTCTCCTGTCTGTGAGGTGGGAAGGTGTCATCATCCACCAGGTGCAGAGAGGAAAACTGACTGGCGTAAGGCAGATGGCCTGAGAGGGCGAGGCAGCTGTCCCAGACTTTGTGGGTTCCTCTTGCCAAGACCCCAAACATGTCTCCAGCAGGGCTGGAATAGGAAAATCCTGAATCCCCAGAGGCCAGGGCAGGTCTTAGAAGAACATTAGCTTTTCATCTGCATGAGTGGGGCAACGTTTTGAGGAGTTGGGGACGAGTTGTGAAGCAGGTGTCAGAGCCACCTGGAGGAAAGGGAGGGCGGGATGGCCAGCAGGCAGCTGGGGGTGCTGCTACTGTGTGAGAGGTGATGGCCTGGCAGGCTGAGGAGCTGGAGGAGAGAAGCTGGGCAGATGCCAAGCAGAGGAGGCAAGGGCTGGGGATTTCTACACTGGCACGGAATGTGAAGAGAGGCTGGTATTGCTATAGGTTAAGGGAAAGTGATAGAAGGTTCTAGGCCTGAACTCTAGAGGAGACAAGCAGGGCAGCTGGGGAAGTCACCTCCAGTTCCCAGGCCTGCTAGCTGCTCCAGAAGCTAAGGTGGGGATGCTTGCCCACCAGAGACCCATCACCCAGCAGGGCACAGTGACAGGGACTCTCACCAACACCGTCCAGTGGAATTGTCTGGGGTCCATGTTGTCTTCTCCTAATGGACAGGGCCGTTGGCCTAAGCTGAAGGCTTAGAGGCTTCCATAGGCCCTTCTTCCTCCCCTACCCCGGGCACCCTCACCCACACACAGCACAGTGCCTGCCCACTGGGGGCACTACTCCATTCCTTCTAGACCTCAGAAGTGGCTCTTCTTCCTCCTCTTCCTTTTTGTCTTCCTCTTCCTTTTTCTTCTTCTTCTTCTCCTCATCTCTCTCTCTCTCTCTCTCTCTCTTGCTCTCTCTCTCTCTCTTTTCAAATTTTAGGCTGTTCTGAGCTTACTATGTAGACCAGTCTGTCCTTGAACTCCTGGTGAGCTTGACTTACTTCAGCCTCCCAAATGACAAGATTGCAGGCATGAGCCACCATGCCCAACTCAAGACAACCTCCTGTGAGACCCTATAGAATAATACACAAACAAGTAGGCTGGAGTGATGGCTTAGTGGGCAAGGCACTTGTCTACAAAGCCTAATGACCCACATTTGATTCCCCAGTACCCATGTAAAGCCAGATGCACAAAATGGCACATGCATCTGGAGTTCATTTGCAGTGGCTAGAGGCCCTGGTACATCCATTCTCTCTTTCTCTCTTCCAGGTGTGGTGGCAGATGCCTTTAATCCCAGTACTCAGGAGGCCAAGGTAGGAGGGTCACTGTGAGTTTGAGGCCAACCTGAGATTACAGAGTGAATTCCAGGTCAGCTGGGGCTAGAGGAAGACTCTAACTCAAAAAACCAAAAAAAAAAAAAAAAAAAAAAAAAAGCAAGACCAAAGCCCATGGCAAATGAATCCCATAGTTCCGTGCCCAGCATCTGGGACACTTGGACTCTAACTGCTTTGGGTAGCTCTAGGCCTCCAGCTTTGGTGCCTGGAATACACATAGCCTCTCTCTTGGGTGGGCTGTACTCTGTCTACAGCTTTCCTGGGTTGACACTGCACAATACTGGCATCTCCAACATTCTGGGGTCTCCATTGGAACTTACAGTCCACCTTCATGCATTGGCCTCTTGGGCTTTCTTGTGGGGAGTCTGAGCCGGCCATACTTTACTTGGCCTTAGCAGCTTTCTGGAACTTTGGCACAAGCCTCTATGACCCCCCTCATTCTCACATCTTTCATGCTTACAAAGCTAGTACAAGGTAGGCAAGGCTGCCATGTTCTGTTGCCAGTTCAAGATGTGGTCAGGCCACCCACAGTCACAGCCACAGTGGCTTCTGTTGCCTCGGCTAGACCTGAGAAAGCGTGCTCCTGAGCGGGGAGCTCCCTCGGCAGTCTTAGTCAGGCTCTCTCCTTTCAAGTGAATTTGCATTTTCACAAGTTGGAGTCTTCGGTGGATGAGATCTTGACATCAGGGTTCCTTTCCTACTGCCCTAGCGCAGAGCGGTAGGTTTGTCTTTTATCCCTTCAACCATTATAGCTGCTTTCTCAGGTCTGTAACAACATGCGGCTCCCAAAAAAGGGGGAACCCCGTTAGGGGCTCCTAGCTCCAACTGGCCAGCAGTCGAAGCTGTCCCTGAGGTTGCCGCACAACGTGGTGGGTGTAGTTCTCCTGAGTACCTGTGGAAGCAAAAGGTTAGTAGGGAAGGGATGACTCCAGACAAGGGATGAGGTCTGAGGCACTTTATTTCTGGGGGCGAAGCCTTTTATGCAGTTGGAGGCAGGAAGAAAGGGTGAGGGGAAGAGAAGGAGGAGTGAGAGAGGGGCGTCCAATCAGTAGTTGCCAAGACAGTCTTTTGTGGTATCACATTGCACAAGGGAAGTGGTCAGGGACCACTGACATGTTCTGCACGTACACATTTCGATGGTATGGGACCACTGACATGTTCTGCACGTACACATTTCGATGGTATGCAAGATAAGTTGTTTTCACAGATCAGTTCCCAAGAGTATGCGCACACAAAATTCTTCCTGAGTAACTGTTAAACCCATAGGAATTTCCTGTATCCAATGTTTTCTTAAGTCTGTTCTATATCATGGCCATGACTACTTGTTTGATCAGAGTGAAGGTGGGGGCAAGACGGCAGCGCTTGATTTACTCAAGCCTGTCTTGTGACAGTTAAATTTGGTTTGCACACATCCTGTTTGGCAAGCCTTCAGGCAGCTGCTTGTTTCAATCTTGCAGGAAAGGCAGGCAGGAAGTCAGCCAAAGGTTAGTGGCGGAGAGCTGAGGAGGGGGAGGTCTTCATGGTTCCCGACATCTCCCCCGTTCTTGTTTTAAAAAATGGATGGAGGTGGCTAGGAAGGCTGCCCCGGGCAAGGTTACCGGCTGGGTGCTGCCTCGACCGGGTTCCTAGCGGCGACAGAGTCGTCTCCACGTGCCCGCGATTCGAGACTTGAGCGAGCGAGGCTGATTGCTGATTTTTTGAAACATCTCGAATTTTAAGGCGGGAGGAGGAGCGGCAGGTTCTTCATCAGTATTGAGCTGTTGGTACATCACTGCGGGGTGGCTTTTAGTAGCGTCATCTATTTGTTTCTTTACAAATCCAGTGAGTCTTCGGAAGGCCCATGGGCCAAAGGATATGAGCAAAAGGAAGCCAATAAAGGGTCCCAGAAAGGCTGGGAGTAAAGTCGACAACCACGGGGTCGTCGAGAACCAATTCTTGTACCAACTTTCACTCTGATCAATCTCCCTACGTCTCTCCTCCAGGCTATCCTCAATGCGTTTAATGCTATCTCTGACTAGTCCTGTTTCATCCTTAAACACGCAGCATTCCTCTTTTAAGGCGGCGCAAACTCCCCCTTCCTTTAAAAAGGCAAGATTAAGACCACGGCGGTTTTGAAGAACCATTTCTGCAAGAGAATTAACAGTATTAGTAAGGTGTTTAAGTCCTTGTTTAAGTTCGGCAATATCAGAGTCAACCTTGCGTTGAAGAACCGCTAGGTGGCGGTATTGGTCGTAGGTTTGAACGAGGGAAGCGATGCCCGTGCCGGCACCTGAGGCGCCCAGGGCTAGGAGGACACCAACAGTGATGGCAGTGATGGGCTCGCGTTTGGAGCGGCGGTAGCCAGGGCCGGACAGGCGAGACGGTAACAGGTCCTCGGTGTGATGGACGGAGAGGCGGGGAAGGAGAAGAATAAGAACACAATAATCATGAGTGGCAACAAAGGCATCAATAATGATGTGAGGAGAGAGGCCCGAGGCACAGGCAAAATAAGTGCCGGTGGGGGCGAGGAGGAAAGGGTTACGAAATTGTCCCGGAAGAAACAGTGTCGAGTTGCAAGTAGAGTCAAGTTGTGGGGGCAAACGAGTATGATTGGGGCGGAGGCAGAGGCCAGAGCCCACAACTTGACTGACCGTGATGGCGTGGTCGTTGTCCATACCCCAGGGGAGAGCGTGTGGGTCAGAGGTGGGTAGGGGGGTGTCCAGGACCGCGACTCCTTCATAAAACGGAGGGGCAGGAGAGAAGCAGATCCAGCATTCTTTGTAGGCAGGATCGGTGATGGCCATGGCAGAGGCATTCATAAGGTCCAGGAGGCGAGAAGCATCAGAGGGGGCACCGGGAGGAATGGTGAGTTGTAAAGGGGAGTCACTAGCGGGTGTGAGAAGGCGGGTGGGGACATGTGAAGGGATCGGGGGAAGGGATGGCCGGGGGGTGGGGGGGCGAGGAGGGGTGGTGTTTGGTTGGGGTGCTTGCAGGATATTGGGGCCTAAGGAGAAAGGGCGGCGGGGGCGTGGTAGGGAGGTAAGAAGTTGGACTGTGAAAAGGAGGCCAGGGTCCGTTCCGGAGGTGTAGAGGCGAAGGCCCCAGCGATGTGGGCGCGTCCATTTGGACTTATCCCTGCCGGCTTTGGTAAAGGAAATAGTGAGAGGGTTGCACCAGTGGCTCGGCGAAGAGCGGCAAGTGAGGGGGCTGTGATGTCGGCGGACGGAAATAAGATCCCAAGAAGAAGAGGGGTGCCAGGAGGTGTCGCCAGAGGTCTCACAACCCCAAGAGGCACAAAAATAAGCGTCGTGGTGACCACAGTTAGACTGTAAGGAACGAGGACGGTGATCACCGGGACAGACATAAATTGGAACGGAGCGCAAGGCATCGCGACGCCGGGGATGGTTGCATTTCGGTGCGTCATCATCAACCGCGAGGCCCCCGGAGAGGGGCCCCGGGCGGGGGAGGAAAGAATTGGGTGTACCCCAGACTTTGTCAGCGCCAAGGGCTAGGGCACAGAGGTCTACCTGGAGCGGGGACCACGGGGGTTCGGAGGAAATGGAGGTGGTGACATTAGCAACATCGCCTGCTTCATTGATGATAAGCCAGGTATAATTATATAAGGTGTATGGTGAGGGCTTACGGGGGTTGCGGGCACAAAGTATCGGAGGAAGGGACAAATGTAGGAGCAGCGGGATCCAGACAAGAAGATGCAGGAGCAGTACTGGCTGGGCCCGTGCCGTCATGGCGAGGTGATGTTGGGTTTTCTGAAAAAGAAACAGAGGGGAGAACCTCAGGGGCCGGGTCCCTGGGCGGAGTGAACGGCTTAATGAAGCGCTCAGGGAGCCATCTAGTTTCGTCTGTGTCTGGGTTATGGACACAGGCATGACCTTTGCCCCAAATGAGAACAGGATGTGGGCCAAGCCAAGCGCCTGTGCGAACATCTTTCCACAGAACAGTGGAAAAGGAAGTGGCTGAGGCGGGGTGCCAGAGGCGCTCAGCTGCAGATTTTCCATGTGTGTCAAGGGTGAGGAAGTTAAGAACGAAAAGTGCATGATGGAGCAAATTTCGGGGGGTGAGCTTGTGCCCATGAAAAACAAGATCTTTGGAGGAAAGTTTGTGTAGCATGTTTTTGAGGGTAGAGTGAGCCCTCTCAACAATGCCTTGACCTTGGGGATTGTGGGGAATGCCGAATTTGTGACAAATCCCGAATTTTGATAGGAAGTCTTTCACCTTTGCTGATGTATAAGCAGGACCATTGTCGGACTTCACAGTTTTTGGGGTACCCAAGATGGAGAAGCAGTGGATAAAATGTGCCACTACATCTTTGGCAGCTTCCCCCGTGTGGAGGGATGCACAGAGAAAACCACTGAAGGTATCAATGGACACATGAACATACTTAAGAGAGCCAAAAGGCTGAAAGTGAGTGACGTCTGTTTGCCACAGGGCCCCGGGTATAAGGCCTCGGGGGTTAACCCCAGTGAGGGGTTCGGGGAGAAGAGAGAGACAGGAATGACAGGTTTTTACAATGTCTCGAGCCTGATCCCTGGTAATGGAAAACATGTGGCGCAGGGTTTGCGCGTTAAGATGATGAAGGGCATGAGCCCTCTGGGCCTTCTCAAAAGGAGAAGGGGAGAGAGAAGAGAAAATGGCTGCCATGGCTAAGATGGAGGACGGTCTGGTGGCAGCGTCCACCTGAGCGTTGCCTTCCGCGAGGGCACCAGGCAACGAGGAATGGGCGCGAATGTGTGCGATAAAGAAGGGGTTGGAGCGTGCCAGGATAAGTTGCTGAATCTGGGAAAAGAGCTGAAAGGCCGTGGTAGAGGGTTTAATAAAGGGAACTGTTTCCAAGAGTGGAATAGAATGAGCAATATATGCACTATCAGTGTAGAGGTTAAAAGGGGAAGAGACAAGAGTGAAGGCTTGCAGAATGGCAAAGAGCTCGACGTGTTGAGCAGATTTGTAGTCAGTGGGAAAGGAGGAAACCTTGCCATTAATGGAGACAGCAGCGGTGCCTGAGGAGCTGCCATCCGTAAAAATAGAAACAGCAGCTGGGATAGGCGAGGGCCGAGAGAGGGTAGGGAAGATGACTGGATGATGGTTAAGAAACTGTATAAGTTTGTCAGAAGGGTAATGGGAAAGAATGTGACCAGGGTAGGAGGTAAGAAATAGTGCCCAGTCAACAGAGTGAAGCTGCAGGTGTAGGAGGTTTTGGGGGGTATAAGGAACAATAATAGAGTGGGGGTAAATACCAAAAATTTTAACAGAGAGGGTAAGGCCCTGGCGGAGCAAAGAAACAACAAGGTCAGGGTATGTAGCAAGAACTTTGGAAGGGGTGGAGGGGAGATGGACCCAGTAGAGAGGAGCATTCTGATAAAACACTGCCGTGGGGGCAAAGGTGGTCGCAAGAACGATGAATTGCAAAGGAAGCTTGGGGTCAAAGTAGGAGAGGGATTGTCCCTGGATGGCTTGTTCAACAAGGTTGAGGGCTGAGCGGGCTTCGGGGGTGAGAGATCGGGGGGAAGTGGGGTTAGAGTCACCTTGAAGAATGTCAGTTAAGGGCTTGAGGTCTCCAGTAGAGAGTTTCAGGTAGGGACGAAGCCAGGTGATGTCCCCTAAAAGCTTTTGGAACTCATGGTAAGTTTTTAAGTGTGAGGTGCGGAGCTGGAGTTTTTGCGTGCGGACAGTAGAAGGGAGGAGTTCAAAACCAAGAAAAAGGTGAGGAGGATGCAGTTGAACCTTGTCTTGGGAAATGGAAAAGCCGTGAGCCTGTAAAGAGGAAACGAGGTGGGATGCAGCGCGCAGGAGAGCATCAGGATCGGGACCGAGGAGTAAAATGTCATCCATGTAATGATAGAAAGAGATGGAGGGGTAAAGGGAACGAAAGGGGTCCACGTAGGATGCCACGTAGACTTGGCAGAGCGTAGGGCTGTTGGCCATGCCCTGAGGAAGGACCTTCCAGTGGTACCTGGCAGCAGGACCAGAGGCATTGAGTGGGGGAAGGGAGAAGGCGAACCTGGGGCAATCCGCGGGGTCCAAGGGAATAGAGAAGAAGCAATCTTTGAGATCAAGAATGATCTTGTGAGAACCTGCGGGAAAAGATGTAGGCACAGGTAGGCCAGGTTGGGTGGCCCCCATAGGCCGCATGGAGCCATTGATGCGGCGCAAGTCATGAAGCAGGCGCCAGGCGCCGGACTTCTTTTTGATGACAAAGATGGGGGTATTCCAGGGAGAGGTGGTAGGTTCAATGTGGCCTGCGGCGAGCTGCTCTTGCACGAGGGCGGAGGCAGCTGCAAGCTTCTCAGAAGTGAGAGGCCATTGAGCGACCCAGATTGGGTCATCAGAGGTCCAGGAAATGCGGAGGGAAGGGCGGGGGTTGGGGGAAACTGAAGGAAGAATAGAAGAGGAGGGCGGGAGAGAAAATTGGGCATAGACAGAGGTCACAGAAGTTCGGGGTTTGGAGGAAGAGGGAGAGTAGCCCAGACCCTGCCTGCCGGGGTTGGGGGTGGCAGAAATGGGTTTGGTGATGCCCTGGAAGTATTTGCCTAAACCCTTAGAGGGGACATAGCCGGAGGCAAGCATCTGATTAAGAATGCGTTTGTCATGAACGAGTTCTCTGCAGTTGTTGATGAATTCAGCCTCCCAGAGAACGATCTGATCTGGTTTGAGGCAGCGGCGAACAGTTATGCGCCATTCAAGAGGGTAAAGATTGCCACCATAGGAAAGACTTTCAAGGCAAGAGAGAGTGTAGGGGGCCTGGACCCCATACTCAAGGACAGCCTGATCCATTTCTTGCTCTCCCTCTCTCTCTCCCTCCTTCCCTGTATACCTGGGTTAGAGCAGTGAACAGTAGCCATGGCACAGCCTGAATGCTATCCTGGCTGGAGATTTCTTCCACAAAACAAATGACAACTCCATTACTTTTGAATTCAGCCAGTTATTTTCTCAGGACATGGGCAGAATGCAGCCAGTTTCTTTGTCACAGTGTACCCTTGTGATGGTCAAGTTCTATGTCAACTTGATCTGATTAGGAATCCACAGACACTTCTCTTGCGCATGTGCCTTTGGGGTTGCCTCCTGGAAGGATTAACTGAGGGAGGAAGTCCTTCCTCCAGAGTTTCTCCTTACTCTAGAGTGAGTGCCTTCTGGTGGTGGGTGTCATGCCCAGATTGCAGAGTCCCCAGAGACTACCAAGAGAGTCAGACACGTATGCAACAGCAAAGAGCATTATTTCGGGCTTAAGCTTGGGCTCCAGACTTCACGGCATTTAGGAGAAGCCTTTATTGGGTTCAAACAAAGAAAAGGGGAATTGTAACATGATTGGTTGACATTTAGCAGGGGTATACATGTTGTAAGCTGATTGGTTATATAGTTGCTGAGGCATGTTAAGCAAACTTATCTATAGCCACAGGAGCCACAAGAATGTATAACATCTACTTGGTCCTTTCTGATTGGCCTGTTTCAGGTTTATTTTGGGTACTGGGCAGTTTGTGGTTTTCCAAGTAACTGCAAAGTGCTGTGTCAGTAACTTCGCAGGAAACAGAAACTTAGGCCTACTAATATCTCTAAAGCCTGTCATGGCGTTACTTTGGTTTGGGCTCTTCAGTGGGCTCTATGTAATGGAGCTCTGAGAGGAAAGAGCCCCTTCCCCCCGCCTGGCTGCCGGTGCTGCTTGCTGGTGAGCGCCTTCACTTGCACGTGCACCTGTCCTGATCAGCCATCCCTCCTCAGCATCGGAACCAAGTTCCTCAGCTTTCCTGTGTGGACTGAAGACCAGTGGCTCTCCAGGAAGCCTCCAGACCTTCAGTGCTGGATTGGGACTGCTGAGGCATCCAGTCACATGGACTGAGCAGCTACTGGCTCCTTGACTTTCAGGTCTGCACACTGCTATTGTTGGATGGCAGTAAACTAATCCCATAAATTCACTTTTTAAAAGAGCGTATTTTGGGGCAGGAGAGATGGCTTAGTTGTTAAGGTGCTTGCCTATGAAGTCTAAAGACCCAGGTTCAATTCTCCAGTACACACGTAAGCCAGATGCACAAGGTGGCACATGCATCTGGAGTTTGTTTGCAGTGGCTGGAGGCCCTGACATGCCCACACACAAAATATATAAATAAAACATAAAAATATTATTTATTTATTTATTTGATACACACACAGAGGCAGATAGAGAGAATGGGCACGTCAGGGTCTCTAGCCACTACAAAGAAACTTCACATACATATGCCCACCTTGTGTATCTGGCTTTATGTGGGTATCGGGGAATTGAACCTGGGTTCCTTTGGCTTTGCAGGCAAGCGCCTTAACCACTAAGCAATATCTCCAGCCCAAATTCCTTTTTTTTTTTTTTGAGGTAGGGTCTCACTCTGGTCCAGGCTGACCTGGAATTAATTATGTAGTCTCAGGGTGGCCTTGAACTCACGGCGATCCTCCCGAGTGCTGGGATTAAAGGCATGCGCTACCACACCCGGCTTCCAAATTCCTTTTTTAAAAAAATATTTTTTATTTATTTGAGAGAGAGAGAATTGGCATGCCAGGGCATTTGCCTACTGCAAACAAACTCCAGATGCGTGTGCTCCCTTGTGCATATGGCTTATGTGGGTCCTAAAGAATCAAACCTGGGTCTTTTGGCTATGTAGGCAAGTGTCTTAACAGCTAAGCCATCTCTCCGGCCCCAAGTTTCCTTTTTTTTTTTTTTTTTTTTCTGGTTTTTTCGAGGTAGGGTCTCACTCTAGCCCCTCCCTTCAAGGGGGGGCCCAGGTTGTTTGTGGAAAAACAGACCTAGGTAAGAGATAAGAAGTCAGATTCTGCGTTGATCTCTAGCAAAGTAAAGATACAAGGATAGGCCAAAGACATTCCTGCTTTTTTTTTTTTTTTTTTTTTTTACTTTCGGGGGCCCAGTCATCCTAACTGCCTAAAAGAGCCAACTGACTCCCTCTCACAACCAGAAGCAATTTAAGAGAGGAAGAGCTCATCATATAAGAAGGGATGCACATCGTGGTGGGGATTCTGTGGTGGCAGGAGCGGGAGGCAGCTGGTCACACCATGTCCACAGTCAGGAAGCAGAGAGATGAATGCTGGTGTTCAGCCCGCTCTCCGCTTTCCTTCAGTTCAGGCCCTCTGCCCATGGGGTGGGGCCGTCCACATTCAAGTAGGTCTTTTCATCTCAGTCAAACCTCTCTGGAAACACACACAAGGCGCACCCAGGGGCTTGTTTCCACACTGATTCTAAATGCATTCACGTCGACAGTGACCGTCACATCATCACTGTTTACATACCTTTGAGGTAAACACCCAGAAGCAGGGTTTCTGCACCACGTGGCAGGTCTGTTTCCAAGTTGACTTTTGAGAAATTCCCATTCAGCTTTCCATTACGGCTATATTACTTTATCTTCCAACCAATTCCTTGGCTCTTTGAGGTGGGACTTGGATCTACCCTCTGATTTCTGCACCCTCTCCCATGGAGTGGGAGTAGTGGTGGACATTCCACCCAGTCCAGAGCCTGCCTCCACTGGTTCCCACCTGCACTTGTTCCCTCATGGTCACCTGCTGGACACCAGGCTCTGTGCTGGGCCCCAGGGTCTGCAGCCATGATGTTCTGTGCTATAGGTTAAGAGAGTACCCCTCCCCTTTTTGGCTTGCTCTGAGGGTAACATGTACACAGGTCTTTCCCAACACGTCCTGTAATCATGGCAGCTGTTGGTCATACAGTATTTCTTTAATGGGTGTTAGATGGCAATTATTGCCCCATGGCACCTCAGGGGTATTGTGTGTGGGAATCAGAACCACCCACTGTGGCTCAGTTTCCCTATCTAGGCAGAGGATCTGGGGGGGGGGCTAAGAGGCAGTGAGCTGCCTCAAGCCCCAGAGACCCTCATGCCCAGGGTCCGTCTCTCATGTCCCCAGGTCTTCAGTCCTGGAAAGAGTTTCTGGAAAACCCTACCACTCAGGAGCCAGAGCAGCCCTTGGCGAGAAGAGCAGGGAGCTGACAGGAAGTGGGAGGAAGTCTGCCTGCTGCCAAGGTCACCAGCCTCCTCCTCTCCTCCCTGCCAGCAGCCAGCTGAGTGAGTTCGTGTGCACACTCCACAGTTTTCCCCCGGATTTGGGGATTTCTAGACAGATGCACTCTCCCCCATATCTTCTGTCCTCCCATCATGGCCAAGGCTACATGGCCCACCTGGCACATCAAGTTCACGTGGCTTTCCCTTTGAGTTTCTCTTCTCTGTACCCTCTACTGCTTTCCCTCACACTGTCCCTTGTCCACAGGCCCAAGCTCATTCTTTTACGCCATTCCTTGTCCACAGACCTGAGCTTGTGCCCTCACACAGCTCATCCATAGACTTGAGCTCATCCTCTCCGGCCTACCCTGCCTGGCACACTCCTGGACCAAGATAGGGAGACAGAGTTAGGGACCTGGTGTCTCCACACTAATTTCAAAGGGCTCAGCAAGGAGACACCACGTTCCCTACTCTGTCTCCCTATTGCTAAAAAAAAAGCCAGGCATGGACGTGGAAGTCTATAACCCCAGCCCTGAGTGAGGCAGAGACAAGAGGATTCCTAGGGCTCATAGGTCAGCCAGTCTAATGAAAAAAAAAAACAAAAACTGGCATGAACTCTAGATTCAGTGAGACCCCACTTCAAGGAAATAAGGCAGGAGAGGTATAGAGGAGAATACCAGACACCCCCCTCTGGCCTCGGCAGGCATGTGCATGTGGCATGTAACTGCACACATACCACACCACACGTGCTACACACCCACACACCGATTATTAAAAATTTATCCACGTGTAGTGGTGCACGCCTTTAATCCCAGCACTTGGGAGGCAGAGGTAGGAGGATTGCTTTGAGTTTGAGGCCACCCTGAGACTACATAGTGAATTCCAGGTCAGCCTGAGCCAGAGTGAAACCCTACCTCAAAAAAAATTTAAATTTTGGAACTGGAGAGATTTCTCAGTGGTTAAGGAGCTTGCCTGCAAAGCCTAACGACCTCAGTTGAATTCCCAGTTTACGTGTATTGCAGTCAGGTTCACATCGCTGGCAGAAATCACCCGACCAAGAGCAGCTTGTGGGGAAAAAAGGTTTATTTTGGCTTACAGGCTCGAAGGGAAGCTCCATGATGGCAGGGGAAATGATGGCATGAGCAGAGGGTGGACATCACCTCCTCACCAACATAAGGTGAACAATAGCAACAGGAGAGTGTGCCAAACACTGGCAAGGGGAAACTGGCTGTAACACCCATAAGCCTGCCCCCAACAATACACTGCCTCCAGGAGGTGCTCATTCCCAAATCTCCATCAGCTGGGAACCTAGCGTTCAGCACACCTAAGTTTATGGGGGACACCTGAATCAAACCACCACACCGTGTAAAGCCAGATGCACAATGGCACGTGCATCTGGAGTTCATCTGCACAGGCTGGAGGCCCTGGTGCGCCTATTCTTTCTCTCCTATCTCTCTCTGCTTGGAAATAAATTTAAAAATGTTTAAAAATTTTAAGTTTTGCTTAATCTTTTGTTATGTTTATTTTGAGGCACACCGCAGGCTGGCCTTAACTAACAATGACCCTCAGCCTCCCTAGTGCTGGGATTGGAGGAGTGAGTCACAGCGCCCAGTTTAAGCTTTGCCTAATCTTTAAACCTTGTTGTAAATTTGCGTAGCTTAACTAAGTAGCCATAGAATTATATATATGGCCATTGTGAAGACACCCAGAGCCCAGAATGGCGTCTTATACATGTAATCCTGGCGGAAGCTGGGGGATCAGTTTGAAGCCAGCCTCGGTTATGTAGTGAATTCAAGCCAGCCTGATCTATTTAAGCCCCTGTCTCGTAAGGTGGAGGCTGGAAAGATGGCTCAACAGTTAAGGTTAGAGGCACGTGCTTGCAAGCCTGCTGGTCCCCAGCACCCATCGAATGCAAGCTGGCACGTGGAACTGTGATCCCAATGAGCTGACAACAATGGACGGGGCCAGGACACTCTGCCACTGGCAGGGCCAATTAGGCTGGCACAGCAAAAACGAGAGACCCTGTCTCAAAGAAGAAAGGAGAACCTAACACCCAATGTCCTCAGACCTCCACACAGACATGATGGCGTGCATGTGTCCATAACCCACAAATAAATAAACAAAGAAGCTTGCACCCGTGTCACAGATATGTGCTCTTTTTTTTGTAAATATTTTTGTTTACTTGTTTGCAAGGAGAGAGACAATGAGGTGTGACTTGGCTGTGAAAGCTTCCGGCCTTTAAATATTTATTTAGATATGGGGGGGGGAGGGAGAGAATTGGCACGCCAGGGCCTCCAGCCACTGCAGATGAAGTCCAAATGCATGCACCACCTTGTGCATCTGGCTTACATGGGTCCTGGGGAATTGAACCTGGGTCCTTAGGCTTTGCGGGCAAGAATCCCTCCAGCCCACCTCTGGCCTTTATACACATATGCACTTGCTGTGTCTGTTCCCTCCTCTTCCTCAGAGGGGACTGCAAAGGAAGGGAGGGGCTGTCAACTTTGCCCCACTGGGTGCTTAGGGTGCAATGATCGGAGCGAGACTGAGAGGGGCAGGGAAGCGATCTGAAGAGAGAAGTTCTGGTGAGAAAGTTCTGTTCAGACAGTGCTGAGGAGAGGCAGACAGGACGTGCTAAGCCTGGATCCCAGGCTTCGTGCCTCTCACATCCGGATGACTGCCTCCTCCCCGCATCTTACAGGCCAGGCATTGTAGATCAGCTTGTCCACTTCCAGGCTGAGTCTCTATTTTCCGCCCCCTCTCCCTCTCTTTTGGTTTTTCGAAGTCACCCTAGACCAGGCTGACCTCGAACTTATTCTGTAGTTCCAGGCTGGCCTTGAACTCACAGCCATCCTCCTCCTACCTCTGCCTCCCTAGTGCTGGGATTAAAGGGGTGTGCCACCACGCCCTGCAGCTTCCTCTTGAAATGAGGGTTGAAACCCTGTCTTGCGAGGCTCCCTGAGGCCAAGCAGCCGTCCATTCCGCTCCAGCGACCGTGTCACCCAGAAATCTGTAACTGCTATCTGCCAGCAGGGTGGGTGTGCGGGCGCTCCCAAGGGCGCATCAGGCGCACAGCTGGCGTGGGCGTCCGCGCCCCGACACCCCATTGGTTGCGGCTGACTCAGCCTGGGGACTGGGCGGGGACACCGAGTGGAGAGCCACCTCGGGGCTCCATCCGCCCCAGCCGGGCATCCTGCATCCCCGCAGGCAGCCTGTTCTGGACCCGGGAGGCAACCGGGCGCGGGTCTCGGCGGATCCGGGTCTCAGGAGCGCACTATGGACTTCTTGGAGGCGGAGGGCGGCTGGAATCTGTCGTTCGCGGGCGCGGGCTACCTGGGCCTCTACCACGTGGGCGCCACCGAGTGCCTGCGCCAGCGCGCGCCGCGCCTCCTCCGGGGAGCCCGCCGGTTCTACGGCTCCTCCTCCGGCGCGCTCAACGCCGTGGCCATTGTCTGCGGCAAGTCCGTCGGTGCGTCCCCAGAGACAGAGCAACGGACCCCAGGGGCGGAAGTCCAGAGGGGTCGCTGCCTGGAATCTAGCCATTTATCCCAGACGCTGTAGCTGCCCCTACCTACAGAGAAGGGCTTCTGGGCTCGGGGGACATTTGAAAGCAGAGCTGGGCAGGGGACTTCTGAGCTGACTCCCATGGCACCCGGGGAAGGAGGTGGACAGTGGGGGTGCAGGGGGTCCTAGGTAGCTGAGACCCTTTCCTCCCCGTGCCCGGCAGATTTCTGCTGCTCCCACCTCCTGGCTATGGTGAAACAGTTGGAGGCGCTGAGCCTGGGCGTCTTCCATCCCGCCTACTGGCCCATCGAGCACATCAGGCAGCAGCTGCAGGACCAGCTGCCCAGTGATAGCCACATCCTGGCCTCCCAGCGGCTGGGCATCTCCCTGACCCACTGGCCAGATGGTCGCAACTACATAGTGACGGACTTCGCCACCCGCGATGAGCTCATCCAGGTGAGCTGCTGGCCTGGGGGTGGGGGTCCATGGCACGTGTGGGGGTGTGCGGGAGGATGGGAGTGTGAGTCCTGAGTTGAAGGCCAGGGAGCATTCCCTGTGCAGTGCCCTCGAGGTAGCCTGCGGAGGGGCGCCCAGCCTCTCAGCCAGCCCCCACCCCTCCCCAGCGCTGCTTTTTCAGGAGTGAGTGGGCAGCCCCAGTCCCAGCGTGCTTTCCAGGACACTGCAGGTGCCACACCTCTCCTGCCCTCGCTGGGCTCTGGGTGGGAGGGAGGCTCCTACTGGCGTCTCAGCTGCTCAGAGCAGGACTACACATCTTCCTGAGAGGGTGAGGGTGGGAGGAACACTCCTTAGGGTCCGACGAGGGTCCATGTTCCAAGAGCTTGGGAAGTGTCTTTTAAATTATTTTTATTATGAGGGTCTTGTGTAGGTAGTGTCAGGCACTGTGAGGTCATGGATATCCAGGCCATTTTGTGTCTGGAGGAGCACGTTGTAAGGAGTCCTACCCTTCCTGTGGCTCTTACATTCTTTCTGCCACCTCTTCCGCAATGGACCCTGAGCCTTGGAAGGTGTGATAGAGATGTTTCAGTGCTGAGCACTCCTCTGTCACTTCTTCTCAGCACCATGATGCCATCTGGGTCATCCCAAGGTCACTGCCATCTGAAAAGAGAAAGTTCTCTAACGAAAAAGTGAAAGTAGCATTAATATATGGGTATGAGCATTAAGAGAAGTGCTTACTGGGCAGTTTGATGAGCATAATATATACATTTAGCCAGACAGATGTTACACCCCTAGGGCTCATGACTACCCCTGTTGCAGGTTTTTAGTTTAAATGCAATGACTTCTTTTCTTTTCTTTTCTTTTTGAGGTAGGGTCTCTCTCTAGCCCAGACTGACGTGGAATTCACTATGTAGTCTCAGGGTGGCCTCAAACTCACAGTGATCCTCCTACCTCTGCCTCCAAATTTCTGGGATAAAAGGCATGCGCCACTACACCTGGCCTAACAATGAGTTTTATCATTAATGTTTTCACACGTGTACATGATATATTTTGATCACATTCACCTTGTCACCCTCCCGTGTCCCCACTGTCTGGCGGTTGCATATGAATGCTTGTCTGGCTTTACGTGGGTGCTGGGGAATCGAAGCCTGGCCAGCAGTCTTTGCAAGCAAGAATCTTTAACCATGGAGCCATCTCCCCAACCTTGTCCCCTCCTCCCACCATGCACCCCTCTACTTTTGTGTCCTTTTTAGAAACATTTTTTGGAGGAAAGCCCAACAGACTGCCTTTTTAAAATGTGAGAGTGAGAGAGAAAGTTGGCACGCCAGGGCCTCCAGCCACTGCAATTGAACTCCAGATGCATGTGCCCCCTTGTCCGTATGCGCGACCTTGTGTGCTTGCGTCACTGTGCGTCTGGCTTATGTGGGACCTGCAGAGTCAAACATGAGTCCCTAGGCGTCACAGGCAAGTGCCTTAACTGCTAAGCCATCTCTCCAGCCCTTGTATCTCTTTCATTTTACATTTTGTGACCCAGTGAGTTTCATCAAGGTTGCTCGCAGGAGCATGGGCGCCTTACCATGGCTACACGCTAGAGTGCCTTTCCCTCCCGATCCCGACCAAATGTTAATACATGCTCAGGGAGGGGTGGGGCCCCAGAGTGTCACTGGAGGACAGTGACAACCCTCCAACCCTTAGGTGTCACAGATATTCTTTGATCGCAAGTCTGCATGTATCTGCGTGTGTATGCATGGTAATAGGAGCAGGGGTGCTGTTAAGCACCCCACAATGCACAGCACAGGTATCCTCATTACAGAAACGCCCAGGTTCATAGCAAGTCTAAGCAAAGCTTCTATTTCACAGCAAGACTTGTCAGGCCTTTCCCGGGGAGCGTCGAGGGTGTCGCTCATGTGGGTAGAGGGGTTTCTGCTGCAAGTGCAGCTGCTGGCTTGGTGCCCTGAGAACACCATACCTCGGGTCTTTTAAAAAAATTATTTATTTCATTAGACAGAGAGAAAGGGGGGCTAGAGAGAATGGGCACACCAGGGCCTCCAGCCACTGCAAACAAACTCCAGATGCATGCGCCATCTTGTGCATCTGGCTTACATGGGTCTTGGAGAATTAACCCTGGGTCCTTTGGCTTTGCAGGCAAGCACCTTAACCGCTAAGCCATCTCTCCAGTCCCATACCTTGGTTCTTGATGGACTCTTCCTGCCAGGCGGGTGAAAGGAGAATGGTGCTCAGTGCCTTGGTTTGTTTTAGGGCAGGGTTTCCCAGCTGCAGCCCCCGGGCAGCAAGGGGGCCCTCAGCAGAGAGAGGAGCGTGGAGTCAGGCAGGCCTGAATTCATCTCTTCTTCACTTGGGCTTATGCTGGGTAGAGGCGCCTCTGAGCTGGGCTCTCTCCTGCTCACACAGCCCAGGGGACGAGGAGCATGGCCTTTCTACCCACTTGTGTCTTTCAGGCGCTGGTCTGCACTTTGTACTTCCCCTTATACTGTGGGAATATTCCCCCTGAGTTCAGAGGGGAGGTGAGTGTGCCTGGGAGGCTCCCTGTCTTAGACCCTCCCTGGGCTCTGGGCAAGTGGGGCACAAACTGTCCGAAGTGGGGGTGTGGGTAGAGGGGCACCCTTGCTGTGAGCTCCCGCCCTGTACCACGCCTCTCCACTGCTGGGGACTCTGGACCTGGCCTTGGAGGGGCCTAGCGACCCAGAGCAGCCAGAGGGTCACCTTCAGCGTGGGGAGGGCAGCATGGCCCACCTGCTGCCCGCCTTGCAGCGCTACATCGACGGGGCTCTAAGCAACAACCTGCCCTTCGCCGACTCCCTCTCCACCATCACGGTCTCACCCTTCTATGGGACAGTGGACATCTGTCCTCAGAGCAGCTCTGCCAGCCTGCACGAGCTGAACGCCTTCAATGCCAGCTTCCAAATCTGCACCAAGAACTTCTTCCTGGGTTTTGCATCCCTCTTCCCCCCTAAGCCTGAGGTAGGTCACTCTTGCGTGGCCAGGTCAGTGCGCTGAAGTGGGTTCCCTGCTCTTTTCCCATGCACCTCTCCCTGGGTGAGGGTTGGGTCAGGACTACCCAGGTCCAGAGATGCATCCTCACCACCACCTCTGAGCCTGGGCTTGGTCTGGGCTCGGCTCACCAGGATCTGTGAGCAAAAGACAGAGGCTCAGAGGGGTGACTTGTTCAAAGTCACACAGCCCGGAAGTGGTAAAGCCAACACTCAGAGCCTTAGCCATCTATAGCCCATGGGCCTGACTGTGGCCCCAGATGATACCTAGGGAAAACACATAAAAATGGCAGCTCTACAGTTCCTGCCCTCCGAACTTGTGGAAAGTGACTAGCTGGGCAATGAACGGTGGATCAGTGGACCGACTCTTCCTAGCACTTCTGCCTCGCCTCCCTCTTTCAAAGTGCCTTCTAAATTCACATGCCAGGGAGCTGTGCATTCCCCATGATAATCCTTCCCACTCTCCCGGCATGGGCAGAGACTCAGCCCCATTTTGCAGATAAGAAAATGGAGGCTCTCCGGAAGATGACCCTAGGGCCCTGGTCACGCAGCAAGTTAGGATGTGTGTGGAGGGGACTGTATTCCTTCCTCAACTCTCAGGGGCCTCTTCCTACCAGCAGCAACTGGGACATCCCCAACCTGGTCTTGTAGATACCAGAAGAAGGGGACAGGAAAGAGGGCTGCCCTACAGACCTGTGGGGAACCAGGTGGAGGTCTTGTTGCCCCATTTTCCAGAGGAGGCTACTGAGGCCATGGAGAGAGGTGGAAGTGGAGCGCTAGGAGAGGAGAGGTCTGCTACACTGTAGTTCTCCCCGATTTGTGTTAGGTCCTGGGGTCCCTGAACCTAGCGGAGGGTCACTGAGGCAGGGGGCTGGGTCCTGGGGCAATGTGCAGCCCCGAAGCCCCAGGCCCCGTCCTCCATCTCCCCTCGTGCATTGCAGGTGGTGGCCGACAGCTGCAGGCAAGGGTTCCTAGATGCCCTGAGGTTCCTGGAGACACGGGGTAGGTGGCAGGGGACAACGGTGGGATGGACACTGAGCATCAGGTGACCCTTGTCTCTGGTGTTTGAGCCCCTGGGACCTGGGCTTGTCTATCTGTCCCTTGCAGTCTGCCCTGTGCACTCCCTGAGCCACACACAGGTCCCATTCTGGAGCTGCTGAAGCCGGGTGGGTGACAATGAAAGGCATGGGAAAGGTGGAGGAGGGGTGCGACTCCATCCAAGGGAGGAGAAGGAGAGCAGGGAGGGCTTCCTGGAGGCAGCAGCTGGGCTGGGTTGGGACCGTGTATGGAGACCGCACTGGGTGAGGCAGGAAGGCAGAGCTTAGGAACAGAGGTGCACTCTGGGGGATATATAAGCCAGGCAGGAGACACACGTGGCCCTGTGGCTGGAGAGCCTGATGTCACCCCACAGGACAGTGCTATTCCCCCGGCAGGGTTGAGAGGTGGATGGAGGCCCTCTGGCTCTAGAACACACACCCTTGACCTCTGCTCCACCCCAGCCCACACTGGGTCTTGGCCTGAGTACTGTATTTAATTCTTAGGACAGCTGGCCTGACTTCTTTTACAGAGGGTAAACTGAGGCAGGAGGGCTGCGGTCACACAACTGTCAGGCGGCGGGGAGTAGGCTGTGAATATTGAGCTATCTCCAGGGTCTCGTTTTGATGAAATATGAGGAAGCAGACAGGGACAGCAGAGCAGGGGCCACTGGGGAGGGGCGGGTCCACCCTGCAGCCTTGAGCACAGGACCTGTGTGAGCACCGAGGCGTGTGGATGGCATGGACAGCGAGATGCCATCTCCCCAGCGCCGCCACCGCGCCTACCATCAGATGCTATCCTCCCTCCCCACCCAGGACTCACCAAGGAGCCGGTGCTGAGGTCGCTGGTATCTAAGGAGCTTCCAGTCCCCGCGGAGGATCCCCAGACTACTGACGGGACCTATAACTGGAGCGTGCCCAACGTGTTGGTCAAGGACGTGCCCAACTTCGAGCAGCTGGCCCCGGAGCTGGAAGCCGGTATTGCTGCTGTCTCGGCTACTTGCTTGCCCGCCCGCCCTCCTGAAGCCAACGACATGCACCCTGTCCTCGGTGCTGCAGTGGGCAGGGGACAGACTTTTACTAAATGCCAAGTGTGGCAAGGGGCTTTTTCCATGTCATTCATCCCTGACCATAACCTAGCCCCATTTTGCTCTGAGAGGGAGACTCAAGTCTGTGCCTCAAACAGGGTCTGTGGCCACGACCCAGGGCAGGGTGGGGAGTACTGAGGCGCACAGGAGAGGTACTCGTGCTGGTGGCCTCCCAGGGACACTTGGGAGGAATGTTGTCCGGGCGAAGACGGCAGGGGGAGTGGCTGGGCGTGTGCACACAGCCTGGGCAGAGGGCCTGGGAGCGCTGCCAGGGCCTTGTCGTTCTAACAAGCGGAGGAGGACTACGGAGTTGAGCTTGGTGGAGCCGCAGTTGGGTGGGAGGGGAGCTCTGGGGACGCTTGGGGGCGTGTCGTGGACCTAGCTGGGGGAGCAGAGGCCAGAGAGGTGGAGGCGGCGATGGCGATGGATGCCTGAGTCAGGGCAGTGGAGGTGGACGAGCGGGCCTCGGGGGTCTGCAAAGAGCCCAGGCTTGGAAGTCTGGAGCCATGCGCTGTCCCTGGCGCCCCACAGAGGCGCGCGCGAGTGCAGGCAGGGACCACGTTCCATGCCCAGGAAGGGATGGAGGTGGGTGTTGGGGCCGTGGCCTGTGACCCTCAGGCCCTGGGCGCCAGGCTGGTGGCCGAACTGTGCCCGAGCCGGGCTTGGGGCTGTCTGGCTTTAGCACCACCCCCACCCCCCCGCCCCAGGCGGGTCACACACACCCTGCGCAGCCCGGTGGACCGGGAGCTGCAGTCTAGGGACGTCTGTCCGTCCCTGCCAGCGACCCCGGCTGACATCCCCCGGGAGGAGGGCGTGCGCGGAGCGCCCCCTGCTGGCCGCGCCTCTCCCTCTGCGGACCGGGCGCCGTGGGCACGCGCCACACCCCGTGGATCCCGAGGCTCAGCTGCCCCAGGGTGACCCAAAGCCGGCTTGGGGGAGGCGGCTTGTCATTCCGCAGGTGCCAAGCGACCGTGGGCGGCTTCTTTTGCAGCGCTGAGGAAGGCGTGCAGGAGGGACCCCTGGGCTCGCTTCCAGTGCTCGGTGCCCGGCCGGGCGCTCACCTACCTGCTGCTGCCCTGCACGCTGCCTTTTGAGTACGTCTACTTCCGGAGCAGGAGGTGAGGCTGGCCGGGACAGGAGGGCCAAGGGGCGGGCCGAGCTGCCTCCCCCAGGGCCTTGGTGGGTTGCGCTTCAGGCCACGTGCTGCCCGGTGGCTCTGGGAGCCGCTGTAGCTCCAGGAGCTATGAGGTCTGGGCCAACTGTCTTGACTTACCTGGGCCATAGCTACATTTTCTTTTCTTTCTTTTTTTTTTCCCTAAAATTATTTATTTATTTATCTAGCTATTTATTTGAGAGAGCGAGAAAGAGGCAGAGAGAGGGAGAGAGAATGGGTGTATCAGGGCCTCTAGCCACTACAAACAAACTCCAGAGGCATTTGGCTTTTGGGGGTCCTGGGGAATCGAACCTGGGTTTGCAAGCAAGTGCCTTAATGGCCAAGCTATCTCTCTAGCCCTGTCGCTACCTTTTCTATAAAGCAAGGCTCCTGCAGGCAGGTCTGTCTGGCTGTGGTGAAGTCCTGACTGACTATTCCAACTTGCTGGGCTAGTGACCCACACTGCTCTCTCTGTTCACTCTGCGAGCCGTGGAGGCCCAGCAGGGCAAGCCATGCTTGTGGGCAAGGGAGGCAGCACCCACCCAGACCCGGTCCCTGGCTTTGTGGAGCCCATAGCTCAATCACACCTTCATCTGTGTGTTTTTATTTCCTGGAGATTCCGGGAGAAGTCTGCCCTCGTTCTGAGCTGCCCAGTCTACGCTGGGGCCTATTGACCAGGAAGGGCTGGCCAGAGAGATGACTTTTGAGCTAGAGTCTGAAGGGTGGGTCACGGTCCACCAGGCCAAATGGAAGGGAGGGAAAAGCATTCCGGATGGATGGGGTAGTGTGTGCAAAGGTCTGGGGCAGAAGGTAGTAAGGCAGCCCGAGGAGCGGAAGGGGAAGTGGGTGTGGCTGGCATGCAAGCTGGGGCACAGAGATCTAGTGGCCAGCGAGTGCCCACTTTATCCAGAATGGGCTAATGGGAGCTGCCCGAAGGAGATCGGATTTTCCTTTTCTGAGATAGGGTCTCGCTCTAGTCCAGGCCAGGTCAGGGTCCTCTTGCCTCAGCCTCCCATGCGCCACCACAACCTGCTGTATTTCTAAGAGTTCTCTTGATCCTCGTGACAGTGAGCACAGGGCTCCGTCCTGTTCTATACTGAGTCCGCCTCACGCTTAAATAGCCAAAGCTGGGAAAAGACCTTCCTACTGGCAAAATTGCCCCATGTCCACTGTAACCACAAGTTGAAATGAGTAAGTGTAAAGTCTAGCCTTTCCCATTAAAAATTCTGGTGTGTGCCAGATGTGGTGGTGCATGCCTTTAATCCCAGCACTTGGGAGGCTGAGGTAGGAGGATCTCTGTGAGTTTGAGGCCAGCCTGAGACTACATAGTGAATTCCAGGTCCGCCTGGACTAGAGCGAGACCCTACTTCCAAAAACAAAAAAACAACAACAACAAAAAACCTCTCCTGTGCAAGCGCCAGCAGAGCCTTCCCGGGACACAGGGACTCCGCCCTTCGTGGTTCCCACAGCCTGCGCACTAGCTTAGCCCTTCGTGGTTCCCACAGCCTGCGCGCTAACTTAGCCCTTCGTGGTTCCCACAGCCTGCGCGCTAACTTAGCCCTTCGTGGTTCCCACAGCCTGCGCGCTAACTTAGCCCTTCGTGGTTCCCGCAGCCTGCGCGCTAACTTAGGGTTGCATTAACAGAGGCAGATGGTTTGGAACGATGGAGGTGGCAGTGTGTTTATGTTTTGCTTGCCACACCATGCCCTCTGAACTACTTACCCTTTGAGGAATCCTGGCCACAGTGCCCACCGAGTGTGAGAAGGTGCCCAGCCATGCTTTCTCAGCCTCAGGTGGGTGCCCAGCCTTTTGCTGCCACTGTGGGTGGCAGCTCTGCTGATTCCAGTTCTCCTCTGTGATGGGACAAGAGTCAGGTCTGAGCACCCCAGACCTGGTGCTGCGCAGTGGGGACCCACAGGGCGTTTTGGGTAGGAACAGGTGCTGGTTTGAGGGTGTGCAGCAGTCTCTGGCTTCTGAGAAGAGTGTGGAAGAAGGACATGGGGCTGGGGGAGGCATGGGTGGGGATACAGAGGGGCTAAGAAGCATAGGTAGATGGTCTCTACTGGAAGGTGGGGAAACTGAGGGCCAGAACCCTTCCCATAAACCACACAACAGATGAACAGTGGAGCGGAGTGGCCCTCAAGCCAGTCTTGTCCCATACCCTGCCCTTTCCACTCCAGCTCCCCACTTAAGCTCTGTGGAGTAGACGACCCCCAAGGCCCACCCTTCTCCAGTGTCCACCTTGGTCATCCTGCCATGTGGGTGCCCATGGTCCTACCCTGCTGGGCGGTGGTGGACAGAACTCCTGCCCACTTCTTGCCTAAGCTGGGCAGTTATCCAGATGGTGCCCAAGCACAGGGCCCAGGTCTGCTCTGGGTCAACCCGGGGATTCCCCTGAAGCTGATGCCCACCCCCCCACAGGCTGCTGCTGTGGCTGCCTGAGGCGCCAGCTGACCTGCGCTGGATGCAGGGTTTGCTGAAGAGCGCGACCCTCAAGGTCTACACCAGGGTGAGGGATCAGCTCCTCGGGCCGCACAGGTGAGGCAGGGGGCAGGGTTTTGGGCTGGGATGCCAGCTCTGCCAGGACCTGGGAAGGCAATGCATACCATCCACCCCCGTTGCTAAGTACCTTCCACTCTCACCCAGTGTCTAGTATCCCTTGACTAGAGGTCAGCACTCACCACTCACTGCCTACCGTCCAGCACTCACCACTCACTGCCTACCGTCCAGCACTCACACACTGTGCCCAGCACTCAGCGCTACCCTCTCTGCCTGTCCCCCTGGGCAGCCACGTAGGTTGCTGCTGTCTGTGCCATCCTAGGTTGAGGACCCTCAACCAGTTGTACCATCAGTCTAGGTGGCTTGCTGGGGGCAGGTCATGTTCCTGCTCTGCCATCCTTGCCTGTCATTCTGTGGTTGGTCCAGATATTCCCTGGGGGCCTCATGCGAGGCTGGCGGCTGTGTGACTGTCTCCTGCATGCTGTCCTTGCTGCAGAAGACCTGGCACGTCTCTCTTCCCTGTCCTCCTGGGTGTGGCCACCCTGGAGTCGAGTCCCACTGCCCCTTCTGGTCAGCCCTGCTGAGGGTATGAGACCTTCCTCTGAGAAGCCTAGGGATAGAGTGGCTAGACTCTCTCAAGGGAGGGTGGCTGCCCCCTGTGGCATCACCCTGCCTTTGCCAAACCCCAGGCATTGAACTGACACCCACCTCCTGTCCTCTCCACAGCGTGCCTGTCACCGGCAACACGGAACCAGCCCCCTTCAGCCTGGGGCAGCTGCGTCTAAAGACCCAGCCTCGGAGCTCAGGCCTACCGAACAGGCCTGCTGCCCACTGAGTGCCAGCCTGTGACTGGGCTCCTCTGACACCTATTCTGGCCTTGTCCTTTGGATCCATGTCTCCCCCTGGTTGTGGTGACTCTGACAGGTGGCCTGTGTCTGGTGCATCCTCAGGGAGCTTGAAGCTGGGCCCCTGGTGCAGGAGGGCACTGAGTCACTGGCTGAACACAGCCTGCTCCCTACCTCCTCTGAGGTGTGTCCTCCACATAAGGCAGACAGCTCCGTGCATGCTAGTGTCCTTGGGGGCCGTGCCTTGGGTGTGGCCACCTACCTAATCCAGTCCCTGTGCCTCAGACTCACTCCATGTCATCTGTGACAAGGCTGCTAGGAGCCAATTTGCAGCTGGGGTGCCAAGATGCATGGGGCCCCTTTGCCCTTCTACTGCCTACTGATGTTAGGCACTCCCCGTCCTGTCTCACCTCTCAGCTCTGTGTCTCAGCCACGAGTCTGATTGTCTGCTCAGCAGACACTTGATGTTAAGAAATGATCAGCATTTTTCTTTGAGACAGGCTCTCATGTAGCCCAGGCTGGCCTCGAACTCACTGTGTAGCTGAGTCTGGCCTTGAACTCCTTCCTAATCCCCCTGCTGACACCTCCCTAGTGTTGGGATTACAGGCGTGCCATTACACCTAACCACTTTTTTTCCCCTAAATTTTTATTAACATTTTCCATGATTATAAAAAATATCCCATGGTGCTACCCTCCCTCCCCCAACTTTCCCCTTTGAAACTCCATTCTCCATCATATCCCCTCCCCATCTCAATCAGTCTCTCTTTTATTTTGATGTCATGATCTTTTCCTCCACTTATGATGGCCTTGTGTAGGTAGTGTCAGGCACTATGAGGTCATGGATATCCAGGCTATTTTATGTCTGGAGGGAGCACGTTGTAAGGAGTCCTACCCTTCCTTTGGCTCTTACATTCTTTCTGCCACCTCTTCCGCATTAGACCCTGAGCCTTGGAAGGTGTGATCAAGATGCTAACCACTTTTTTTTTTAGTGTCTTGGGTTTGTGCTTTCAAAAAGATCTTACCTTTTGGAGAGCCATGCTAAGATATTGATGAATGAATTCAAATGTAGGCTTTGTTTTAGAATAATAATCTTGGTGTGGGGGGGAGGGATGGGAGCTGAGGCTATGAGAGTTGGTAATAGTTGATGCTGGGTGATGGGCAGTGAGGGGTGCAAAGTAGTTCATTATCCCATCCTCTCACATTTTGTATGTTTGGCATTTTGATAAAAATGTACTAACAAAAAGTACTTAGCTTTGCTTTTTTTGCCCCCCCCTCTCTTTCTCTCTGTGTTGCATATGGTGTATCCATGTGTGCATGTGGCAACGTGTACACCCATGTGCATGCATGTAGAAGTTACATTGGGCATCCTCTGTCATTCTTCTTCCATATTTCCTTGAGACAGACTAGGTTAGACTGGCTGAACTGTGACCCTGCTCTGTGCCTCCAACCCCCAAGGCTGGGATTACAAAACATGGATGGCTATACCAGCTTTTATTTATTTTATTTTCAAGAAGAGACAGAGAGGGGGTAGGGAGGGAAAGAGGGAGGAAAGGAAGGAGAAAGAGCGAGCAAGCATGGGCATGCCGGCGTCGCTTGCTCCTGCAAATGAACTCCAGACCCACGTGCCACGTTGTATATCCGGCTGCTTTATGTAGGCTCTGGGGGGGGGGGGTTCAAACTGGGGTCAGCAGATTTTTCAAAAAAGTGCCTTTACCCACTGAGCCATCTCTCCAGCCCCATACCAGCTTAAAAATATTTTATTTATTTGAGAGAGAGAAAAAGAGAAGGGGAGAATGGGCACACCAGGGCCTCTAGACACTGCAAACAAACTCTAGACACATGAGCCACCTTGTGAATCTAGCTTTACATGGGTACTGGGGAATTGAACTTGGGTTCTTAGGCTTTTCAGGCAAGTGCTTTGAGGTCCTCATGTTTGTGTAACAAGAGCTCTTACCTGCAGAGCCATCATCTCAGTAAAAGTTTAAAAAATATTTTGTTTTTATCTATGTATTTATTTGAGTGAGAGAAAGAGGGAGGAAGGGAGGGAGGAAGAGAGAAAGAGGGAGAGAATGGGCACGCTAGGGCTTCCAGCCACTGCAAACGAACTCCAGATTCATGTGCCACCTTGTGCATCTGTCTTACGTGGGTCCTGGGGAATCGAACCGAAGTCCTTTGGCTTTGTAGCCAGCCACCTTAACCTCTATGCCATCTCTCCAGCCCAGTAAAATTGTTTTAACAATTGCATATTACATCCAGTTGGAGACACATCTCAAGACAGAACGTGAACAAAGCAGAACTGGGGCTCTGGGAGCCGCGGTGCTGAGTGCCAGGTGGGGAGGGCACTGGCAGCTCTGAGCTGGGCGTGTTCAGCACCGCGGACAGCGACCCAGCCGCTGCTCCCTGGGACACATGTTATAAGCATGTACCGCCACACGTGGCAAAGCAATCCTCGTCTTTTCAGAGGTGCATACTGACATCATTGGGTCGCCACATCACGGGGTCAACAACTTGCTTTAAAATTATTTTCCAAAACCCCACAAAGTAGCTGTGTGGGCACACACACAAACATGCATATGCACACTGTAAAAACATGCAAAAGTGAGTTGTTTTACATACCCTAGCAGTTCTCAAACTCAGGACATTTGGAAGTGATGCGATATCATGTGTGTTTAGACACTACGTACTGGCCCAGCCATGAACGTTAGGGTTTCTACTGAGGCAGGGGCCGGCACAGAGCTTGCTGAGTATTTTGCTGTGAAACCTCTTCAGCCTTTCTTCCTCTGAACAGATCTTCTGGCCTTTTCTCTTTCATGACACTGGCATTTTTTAAAAAAGTTTTTCTTTTGAGGTAGGGTCTCACTGTAGCCCACACTGACCTGGAACTCACTCTGTAGTCCCAAGCAGGCCTTGAACTCACAACAACCCTCCTCCCTCAGCCTCCCAGTGCTGGGACTAAAGGTCACCATGTCCTGCTGACACTGATATCTTTTGTTTCTTTTTCGTGGTTGTATGTGGTGTGTGTGGTGTATGGATGTGTGTAAATGCACACACTCTGCACACACATACAGAGGCCAGAGGAGGAAGATAATGGGAGTCTTCCTTTATCATTCTTTATTCTTTATGATGGAATCTTTCCTCATTTCCTTCCCCATTTTTTTTTTTTTTTAGTTATTGGGAATTGAACATGGGATTGCACATGTGCCAGGCAAGTGCTCTACCACTAACTCACATCCCCAGTCCCTTCATTCCTTTTTAATTTAATTAATTAATTAATTAATTTATTTATTTATTTTTTTTTTTGGTTTTTCGAGGTAGGGTCTCACTCTAGCCCAGGCTGACCTGGAATTCACTATGGAGTCTCAGGGTGGCCTCGAACTCACGGCGATCCTCCTACCTCTGCCTCCCGAGTGCTGGGATTAAAGGCGTGCGCCACCACGCCCGGCTAATTTATTTATTTATGTGTGTGTGTGTGTGTGAGAGAGAGAGAGAGAGGGAGAGGGAGAGAGAGGGAGAGAATAGGAGTGACAGGGCCTCTAGCCACTGCAAAAATACTCCAGACACATGCACCACCTTGTGTATGTGGCTTACCTGGGTCATGGGGAATTGAACCTGGGTCCTTTGGCTTTGAGGCAAGTGGCTTAACCACTAAGCTATCTCTCCAGCTCCCTTCATTCCTTTTAATATACTAACTACAATTTTTTTTGAGGTAGGGTCTCACTGTAGCCCAGGCTGACCCGAATTCACCATGTTGTCTCAGGCTGGCCTCGAACTCATGGCAGTCCTCCTACCTCTGCCTCCCGAGTGCTGGGATTAAAGACGTGTGCCACCATGCCCGGCCCATACTTGTTACAATTTTTAGGTCGGCATAAATTCACATGCACACATTGCATCGTCAGTCAAGTAGATCATATGCAAACCCAGCAAAAGCATCAGTAATGTTCACATGTTCACCTACATGAAACACAGTCTGAGGGCCCAGAGCAAGACTAAAATGTAGGGCCTCTGCTCAGAAGGCAGGAAAGAGAGCGAGCGCAGCGCGACAGGGCATACCTGTGATCCCAGCTCCTGGAAGGTGAAGGCAGGGAGATTGTAAGTTCAAGGTCACTCTCAGCTCTAAGGGGAGTTTGAGATCAGCCTGAAATACATAGGACCCTGCTTAAAGGAAGAAAGGAAGGGATGAGGTGAGGGAAGGGAGAGAGGGAATGCAGGAAAGAAATGCCCCTAATTTCACTCTCAATCTTTTATGGGTTTTCTGCTTTTTTTTTTTTTCTTTTTTGAAGCAGGGTCTCACTCTGGCCTAGGCTGACCTGGAACTTACTTCGATCCCTCTACCTCAGCCTCCGCAGTGCTGGGGCTAAAAGTGTGAGCCACCATGCCCAACTTGTACTATTTATTTTTTTCTTTTATAAACTGGGTGCCGCTCTTTTGAACCTTGGGTTGTTTGAGGGGTGTGAGTGGGGCCCACTGCACGGCTCCATAAACAGCCTGACACTTTTCTCCTCTGTGAGCCTGGCCCCCTTCACGGTGGTGTGCAGCCCACTTGCCCAGTGAATGTACCATGATGCTCAGTCCACAGCAGGACAGCCCCCATTATGCCCCACTCTGAGAGACCATGGAGAGTGTCCCCCCCCAACCCTGTGCGCTGTGCCCACATCCCTGTAATCACTTAGTGAAGTGGGGAGAGAGGTTGGGTAAGGCTGGGGCACTACACAGGAGTGGGCCATCAAAAGCTTGTTTGTGGCTGGTGGGAGGAGGTGGTACCCCCGGAGCTGAGGCCCTATGCACATGCCCCAATATTCCATTACACTTCACTTACGGGAAACGAGCTGGAGCTTGAAAAAGCCAGGCATAAAAGTCTGTAAAGCTGGGCCGGGCGTGATGGCGCACGCCTTTAATCCCAGCACTTGGGAGGCAGAGGTAGGAGGATCGCCATGAGTGAATTCCAGGTCAGCCTGGGCCAGAGTGAGACCCTACCTCAAAAAACCAAAAAAAAAAAAAAAAAAAAAAAAACAAAAACAACAACAACAACAACAAAAGTCTGTAAAGCTCACGTTCAGAAGCTGAGGAAAGAGAATACTGAGTTCAGGGCCAGCCTGAGGCAAGGGGCCTGGGAGTTGCCTCAGTGGGAAAAGTGCATGCCACACACGCACGAGGATCTGAGTTCAGCTCCCCAGTACCCGTCTCAAAAAGCTGCACGGGTGAATTGCCTGTAATCTCAGTAGCGGGAGGCGGAGACAGGAGGATTCTTGGCACTCACTGGCTAGGTGGTCTAGCCCTGCTGGTAAGCTCTAGGTTCAGTAAACTCATGGGAATCCACCTGCCTTTTATTTTAAACCTTTCTGCAGTGTATACTGTACATTGTACATGCATGTGTCTAGGGAGGAGCAGGTGTTGGGGGCCACGGGAATGGGAGGAGGGGGGAGTAGGTGCTGGGGACCATGGGGGAGGGGAGGAGCAGGTGCTGGGGATCACGAGGGAGGAGGATGGAGGAGCAGGTGCTGAGGATCACGAGGGAGGAGGAGGAGGGAGGGGAGGAGGGAGGAGCAGGTGCTCGGTTCCATGGGGAGGGGGAGGAACAAGCGTCGTGGATCACCGAGAGGACCGAGGGTCCGCGCGCGTCCAGGCTGCGCTCTGCGGCGGGCGGGGTGTCGGAGCGGAGGGGCGGGCTCGGGTCCTGGCGCCGTGACGTCACGCGGCGCGGGCGGGCGGCGTGCGTGGGGCGCGGCCATGACGTCATGCCCGCGGAGCGGAGCCCCCGCGCGCCGGCGCCGTGACGTCACGCCTGCGGAGCTGCGGCCGCGGGTGCGGGGCTCGGGGCGCGGGGCGCGGGCGGCGGCATGGCGGAGAGCGAGGCCGAGACCCCCAGCACCCCGGGGGAGTTCGAGAGCAAGTACTTCGAGTTCCACGGCGTGCGGCTGCCGCCCTTCTGCCGCGGGAAGATGGAGGAGATCACCAACTTCCCGGTGCGGCCCAGCGACGTGTGGATCGTCACCTACCCCAAGTCCGGTGAGCCGCCCCGCCCGGCGCCCGGGGCCCGGGGGCAGCGTGCGGCGGGGGAGCCCCGGGTCCGCGCCCTCCGCCCGGCCGCAGCCCGAGGCGATGGGGCCTGCGGGGCCGGCGCTCCGGGAGGACGCACCCCGGGCCTCCACCCTGCCCTGCTGCCCCATCAGTTACCTGCTGGCTGTGTGACCTTGGGCAGGTCACTTAACCTCTCTGTTCCGGAATCCTGGCCAGCCTTTGATGACTGCAAAGTCCCAGTGAACATCCGGGAAGGGCGGGTGAACCGGGTTCATTTCCAGCGTGGGCTCTGGTGGGGGATGGGACGAGCCCTGTCCCCGAGCATCCATGTTTCAGGGCTGCCACCCTGGCATTCAGCACCCTCCGGGTAAAGGTAGCCCACCTTACATTTTGGGCTAAGGCTTAGAGAGGGGAGGAGGCTTGTCCAAGGTCACACAGCTGGTGAGAGGCAGACCTGAGATTCAAAGGCCCAGGTCTGGTGTAGGGACGGCTGTGTGGTGCCATTTCTGGGGTTTGCAGGAGCAGGCCAAGGCTCCCCTGTTCTTTCAGGGTGCTCACAGGGCACCCTGCTGCCACTGGGCCGAGAAGCCCACCATGGCTTAGAAGATGGTCAGTTCGTCCTCAGGTCGTGGTGCTTTACTCCCAAAGTGGCAGGTTGTGGGAAAAGCCCTGGGCCCCCTGGGTGGAGTTCCAGTCCCCCAGCGCAGGTGCCCAATGCCCCTCTGAGGAATGTGGTAGGGACTGTCAGTGGAGATAGGGGGTACGAAGGCAGTTGCACTTGGTGGACCAAGTCGAGGTTCAGGCGTCTCACTGAACACGGGTTGCACGAGAGGGACTCAACGCAGGTTGTGGCTGAGCGGTCTGCGCCTCATCCCATGGTCCTCACCTTAGGACGTCAGTTTTAGAGAAATTGCTCTGTGTGGGTCGAGATGTGCAAAGTCCCCGGCTGGGTTTGGGGCAGTACTTGGCTTATGATTTTGGTGTTGTTATTAGTGGTGGGCATGAGTCCAGGGCTTTGGGCATGCGGGGCAAGTGCTCTGGCACCCCGCCTCGGGCTGTACTTAGGACGACGCACGCTTACACCACTGTAGCCGCAGAGCGGGTGGTGTGCACATGGCGCGACGGTTAGCAGCGGCTCCTGTGGCTTCAGGATGGGGTTTGCTTGTGAGGAACCCTTGCAAACTTGGATTTTGGAGTTCGGAGGTCTCTGGGGGTGCTGTTGGGATTGAGGTCCTGGGTGCTGGGTGGGAAGGAGGACTGAGGAGTTACTGGAAGGGACTGGGAAAGGACTTTGGACTGAGGACCCCTCTGGGGGCTCTGGTGGGCTATAGGAGAGACCCTGTGTTGGGGCCTATTGGGTTCTTGTGGGGAGCTCTCTGGGTACTTTGGTGGGGAGGTGGGGAGATAAACTTTTGTGTTTTTTATTTTTATTTTTATTTTGAGGTAGGGTCTCTCTATATCCCAGACTGACCTTGAATTCTCAATCCTCCTGCCTCAGCCTCTCCAGTACTGGAGTTAGAGGTGTATTCATCCCATTTACCCCATAAGGCACCAGTTCATTCATTCATTCATTCATTCTTCCTTTCTTTCCTTTTTTTTTTTTTTTTTTTTTTTTTTGGCTTTTTGAGGTAGGGCCGCATTCTAGCCCAGGCTGACTTGGAATTCACTCTGTTGTCTCAGGCTGGCCTCGAACTCACAGCAATCCTCCTGCCTCTGCCTCCGCCTCCTGAGTGCTGGGATTGAAGGTGTGTGCCACCACATCTGTTTTTTGTTTTTATTTATTTATTTACTTTTTTTAAGGTAAAGTTTCCCTCTAGTCCAGGCTGACCTGGAATTCACTATGTCAGGGTGGCCTGGAACTCATAGTGATCCTCCTGCCTCTGTCTCCCTAGTGCTGGAGTGCTGGGATTAAAGGCGTGCACCACCATGCCTGGCAACTTAATTTATTTTTTACATTTTTTTCTTTATTTTGTTTTAGAGAGAGAGAGAATTGGTATACCAGGGCCTGAGCCAGTGCAATTGAATGCCAGACGCTTGCGCCACCTAGTGGGCATGTGCATCCTTGTGCTTGCCTCACCTTTGTGCATCTGGCTAATGTGGGATCTGGAGAGCAGAACATGGGTCCTTAGGCTCCTCAGGCAAGTGCCTTAACTGCTTGCTAAGCCATCTCTCCAGCCCACAGAAGCAACTTAAGGAAGGAAAGGTTGACTTTGGTGCATGGTGGCAGGAGTGTGTGGCAGAGGCTGTTCACATCATGGTGGACCAAGAAGAGGAGAGAGACAGGAAGTGAGCAGGGATAAGTACCCCAAGGACCCACCCCCAGTGATCTACTTCTGCCAGCTGGGTTCCACTTCTTAAAGATGACACAGCCTCCCAAAATAGTGCCACCAGCTGGAGGACCAAATAAGTAACATGTGAGCTGTGAGGGACATTTCAGAATCAAAATACAACAGAAATGGCTAGGCGTGTCCTCATACTTCTGTGGCCAGTTTTGGAGTCCTGTGTGCCTGTGTTTCACTTCTGGTAGTCTGCCAGGGGCTCATGCACTTTAAAAATTTATTTATTTATTTGTGTTTTTTGAGGTGGGGTCTCACTCTAGCCCAGGCTGACCTGGAACTTGCTCTGTAGTCCTAGGCTGCCCTTAAACTCAGAGTGATCCTCCTACCTCTGCCTCTGAGTGCTGGGATTAAAGGCATATGCCACCACGCCCGGCTTAAAATATTTTTATTTATTTATTTGAGAGAGAAAGAGAAACAGTGAGTATGGGCATGCCAGGGCCTCTTGCCACTGCAGATGAACTCCAAATGCATGTGCTACTGTGTTCATTCGGCTTTATGTGTGTACTGGGGAATTGAGCCAGGCTGTTAGGCTTTGCAAGCAAGTCTCTTTTAACCACTGAGCTATCTTCTCAGCCCTTTATTTATTTATTTAAAATATTTTTTTATTTATTTCTTTACTTGAGAGAGAGAGAGAGAGGATGGGCATGCCAGGGTTTCTAGCCACTGCAAACTCCAGATGCATGCACCACCTCTTGCATCCAGCTTTGTGTGGGTATTGGGGAATTGAACCTGGGTCCTTTGGCTTTGCTAGCAAGTACTTTAACCACCAAGCCATCTCTTCAGCCCTATTTATTTTTTAGTTAAAAAGGTTTTGTGTGTATGGTGTGTGTGTGTGTGTGTCCCATCTCTGCCCCCCAGCTCTGAGAGCACAGCCGCACACCACCACACCTGGATTTCACGTGGCTGCTGGGGATCTGAACTTGGGTCTTTACAATTACATGGTGAGCACTTGACCGACTAAGCCGTCTCCTGAGCTCTTGTACTTTCTTTTTAGGGGCTCAGGCCAGCAGGCCAGCACCTCTGCCGAGGCCCAGAGACGAGAACAGTGCATGGAAGGTGTTGCTCAGAAGCTGGGGGGGGGGTCCCCAACACTGACTGCTCTTCCTCCAGTTCCGTTCTAAGCACAGTCCCTGCCCTTGGGATCATTTTCTTCCTGAGTCTTCATACCTTTTCCAGACAGTAGGAATTTCTCCATGGGGATGGAAGAAATCCGTTTGTTTCTGGCTTCTGTGCCTCACCCCCAATAGGCTCAGATCTATCCAGTGTCCACTGTCTTGGGACCCTTCCCTCACCCCAGGGGCACTGCAATGGCCTTCTGGCTTCCCTTTAAGTTTATTTGTTTGTTTTTGTTTTCCGAGGTTGGGTCCTGCTCTAGCCCAGGCTGACCTGGAATTTACTATGTAGTCTCAGTGGCCTTGAACTCTCTGTGATCCTACCTCTGCCTCCCAAGTGCTGGGATTAAAGCCATGCACCACCACGCCCGGCTCTGGCTCCCCTTTAGTTCACCTTTAACTCAGAGGTGGTGTTGGAAGCACACACCTTAGGCACTCTTTAGTTCTCTGCCCCATGGGATCTGCAGGCTTCTGCTCCCAGCCGCGGGGACAGTCAGCGGCCAGGTCATTTCTTGCCCCTCATCTTTTGTCAGGCATACCACTCTCTCCTTTTCCTCTTCCTAAACATCCCTCGTGTCTGAGGAGAACGGCCCATCTTCAGAACCCCTCTTGTCTGTTAACTGTGGGACTGAGCCTCCTTCCAGGGCCTCCCTCCCAGCCCGTCCGCATTGCAGACCTGCCTCCACTGTCCTGCAGCTTGCAGAGCTCGGGATGCAGTGTTGCCTGCACTCATGTTTTCCTCTGTAGTGTCTTTTCCCCTCTGCCTGCACGTTCTCTCTGTACCCTGGATCAGGACGAGGCTCTGGTTCTGGCTAAGCTGGGCTTGGTTGGAGATGGCTCCCGTATCTGCAGGGTGTCTGGGCTCTGTTCCAGCCGGGTATGGCTGGCCACTCTGCTTGTATCTCCTTTTGGCTTCAGGGACAAGCAGGCCAGCCTGGGGGACATTCTTCTCAGTGGTGGAGGAAATGCAGAGAACAAACAGACATGGCCAGAGATTCATGATGACCGTGGAAGGTCACCTGGTTGTGCCTCAGCCACAGTGGGATCCCGTCGCCATGTTGTAAGGACTCGGATGGCCCCTCCTCCAAGTGCCTTCCTGGATGTTCTCTAGTGCGCTTTCCAGGGCTGGGTGCTTTGCCCCGTGGGCCTAACAACTGCTTACAGGGGCAGCGGGTGGCACCTGGCACCTCCTGGGCAGGTTGGGTGCAACTTGAATGTGACAGAGGAATGGTTCCACAGAGACTTGCACTGCGAAGAAACTGAGGCCCAGAAGAGTGGTACCCTGAGTCACTGGAAATGTGCAGGTTTTCAGGGTCTCTACACTGTGATGGGGTTGCCGGAGCCCCTGGGACATGCGTGCTGCCACGTGGTGTCAGAAGGAGTTGGTCACACTCGGTGACTGGGGCTACTTCCTCTTGTTATCCATGGGGGAAAGGTCTGGCTACGAGAATGAGGGCCCAGCAGGAATGTGGCCACCTCCCATCTCCCAGAGCCCGGGGTGAGGCTGAGCTGCCACACCCATCATGGGCGGGTGGGTCCCGGTACCCCCATCTAACACCTGACCGGTGCCCTCATCTCATCCTTGTGCAGTCCATCCCCAGTTGGGAATGGAAGACCGAAGGTCGTGACTCTTGCATGGAGGTGAAGACATACATGTGCGGCCTCAGTTTGCCGTTCACTTGCTTTGGGAGCCAAGTGTGTGCACACATGCATGGTTGGTACATGTGTGGCATGTGTGTATGGCACGGCGGTGTGATGCACGTGTACGAATCCAGGTGTGTACGTGCATGTGCCATGTTGCTGTTAGGTGTCTGCGTGGTGTAAGCCCTTGTCTGTAGAGTGCGTGTGTGTGTGTGACATGATGCATGTCTGGGGGTGAAAGTGTGTGTGATGCATAGGGTCTACTTGTAGTGTGTGAGTGTGGCGTGCATGTGTGGGGGGGTAGCAGTGTGTGAGGAGGGTCGGTTCACACGAACGAGTGTCACCGCTGTAGGCGGCTCTGTGCTGCTGGGGCTGAAATGAGGTGGTGTGAGAATCAGAGGAGGAAGGTGATGGTGAGCATTTTCTTTAGTGAGTTGGGATGGCTGTGTAAGCCAGTGCGGGCCGGGCCAGTGTCGCCAGCTGGCTGTCACCCTGGCTTCGTCACGGGTACCAAGGCGGGTGACCAACGCTACTCCACTGGAGCTTCCTGGCCTTCTCGGCAAACTGGGCTGTTTTTTTAAAAAAATATATTTTATTTTTATTTATTTATTTATTTGACAGAGAAAGAGGGAGGGAGACGATGGGCGCATCAGGGCCTCCAGCCACTGCAAACGAACTCCAGACAGGTGCGCCCCATTGTGCATCTGGCTTATGTGGGTCCTGGGGAATCGAACCTGGGTCCTTTGGCTTTGCAGGCAAATGCCTTAACCACTAAGCCATCCCTCCAGCCCCAAACTGGGCTGTTTTGAGAGCTGAGAGCTAGGTGGATGGAAGCCCCCAGGGCGGGGACCAGCCACTCAGGTGTGCCTGTGCTTTGGCAGGGGCGGGGCATGTCGTGAGCAGCTCAGCTCAGATTTGGAAGCAGGGTCCCCATGGAGGCCAAGCGTCCTTCCTTCCTCAGTGTCCTGAAGGGGTCTCTGGGGCCAGGCTCTGCTAGGTCCTCTTTGCAACGCTTGCTGCTGTCCAGGGTCCTGGAGGATTCCGTTCCCTGTGCTGAGTGGGGTGTCTGTGGGGCAGGCAGAACACTACACGGAGCACTGCTTGCTCTAAAAACCCCAGGCGGGGCTTGGGAAATGGCTTAGCAGTTAAGGTGTTTGCCCGCGAAGCCTAAGGACCCCGGTTCGATTCTTCAGGACCCATGTGAGCCAGATGCAGAAGGTAGCACATGCATCTGGAGTTCCTTTGCAGTGGCTGGAGGCCCTGGCGCACCTATTTTCTCTCTCTCTGTAATAAATAAATAAATAAACGAAAATATTAAAAGCCCCATGCAACTGACAGAAAGACTGGAGTGACAAAATTGTGACCCGGAGGAGCCTGGGAGGTCAGGCGTGCTGGCCAGACGTGAGCTGAGGAGGTGGAGAGGTGAGACGCACTAGCCAGGTGTTGGCTGAGGGAAGGCGGTGGTTCCCAGTGACCGCTTCACAGGGGCTGTTGAAAGCAGGCTTGTTCTCTAAGGGCACAGATGCCAAGAGGTTGTAGATGTGGGGACACAGCACAGGTGGAGGTACCTGGTAGAACGTGAGGCGGAGTTCCCAACTCTTTTTTAGCCTTGACTCCCAAGATGCCACACCAGAGGCTGGAGGCATCCTCTTTGGGGATATTGACTCCAAAGTACTGACCTGTGAGGTGTGAGGGGCCCATAGGGAATGGAGGTAGTAAGCGCTTCCTGTGGAAGCAGCCAGTCTGGGACTGCTTCTCTCTCTCTCTTTTTCTTTCTCTCTGTCTCTGTCTCTGTCTCTCTGTCTCTCTCTCTCTCTCTCTTTCTCTCTCACACACACACACACCCTGCCCTTCCACACAAGGTTGCTTCTGCCTCCCACCCTCACCTGGGAGGGGCCTAGCTCACACGTAGTGAGGCCTCTGGCAGGATGGAAGAAACCACCAAGGAGTCAGGAAATAAGGAGCTGAAGGAAGCCTAGACCCCCAAAAGAGTGAGATGCCACTGTAACCCCATAATCTCTACACTTGAGAGTCCAAGGCCGGAGGATTGTGAGCTCAAGGTTAGTCTGAGCTATATACCCAGGCCCTATAGATATAAAAGCGGGGCTTGTTGGCCCACACCTTTAATCCCAGCACTTGGGAAGCTGAGGTAGGAGGATCACGGGGAGTTTGAGGCAAGCCTGAGAATACACAGTGAATTCCAGGTCAGCCTGGGCTAGAGCGAGACCCTGCCTTGAAAATACAAAACAAAACAAGAACGCAAGAGCTTACTAAGGCTGTGAAGCATATCAGCGGCGCCCTCGCCCTCCTTGCTGGTCCTCTGTGGGAGCCCGTTCCTCCCTCCCTCCTTCTTCTTTATCTTCTCAAATGTCACTCATCAGCAAGGGCCGCTGAACTGTCTTTCACACTGTCCCTGCAGTGCCCGCAGCCTAGGAACAGGCCATGTTTCTTCCTGGGCGCCACCACCCAGGCTGGGGGCTGTTCTGTCCCACTCCTGGCAGGAGCCAGGGAGCCACAGAGCCTCGGCATCAAGGCGCTTCCTCCGTCCTTTCACGGACAGCACCCGGGTGCTGCTCACATTCTAGGCAGCCTCAGAGTAGAGGCCCAGGGCCATCTTCCCTGTTTTTGCAGTGTCCTTTATCTGGGACCCTCCTCGCTCCCACCTCCAGTGTCTCCACTCCGTGTAAACGACTGACAGCTCAGTGGGGCACAAGATTCCGGGGCCCAGTCTGTCCTCCCTCTCCCAAAGGTTCCCTCTGCTTCCTGGGTGCCCAGGGTACTAGAGCCAGCTCCCAGGACCTTAGGCTTTAGTGTCCCCGTCCTTTAGTGGGTCCCCACCTTGCAGCGGCAGAACGGCTCTGCCCCACAGGGTCTATGTGGCCCTGTGTTGGGGGAAAGGGGCTCATGTGTTTGCATTGTGAAAAACCTCACCTCAATCATCTTTTTAAGATATTCTATTTTTATTTATTTACTTAACAGAAAAAAAAAAAGAGAGAGAGAGAGAATGGGTGTTCCAGGGCTTCCAGCCATTGAAAACCAACTCCAGACGCGTGTGCCCCCTTGTGCATCTGGCTAATGTGGGTCCTGAAAAATCGAACCTGGGTCCTTTGGCTTTGCAAGCAAATGCCCTAACTGCTAAGCCATCACTCCTCAATCATCTTTGCTTCCCCAATTCTCTGTTTTCTCTTCTGGAACCGTGAGATTGATGTCCTAACTCTCTTAAATCTGTGAGTGTGTGCCCGAGTGTGAATGTGTGTGCACAAGCACATGCTTGTGGGACCCAGAGAACAACACTGGGTGTTGTTCCTCAGGTGCTGTACACCTCTTCTGAGACAGGGTCTCTCTGGCCGGAGCTCACCCAGCCGGCTAGACAGCTGGCCAGTGAGCCCCAGATACCCTCCTGTCCCCGCCTTCCCAGTGCTGGGGCTCAGGCGCACGCTGCCATGCTTGGCATTCTTCTGTAGACGCTGGGGATTGAACTCAGGTCCTCATGTGTGCTAGACAGGCACTTTGCCCGCTGAGCCATCCCCCAGCTTTTTTTTGGGGGGGGTGTTGAGGTAGGGTCTCACTCTAGCCCAGGCTGACCTGGAATTCACTATGTAATCTCAGGGTGGCCTTGAACTCACAGCGATCCTCGTACCTCTGCCTCCCAAAAGAGTACTGGGATTAAAGGCCTACGCCACCATGCCCAGCTCTCGTCTAACTTTGTACTCTTATTTGCCATGGCTTTGTAAAACTTTTCTTCTCCTTCCTGAACATTTCTTCTTTGACCATGCAGACCCTACAGCTAAGGGCTCAGACCCTACAGCTAAGGGCTCCCGCAGTGTGCAGCGGGCAGGATGTCTGGAGAAATGATCCTGCTACGCTGGGGCTCAGGGACCATGGGGTGGACGGCTCTCAAGCCTGGAGCGGAACTTTCTGGTAGACACAGGAGAGACCAGGCTCAGGGGGCAGAGGTCAGCACCAGGCTCATTACACACGTCGGCCCGGTGTCTACTATAGCTAAGCATATGCCGAAAGGGAAACAAGCCAGCAGGCATGTTCTAGAACAGCCCTAGCCTCATCATTCACAAAACAGCTAGACCTTGGAAATGCAAGTGTCTGTCACCAAAAGAAGGGCCACACTGGTGAGCACAGGAGGAGACACCACACAGGTGGCCACTCCCAGGTGGTGGATCCGGCACCGACGGCACCTGCCGTGCGTGCGGCTCTGCTTCTGCACAAGGATCCAGAAGGTGCCGGGTCCTCTCATCTCTGAGCTGGTGACCTCCCTGCATGGCCACCGGTCTCCCCTCTGTCACTGCAGCTCATTTTGCCTTCTGGATCCTTGTGTGGAAGCAGAACCGCACACACAGCAGGTGCCAGCAGTGCCGGATCCACCACCTGGTTTACCAGGCTCCACTTGCTCCCTGTGGCCCCTCACCCCCTTGCCTGATGGCACGAGTTCAGGGCCGGCCCAGGTGCTTTCTGAGTCCTCGCCCCCTGCCTCTTTCCCCAGGCACAAGCCTGTTGCAGGAGGTAGTCTACCTGGTGAGCCAGGGGGCCGACCCTGACGAGATCGGCCTGATGAACATTGACGAGCAGCTCCCGGTGTTGGAGTACCCACAGCCTGGCCTGGACATCATCAAGGTACTGTGGGGCAGGCGCACGTGACACACACGTGATGGCTGTTTCCCTCGGGGCTCGTGGCGGCTGTGTGGGAGGGGATGACTGAGGGCCCCCAGGTAGCTCTAGACAGCCAGAAACTCACCGGCCTGCGGGATGACCGTGACCTTGGATCCAATGACTTTCCAGTTCATGGAGTTTTTGAGGTGGGGAGGAACTAGCATAGGGGGTGGGAAGCATGAGAAGACTACCAGGGGGCAGCAGGCCCTGGTGTCCCCCCCCCCTTGCTCTGTCTAAGGAGCCTGGGAGGATGTTTGCATCAGATCTTTGGTGTTCAAAATGAAATAAGATAGGTGAGGTGGCTTACATTTGTAATCCTAGCATAGGGAAGGCTGAGGCAGGAGGATCACTACAAATTCAAGGCCAGCAAGGGATACTTGGTGAGACCTTGTCTCAAAAAAAAATAATGGCCGGGCGTGGTGGCGCACGCCTTTAATCCCAGCACTTGGGAGGCAGAGGTAGTAGGATCACCATGAGTTCGAGGCCACCCTGAGACTCCATAGTGAATTCCAGGTCAGCCTGGGCTAGAGTGAGACCCTACCTTAAAAAAAAAAAAAAAAAAAAAAAAGGAAAGGATGAGTGGATGGTTGGATGGAAGGAAGGAAGAAAGGGAGGGAGGAAGGATAGATACCACCAAGTTCTGTGCGTTCTTTCCCTGCTCTGTCTACTCTGTTCCTGCTGCCACTTCTGCAGTTCAGGCCACTACAGTCATGGCCTCGCCTGCCCACCTTCCCACTGGGAAAGCCTTCTGGAATAGTTCTGAGGGCCACTCCCATGTCATAGCAGCTGTAACTGCGATCCTGAGTGAGCCCATCTCTGACTACATCGCGCCCCTTGAGCTCACCCCTGTCTGTACTCCATGCCCAGCCGCACCGGCTGCCCCACTCGAGTCACTGGGAGTTCACTGAACAGCCCTGCGTGCTGGCGCTGCTCCGGCATTGGCATTGGGGGGGCAGCAGTGGGCTGATAGCAGCAGGGCCCCGCCTCACAGGACAGGAAGCTGTGGTCACCAGTAGGCAGAGCTGGGCCAGTGGATCAGGATCAGGTATCTGAGGACGGTCTGGGAGGGAAGAGGAGCAGAGGGCCAGTGGGCACAGAGACCCCACAGTCCAAGCAGAAGCAGATGAGGGAAGAGGGGCTCTGAGCCGACACTTGTCCAGCATCAGCCGGGCTGCTGTGTGGGAAGGGACGAGGGATGGACAGAAGCGCAGGCGCTGGCTGGGAGCCGTCATGATCTTGCAGGCGCTGCTCCTTGCCTGTGCCATGCTGGCCCTTCACAAGGCCCTTCCTCAGTCTCGGCCGAGCAGACCAGATGCCTCGGGTTGAGGATGGCACCCTTGTCTCCGCCCCTAGGTTCAGCCTGCTGTGGACCAGGTCCAGATGGGTCAGGTGGGAAGTCAGTCAGGTGATGTGTGTCTCTTCTCAGCCCCGTTAGAAAGGCCTTGTGAGGGAAGAGGTTTTGTGTGTGCGTGCGTGTGCGTGTGCGTGTGTGTGTGTGTCTGTGCGTACACGCATCACACCTCTTCTCAGAGTCCCCCTCTGCCTGCAGGAACTGACATCTCCCCGCCTCATCAAGAGCCACCTCCCCTACCGCTTCCTGCCCTCTGACCTCCACAATGGGGACTCCAAGGTAACCTCTGCCCTCTTCACTGTGTGCTTAACAGTGAGTGCCCAAGGCCTGAGCAGCCCCCGAGGTCCCACTGTCCCTGGCCTGGGATCTTCCCCTGGAACTTCAGCGTGTGGAGATCGTGTGAGACCAGCTTGGATCATGCCTGTCTTCTCCGTGCATTACCACACAGCAGGGAAGGGGGTCCCCTCACAGTTGATTACCTCCGTGATCCGGATCCGAGGGTGCGGGCTCGCCTCGCTTCTGCTATTCCTAATGGTGCTCAGTCACGAGGTCCCTGTAGCATTAGGAGACGAGGGCGTCCACAGGTGCTTAAGCACACGCGGCTTTGGGGCCAGCGGGCATCTGTGGGTGGGCACAGCTGTAGTCAGATGAGGCCAGGAGGCCCCCTGCAATGAAGGGAGCAGGCCAGGGAGCCACCTGCCCTGGAGGAGGAAGAACTGACCACTGTCCTGTTCTGCCATCCACAGGTCATCTACATGGCCCGCAACCCCAAGGACCTGGTGGTGTCCTACTACCAGTTTCACCGCTCGCTGCGCACCATGAGCTACCGAGGCACCTTCCAGGAGTTCTGCCGGAGGTTCATGAACGATAAGTGTGAGTGCTCCAGCCGGAAGGCCTGGCCCCGCTCACACCTCACCTGTGCCTCCTGAAACCCGGCAACAGGGCGGGTGGGCCTGCCTTCCCACCTCTGCCCACCAGTGGAGATGCCAAGGCTGGGGGACTCGGGTTCTAGAGGTGGCGCTGGCAGAGCAGGGCCCTAACCCAGCCTGAGGGCCCCGTAGGTCAGTGTGTCTTTCCTGCCTGAGTTGCTAACAAGGTGAGAAGGACCTGTGAACCCAGAGGCCCCGACCCCCCCCCCACCCCCCGCTACTGTTAATTGAGAAGTGACAGGCATGTGGCCTTGGGACTTCAGAGGCAGGCAGATTGAAGAGCTGGGCACACTTGGGGGGCCGGGTATGCAGAGCAGGGCGATGCCAGCTGTCCCAGGGAGGTGAGGACGTTAACCAGGGAGGAAGCACCCCGTATCTCCCAGACCTTGGTTGGCTCTCTCTCTTTGTGTTTTTTTTTTTTTAATTTTTGTTTTTATTTTTATTTATTTGAAAGTGACAGACAGAGAAAGAGGCAGAGAGAGAGAGAGACAGACAGACAGACAGAGAATGGGCATGCCAGGGCCTCCAGCTACTGCAAACGAACTCCAGACGCGTGCGCCCCTTTGTGCATCTGGCTAACGTGGTTCCTGGGGAGTCGAGGCTCGAACCGGGGTCCTTAGGCTTCACAGGCAAGCGCTTAACCGCTAAGCCATCTCTCCAGCCCTCTTTGTGGTTTTTTAAGATTGGGTCCCACTCTAGTCCAGGCTGACCTGGAGTTCACTATGTAGTCTCAGGATGGCCTCGAGCTCACGGCGATCTTCCTACCTCTGCTGGGATTAATGGTGCGTCCCACCACGTCCAGCTGACTTTGGTTTTCTCTACCCCACCAGGCCACTTGTCCCCTTGGAGCAGTGGTAGCCTCTCCTCCATGTGGGCTCCCACCTCCCCTGGTGACACTCATGTCACCATGAGGCGACTGGCAAGTGGGCAGTCTGGTGGGCACCCAGACATTTGGAAGTGGTTTATGTCACACGTTAAATCCACACTGGGACTATTTTTTTTTTTATGACGAAAGCCATTTTATTTTTTCCTACATAAATTTTGAAATAAAATATTTTAATGGAACACATTTAGTGCCTTCACAGCACCCTGAATGTCAGCAGTACTCTTGATTTCCATGCGCATGGGCAGCCAGGTCAAAGCCCAGTCAGTAGTACAGGTTTCTTTGAGGCCTTTCCATAGTTTGGCATGTACAAAATTTTCTGTTGCTTTCGGGGCTGGAGAGATGGCTTAGCGGTTAAGCGCTTGCCTGTGAAGCCTAAGGACCCGCGTTCAAGGCTCGATTCCCCAAGACCCATGTAAGCCAGATGCACAAGGGGCGCATGCATCTGGAGTTTGTTTGCAGTGGCTGGAGGCCCTGGCATGCCCATTCTCTCTCTCTCTCTCCCGCTCTGCCTCTTTCTCTCTCTGTCTGTCCCTCTCATATAAAGAAATAAAAATAAACAAGAAAAAAAACTTTAAAAATATTTCTGTTGCTTTGCTTAGCAAATAGCAACTTAACTGAAAGCTTCCATGTTTCCTATATGATGCCTAAAAGTCATCTTCTATTTTATTAGTAAGAAAAATAAATACCTTAAAAATGTTATGGTATGAGTTCATGGTTATATCACATATCTCTTGTAACAGATGATTTTAAACCCCTGCATAATGACTTCCTGGTTTCACCTGAAAGGCCTGAAGCTTGAAATTTAGTAAATTATTAAGTCAATGTACATATTAATTATTTAATTGATACCCACTTTGGGAGAGTTAATTCCCATTGTCCACTGAGGTCTCTCAGATATTAATGAATATATTACCATATCTACAAGCATTCTTATGTACTCTGACAGAAAATGAAACCACTGGAAGGGAAACAGATTTCCCTACAGTGTGACCTTATGGCCTTTGGGACAAGAGGACTAGTGCTCTTGCCTGGAGGGAGTTGGGAGGAGGGACAACCATCCGGAGGTGCACACATGCTCACTGTGCATCAGGTGCCCATTGGATCCAGCCACACAGCACAGTTGCCATTGGACTGGGCTTAAGAGCCAGACGGCAGGACACCGGGTCAGAGAGGGGCATTGCGTTCTGTGGACAGGGTGGTTAACTGTGGACACGTGCGGTGTGGGGCGTTCTGTGGACAGGGTCACTGTGACACGTGCAGTGTGGGGCGTTCTGTGGACAGGGTCACTGTGACACGTGCAGTGTGGGGCGTTCTGTGGACAGGGTCACTGTGACACGTGCAGTGTGGGGCGTTCTGTGGACAGGGTCACTGTGACACGTGCAGTGTGGGGTGTTCTGTGGACAGGGTCACTGTGACACATGCAGTGTGGGGTGTTCTGTGGACAGGCTGGTTAACTGTGACATGTGTAGTGTGGGGTGTTCTGTGGACAGGGTCACTGTGACACATGCAGTGTGGGGTGTTCTGTGGACAGAGTGGTCAACTGTGACACGTGCAGTGTGGGGTGTTCTGTGGACAGGGTCACTGTGACACGTGCAGTGTGGGGTGTTCTGTGGACAGAGTGGTCACTGTGACACGTGCAGTGTGGGGTGTTCTGTGGACAGGGTCACCGTGACACGTGCAGTGTGGGGTGTTCTGTGGACAGAGTGGTTAACTGTGACACGTGCAGTGTGGGGTGTTCTGTGGACAGAGTGGTTAACTGTGACACGTGCAGTGTGGGGTGTTCTGTGGACAGGGTCACTCTGACACGTGGAGTATGGGGCGTTCTGTGGACAGAGTGGTTAACTGTGACACGTAGAGTGTGGGGCGTTCTGTGGACAGAGTGGGTAACTGTGACACGTGCACTGTGGGGTGTTCTGTGGACAGAGGGTCACTGTGACACGTGCAGTGTGGGGTGTTCTGTGGACAGAGTGGTCACTGTGGCACGTGCAGTGTGGGGTGTTCTGTGGACAGGGTCACTGTGACACGTGCAGTGTGGGGTGTTCTGTGGACAGGGTCAACTGTGACACGTGCAGTGTGGGGTGTTCTGTGGACAGTGGTTAACTGTGACACATGCAGTGTGGGGTGTTCTGTGGACAGGATCACTGTGACACGTGCAGTGTGGGGTGTTCTGTGGACAGGATCACTGTGACATGTGCAGTGTGGGGTGTTCTGTGGACAGGGTCACTGTGACACGTGCAGTGTGGGGCGTTCTGTGGGCAGGGTCAACTGTGACACGTGCAGTGTGGGGTGTTCTGTGGACAGGGTCACTGTGACGTGCAGTGTGGGGCTTTCTGTGGACAGTGGTTAACTGTGACACATGCAGTGTGGGGTGTTCTGTGGACAGGGTCACTGTGACACGTGCAGTGTGGGGCGTTCTGTGGACAGGGTCACTCTGACACGTGGAGTGTGGGGCGTTCTGTGGACAGAGTGGTTAACTGTGACACGTAGAGTGTGGGGTGTTCTGTGGACAGGGTCACTGTGACACGTGCAGTGTGGGGTGTTCTGTGGACAGGGTCAACTGTGACACGTGCAGTGTGGGGTGTTCTGTGGACAGGGTCACTGTGACACATGCAGTGTGGGGTGTTCTGTGGACAGGATCACTGTGACACATGCAGTGTGGGGTGTTCTGTGGACAGGGTCAACTGTGACACGTGCAGTGTGGGGCGTTCTGTGGACAGGGTCACTCTGACACGTGGAGTGTGGGGCGTTCTGTGGACAGAGTGGTTAACTGTGACACGTAGAGTGTGGGGTGTTCTGTGGACAGAGTGGGTAACTGTGACACGTGCGGTGTGGGGTGTTCTGTGGACAGGGTCACTGTGACACGTGCGTGTGGGGTGTTCTGTGGACAGAGTGGTCACTGTGACACGTGCAGTGTGGGGTGTTCTGTGGACAGGGTAACTGTGACACGTGCAGGTGGGGTGTTCTGTGGACAGGGTCACTGTGACACGTTCTAGGTGTGGGGTGTTCTGTGGACAGGGTCACTGTGACACGTGCAGTGTGGGGTGTTCTGTGGACAGAGTGGTCACTGTGACACGTGCAGTGTGGGGTGTTCTGTGGACAGGGTCAACTGTGACACATGCAGTGTGGGGTGTTCTGTGGACAGGGTCACTGTGACACGTGCAGTGTGGGGTGTTCTGTGGACAGAGTGGTCACTGTGACACGTGCAGTGTGGGGTGTTCTGTGGACAGGGTCAACTGTGACACGTGCAGTGTGGGGTGTTCTGTGGACAGGGTCACTCTGACACGTGGCAGTGTGGGGCGTTCTGTGGACAGAGTGGTTAACTGTGACACGTAGAGTGTGGGGTGTTCTGTGGACAGAGTGGGTAACTGTGACACGTGCAGTGTGGGGTGTTCTGTGGACAGGGTCACTGTGACACGTGCAGTGTGGGGTGTTCTGTGGACAGAGTGGTAACTGTGACACGTGCAGTGTGGGGTGTTCTGTGGACAGTGTGGTCAACTGTGACACGTGCAGTGTGGGGTGTTCTGTGGACAGAGTGGGTAACTGTGACACGTGCAGTGTGGGGTGTTCTGTGGACAGTGTGGTCAAGTGTGACACGTGCAGTGTGGGGACATGTTCCACGGCAGGCCTCTTCCTCAGCGTGGGCCGTGGTCAGCTGTCATTCTCCCTCAGGCCCTTGGGTGAGTGGGTGAGGTGTTGAGAGGAGCAGGGATCCTTGCAGGCCCTCCTGTCTGGAGAGGTTTAGCATAGGGAGACTCACCCCCACTGATCTGCACACAGCCCTTCCTCCGGATGCCCCAGGTACAGGGTGGCGGGGTCTCCTGGCCCCCTTAGTGTCAGTCATCTGCCTGGACTCAGCTCTGGCTGAGCATGAGAATCAGGCCTCTTGGGTCCCTTTGTTCCAGCTTCTTTTACAGATGGCCTCTTGTGGCTTGTATGGTCAGTGTCCTTTCCCAGGGTTACTTAGGGGACTTTGTATGAGTGGGGTGTGCCTGTAGGGTGGGGTGGTGCCGCTTCTCACCCAGGGAGCTTGTAGGGGCTTGTAGGTCAAGGCCAGGCAGGGAACCTTTGTGGGAGTCTTTTTCCCTTCCCTTCTTTACATACAGCTGGCTTCCTCCTGTTCCTTTGTGGGATCAGTGTGAACCCCCCTCCAGTGCTTGTCACTGAGGCCCACCTATGTCATAACCACACCTATGTGGCATAGGGACTCTGTTGCAGTCAGGTTCACATCGCTGGTAGAAATCACCCGACCAAGAGCAGCTTGTGGGAAAAGAGGTTTATTTTGGCTTACAGGCTCAAGGGGTAAGCTCCATCATGGCAGGGGAAAATGATGGCATGAGCAGAGGGTGGACATCACCCCCTGGCCAACATAAGATGAACACTAGCAGCAGGAGAGTGTGCCAAACCCTGGCAAGGGGACACTGGCTATAACACCCACAAGCCCGCCCCCAACAATACACTGCCTCCTGGAGCCGTTAATTCCCAAGTCTCCATCAGCTGGGAACCTAGCATTCAGAACGCCTGAGTTTATGGGGGACACCTGAATCAAACCACCACAGACTGGGTGGGACGGATTGGCGGAAGTGCCGGGCGTACATCAGTCCTTGTCATTAAGACTGTTGTGATGCAACCGGCAGATGGTGCCAAGGACTCACCCGAGTGTGCCCAGCCCAAACCTGCTGCACTCAGGCAGGCCCGTGGTGTAGCACAGACCTGTGGTGCTTCGCAGGACTCCCACCTTTCTTCAGATTATGGGTTTTGCTGAGAATGCCCGGATCACTCGGAAGCTGTGGGCCCGTGCTCTGGAACTACATTCGAGCTTCCTGCACCTTCCTACCCGCCAGCAACTGACCAGGTCCTTTGCCCCACTTCCTGTGGGCATCACAGTCTGTCACTGAACGCTCACTAAACAGTGACATGATGGGTACCACTGATGTCCCGTGGTGCACACCATGTCCTCGGAACTCTCATGCCCAGTCTAGTCTTCAGGGAGTCCAGAGGTGGGTATGGGTGAGGGTGAAGGTGTGTCAGCAGGAATGGTGAGGGGCCTCTCAGTGGCCTTGTCCCTCCAGTGCTCACTGACCTTGGAGCCTGTGGTCCACCTCACTGCTGCTGGATGGCAGGAGGGCAGCCTGTGGGGGACAGGGCACCGCTTGTCTATGCAGTCCCCTCTCCAGCTGTTCTGTCTGTCTCCACAGTGGGCTATGGCTCTTGGTTTGAGCACGTGCAGGAGTTCTGGGAGCACCGCATGGACGCCAATGTGCTTTTCCTCAAGTATGAAGACATGCACCGGGTGAGTGCTGGGAGGTACTGGCACAGTGCTTGAGCTGCCCCAGAGAGCCCCGTGGGTGCCGCTGGAAGCTGCTGCCAGGGCTCTGGAACGGCCTGTGGAGGCCCAGTGAGTGGCAGGGGGCAAGCAAGCTCAGTCCCTGTGCCCAGGGATGCACGCAGGACACAGGGGGGATCTGGGTCTGAGTCCCTGGGCCAGTGCGTGGCCTCTGCCTTGTCTGGCTGGTTCCAGGTTGGGTCATGTGATGTGGTGTTTTAATATTTTATCTATTTATTAGAGAGACAGAGGGTGGGGGCACGCCAGGACCTCCAGCCGCTGCAAACGAACTCCAGACACATGCACCACTTTGTGCATCTGGCTAACAATGTGGTTCCTGGGGGATCAAACCTGGGTCCTCTGGCCTTGCAAGCAAGTGCCTCAAGCACTCAGCCATCTCTCCAGCCCCTGATGGGGCGTTTTAGAAAGTCTGTCAACTAGTCTTCCTGCCTTGACAGCAGCAGTGGGGCCTCTCCACACTCGCCTGCTGCTCCAGCGCCGTGCCGTTGGTGTTGGCGTGCTGGTCAGTCAGGGGCAGCGTGCGGGGTGCCTGCGTCCCTTTGCCCTCAGCCACGGCGGCTCTCAGGCTGCTGGCTGCCCTACGCTGAGAGACGTCAGCATGTGCTCACGTTGATGCTGCACCTCGCTGTGAGCGGCCTCCATGGGGCGGGGTAAGGCCGCAGGGAACAGGCCTCGCTGCACGGCAGGGAGTACCAACGCGCCCTCGGCATGTGCGCGTGTCCCAAAGCGCTTTGTGTGCGAGCGCATTGCTGCTGGGACAGCGTGTCTTCTTGTGCAGTCATTACTTCTCATTGACTCTACACACCTGTTGGAGGAATACAGTTTCTGTCTTAAAACAGGCCAGGGCCTGGGCATGGTGGTGCGCACCTTTAACCCCAGCACTCGGGAGGCAGAGGTAGGATTGCTTTGAGTTTTTTGGCCAGCCTGAGACTACATAGTGAACTGCAGGTAAAGCTTGGGCTAAAGTGAGACTCTACCTCAAAAAGCCAGAAAAAAAAAAAAAGAAAAAAAACTACACAAGACCATCATAAGAGGAGGAAAAGATTATGACATCAAAATAAAAGAGACTGATTGAGATGGGGAGGGGATATGATGGAGAATGGAGTTTCAAAGGGGAAAGTGGGGGGAGGGAGGGTATTACCATGGGATTTTTTTTTTATAATCACGGAAGTTGTTAATAAAAATTTGAAAAAAAAAGCAAAAAGAAAAAAATGGAAAAAGAGAGAGAAAAGACAAAAGGAAAAAAAGAGAAAAAAAAAAAAAAAAGAAAAAGAGAGAAAAGAAAGAAAGAAAAGGGCCAGGAGTAAACTTGACTTTGGCTGCGCTCCGTCTTGGTGGCTTTCCCTAGTCTTCATTTCACTCTAACTCCCTGCCCTCCTCTCCTTCCTTGCCCCACAGCTGCAGGTCCCTAGTGACCTTCATGTTGCTATAGCCAATAGTCAGTGTTGGGTTCCTATCACCCAGCCTTCTTGTGGTATTTGGCACGGCCTGGCTCTTCCTCCGTCTGGCTGCCACGATGCTGCCCTTTCCTAATCTCCTTGTCTTCGCTGTCTCTTGCTGACCCCCGTCTCCTGACAGCAGATGGCCACATGCCGCACACCTCAGGCTTCAGTATTTTGCCTCTCCTCTTCTCACCTGCTCTTTCCTTTGGGGTCTCAATCATTTGCCGGCTTGGAATAGCATGGCCACCCTGCACAGCAGGCTAGCTGTGGACACTTCCAGACCTATGGCTTTATGGATGTCCCAAGGAGAGGTCAGACTTACATGTCTAGAGCAGGCTCTGACATTGCCCCTCAAGGCCTCAGCTGCCTCTCCCGCCCCATGTCTGAATTTGTGGCAGCTGACCGCACCAGCAAGCCTTGCTCAGACAGGATTCTCACATCACCCTGACGTGTCTCACAGCATACGTCTGTCAGCTCTGTCTTTATAAGCAGGCGCCTTTAACCGCTGATCCATTTATGTAGCCCTCAGCTCTATCTCTAAATTGTCACTCTTATATGACCATCTGAGCTTGGCTGTCCCCGCCTTTCTGTCCACTCTGGGTCTCCTCAGCCTGCCACTGTGGCGTGCTAGCTGTCCATCAAGTCCTGTCAGCACAGCATTTGGCCCACTGGCACTAAAACACATCAGTTCATGTCCTGCCTCAGCCCGAGTGGCCCTGGGTGACAGACCCCTGCAGTGGTCACAGGTCCTGCTGTCTTAACTTGCACTGACCAACTAGTGACTCTGACCAGTCTCGCTAGCTGCTGTTTCAGGGTCTTTGGGGTCTTTGCATTGCTCTGCCAATCACAGTGCTCTTCATGTAACATACGGGTCTTCTCGCCTCTCTCAGGTCTGCTCCTGGGCCGCCTCACCAGCGGCCTCCGCACTTCCCTCGGCCTCCTTTTCCCCAGGTCATGTATTGTCTCTAATGCAGCTCATCACTTGTTTGTGCTTACTGTGTTCAACTAGAACAGACTCTGTTGGGGCTTTTGTCTGTCTGGTCCTTGTACTTAAATCCCTTACATCATGAAATTTCTCATTTCATGAGAAACCTGAGGCCCCAGAGAGTCGAGGGGCTGTATAGGTCACCTCTCTGGAGCTCAGAAATCTGGGCCCCAGCATTACAGTCCCCAAGGGCTCAGAGGCGCCCCACTCATGCGTCCTGTAAGGGCTGCTGTGCTAGTGGATCATGACCCGCTCTGTCTGGTGGAGTCCAGCGGGCACAGGAGTTGGGCATGGGCTGGAGATGACATGTGAGAGTGAGGCAGCCTTGGGTGGCCTTCGACTTGAACCTGGAGATCTGATGGGGAACATGGCAGGAGAGGTCTCTCGGTAGAAGTGAGGTGCTCACGGTGGGGGGGGGGGGGGTCAGTGGTGGCATGGCCAGGCTCCGGAGCCCAGACAGGAAAGAGTTAGGTAGAAGCTGTAAGTGACATGGTGCCACTTGCCCCCAGTGTCCTGTCCTTTCCTGTCCCCTCTGCAGTGACTCTGGGCTGGTCCTGTAGGGTTAGGGGTCAGCCAGCCTCAGAAAGCATGCAGCAGTAGAAGCAGGGAGACCTACCTATCCCACTGGGGAAGCTGCAGGGGTCGTGACGGGCACTGGACTGACAGCCCCACTAACTACCCCCTCTTGGCTGAGAACCCCAGGACAGCGAGAACTTATCTGCTTCACGCCACACCCGTAGGAGGATCCCAGGTGGATCACAGACCCGAGTGTGCAGAGAACCGGCGGGTACCCAGAGGTGGGGGAGGGGCGTGCCTGGCACATGCCTTGGCTCCATCTGTACACTCAAGGAGCCCTGGGCACCACGTCCTATGATCTGGGGGTCCTGCCTTTGCATGTATGCAACTTCTTGGGCTTGTTCTGCTCGCAGGAAAGCCCGTCTGTGTGGCTAGTGCTGTGACACTTCCCGCAGTCCCTGAGTCCCCTCCTCAGCCTGGTACAGATGAGGAAGCAGGAGGCAGTGGGACTTGGCCAGGGCCACACACACTGGCAGACCCAGCTGAGCCGGACACACTCCCTCCTCTGCACCCCTCAGCTGGGGTGTGCAGAGCCGAGGGAAGCCAGGACTGTGCCTGGCTCTGCTGTGCTCCTTGGTGAGGAGTGTGGACACTGGACGGCTCGGCCCGACGCCGTGATCTCCCCAGGCCGCTGAGTATGGGGGTGACACCCGTCCCCAGCATGGCGGGAGATGATGGGGGTCGCGGCTGCGAGGGCCTGCCCGTGTGTGCCTTGGTGGCTCTCGGGAGGTGCTGGCTGGGGGGGTGACTTACACTGGTTAATGGTAAGTAGACCCATCGCAGCACACAGCTTGGCAGCTTTTGCTTACAGCACATCCGGAATGTTCTAACTTTTTCCACGGGTAGCTGCCGTTCTGCCCTCTCCCACCCTGGCTTGGTTGTCCGTGTCCTGTGTGTCGCTGTGACGAAGCATCCGGCAGAAGCAACGTCACGGGGAAAGGTTCATTTTAGCCCATGGTTTCACACAGTTAAGCCCATAGTTCTTGTCTCTGCTGCTACTGACCCTGTGGTGAGGCCGGAGCATGTGGCAGAGTCCGCTCACTTCATCGGGGACGGGAAGCTGAGAGAGGAGACCAGAGACTTGGTCTGACCTTCAACGGCCCACCCCTAGTGACCTACCCCCTCCAGCTAGACCTCACCTCCTGAAGTGTCCACTACTTCCCCACATGTATGGCACCACCAGATGGGCACCAAGCCTTGGGCACAGGAGCCTATGGGGGTGTTTCAGATTCAAACCATCACGCAGTGATGCCTGTGTTTGAACTCACCGCAGTATGGAGTCCTGTGTGTGCCGTGACTCCTGGCTTCCCGGGTGCAGTGTGATGGCAGTGAGGCCCATCTGTCATGTGGCAGGGATGTGTCCTTTGCACGTCTTGCACTGCCACTATGCCAGTGTATCCATTTGGTGTTGCTCGCATCATCGGGTGGCTGTGAGCAGAGCTGCAGGGACCCTCCCTGGTCTTGTGGACTTACACTCTTGTTTATTTGGTCCGTTCTCGGAGTGGAGATTCTGGGACACTGGACATGGGACAGATTGGCAGTTAAGTCACGATGCCATCTGTAACTTGGCAGTGGGAACAGGTTGAGGGCTTGCTTATGAGGAAGGTAACAAGGAGAGCACCGAGCCCAGCAGCGGCACACACACCTGCTGGGGTCCCCTGCCGTAGCTCCCAGGTTCTTCCTGGAGCCTCATTACTCTGTGTCGGTAAGGGACTGAAAACATGCCTTCCGCAGAATACGTGGTCTGTCGGAGCTTTATCCCTGTCCCTCAAAGGCCATCTCGTTCTTCTTCCCCAGGCAGATTCTCAGTGCAGGTGCTTATGCCCACCGTGTTCTGCCAACCCGAGTCAAGGCCACCTGCCTGTGCTTGTTGGAGTTGCTGTACCAGCATGGGAGTCATTGTTCTATGACTCGCTGGCATTCCCTGGTCAGTGTCATTTGTCCGTGTTTAGTTACTATAATGAAGTCCCCGAGGCTGGATGTTTTGTGAGGAAATAAAAGATGTAGCTAGCTCACAGTTTTGGAGGTTCAGGGGCATGGTGCCTGCGCTAACTTGCTGTGGCGAGGTGGATCACATACGTCCTGGTGGATGGACTTGTGGCAGTAGAGAGGCCAGAGAGGGATGCGGGCCAGGCTTGCTGTGCCACCTCAGGCTGGACTCAGGGTCCCACCAGAACTGAGAACACGTACAGTTCCTCTGAGGCCAGTGCTTCAGTGGCCACTTGTTTTATTATTAAAGATTCCCACAGCGTTACACCAAGGACCCAGCTTCCAGCACAAGCTCCCTGGGGGACACACTCAGGCATGTTCCCTCCAGGACAGACAATGTCACCTTCTCATGGGCACGTCTGTCTGGAGGCTGAGGTTATGTTCGTAGTAGTTGATGTTTCCTTCCTACTGAGGGGATGCCTGCATTTCTGGGAGCTCAGGATGAGTCTGGCTGCGCTCTTCAGGGTGAGTGGTCACTAGGGCCGGACGCCCACTGCCTATACACTAGGGCCTTCCCCCAGCCTCAGCCTTTCTTAATGCCCTACTGCCTCACCACTGCCCCTCCAAGGCCGAGTGTGACTCATGCCTAGGTGCCCCAGGGCATCGCCCACTTCATCCTCACAGTCACCCTAAAGGGTGATCTGTCACTGGTAATGTGTGCCTGACATTGCTGGGGCCTGACCCCCACGCTGGGCCTGGCTGCGTGACACAGTGTGAGGTGCCAAGGGTAGGTGCTGCAGTACTGGTCACGGGGAAAAGTGACTGTTCGAGAGACCAATGAGCCTCTCACTTCTGAGCGCGACCCCATGCGCTTTGCACGCGCAGTGTCCCCCAGAGGCTCACGTGTGTGAACGCTTGGTCCCCAGCTGGGGGCGCTGTTTGGGAAGGTTTGTGGAGCCTTTAGGAGGTGGAGTCTTGGAGGAAGTGGGTCACTGGTGGGGCGGGCCTTACAGTTTTATAGCCTAGCCCCTCATCTCTGCTTTCTGACTGCAGATGCAGTGTGGCCAACTGCCTACTGCTCCTGTTGAAAAGGGGTGTTAGGTGTTCAAGAGTCCTTGAGCCCCAAACCCTAGGTTCATGTTTTCATTTAACCCAAGAATTAGGCAAACCAAACCGAAAACGGTAATTATTAAATTATTTATTCAAAAAAATACAAAACCAAATGAATACACTCATGTGGTCTGAGAGCCCATAAAGGCCTAAAAGAAATGTGAAAAGAGATTTAGAGAGAGAGAGAAAGAAAAGAAAAGAAAGAAGAAAGAAAGAAAGAAAGAAAGAAAGAAAGAAAGGACAGATCTTGCCATGGGAGGGCAGGAGGGGCTAGAGAGAGGTCAAGGGAGACTCACCAGAACCTGGAGGTTCGGGAGCCATGAACTGGCAATCCAAGAGAGCTTGCCCTCCCCTCATAAACATATTTACAACCTTGCTGTAGTGGGCTTTACCTTCAGGCTCTGATGAGCCAGAGAGAGAGTAGGTTGGTCTGGGCTCGGGCTGGCTCAGGAAGAGGCCAGCCCTGACTGTGAACTGGGGGCTGAACTTGACCAACCACAATGTCAGGATCAGATTCAAATTCTAGGAAAGGGGACCTCCCTCCCAGTAGGGGCTCAGGTTGTTTGTGGAAAAACAGATCTAGGCAAGGAGATAAGGAGAAGCCAGCTTCCCCTCTGGTCACTAGCAAAGCTCAGAGACATTCCTGCCTTTACTTTCAGGGTCCCAGGCACCCCAGCTGCCTGACAAAGCTACCTGGCTCCCTCTCACCATCATGCTTTCCCACCTCCCCGTGACGGGCTGTGTCCCCTGGAACGATAAGCCAAAATAAACGCTTTCTCTTTCAAGCTGCTACTTGCAAGGTGTTGGGTCACAGCAGTGAGAACAGAAATTCGTGGACCACGGCAGCTCCGCTAACGTGAGCCTTCTAAGAAGGGTGGTGAGCCAACGCCCAGCTGCCCTGTGGGGCGCCCCAGCTGCTGTGTCTGCCCGCCACAGCCCTGTCCTCAGCCATCTCTTTTGAAGGCCAGTCTCCTCTCTTGTTGATTTTAATCAGAATTCCTGATGGTAGGGAATGTACGGCGACCTGTCTAGTCCTGCACTGTCTCCCTGACATGGTTGTTTACTAGCCCATTGCACACAGCCCTGGGGCTTACCCACTCCTGGGGAGGCCGAGGAGGCAGAAATGGGAACCACAAGATCAAGGCTGCCAGGCAGATGCCACAGGGATCCAGAGCAGCACAGACATGTCCACCAGCCTTCGCCAAGCTGTTCGGCTAAGGTTGAAGCAGTTGAACCGAAGCCTCCGGGAGAGGAAACCGCCTCCGGCATTTTCCTCATGTGTGAACCAGGCAGCTGCCAACAGGCATTGGGGACTAGGGAGTGACAGCTTAGGGATCCGTGGGGAACAGGAGGTTCCTCAGCGCTTCCCTGCGAGGAAGTGACTGCCCTGGGGAGCATGGGTGTGCACGTCTTGGCTGTGACGTTTCATCTTCAATCATGGGCCTATTGGAGTCCATAAATAGATGTCTGTCCAGCAAGAAAGCTGTGTAGTAGGTTCTCGCTTCCTCTCGTTGCCTTCTTGCACATGAGGTGGAGCGGGCCTGGGCCTCCTGGGGACCGGCAGGGCCAGTAGAGCCCAGTGCAGTAGAGCTTGCCAGGAGAGAGAATTCCTCCTTCCTGCTGATGGTTAAAAGGGAACCACCGCGCTCAAGGCCTCACATCTGCGTCCCAATTCCCCTCCGAGGTTGTGGGTTTGAATCCCACACGTGCAGCTTGGGAGCCGAGTGCTGCATTGTCTTAACCTCCCAGCTCGTTTCCGGAGGGGCTGGCCTGAATGCGAGTGAAGGAGCCACAGGTGTGATCCCCAGCCGGCCCTCAGCCCCCCACTCCAGGCACCACACCACCTCTGACGGGCCGCTCTGCTCTGTCCTTGTCTTCCAGGATCTGGTGACCATGGTGGAGCAGCTGGCCAGATTCCTGGGTGTGTCCTGTGACAAGGCCCAGCTGGAGTCCCTGGTCGAGCACTGTCACCAGCTGGTGGACCAGTGCTGCAATGCTGAGGCTCTGCCTGTGGGCCGGGGTATGTGTCCCTGCCCTCCTCCCGGCTGCGGCCCTCCCTGTCTGTACCTGAGACGTTTCTGGACTGATTTCTCCTCGGGCAGCAGCTCTTGCTGACCTCTGCCTTCCGCTTTGCCTGGACAAGATGGTCACTTGCTGACAGTGCTGGGTGATGGAACGGTGGTAGGGCCTGGCCACCCACACGTGGCATCTGACACATGGGGGCTCAGCTTCTGAGCAAGGTGTGTTCAACAAGGAGCCCTTCCATCGTGGCCAGCACCGGATGTCTACAGAGCTGACCCAGGGCAGGGGACGGTGCCAGGGCATTTCACTGCACAAGGCTGGGCGTGAGCTGTGGGTGTAGGAAGATGGGTCCCATGTAAGGAGACACCATGGCTTCCCTTCACCCAGAGGATGCTGTCTGAGGGTTTCCTGGGTATGAGCAGGTGGCTCAGATGACCAATGGCCTGGGCTCAGAGCAGGCAAGTGTGGGTAGCAGCATGGAGGTAGCCCATAGCACACAGGTACCCTTGGCAGCAAGAGGCAGTTGGCAGGAAGGCAGCCTTTAGAAGGGGGTGTTTCAGGCAAAAGTCCGCTCAGGGCCACCAGGTGGCACTCCCAGCCCTTAGGGGCATGTGACATCTGCTGCTGCTTAGTGAGCAGTTCAGGTGCTGTATTCCCCCCCCCACCCCCCGCTATGTCCCAGAGTGGTGGCCATGTCACACATCTCTGTGGGTAAGTATGGCCCTCTTGGACACATGGTGAGGGCTCAAAACCAGTTCCTAGCTGTGTGAACTGGAAACTTCTGGGGCTGAGGAGGTTCAAGGGAGAGGCCCTGGACCTGTAGGTCCATTTTCTTCAGCAGCGTAGGGTAGAGGGGGACATGCCCGAGGCGGGACAGCAAAAGCTGGTCTCGAATTATATTCTGGCTGCCTTCCAGGACGCGACTTTGAACAGCCCCAGATCATCCTTGCTTCTTGGCCTTCCTCTGTGAATGAGCTGGTGGCGGGGGCAGGGGGGGTCGGCTGAGGAGTTAGCTCAGTCATTAAAGTGCCTCACAAGCATGGGGACCTGAGTTCAGTCCCCAGTACCCACATAAAATGCCAGGCACGGTGCCATTCTCTTATAATCCCAACACGGAGAAGGCAGAGACAGGAGGTTCCCAGGAGCCCACTGGCCAGCTAGTCTTGCCTAATCGGTGTGTTCCAGGCCCATGAAAGACCCTGAAGATGACATTCAAATTGTTCTCTGGCCTTCCCATACACATGCACACACGTGTTCCCCCACACGTAACACAATCAGAAACCAGCTGACTGGCCAGTGGCAGTTCTGAGGGTCAAGTGCACGATTGTCTTGTGCTGTTACAGGAGGAAGCTACCCAAATGCAGATTCCTTGTGGCATGTTTCCCGGCTACATCTTCACAAACATTTATCATTTAAAGTTTATTTGCTGTTTTTCTGTTTTGCTTTTGTTGTCTTTCGTTCTCCTTGTCCACAACCTCCTCAGCCCCACGTGGGTTTGTGTGTGGTGGCACCGTGTGGGGACGTGCCACAAGCCCACGTGCTCCTCCGGAGGCATTTGTTTCTGTTTTGTCACCGTCTGCCTTGGTTTTGTTTTGTTTCAGTTCTGTGGTTTTGTTTTCTTTTAGCACATTGCCTCTGTGCTCTGAAGATCGCCTTGAGGTGGTGAGATTGCAGGGGCTCGGGGAGCCAGCTGCATGCTTACATTTGGTTCATATCACAGCATAAACTGTCTTGATTCCAAACCCTACACCAGGTGGGTGACTCCTTCAGCAAGCTCTCGGCCGAGAAAAATAATCATAATCATGGAAGAATAGATTTATAGTGTGGTTGGTCTAGAAGCTTCTAATTCGGTCCCTTTGGTATCATTAGAGGGCGGCAAGAATTTTTTTTTCCCCCTCGACACTGCTAGATAATTTTTCCTTACTAAAGAGAAAGTCCTGATGCGTCAGGAATTTTAGCCTGGCATTTGCAGGGTTGCAGCCACACACCTGAGGTCCTACCAGGACAAGGGCAACTGCTAATAAGAGCCAAAAGGCATTTGCTGGAGTCATCAGAACTCTTGACAGTGAGATAATTCTTCAGGAAGGCTTTGTCCCCAAGGGGCTTATTCAAAAGCATAGTCAGTCCGTGACCGGCTCACTGCTCCCACAGGTGGGAAGTTTAGGCACCCCACTCATGAAATTTGCGGGGTACCCGTTACTGTTATACCGGACCAAGCAAAGGTTTTGTAGTTTATAAGGAAAATGAGGGCTCGGCTTCTGTTGGCGTTTTTGCTCTTTTTCCCTTTAAACTTCGTAGCCTGTAGCCCAGTGTCTGCACCTTAACTTGTGGCCCAGCACCCCTTAGAGCTGCCAGATGGAGTCTGGTTCTAACCAGCCGAGGACAGCAGCCAGGGCGCTGGGAGAGACAGTCTGGGGTTGGGGTATGGAACTCTTGTCGCAGACTGCAGGCTTCTACACGGCTCCACCCTTGACCCCCGTCAGGTTAGGAGGGCTTCCTGCTGCCTATTACAGTTTTTCCTGCTCTTGGGATGGAGTTTCCTTTTTTCCGACTTCCCAGCAGCAAGTGATATGTTAATGGGCCCAGTGGTGCTGTTGAGCTGGGAGTGGGTCCCGTGGCCTGACTCCTGCTGGCAGAGCACTGTCCTCCGCCCCACAGCACTGGCTCCTGGGGAGGTTTACTGAGCCCCGTGGAGTGCTGCTGCTGTTGTGGGTGCTGGGGAGTCCGCTGGGAGTGAAATGAAGTCCCTCCTGGTGGGTCGCAGGTGGGGTCGGCGTGAGGCCTAGTGAGCAGGGGGCGGGAGGTGGCTGTGGCTCCTTCACTCCAAGCTCGAGGAAGCTGGCTCCGCTGTCAGCCTAGCACATGCAGGAGTTTCAGAACATCGTGGGGCCGAGGTGGTCTGTAGCTCATGTGGCCTATCTCACCCCATGGCCTCATAGGCTAAGTTCAAGAGAGGTCCAGAAATAGATCTGGAAGCTTCCAGAAGGGCTGGGGGAGGGATGGCTCATCAGCTAAAGGCACTTGCTTGCTTGAAAGCTTCCAGATCCATTTAAGCAGTGGGTAGAGCCGCCATGCTCTGGTCTGTATTGCAGGAAGAGTTGGTCTTTGGAAGGACATCTTCACCGTCTCCATGAACGAGAAGTTCGACCTGGTGTATAAACAGAAGATGGGGAAGTGTGACCTCACATTTGACTTTTATTTATAATAACAGAAACCGCGCACTTGCATGCTCACGGTCCCCAGACGCTCTCCTAGCTAAGTCCCGTATGCGTTCATTTACTCCTTGCCGGACACACTCTGGAGGCCGCGTGGAAACAACGGGGGGATGAGCCCAGTGGAGAGACCTGAGGAGTGTGACGCCGCCCCTCCAAAGCAGCTGCCTCCCCTTTGGCGTTCGAAGTCTGCACACGTCTGATAAGACCGCAGCTCAGGTGGCTCCAGTGTCTGCCCTGTCCACCCATCTCTCTTGCTGTATTTTATAGAGCTTTTCACTGGAAGTCTAAATAAATGTCAGTCAACCAAACTCAAGTTCCTTTCCAAGGGGATGCAGGAGCGAGCCACGCCCAGATGGTAGGAAGATCTCAGGGTTCGCTGTGTTTCTGTAGTCGCTTCTCCTAAGGCACAGCCATCCCCCCTCGCTTCCGAGGACACAGGATGGGTGGTTGCGGGGGGAGGGGAAGCAGGGGGCTGGTCTAGGGACTTCAGCCCTCTGTAACCGTCCTAGCGCCCAACAGGACCTGTCCCAGATCCTTTTCAGAGAGACACTTCCAGCAGGCTGTCTGAGCCCAATCCAGAAGAACCTGCGGAACATTCCAGGAGGAAAGCCGGCCTGAGGTGGCGAGTAGAGTAAAGGCAGCTCTGGTGTGTGGAGGTGGTACAGTGTGTGCCCACCGAACCCCAAGAAGTGCCGTCTGCTGCATCCTTACCTCTTGTTCCCCGAGGCAGGGACATGCTCCTACTGACAAGAGCTGAGGGTCTCTGTCCCTCCACGTGCCCCAGCTGTGCCCGAGCCTCTCAGCTGGGAGAAGCGTGCAGGGTGAGCATCCTGCCTGGCTCACGCACCTGGCACCCAGGCGTCAGAGGGAACAGAGGCTGGGTGCATATTGCTCCTCCACCCACTGCATTTTCTGGGTCAAAATTGGCTGAAGTAAAGGCCAGACAGGCTAGATGAGAGGTGGGTGACTACCAGTGGGTAGAGGGACTGTGCAGGACCACTTCTGTCTCTTGTCTGTCACGTGGCGGGGAAGCTCACGCTGTAGGAGGGCCTGCGGTGGGCTGTCCGGGTCAGGTCTGGATGGACCTGGGTCTGCGGAGAAGCTTGGCCGGGCATGTGGCTGCATGGCAGGCGTGCGGCCGCATCTTTTCTGTGTGTCTGGGAGGGAGACTGCCTTCTGTGAAATTTTGTTTCTATTTTTCTATTTTTAGTACTGTACGGATATTCCCGAGCACTACACATGGTACTTCTGTGCTTGCTTGCATCTTTAATAAAGACACCTCCCCTGCTTGTGTGACGTGTGTGCTGGCCCGTGGTGAAGGGTCCCGGGGGGTCCTTGCAGCTTCGGGACATACAAGAGCGTGAGCCCTATTCCTTCCTGCCAAAGAAAAAGTGCTGATGTGTTAGGAATTGTAGCCCAGCATTTGCAGGACAGCAGCACGCACCTGAGTCTCTGCCAGGACAAGGACGACCATTAATCAGCACTGAGAAAAGGGGACCTGGGACTAGGTACAGGGGAAATGGCCCAGTGGGTTGATGAGGCAGCATTTGGCAATTTCATCCACACAAACCTTCCGAGGGCTGGAGCCCCTACTTCTCCATTGACTTTTTAAATATATATAATTTTTTTTTAGGGTGAGAGAGAGACAATTGGCACACCAGGGCCTCAGCCACCTAGTGGGCATGGGTGACCTTGCACTTGCCTCACCTTTGTGTGTTTGGCTAACATGGGATCTGGAGAGTCAAACATGGGTCCTTGGGCTTCACAGGCAAGCACCTTAACTGCTAAGCCAATCTCTCCAGCCCTCCATTGACTTTTGACCTCATATAAACAGAAGTGATAGGAAGGGTGGGGGGAGGAAGGAGTGAATTGGGGTAAGAGTGGTGTTTGTTAGATCTGGGACCTTCACCTCTGCAGTCTCGGCCTGCATCTGGATCCCCACACTTGGCGTGGTGGGTAGAGAGTGACTTCCTGGCTGTCTCGTCCTAGGTCCATCTTCCCCAGTCTTGTGGGAAGAAAGTCTGGGCCACTGTTTGCCCTGCAGGAATGACAGCCTTCTGGGTACTCGGGCTCCTGTTCCAGTGAGCGATGACCTTGGGTCTCAGGAGAGAGCTTGGGGGGTATTGGGGGTGTCTTGAGTGAGCACAGACCTAGGTTAATAATGGGGTGTTGGATCATTTCCAAGCTGCAGGAGCAAGGCAGGGAGCCCCGAGGAGGCAGGGTTCAGGACTTGCTTCATCACTTCTGCCCGCTGCCCCCCATCTGTGGACTCATTCCTCGGGCAGCAGCTCAAGCTTGCATCCAAGTGGGGGACAGGTCCTTGAGGAGTCCCCAGGCTGAGTTTAGGATGAAGAGTTGCTGCCTCCGTCTGTAAGCACAGGGTTCTGGAGCAGGGGAATGTGTGCAGGCTGGCCAGTTCGAAGACCCTGTGTGTACAGACTGGAGGCTTATACAGGTGACCGCTCACAGAGAGCCTTCTGGGTTGTAAGAGTTTAGGTTTTTCTGTGCTGAGAAAAGAGGGGCAAAAGTTTAGTCAGGAAGTTGCTACCTGACTTCCAAAGCTCTGCTCATCGCTCCCTGCTGGAAAGGGCGCAGGGTCCTCATTCCTGCTGTGTGGGACTTCATGGGGTCGTGCTGGGGCATCTCGGGGTCCCTCACCTAGCAGTCTCATTTGGAGGGTTTGGGTGGTGGGTTGAGCAGGGCAGGCAGGGAAGGGCAGAGTCACCATCCTTCACATATCCCCCAGTGTCCGGGCAACAAGTTGAGCCGGGTGACTTCAGTTCACAGGTGCAAGTCCCCAGGGGACCAGTAGGGGGCTGGCAGCTGAGTTAGAACAAGATTCTAGCCTCTCCCCCTGGGTCTCCTCTGCTTGCTTCATTCCCTTGGAGCGTGAACTTGCTTTGCCCCTCCTTATGCCTGAGAGTACTGGAAGGATTGCTCCGTCCTGAAGCGGGTGACTGGATGCCTCCCACACAGCCACCGTTCATAGAACCTCCACTTTGTAGACTGGTCACACACCACCACCAAGAGTGAAGCCGTTTTGGAAGCTGAATAAAAATCACAAAACCCAGCTGGGAGTGGTGGCGCACACCTTTAATCTCAGCACTCGGGAGGCAGATGTAGGAGGATTACCAAGAGTTCGAGGCCACCCTGAGACTACATAGTGAATTCCAGGTCAGCCTGAGCTAGAGACCCTACCTCGAAAACCAAAAACAAAAACAAAAAAAATCACAAAACCCTTCCCAAAGATGACGATGGTGGCGCTTGCCTATAATCCCTGTAATGAGGAGGCCGAGGCAGAAGGATTATGAGTTCGAAGCCTATCTAGGTTACATCATGGGACCTTGTCTGAAAACCCCCAAACCAGGGAAGGGCTGGGGAGATTGCTCAGTGGATAAAGCGCTCCCTGTGAAAGTGTATGAATTCAGATGCCCAGAACCCACATTAAAAAAGAAAAAAAAGCCAGGGCTGGAGAGATGGTTTAGCGGTTAAGGTGCTTGTCTGCAAAGCCAAAGGACCCAAGTTCAACTCCCCAAAACCCATGTAAGCCTGGTGCTCAAGGTGGTGCATGGTCTGGAGTTCGTTTGCAGCTGCTAGAGGCCCTGGATCTCCCTTTCTCTTTATCAAATGAATCAAAATTTTAAAAAATTATTTTTTTTGAAAGCCAGCCCCTGGTGTGGCTGTATGCAAACCCTGTGCACCTCCGGTGAGGTGGTGGAGGCAGGAGAATCACTGGGAAGCTTGTGGGCCAATGAGAGATCCAGCCTCAAATGAGGTGGGAGGTGAAGACCAGTCCCCAAAAGTTGTCCTCTGTTTTCCACATGGACACTATACTCACACACACACAGATCCCCTTCCCCCAAATAAAACCACCTCCAAACCAAATCACTAAGCAAAACCCTTACCAAGCTAGGTCCGGCAGGATGGAGAGTTCAAAGCTCCCCTTACTAGGCCAGGAGTGATGGCTTACCGCTGTATCCCAGCAACTGAGAGGCCGAAGCAGGAGGCTGGGCAAGTCAGGCCTGTCTCAAAACCAAATCAAGTGCACCCTGTACTGCTCCAACCTGCCAACCAGCGCCCCCTGATGGTCACGTTGTGATTGCATCCTTCAGGCTTGATGGAGGTTAGGGTGAGAGCCATAAGGGGGACCCCTGCAGGTACAGACATGGTGGCGTGTTCAGGTCCAACCTGGGATCTCTGGAAGGGATGTATGTAGCTGGGGAGGGTCTGTGGGCTCTATAAGACCCAGCCCCATTCTGCTTACGGCTTGGCCCATGCCACTCAATGTGGTCCGCTCTTGTACAAGAATGCCTTAATGACATCCCTAGCACTCTCTCCAGCCTTTCTGCAGCCCCCCGAAGTCCATGTGACCTGGGGGTTCTCACCCCCCTACCCTGCTCTGCACTGGTCACTGTCCTACAGTCCTCTCCGTCCGTGGCCAGAGTCGTCCTGGGAGCAAGGCCTGGTTTGTCCTAGCTTCAAGCTGGATGTAACCAGCACCGGATGCTGAGTTCTGTGCTTACGTGTCAGAGCGGAATCTTCTATCTGCTCCCAGCGAGCTGGCAGAGGGCTGTGTTCCTGTCTCCTCTGTGACCCGTTCTCACAGCCCACTCCCCAGTGGCCCAGGCCGTTCCCCTAGCAGCCCGGAAGTCACTACTTTTCACATCTAGGTGTGGCCCAGGGCAGAGTGTTCCTTAGTGCCACTCTCTCTGCCTGCTCTAAGACCAGAACACTGGATGTGGAGCTGCCAGAACTCACCTAGGGCATTCTGCCACCTCCTTCACCCGGCCCCCTCTCCCTCTCTCTCTCCCTCACTTGGCATTTCCCAAACACCTGCCCAGTGCGACCCACTGGCTCAGTGCTCTGGGTGGTCTTGGCCACTCTTCCCACAATCCTGTGTCCTTGGGCTCTCCTCTTGGTCATCACCCACCCCTGGCATCTCTTCACATTCCTCTGGTCACTCTGCCCGTGGAAACAGGCAGCAGAGCAGATGGAAGGAGCCATGGGAAGAGCGAGCACTGTGGAGGTTCAGGATGGGCAACTTCGAGGTGGGAGACTAGCATGAGAAACGGGGGAGCTGGGGCTGGAAACAGGGTGGGGACACAAGGGGCCCTGGAGAAACAGACCAAATGAGGGCATGTTATTTCCTTACCAGAACTTGAGCTAGCCCCTGTTCATATTCTAGCTCTGCCACCACTTCCGGGGCCACGAAGAGGGCCCTTTTTATCTTGGTCCAGGTAGGCTCACATCAGGCCCCGCTGAAGCCTTGTGTGGCTCAGGTCTCTGCTGACTTCATTCCAGCAAAGGCAGATGAGAGAGTGGACAGCGGCTTCTTCAGCCCAGGAGGCATGGGGACCATCGGGGGGGATTTGGCCCTCGCCCCATGACGTGGCCTTTGGTCTGGGTACCCATGGCTGAGTGTTTGTCAGCTCCTCTCATCAGGTGACAGTGTGGCAGTTCTTAAACACTTCTCCTGCTGCCACGGAAGGGAGCTCTTGCTCTATTTAAAAGCATTTTTAAAACCACACGCAGAGCACGCTGTGTATCTGAAAAATAAGAACCAAGCAGAAAATGCATCTTCTCCTCTCTGAAGTTGTCATTACCCAGACCCATGGTGTTGGGCACCAGCTGGGAGGGCAGGCTCAAAATACCACATGTGAAGCACAGACCACATCAGAGGCACCGGGGACACTGGTCTCTATGTGCACCCTCTGAAACCCCTGAGTGGCCCCTGCCTTTGGCTGGTGTTCTGTCTGTCCCCCGTCAGTACTCGGGGGGAAGGACTGCTGGCCGCTCCGAGCCTCTCTCCCTGTGCTGGGGACCTGCTGGCGGCTGCATGCCTGCCTTACTCTCTTCCCTGTGCCAGGAATGCCATTCCTGGAGTTAATCTGCTTTATGCTGACTCGGATTGGTTAATACAGCACCTCCTGTGACATTTGGGACATGGTGACCTCCTGCTCAGCTTTGGGAGGTCAGGGATGTGTCTCTTATTTTCTCTGCTGTTAGGTTAGTGAGGGCTAGGGTGATGGCTCGTGGGTAAAATGCTTGCCACTTAAGTGTGAGGACCTGAGTTCAGATCCCCAGCACCCACAGAAAAGCTAGGTGTGTGACTAGAGCCTATGATACCAGAGCAGGGAGGCAGAGACAGGAGGATCCCCAGGGCTTGCTGTCTAGCTAGTCTAGCCTAATTCAATGAAATACCTTGTCTCAAAAAACAAGATGGAGGGCTGGAGAGATGGCTTAGCAGTTAAGGCACTCACCTGTAAAGTCTAAGGACCCAGGTTCAATTCCTCAGTACCCACGTAAGCCAGATGTACAAGGTGGTGTATGTATCTGGAGTTCATTTGCAATGGCTGGAGGCCCTAGTGTGCCCATTCTCTCTATATATGAACTTCTCTCTCATACACAAATAAATAATAAATAAAATATTTAAAGAAATAAGATGGAGGGCTGGAGAGATGGTTCAGCAGTTTAGGCGTTTGCTTGCAAAGCCTAAAGGCCCAAGTTGGATTCTTCATATAATGCCAGATACACAGAGTGGCACATGCATCTGGACTTCATTTAAAGCAGCAGGAGGCCCTGGTGTGCTTCCCCCCTTTTTTTCCTTGCAAATAAGTAAATAAAAATATTAAAAAAAATAAGCTGGACAGTGCTGAATGCCAGCCTTTGGCCTCCACACACATGTGCACACATGTGCCACATACATACACACCACACATGCATACACATACAAGAAACAGGCAGTTAGTGAGAAGCTGTGAGGCCTGCTGGAACCTGCCCACTGCTCATGGGAGCCAGCCTGGCCAGGTCCCATCAGCAGGATTCTGCCACCTGTGTCACTTTGAAAGCATGTTCTCATTTGCCATGTGACCTCCGTGGGTCATGTTGGTCCATCTCACTTTGACAGACTGTTGGAACGTCTTCCTGCTCCTCCTTTCTGGCTTTGGTGCTGAGGGGGGAATCCAGGGGCCACCATGTGCCACACGCTGGCCTTCAAACAGCCTCCTGGAAGCCACTGTGATGAGTCCTGGGTTGATGGCCCACCAGCCTGTTCACACCGAGGCTCCCATATTCACCCGAGATGTTAGGAGGGTCACCAAATATGGCAGCTGTCTGTGTCCTTGGCCCCTTAATACACTTGGGACTCTGCAGAGGAAAACCTGGGCAAGGTGGACTGGATACCCCCAGTCACTCTCATCCCAAGATGCCCCAACCTATGTCTGTCCGTAGAGCGGAGCGTGCCAGGGCTTAGAGCCCTGAATTTTGAAAGAATTACCCATAATGGGATGTTGTTTTCCGTTTCTTAGCTGTTCTCATGTTTTGTTTCCAAGGTGGATATTTTCAGCCCCAAGTAGATTCTGAGCAGAGACTGCCTCATTCATCACCCTGCCCCCTGCTGTGCTTGGTACAGCGCTCTGCTACTCTCAGGTAATCAATAAGTGCTTGTTACCTGACTAAAGGCGGATGAAATGCTAAACAGCGCTTAGTACAAGCTGTTTAAGATCCCGGTTCTGAGCAAAAAGTCACGTGGGATTGGCAGGCCTTTGCTTATGGTCCGGGCAGAGGACACATAGAATTGCTCTTCTCTGTCCCAGAGGGAGGAGACACGAAATCATTCTCTGTCAGAGGGAGGGCCGCTCAGGCGGCTGCAATGTTGTGTTTAGAGGGCAGGATTCTGAATTTCAGTATTTTATACTGCCGCGTCTTATTCGGGAGAGGCATAAGTGGGTTTGATTCTGTTTCCATGAAGGGAGACAACTGGCTACCGTTCCAGGAAATGAGGGTTTCAATAGTACATCGTCATGTGGATGGAGACGGAACAGCCAAGGGGCAGGCGGAGCCAGGTACAGTCTCTCTCAATGTTGGGTCTGATGAAAACAGGCATGAAAGTGCCCCCTGTTTACAAGTTATTAATAGTGGCAATTTTACAATGTGTAATTTGGGTTCTGGCTGATTGAACAAAAATGAAAAGCTGCATCATCTGTCAAAAGAGAGAGAGAGAATGAATATGAATCTATTTTAGCCAAGAAAAAAATAACCGCGATGAGTCAGGTGTGATGAACGCCTTTAATCCTAGCACTTGGGAAGCTGAGGTAGGAGGATCATTATTAGTTCAAGGCCAGCCTAAGCCACAGATTAAGTTCCAGGTCAACCTGGCCTAGAGTGAGACCTTGCTTCCAAAAAACTAAAAATAAATAACTGCAGTGGTTTTCCAAAGGAGCTACTTAATCTCATCCATTCCCATTTAATTTCTTCTCTTCTGGGCTGGAAGATGGCTCAGCAGTTAAAGGCACTTGCTTGCAAAGCCTGCTGGCCCAAGTTCAGTTCCCCAGTAAAGCCAGATGCATAATGGCACATGCGTCTACAGCACATTTGCAGCAGCAGGAGGCCCGGGTATACCCATGCGCTTTCTCTCTCTTTTTGTCTCAAACAACTAAAAATATAAAAAATAAGTACTTCTCTCCTAAGGACAAAGGAAAAGCAAAGAAAAATATAGTGACAGTAGCCTTGGGAGTGTGGCGTGATGAAGAGAGGTGAGCAACTGTGGGCACTGTGACCTGTAAGCCACCGTGCAAGGAGGACTTCGACGGGACACAGGCACTGAGTCTGTGACAGGCCATCTGACCATCCCGACAGGTAGTCAGCACCTCAGAGGTGGCTGATGTGTGTTGTGTGGATCCACTAGACAGAGGGTGGCTCACATCCTGGGCAGGGAAGATTTCATCACTCTGCTTAGGACACAGTACAAGTTAAAATTTATGGATTATTTATTTCTGGAATTTCCCATGTAGTATGTTTGGATAGCAGTTGACCCTGTGCGGCTGAAACTGGAGAATGTAGACATAAGTAAGGACGACTAAAGCAACATTGGGTGCAAAGAAATGAGGGTGGGTTTGTATTAGTTATTATTACTAGTTTTCTTTTCTTTTCTTTTCTTTTTTTCTTTTTTTTTTTTTTGAGGTAGGGTCTCCCTCTAGCCCAGGCTGACCTGCAATTCACTATGTAGTGTCAGGGTGGCCTCAAACTCACGGTGATCCTCCTACCTCTGCCTCCTGAGTGCTGGGATTAAAGGCATGTGCTACCATGCCCAGTTGAGGGTGGGGTTTTAAAAAGACATTTATTTTATTTATTTAAGAGAGAGAGAGAGAATGGGCATGCCAGGGCCTTCAGCCACTGAAAATGAACTCCAGATGTATGTGCCACCTTGTGCATCTGGCTTACGTGGGTCCTAGGGAATCGAACCGAGGTCCTTTGGCTTTGCAGGCAAGTGCCTTAACTGTTAATCCATCCATCTCTCCAGCCCAAGGGTGGGTTTTTAAAAAGTTAGTTTTGCTGGGCATGGTGGAACACACCTTTAATCCCAGCACCCAGGAGGCAGAGTTAGGAGGATTGCCATGAGTTCCAGGCCAGCCTGAGACTACATAGTGAATTCCAGGTCAGCCGGGGCTAGAGTGAGACCCTACCTCAAAAAACAAAACAAACAACAACAACAAAGTGAGGTATTTTAGATACCTGTTTTAGACAATCAAATAAAAGGAAAACTTTCATTTTGTTTTGTTTTTAAGGTAGGGTCTCACTCTATCCTAGGCTGACCCGGAATTCACTATGTAGTCTCAGGCTGGCCTCGAAATCATGGTGATCCTCCTACCTCTGCCGTGCTATCACCATGCCTGGCTCAGTTTTTCTTTTTTTGTGCCAGGGCCTTTAGCCACTGCAAACAAACTCCAGATGCCTGTGCCACCATGTGCATCTGGCTTACATGGGTGCTGGGGAATCAAACCTGGGTCCTTAGGCTTCATAGACAAGTGCCTTAACCACTAAGCCATCTCTCCAGCCCTTCTTTTCTGAGTCAGGGTTTCATATAGCACAGGCCATATGTTGACCTTGAACTCTATATGTAACCATGAATGATCTCAAACTCGTGATTCTTCTGCCTCAACTAAATGCTGGGATTATAGTCCTGTACCTGGTTTATGGGGTGCTAGGGATCAAACCCAAGGCTTCACGTATGCTACACAAGAGCTCTGCCAACTGAGACACACCCCCAGCTCACAGCATTTTGTAAACATAAAATTTTATTTTTATATAAAAATCTGTCATGCACTTTGCATTCACTCCCTCTTTCACTTGTCTTCCCCTTCCGTTATTCTCAGTCTCCCTGTCTCATTTCTACTTCATGTCATATGTTTTAGGTATCTATATAAAATTCAGGACCCAAAGTTAGGGTTTTAGCAGAGATACTTTAATACAGGTTTAAATACAGGGGCTAAAAGAGAAATGGGGATGCTCAGAAAGATAGACACACCCAAGGGCATGGATGTGGGCTTCTGCGGAAGAGAGTTGCTACTTTTGTTTTTTAAAGAATATTATTAATTAAAAAAATAATTTATTTTTATTTATGAGAGAGAGAGAGAGAGAGAGAGAGAATGGGCATGCCAGGGCCTCCAGCCACTGCAAACAACCTCCAGACGCATGCGCCACCTTGTGCATCTGGCTTATGTGGGTCCTGGGGAATGGAACCTGGGTCCTTTGACTTTGCAGGCAAACACCTTAACAGCTAAGCCATCTCTCCAACCCTGTCTGTCTGTATGTCTTTTTTTGTTTGTTTGTTTGTTTGTTTGTTTGTTTGAGATAGGGTCCCACTGTAGCTCAGGCTAACCTGGAATTCACTACATAGCCTCAGGGTGGCCTTGATCTCACAGCGAGCCTCCTGCCTCTGCCTCCCTAGTGCTGGGATTAAAGGCGTGCACCACCAAGCCAGGCTTTCTTTCTTTTTTTAAGGTAGAATTTCCCTCTAGCCCAGGCTGACCTGGAATTCACTTTGTAGTCTCAGGGTGGCCTCAAACTCATGGCGATCCTCCTACCTCTGCCTCCTGAGTGCTGGGACTAAAGGAATGTGCCACCACGCCCAGCCTATTTATTTATTTATTTATTTATTTATTTATTTATTTTAGTGTGTGTGTGTGTGGCATGGGTGTGTGGTATATGCCTGTGTATGTGCTGAGGCAATACCCTGTGTGCTCAGCTGTGGCAGCCAATGGAGAATGTCAGGTATCCCCTCCCTTACTCATGTTTTTTTCCTTGTGATGGAGTCTCTTACTGATTCTGGAGCTTGCATTCATAAGCTCCAGCAATCTCTCGTCTGTTTCCCACGAGACTAGGGTTACAGATGTCTGGCCACACTCATCTGTTATGTCTTCTAGAGACTCGAGCTTAGGCAGTCTTGCCCCCTCAGGCCCTCATACTTGCGTAGGAAGCTGAGCCATCTGTCCAGCCCTCCGAGGTATTTTTTTTTTTTGAAGCAATTGTGAATGGAGTTGTTTTCCTTCTTCTTTCTCAGAATAGTCATTATTGATATATGGAAAGGCTACTGATTCTTGTATGTTGATTTTGTATCCTTCTATTTGCTAAAATTCTAGAAGAGTTGTCTGGTGGAGTCGATCAGGTCTCTTACATATGGGATCACACCGTCTGAGACATAATGCTGCTGGAGCCTTTTTTGGCTCTTAGGTGGGTGTTGGGTGCTGGATGATCCACAGTCACTCAAGCTGCTCTGAGCCAGTGGCTCCAGTTTCTCCATCTCACAGACTTGAATAAATTCACAGATAACGATAGGCGAATTTTTAGATGAGAAGTTTGATGCAGTGAAAGAAAAAGCAAGTAGCATCCAAATCACCGTACCAAATGTTGCAGGGATCTCTTGGGTATTTTCTTCTTGAAGGAATGAATTCAGTCACGAGGCACTTCAAGCAAAAGCAAGGTAGCAGAAGCCAAGCTAAGCAAGGGAAGCACTCCAAACAGAGAGACTGAGCAGGCTGCCCTCCGGTGGGAGGCAGGGAAGTAGCAGTGGGTTTCATGTTGCTGGATTTTAAAGACGTCCTTATGAATTATTTATGAGGTAAGTGGTATGTTTTATGAAGTAAGATGAACGTTTTTATGTCCCAAGTCATGATGAACAAGATTTTCCTGTTGATGCAAGATTTGGGGGTCCAGGGAGGGCTTATGACCCTAGATTTTGAGTCCTTGTTTATTTTGACAAGGAACTGAAAAACAGACTCTAAGAAGGATAAACTATGAATTTTTAAGTTTACTTAGGGAGAAATCGTGAATTATGAAATTTATTGTAGGGGAAATTACGATCCAGGGAGGAGGTTAGCTGGAAGGCTGAAGCTAGAGGAGAATGCTTGTCTGGCTGGATCGGGAGAAGGGAGGCAGAGAGACATTTCACGTGTAGAAAGCAAAGCCGAAGAACCAACAGATTCCCCTCAACTAAAACCCGCAGAGGGTTATGAGACAAAGGGCTCACAGATCAAAGAAGAACCATGCATATAATCAAAGTGAGAGATTTCCACAAAGCATGACACAGGTAGAAGGCAAGCGGACAAACATGCAGGCAGAGAGAACTGCTGGGATGGGTAGAGGGGAGCAGACTTAACATGTGTTCAGGCCAGGTCACAGGGCAGAAGGAGAGGGCTGGGCCATATGGGTAAGCTCCTTTATGTGTGTCAGACATCCAATTAGGGTGAGCCTTGTCATCAGATTCAGGTGTAGAGAGACCCAATTGGCTCATGGGCTAGGAGGGGCCAAGGTTTCATTGATCAGTGGACTCAGCTGACCCAGAGAGGCTGGGCCGAGGAAGAAGCAGGAAGTTTGCTGTCACTGGCAGCCATCTCGGAGGAGACCAGGTCAGACTGCAAGTTGCAGCTCTGTCAAAGGTGGCAGGGTGATACCTTATGGTTCTCTTTGGGCTCCTGCCCCTTACTTAACTGCCTGAAAGCCAGCTTTCTCCTGTGTGCAATAGTACCTCCAAAAAGAGGAAGGGGTGTCAAAACCACAATGTGAGTATGCTGTAATGACGTCAGGTCTGGTGGGGATTCAGCCCCTTTGTTAGTGCACACGAGGGAGCGAATGCCCTGGAGCCTCCGTTTCTGGCACAGTGGCAGCAGTCTAGCTGCAGCTTCAAGGATGTTTAACCAGGAAAGGACATTGTGGCCTTCAGGATACACGGCTACCAAAATGTAACTGCAGTTTCCTGGGTGTGCTCATATCTAGCTCCTTGTCTATGGGCAGTCTGGGGTTATCTCCTTTCTGGAGTAGCTGGTGGCTTCCTAAACTGTTTCTACCCATAATCTAGTTGGTAATAATGCATTAGGTCCAAGAATCTATGAAAGGGTCACAGTGCCTTGTGGGTGTTCCTCAGAGAGAGGCTTGCCAGAACCTCTCAAGATGGACTGCCCTCTTATCTGGTCATCTTGGTTCTGGAATACCCAGCTTGGCAAGCCCTCTTTTTTATTTTTTTCCAGGCCTCGCTGTTTTAACCCAAATATTCACCTTAATGGTAACAGTATTTTCTTTGTCTTATTGCTTGCAAAGACTTCAAGCACTATATTTGATAAGAGTGAAGAGAGTGGACACCCTTGGATCTTCCTGATTTTAGTAGGAATACTTTGAGTTTTTCAGATTTAGTGTAATATTTTTTAACTTTTTTTTTTTTTTCTGAGGTAGTTCACTCTAGCTCAGGCTGACCTGGAATTTACCATGTAGTCTCAGGGTGGCCTCAAACTCATAGTGATCCTCCTACCTCTGCCTCCACATGCCCGGCTTATTTTTTAATCGTTTTATTTATTAGATTCAGAGGGAAAGAGAGAATGGGCGTTCCAGGGCCTCTAACTACTGCGCCTGGCTAACGTGGGACTTGGAGAATCGAACCTGGGTCCTTAGGCTTAACACAGATGTGTTCCCATGGAGCCAGGATCAAGGGCTATAGTTATGATCACTAACAGTGTCGCTTAATAGTAATTCACCCATGTATCCAGTATCTACGGGCTGCCCATTGAGGGTGAAGATGGTGCACAAACAAAGTAACAGAGAAACAGGGAGAGGGAGAGAGAGAGAGACAATAGGCCCACCAGGGCCTCCAGCCACTGCAAAGACATGTGTGCCCCCTTGTGCATCTGGCTAACTTGGGTCCTGGGGAATCGAACCTGGGTCCTTCGGCTTTGCAGACAAATGCCTTAACTGCTAAGCCATCCCTTCAGCCCCAAGCAGCTCTTGTCTGCATGGAACCATCAGGCAAACAGGCCTCCAGACCCGCTGCCTTTGAGGCACTCAGAGCTCGCAGCTCATGGCGCCTGCCGTCTAGGAGGCTGAGGACACGTCGCACTCAATCCTCACAAGGCCAAGCGGCCCTCCGCAGTCCTGGGTACTCAGCTTCCACAGCTTGAAACAACCTCATAAATACACGTTAGCCGCAACCGCAGCTTCCTCGCTTCCGCTCCGTCAGAGACGGGACTTCCGGCGGAAGTACTTTTGAGGGCGGAGTCTCACCACCTGGCCCCGCCCAGTTCCGTTTTCGACTTGGCCAATCACAGTTCCGCTTCTTTGTCGGGCAGAGACTCGTCCTCCAATCGGCAGGTGTCCTCGTCGCCCGGGTAACAGCGTCCTGGAGACGCGCCGCTCGGGCTGGGCCTGTGCGGCCTGGCGGCGGCGGCGGCGGCGGCGAGGCGGAGGCTGGAGCCCGGCCCGGGTAAGGCGGCGCGTTCGTTCGTCCGTCCGTTCGTTCTGGGGGGCGGGCGCGCGCGCGCGGGCGGGCGGCGTCGGGGACGCGGGGCGGAGGCTCGCTGTCCCCGCGCGTGCGTGGAGCCCCCGTGTGCCTGCTGCCCGTGGACACCGCTTCCAGCCGAGAACTCCGGGATCCGCCAGGCCCGTGCTGGTTCGTGCCCCCAAGCGATCGATCGTGGGGTCACCACGGTCCGTTGTCCTCCGAGAGGAGGACTCGGCTTGTGCAGCCACACGCCCCGGAGGTCTCCAAAGACTTTGGAACCGACGCACTGCTGCCGCGTGGAGAAAATCGACCCTTTGACATGGCCTTGGGCTCGTGCGGCTCAGCCCCCCGCCACGGGAAATGTTGCTTGGAAGCACTCTGAGATGTTGCTTAGGTGTCGGCTTCGCACCGCTTCCACGTCCCCCCTCCCACCCTCTGTTCCTTCTGGCCTGACCATCTTCATGTCCCAGGATGCCCTGCCCCTATCCAGAGGGCTCTTAGATCACTGTAGAGAGAGTACCAGTGTGTGTATTCCATTGCATGTGTGCTCTTTAACGGGTGGATTTTGAAGAATACTGCAAATAAATTCTACTTTTTACACTCCGCAGTTCCTCCATCTCATTCTTCATCCTTTGCTGTCAACAAACATTTACTTGGCGCAGCTCTAGGCTTGTGAAGGGGAATCTGGCATTGGTTCCTTAAGGTACGGGGAACGTTTTAGCTCTCACCCAACCACCTTGAACTTAAGGAGGAAGATTCTTCTTTTTTTTTTTTTTTTCCGGTTTTTTTCGAGGTAGGGTCTCACTCTAGCCCAGGCTGACCTGGAATTCACTATGTAGTCTCAGGGTGGCCTCGAATTCACGACAATCCTCCTACCTCTGCCTCCCGAGTGCTGGGATTAAAGGCGTGTGCCACCACGCCTGGCTGTTCTTCTTAATATTTATTTGCAAGGAGAGATTGAGAGAGTGAGAATGGGCGCCAGGGCCTCTAGCCCTCTGCAAATGAACTCAAGATGCATGTGCCACTTTTGTGCATCTGGTTTTACGTGGGTACTGGGTAATTAAACCTGGGTCCTTATGCTTTGCAGACAAGCACCTTAACCCTTGAGCCTTCTCACCAGCCCCAAGGACACGGATTCTTTTTGAGTTATCTTGTTATTTTGTGTTGCAGTCTGGTTTGCATTGCTGGCAGAATCACCCAACCAAGAGCAGCTCTTGGGGGGAGAAAAGGGTTTATTTTGGCTTACAAGTTCAAGGGGAAGCTCCATGATGGCAGGGGAAAACAATGACATGAGAAGAGAGGGTGGACATCACCTCCTGGCTAACATCAGATGGACAATAGCAACAGGAGAGTGTGCCAAAAACTGGCAAGGGGAACCTGGCTATAATACCCATAAATCTATCCCCAACAATACACTGTCTCCAGGAGGTGTTAATTCCCAAATCTCTATCAGCTGGGAACCTAGCATTCAGAACACTTAAGTTTATGGGGGACACCTGAATCAAACCACCACATTCTGCCCCTGGCCCCCATAAACTGATAACCATACATGATAGAAAATACAATGCATTCAGTTCGTCTTTTAAAAGTCCTCACATTTTTTATCAATCCTAATGAAGTTCAAACATTCTCATAGTCCAAGATCTTTTAAGTGAGCCATAATACCAAAACCTCCCCTAAGAAACCCCGCAGTGGCACAGAATAAACATTCACACTGCAAAAGATGGCATTGGGTATAGCAAAGAAATATTCAACCTCAACAAGATTTAAACAGGGCAAACATCAAACTCTGTAGCTTCAAGTCGAACATCTCTAGTCAATGTCAAGTCTCCAAGTCTGGTAATTCTGCCCCTCCAGCTAAGCTGCTCACAGTCCTGGAAAACTTCATCTGGGGTTGACAGCTTTCCATACCAGCCACCTCATGGTCCAGCATCTCTACTGGGTCTCCACTGCAACCCACAGTTCATCCTCATGGCCCCATCGGGTCTCCATGCAGGCATCCAGCAAACCTGCTTCACACTGCTCATGGCCATTTCCAAAACACAAGACCATATTGCAAATTCAATGACCCTCTCTTTCTTGCATTTCTTATACTACACAATACCAGTTAGGGTGCCAATTGGTTAATCCAAGGGAATAAAGCAGACTTTGAAGAACAGGACACTCTTTGAGCATTCAGGCCCCTTCAAAATGTCTGCTTTCTTCCTCTTGTCCCAATGAAGGTCAGCTGGCCCAATCTCAAAGGTTGTAATTGTTCATATAATTGCAGATGAATGGGCAGAAGTTTCAGCCCAAAGATTTTATTTCTGTGCCATGCCGTATCCCTCTGCTCACACCAGTCCATTTCTATGCAATGCCACACTGTACAAATTCTCAGGATACAGGCATAACAGCAAGCCTCTCACACAAACTGCTTTTAGCTCAGTTCAAGCAAAACTCTCACCTTCATAAGCCAAACTTAGCAGTCTATGCAGGTCTTTCAACTCTGACTAGGATAGTCCAGCAAGTGGTACTTACAGCACTGCAAGGCGTCTCTTAGGTCACAATTTCAAATTCATCCACATTCTTCCTGTAAAGCAGTTCCAAGATGCAAAGCCACACAGTCAGGTTTATAGTAGCAATGACACCACTCTTGGTACCAACTTTACTGTTGCAGTCAGGTTCGCACTGCTGGCAGAAATCACCTGACCAAGAGCAGCTTGTGGGGAAAAAAGGTTTATTTTGGCTTACAGGGTCAAGGGAAAGCTCAAAGATGGCAGGAGAAAACGATGGCACAAGCAGAGGGTGGACACCAGCAGCAGGAGAGTGTCCCACACACTGGCAAGGGGAAACTGGCTATAACACCCATAAGCCCGCCCCCAATGATACACTGCCTCCAGGAGGTGTTAATTCCAAAATCTCCATCAGCTGGGAACCTAGCATTCAGAACACTTAAGTTTATGGGGGACACCTGAATCAAACCACCACACTCCGACTTTCTATTTCATTTTAGTGCTTGGTTCAAGGTAGGTGCTTGTATGAAGAAATGCTTAACCTGAACCCAGCTGGCCCTGGTGGTGCTTACCTATAATCCCAGCTGAGGCAGGAGGATCTTGAGTCTGAGACCAGCCTGCGCTATCTAGTAAGACCCTGTCTTCAAAAGCAAAACAAGGGCTGAAGAGATGACTTAGTGGTTAAGGTGCTTGCCTGTGAAGCTTAAGGAGCCATGTTTGATTCTTCAGATTCACAAGGTGATGCAAGTGCACAAGGTCACACATGTGCACAAGGTGGATTGATTACAGTGGCCGGAGGCCCTGGTGTGCCAATTCTCTCTCACTGTCTTGTTTGCTTGCTCTCTCACATTAAAAAAAAAAAAAATAGCCAGTCTGTTGGGCTTACCTCAAAAAAAAAAAAAAAATTAAAAAGCAAAACAAAAGCCAACAAGAAAACAAATAAAAAAAAAAACCTTACCCCATACTTTATATTTTGCTCTTCAGGTTTGTTTGGCGTTCCCTGCCCTTTTCCAGCCACCTACTTTCCCATGTACAGGGATCCTCTACAAAACCCATGCTGTGATCAGCACTACACGCTAAAACCATCTCTGCATGCATGCTCACTAGCCTGGTGCCTGCCCAGCGCAGGCATCCATGTTAACAAGGCAGATGCTCTAGTAAAACTTCACACGTGTGTATGGAGAGCGAGTGCTCAAAGTTCATAGCTGCTGTGAGTCACAGAAGGGCTTCCTGATGCCACCTTCCCCTGCCAGGGCCGACAGATCAGCTGTGTGCTGCAGATGAGAACATGAAAAGAAGCCAACACGCACTCTCTCTAAATGCCATAGTGATCTTTTTTTGTAAAGTATATTTATCTGAAAATACCTCATGGCTAGGCTTATGGGGTAGGATGCTATGCATTGGGTTTTTGCAGTATGATATTTAAGCATCCAGTTTCTGCAGTGTTCTCTGGGATACCTTCAGCATTTGAAAGAGAACATGTGAAGAGAAGGGATGTGTTTGAGAAAACCTGGTGACTAGCTCAGTGTCTATGAAACACTTCTGGTACAAAAGGGCTTCATTCCCATCTCACGGTGTCTTGGTTAGCCTCTTAATATTTCCTTTATTTTGGCCTAGAGGGATGGTTTAGTGGTTAAGGCATTTGTCTGAAAAGCCAGAGGAGCCAGGTTTGATTTCTGAGGACCCACATAAGCCAGATGCACAAGGGGGCACATGCATCTGGCATTCATTTGCAGTGGCTGAAGGCCCTGGCATACCCATTCTCTCTGTCTCTCTCTGCCCCTCCCTCAAGTAAATAAAAATGAAAAATTAATATTTTGTTTATTTTGTTTCAGATGCCACTTTTTTCTCCCTATCTGCTGTTTTATCACTGCTCCTCCTTGCTGATACCTGTTGAGCTCTGGCTGTGTCATAGACCATGAGGCCACATGCCTTTTAAAATGTAGTCCTCAGAACCTGCCTGTGAAAAAGCACAATTACTGCTGCCACTTTTTAGTGACCCATGTTAAGGGACTTTGCAAAGCTGATAAGTCATAAAGTTTGACTTCTATCCCATGACTGTTTCATACTGGACCTGTGTTCTTGACAGGTACTTGACTACTCTGTAGTATATATGTATTTCGTGAGCCCCAACAGGGCTTTGGGGTGACCTGTAAGAATTCTTGCCACAGGATAACATCGGCCATGTGGCTTGGAATCCTTACCAATAGGACAGAAAGGTCATGGGGTGAAGGAGAATAGTTAGATCCCAACTGGTGAAGCCATGCTGCAGACAGACTTAGCTGTGAGCTATGTGTCACCTCAAGGAAAACAAATGTAAAGAAACTGGATTTATTTTATCCGGGAAAATAAGGCCTTTTAGTTCCTCTGGGAAATTAATTCTTTTCTGATACCCAGATTGAAGGATTGAAGGGAAATTTCTCCTGTGGTTTGCCAACCAAGGCTGGGAAGGGCTAGCTTTCCACTAAATGATTCAAGCACAGGCTCAAGTGTCCTAACCATTCAAGGAGACAATGGGCTGCTGTTTGAATGGAATATTTGAAATTAAAGAATTCTGAGAATAACAGTTTCCAGTGACACCTTCTGAAAGTCCCGCTCCTGGGGCTTTGCAAGTGGGGTGCTCCTGTCCCCTGCGCTGGTTTCAGTCATCTGTCTTCTCATTTCTTAGCAACGATCTGCTGATCACCTGCCCCAAGCTAATCCTTGCTTAGGCATCGAGGAGGTCAGCGCTGGTCATCTCCCTATCTTGACACTCTGGTGCCTCCCCGTGCTTCCTCCTGAAGGAGTTTTCTAGACTGGGTTTTGGTGTGTTCTTGATTTTTCTTTAATACCTGGAGATGATACTGCCAGCCTGCTTTCTGAGTTATCTTTCTGCACATTCCTAGGTCCTAAAAACATAACAGCTACTGGGTAGTGAGAGTTTACTGTGTGTCAGGAACGTCACAGATGTGATCTGTGGTCCTTCCTCATCCGGGAGCACAATGGCCCTAAACAGCTTTATTTCTTGCTCCATGAGAAGCTCTGTCATTAAATCATATCTCACACAATTTTGCTTTCAGTCTCTGAGTTTGGAACTACAAGAGCACACAGGTAGACCTTGCCTTTAGGTTCCGGGTTGAGAATACATACTCTGAAAGGAAATACTAGCTTCACACTGCAAATGAGAGAGCAGGGTCAGGTGGAGGCTTATGAACTCACACGTTTGCACAGTAGATAATAGGGCCAACCTGACCCAAGACCTTTGCTTTCCCCACTGTTCAGATGTGAAGATGCTTAGCAAATGATTGAGGTACATGTGGAAGTATGAAGACCACAGAGGGAGCTTCAGAGCATCCGGGACCCAAAATAGAATGAATGGCACATCCCTCTGACAGAATACGTGAGAGGTTCTTCTCAAGTATTTGGATTTAACTGCCCAAAATCTTTTGTTGCTTATGTTTTTTTTTTTTTCCAATTTAGTCAAGTGCTAATCCCCTCCCCACCCTGTGCTACCCACTCCAATTCCTTTTTCTTTTTCTTTCTTTTTCTTTTTCTTCTTCTTCTTTTTTTTTTTTTTTGCTGTTGGTGCCATTTCTGTTTGGCGGCACTCATTTATTACTCTCATGTTGAATTATGTTTTCTCTGGATGCCAAGGCAGATGGATGGCACTTTTGTTATGATTCTGATATAAATAGCATCTGTTAAAAACTGGACATCAATACTTCTCTGGCAAATGAACAAATCTACCAGGGAACTAGCTGCTGAACAGTGGCTTTGCCTGTAGTTAAGAATCTCTGATGCCGGGAGTGGTGGCGCACGCCTTTAATCCCAGCACTCGGGAGGCAGAGGTAGGAGGATCACCAGGAGTTCGAGGCCACCCTGAGACTCCATAGTGAATTCCAGGTCAGCCTGGGCTAGAGTGAGACCCTACCTCAAAAAAAAAAAAAAAAAAAAAAAAAAAAGAATCTCTGGAGCTGGGCATGGAAGTACATGCCTGTAATACTTGGGAGGTAGAGGCAGGAGGATCAAGAGTTCAAGGTCATCTGCTACATGTGGAGTTCAAGGCCAGCCTGAGTTATATGAAACAAAACAATAAGAAAGAAGTGTATGGGAAAGTCTGTGACTTTGTGCTTGTTTGTAGGATATTGTTTTGCTAATCATTGCTAATTTCTGCCTCAAGTTCTGAAGCAACATAATTCATTAATATCTCAGAATTCTCTTTTCTTGGAAACCTCAGTAGAGGATGAAGTGTAGTCAGGGATGAGCTATATGTAGAAGTTGTCACATTGTCTTGGTCCTACTCAGAACATTGTTAGCTTTCTGAATCAAGACTACACTTAGCCCAAGCTTCTTGCCCTCACAGTGTTAGGTGTTCATAACCGTGGCCACCAAGAGCAGAGATTAGTGGAGTACTCCTCACATGGCACATGTTGCTGGATCTAAAAAGCTAGTGGCATCGCCCACTGAAGGGCCTTGCTTTCTGTGGAGTCCCTTAGGGCTAGCAGGAATGTGTGGAAGCAGAGAATCAGTGAAGTGAGAGTGGAGAAAGGACAAGCTGTGATGTTTCCAAGTTCCCCGTCATGCTTTACATTCGTACTTGCCCCATGTCCCACAGCAAAGTGATGGGATCGCAGGTGCCTTTGATCCTTCTCTTTCTTCTTTGATGCACACCATGATGTATATGTGGAGGTCAGAGAACAAGCTCAAGATGTCAGTCCTCATCTTCTACCTTGTTTAAGCAGAGTCTCTTGTTCACCTAGCTACTTGCCAGGCGAGCTGGACCTGGTGCTTCATCTGGCTTTACGTGGAAGCTGGGCCTCTGAACTCAGGCACTCATGGTTGTATAGTGGGTATCCAGTGAGCCATCTCCCCAGCCCGTCCTTTTCTTTGGTAAGTAAAGCAGTCAGGAAGTAAACCCACAGTGCCACGTTCTCTGCAAAGGCATGGCTGCACAGCTGATTTTGCTTAAGGGGATAGGGAGGCCTCACAAAGGTATCTTCAGTTTTGAAAGATAAATTGAAGTATGTCAGGCAGACAACCTGTGAGGAAATTCTAACAAAAGCATGAGTCAGATCTTAGAAGTGAGTAGCTCCATGACATATCCTGAGAACAGCCAGCTGAAGAGTTGCCCCAGGCCAAGTTGTTACAGATGTGAATGACCCCCATGATTAAGAGCTTGAATTTCAGGGCTGGAGAGATGGCTTAGCAGTTAAGGCACTTGCCTGCAAAGCCTATGGACCCATGTTTGATTCCCTGGTACCCACAAAAGCCAGATGCACAAGGGGGCACATGCGTTGAGTTAGTTTGCAGTGGATGGAGGCCCTGGCATGCCCATTTTTCTCTCTATCTGCCCTATCTCAAATAAAATAACAAATAAACAGATGGCCCCACATTTAAAAAAAGTCTAAATTTCAGTCTGTATGGACTGGGCAAGTATTCTTTTTATAGCATTAAAAATAATCTGAAGGGCTGGAGAGATGGTTCAATAGCTAAAGGTGCTTACTTGCAAAGCCTGACAGCCTGGGTTTGATTTCCCAGTACCCACAAAAAGCCAGATGCATAGAATGGGACATGCCCATGAATTTGAAATTTGTTTGCAGTGCCAGGAGGCCCTAGTGCACCATACCCTCTCTCTCTATCTCTTTCTCTCAAATAAGTATTTAAAATAATAATAATAATTTTAGGTTCACACAAATATTGCAAAGTTAGTACAGAGAGGTTTTGTGTACAGTCAGCTCCCCCACAATGATGCCATGTCACGGAATAACCAAAGCACTGTGATCATAGTGGCTGTGGACATCAATGACAACGTCTAACTGAAGCCAGTGCTCACTAAAAACTTTGTGTGCATTTTACTAGGTTTTACACATGGTCATCTTTTCCTCTAAGGAAGACTGTATTGAAGTTTTAACATTAGTATAATTTGACATTATGTAGTGTATTCTTATTTTTATTTATTTATTTGCGAGAGAGAGAGAGGAAGAGGCAGAGAGAAGGAGAGGCAGAGAGAATGGGTAAGCCAGGGCCTCCGGCCACTACTAATGAACAACAGATGCATGTACCATCTTGTGCATCTGATTTACGTGGGTCCTGGGGATCGAACCTGGGTCCTTTGGCTTTGCAGGCAGGTGCCATGGCTTAATGGTTAAGGCACTTGCCTTCAAAGCCTAAGGACCCATGTTTGACTCTCCAGATCCCCTGTAAGCCAGACACACAAAAAGTGAGGCAAGCGCAAGGTCGCATATGCCCAATAGGTGGCACAAGCATTGGGAGTTCGATTGCAGTGGCTGAGCCCTAGAGCACCAGGTCTCTCTTTCTCTGTCTGTCTGTCTCTCTTGCTCTCTCAAAAAAATAAAATAAAAAAAAAAACTTAAAGAAGAGTAATAGACTTCATTTGGGGGGGATGAGGGGATGAGGGGCAGGGTCTTTGTGTGTAGCCCAGGCTGGCCTGTAGCTCACAGTCCTGCCATAGCCTGAGTGCTGAGATTACAGGTTTCCATCACCATGCGTGGTTAGAACCATGCATTTTCAAGGGGGGGAATAATGGGACTCTGCATTTTTTTTTTTTTTTTTGGTTTTTTTTTGAGGTAGGGTCTCACTCTAGCCCAGGCTGACCTGGAATTCACTATGGAGTCTCAGGGTGGCCTCAAACTCACGGCGATCCTCCTACCTCTGCCTCCCGAGTGCTGGGATTAAAGGCGTGCGCCACCACGCCCGGCTAAGGGACTCTGCATTTTTGAGCCAAGAAGAGTGATAGGTGTGTGTGTGTGTGTGTGTGTGTGTGCGCGCACGCATGAGCAGGAGAGATGGGGAGGGGAGAGAGAGAAGGAAGAAGACCTATAAGTGATTCAAAGACAAGTACAAGGGGACAGGATAGTTGCCCTGGACACAGAGAACAAGTGGTGAGTTCCTGAGGTGTCCCCAAGCCCAATGGACGGTACCCATCGCTGATTACAAAGAGGGGGAGAGGGCTGGGGAGATGGCTCTGTGAGTAAAAGTGCTTGTTGCTCAAGCATGGGGGCCTGAGAGCGCTTGAGTTGGATCTCCTGCACCCACATACAAATTTGGGCCTGGCCACACACGCCCATAACCTTAGTCCTGTGAGGAGCAGTGACAGGAGAATCGCTGGGCCTCAGCGATCTACCAGTCTGACCAAAAGTGGCAGCTGCAGGTTCAGTGGAGATGCTGCCTCAAGGAGACAACACTGAAGAGCAGTGCATGTCCTCCTCTGGCCTTTGCGTGGGCCACTTCCGTTTGTCTACACACATCTGTATTTAACACACACACACACTAGAAGTGGAAGTGCCTTTCCCTGACCTGTCATTTTGAACTCTGAACTGACCTCTGGGCCTAGTATCTGGGATGCAGCGGTGCTGTAAATGAACTCAACTCTAGTCATAAAAGCGCAGTGGGAGATGAGCCTTAGTCAAAGACTCTTAGACACAGCATGACAGCCTGGATGAAGGGCTGTGAGGGACAACTGAGGCCCCTGTGACAGTGTGTAAGGGAGGCTGGCCTGTGTCTCCAGGGGCAGTGTGATGTCTGGGCCTGCAGCAGCAGCAGCCGGAACTTGTCAATTTCACAGATTCTTAGGTTCCCACCCAGCCTAATGGCAACCAGAATCTAGAACTGGGCCCAGGTGATTCTGAGGGACACTGAATCCTAGAAGCAGTGATCTTCAGAACAAAGGGAGTTGAGTGGGCAGTGAGGGAGATGGGGAGCAGGCTAGGTTGGAGCTTCAAGCATATGCAGACAAAGGCATCAGGCAGGGAAAGCGTGTGTCCAGAGTGCCACAACCCACTGTGGAGAGGCCGAGTGTTGCCGTGAGGCTCACGTTGCTGGTAGAAATCACCCACCAAGAGAGGCTTGTGGGAAAAAGTTTTATTTTGGCTTAAAGACTTGAGGGGGAAGCTCCATGATGGCAGGGAAAAATGACGACATGAGCAGAGGATGGGCATTATCCCCTGGCCAACATAAGGTGGACCATAGCAACTGAAGAGTGTGCCAAACACTGGCACGGGGAGACTGGCTATGACACCCATAAGCCCGCCCCCCCCCCCCACCAATACACTCCCTCCAGGAGGCATTAATTCCCAAATCTCTATCAGCTGGGAACTTAGCATTCAGAACACCTAAGTTTATGGGGGACACCTGAATCAAACCACCACATTCCACCCCTGGCCTCCATAAACTGTTAACAATCCATGATGTAAAATGCAATGCATTCAGTCCATCTTCAAAAGTCCCTATAGTTTTTATTAATCCTAATGATGTTCATATATACCCATAATCCAAGGTCTTTTAACTGAGCCATAATACCAGAAAATAACCTCAAAAACCCATAGTGGCACAGAATAAACATTCATGCTGCAAAAGATGATACTGGGCATAGCAAAGAAACATTCAACCAATACAAGATTCAAACAGGGCAAACATCAAACTCAGTAACTACAAGTCCAGCAACTCTAGCCAGTGACAAATCTCCAAGTCTGGTAGTTCTAACCAGCAACAAGTCTCTGGAGTTCCAATTCCTCCCCTGCAGCTAGGCTACTCACAATCCTGGAAAACTTCATCGGGGCCGGCAGCTTTCCTTAGCAGCCGTCTCATGGTCCCGGCATCTCCACTGGGTCTGCACTGCAACCCATGGTTCATCCTCATGGCCCCATGGGGTCTCCATGCAGGCATCCAGAAAACCTGCTTCACACTGCCCATGGCCATTTCCAAAACACAAGACCGTGTTGCAAATTCAGTGACCCTCTCTTTCCTGCATTTCTTATACTCCACAACACCAGGTAGAGTGCCAATTTGTTAATCCAGAGGGGAATAAAGCAGACTTTGAAGAACAGGACACTCCTTGAGCACTCAGGCCCCTTCAAAAGAGTCAACATTCTTCCTGTTGCCCCAGTGTAGGTCAGCTGGCCCAATCTCAAAGGTTGTAATCTCTCAATTGCAGCTGAACGGGCAGCACTTCACCCAAAGATTTTTTAGTGTGTGTGTGCCACAACACTCTGCTCATACCAGTCCATTTCTACGCAAAGCAACCCTGCACAACTTCTCAGGACACGGGCATAACTGCAAGCTTCTCACACAAACTGCTATCCCTGCATTCAGGTCTTTCAACTCTGTCCAGAATAATCCATCAAGCTGTACTTATAGCACTGCAAGGCATCTCTTAGGCCAAGGTTTCAAATCCTTCCATATTCCTCTTGAAAATCAGCTCCAAAAGGCCACACAGTCAGGTGTCTAGCAGCAATCCCAGTCCTTGGTCCCACTTTACTGTTGCATTCAGGTTTGCATTGCTAGTAGAAATCACCCACCAAGAGTGGCTTTTGGGAAAAAAAGGAGCTTATTTTGGTTTACAGACTCGAGGGGGTGAAGCTCCATCATGGCAGGGAAAAACGACAACATGAGCAGAGGGTGGATATCACCTCCTGGCCAACATAAGGTGGACCATAGCAACAGGAGAGTGTGCCAAACACTGGCAAGGGGAAACTGGCTACAACACCCATAAGTCCACCCCCAACAATACACTCCCTCCAGGAGGCATTAATTCCCAAATCTCCATCAGCTGGGAACCTAGCATTCAGAATACCTAAGTTTATGGGGGACACCTGAGTCAAACCACCACACCGAGGGACTGGGAGTGGGAGGCAGCTGCAGAAAGGTGGGGGCTGGGGACAGGGCTCAGTGGGTGCAGTGTTTGCCATGCAAACATGAGTACTCAAGTTCAGATCCCCAGAACTTACGTTAAAGCCAGGTGTGAGGTATGTGCCTGTAAGCCTAGTACTGGGGAGGCTGAGACAAGAGAACTCCTAGAGCTTGTTGGCTAACTAGACTTTCTGAATTTGTGAGCTCTGGGTTCAGGGTGAGACCTTGTCTCAAAAATAAGGTGGAAGCCAGGCGTGGTGGCTCACGCCTTTAATCCCAGCACTCAGGAGGCAGAGGTAGGAAGGATCACCGTGAGTTCGAGGCCACCCTGAGACTCCACAGTGAATTCTAGGTCAGCCTGGGCTAGAGTGAGACCCTACCTCGAAAAACCAAAAAAAAAAAAAAAAAAAAAAAAAGGTGGAAGGATTGGAAAAATGGCTCAGCAGTTAAGACACTTGCCTGTGAAGCCTAGTGGCTCAGGTTCAGTTCCCCAGTACCCACATAAAGTCAGGTGCACAAAGTGGCACATGTGTCCGGAGTTCATTTGCAGTGGCTGGAGGTCGTGGCATGCTCATTCACTCTGTTTGTCTGTCTCTTTCTCCCTCTGTGTGTCTTTCTGCTTGCAAATAAATAAAATATAAAAAGCAAGGTAGATTGTGACTAAAAAGGACACTGACATCAACCTCTGGTGGCTGCAAGTATGCACACACATGCGCCCCCACACATGCATACATCACACATGTACGTACACCATTGTAGCAATTACTTTCTCATTTCTGGAAAAAAGAGTTGGCAAAAATCAGTGTAATGGAGGAAGGGTTTATTTCAGTGTGGTAGTTTGAATGTATGTTTCCCCAGAGACGCAGGAATTACTAAAATTGAGATTGTAACTTCTGCCCCTAGCAGGCAGACCATTGGCTACAGGGGCGTGTCATTGGGGGTGATATGAATTCCAGCCTAAGAGAAGTGTGAGCTCTGGGGGGTCCTGGCTTGTGGTGCTGGCTGCTTGGTTCTTCTCTGCGTGGACTTGTGAAAGGCGGCCAGTGTCCTCTGCCATTCTGGAACTTTCCTTGGATCTGTAAGCCTGAAATAAATCCTGTTCCTCCCATAAACTGTGTCTGTTTGGAAGTCCATCCCTCAGTGGGGAGCTGATTGTGACATTCAGCTTACACTTCAGGATGACAGACCATCATGAAGGGTAGGTGTGGCGGCAGGAGCTGGTCCCATTCAGTCCACGGTGAGGAAGCAGAGAGCAATGGAGGCTGCTTCTCCCCAGCTCCTCCTTAGATGGTTCAGGAACCAGCCCCAGAACGGTACTGCCCCTCAGCTAATCAAGACAACCTCTCACAAGTGGTTCCAGGTCCTGTCTAGATGACAGTACGAACCATCACACATACATGTGCATCAAAATTAAAAGTACAGTGGAAAGACATGGCCTATGCCGCTTCTGCAACAGTATCCAAGCCTTTGGGCTGATGTCTGAGCGATGGAAGAATTAGAGTGTTCTAAGCAAAGAATTAACAGGAGACCATCGATGCTTCAAAGTGATTATTCTGGATACTGTGAAGAAGATAGAAGGGAGAGCAGTGTGTGTGTGTGTGTGCGTGCATGCGTGCATGGGAAGAGGTGTGCTCCTACAGTGCTCATACGAAGTACCTGCCCCTGGGTGCAGGGTCACATTAGGTAGCTCTGCCCGGCTTCACGTTGGCTGCCACTTGCCAGCACAGCAAACTGTGTGTTGGCTCTGTAGACCCCAAGCTCCCGTTTGGTGGCCCAGCCTGCTCACCCTTACTAATCCCACCATTATCTGATTTTTCAGAATTCTCAAATCTAGAAGCATTTTATCTTGAGGAAAATGCAACAAAACAGCATCAAAGCAAATACCATCAAAGCCAACACCACCAAATCGGGTAGCACCAAAGCCAGGTGAGCTGCTTCTGGTCCCAGCCCTTGTCCCCATCCCAGACACCTGGCTTGCAGGGAAAGCAGTGAGACCGCTTTGCTGGGCCCTCCTGTGCACCATGGCCTGCACAGCCTCAGGGCCTGTGGGAAAGGGGCCTTTGGGTGGGTGATGCTGCTGCTTTGCGTGGTCTATGGAAGCGCTCCTGCTTTTCCTTGGCGAGCGCTGCTCTGTGCACTCTATCAGTCTGGGGACAGCAATGCTGCGCACCCCAGCAGGGTTGGAGGGAGCCTCAGCTTGCTGTCCTGTGGGACCAGCTTGACATCCTGGGGTTTCTTGCAGCCCAGTTCTCACCTTCAGCTGTAGGTGGCAGCAGCAGCAAGCTTTGAGCTGTTCGGCCCAGAGCCAGCGGCCCTGGAAACTTCTTCACTCCTTCCCCGCCCTGCCCTTGCTGGGGCTCACTGGACTCTGAACAGGGTATGCTAGACGCACCTTGCCTGCTGGTGGGCCACAGAGTACAGTTGTTGCCAGTTCTTTTTGTGCATGTGTGTGTATGTATGTGCCCGTGTAAAACCCCTTGCCCAGCCTGCAGTGGCTGGAGGGGAACTTTGGGTCGGTATCCTCCTTTAATGCTCTTCTGCCCATTCTTTTTTTTTTTTTTTTTTTTTTTTTTTTTGATTTTCAAGGTAAGGTCTTGCTCTAGCCCAGGCTGACCTGGAACTCACACTGTAGTTCCAGGCTAGCCTTGAACTCACATAAATCCTCCTACCTTGCCTCCCGAGTGCTGGGATTAAAGGCATGCACCACCATGCCCAACCTCTTCTGCCCATTCTTACTTGACCCAGAGTCTCTTACTGATTCCAGATCTTTTTTCTTCTTCTTTTTGTGATTCCCCAGGCTCTGCTCCCCATGGGACTGGAGTTACAGACGTGCCTGGCCACACCTGGCTGTTTATGTTGGTCCTCGGGATCAAGCTCAGGCTGTGTCTTAGGCTTGTCCTGCCTGCATAGGAAGTGCTCTTAATCGGCAGGCTTTCTCTCCAGCCCAGTCGCTTCCAGTTCTTACGTGAAAAGGCTCAGAGCACCACTCAGGTGGAGCAGCTATGGCACTGGGCTTGGGGTCAGTGTTTTGGACGTGACCTGGCTTCTTCTCGCTGCCCTCTCTGGGTCTGTCAGCATGGCAGGTGTGGGGAGGCTGGGGAAGCCACTAGGTAATGATGGCTTTCTGGGATAGCTTAAAATAAAATCTTTATGTCCACAATGGAGAAAGCGTATGCCAAGCAGCACAACATAAGCATTTTGGCTTAGGACCTGCATTGTGGGATGGCGAGGCCTTTCTGCTGCCACCAGTAATCGTGACTGGCAAAGTATGTGCCAGGCACGTAGTCATGGTCCCTGTTGTCATGACATGCATCGTCTCTCAGGGAAGACAGGCAGATCACTCGTGAGAGGAGTGAGTGTTAACAAGATGTTATGACATGGGTCACCACTTCTCAGTAGAAGGGAGGTGATGAGAAAGGGAGGGGTGACCTTCAGCATGGGAGGATGGCTGGCGTGGGTGCTGCCTATGTGTAGAATGGGCGTCTTGGAAGGCGAGTGTGTGTCTGTAGTGTGTGTGTGTTTGCATGTGTGCATGTGCATAGTGAGGTACGTAATATGGTAAGTGTGTGGAGCGTGTGGTATGAGGCGTATATGTCTGTGATGAGCATATGATATGTATGGTGAATGTGTGGTATGTGGTGTATGTGTGTGGTGAATGTATGATGAGTGTCTGGTATGTGAGGTGAGTATGTGCGGTGTGTGTGTGCTACATGGTCAGTGTGGTATATGGGGTGAGTCAGTAGCATGTATGGTGAATGTGTGGTGTGTGGAGAGTATGTGGAGAGTGTGTGAAGTAGTGTGTATGATATGCAGTGTGTGTGGTGAGTATGTATGGGTGATGTATGGGTGTAGTATGTTCTTGCTGGGAGGACACACTGGGTGCTCTGGGGCTGGTGTAGAGTGGCTGTTTGGTCTCCCGGAGCTTGTATTACAGGGTTTTTTAAAATAAAATTTTAAATTATTTTATTTATTTATTTATTTGAGAGATAGAGGCAAATGAGAGAGAGAGAGGGAGGGAGAGAATGGGCATGCTAGGGTCTTTAGCTGCTGCAAATGAACTCCAGACACATGTGCCACCATGTGCATCTGGCTTACATGGGTCCTGGAGAATCAAACCTGAGTCCTTTGGCTTCACAGGCAAGTACCTTAACCACTAAGCTATGTCTCCAGCCCATACATTGTTTGTTTATAAGTTCCTGAATAAAAGTGTGATTGTAAATCATGGTACATGCAGTACAGAGAAAGTCCGGGTTCCTGCGAGACTGTGCTGGGAAGACTCTGGGTGCCAGGAAGCCTCTCCATTTCCTCTGGAGCCTGAGGTCAGCTGGTAGTAGAGGAGTAGTCAGCCAGGGCTGGAGGAACCCAGCTGCGGCAGTGGCATGGCGGAAAGCAAGTGGGCAGGTGCTAGCTCACATAACCCACTGCCACCCCCACGAGAGAACATTCGAAACAAAAAGACCAAGTCTGCACCATCTTAACATAGTTATTATTATTTTTTTTCAAGGTAGGGTCTCGCTCCAGCCAAGGCTGACCTGGAATTCACTTTGTAGTCTCAGGGTGACCTCGAACTCAGAGCTTTCCTCCTACCTCTGCCTCCCAAGTGCGGATCTAGAAGCATGCGCCACCATGCCTGGCTTAATGTAGCTATTTTTGTCTTATCTTCTCCACCCTGTCCATATGTGAAAGCACATATTTATATCATGGTATTTGTAATGCATACCCACTGCACCTTTTTCTTTACGTTGTCCTAAATACATAATGCTTCTATGTCTTCTTATAATTACCATTTATAACCCATTACAACTCATTTAGTTTGGAGTTATGTTAGGATTTGAGTTTGATTTCTGGGTTTATGGAGTGCATCTTATGCTGTGTGTGTGTGGCGGGGGAGGGGTGGGTTTGAAAACCCTGCAGTGAGAGGTTCTGTTAGGACAGGATTCAGGAAGAAGGTGGGGGGACGGGGGGGACAGTGCAGGGATGAGGAGAGTCTCTGGTGGAGAAAAGCTGGGCTCAGACAGGGGCTGCGGCATGGAGGCAGGTCAGTTTGTAGCCGTGGCTGTTTCTGCTAAATTGAATTCAGATGGCTGGCTAAATTGGTTTTTAAGATACCCTATCATTTGGAATCTACTTGCAAATCAACTTGCATTCTTATAATTCCTGCATTTAGAACTGTGGACTGGGGCTTGCTGCTCCAGTCTGTCTTAAGATGTAGGCAATGTGAGACACCAGGCTGGACTGCCAGTGTCAACGCAGGGACCCTGGATTCCTAATCGGGCACCAGGTTGCTAGGCAGATGACTTACTTTTAACCTCGTCTTCTTTTGAGTGGACTGAAGTCTCAGAATTGTTTTGCAAACTCGAGGTGTTCCCATGAGTTGATATTCAAGGTTCCTTATAAGCACCTTGTTCCCATTTCTCACAGATCACTCTCACACACAAGAACATAGGCACTGGGCTGGCAGATGCTCACTGGGAACACGCTTGCCTTGGAGGCATGAGAACCCAAGGTGGGTCCCCTAGAACCCATGTTAAACAAAGCTGGGTGTGGTGGTGGCATGTGCTTGTAATTGCAGCACATGGTGGAATTGGGGGGAGCAGAGGAGACAAGAGGATTGCTGGGCCCACTGGCCAGCCAGTCTGGTCTGACTTGGCGAGTTCTGGGCCAGTGAGTTTTTGTCTCAGAAAAGATGGACAGTGCCTGAGGAACATTTCTTGAATTTGTCCTCTGGCCTGCACACACACGTACATGTTCTCCTTCCCACATTAACATGCACATGTGTACCCACATATACACTCACATGCCCATATGCCCTGATGCAATGATGTGAGAAGCCCAGGACTAAGTTCGGGAGGGCCTGGTCTCAGCCTCACTGTTACTGAGTGAATTTGGCTTTTCCTCTGTAGTGCTTAATTTCTTCTACTTTTAAAAATATGGATAATAGTATCTAACTGACCAGGCTGTCACAGAGTTGATGACTGAGGGAACCTAGGGCCCTCAAAGCAGGTGCTCCGTTGTGTTTGGATCTAGTGGTCGCCCACCTTTCACATTTGCTGGCTTTTCCATCCAGGAACTTTGCACCGAAGTCTGTCACACACCCCGTGGGCTCCTGTCTGTGGTTCGCCTCCGCTGCTTCTGTGGCAGTGGCGCTGGGCTTGTGGGAGCCCAGCAGGCTTTGCCCCCAGCCCAGAGGTTCTGATCCAGGGGCCTGGATGGGACCTGAGAGTATGTATTTCCACCCTGGTTCTCAGGGAAGACTAGCATTGCTGGCTCAGGGACTGTACTTTTTCATTTTATTTTGTTTTTGTGCTGGAGAGATGACTCAGTGGTTAAAGGCACTTGCTTGCAAAGCCTGATGACCTGGGTTTGAATACCCAGCAACCACTTAAAGTTAGATGCACAAAATGTTGCTTGTATCTGGAGTTAGTTTGTGGTGGCAAGAGGCCCCATGGGCCTATTCTCTCTTCTCTCTGTTTACAAATAAATGATAAATTAAATTACTTTATTTTTGACAGTTTCATACATGTATATAATATATTTTGCTCATATTTACCTCCATTACCCTCTCTTGTTCCCTCCTACTGCTAGACTCCTCCTACTTTCATATCTGTGTGTGTGTGTGTGTGTGTGTGTGTCTGTCCCACTGAATTAAATTAGGGTTGTTTGCAGTGAGCATGGGTGGGAGGTTATTTACTGGCATATGAGTAATTTACCAGTGGCCACACCTCTGAAGAAAATGACCTCCCCTCCTTCAGCCAACATTAACTGCTAGTAGCTCGTCAGGGAGGGAAGCCCTTTTCCCACCCATGATGAAATGTGAACAGACTCAGTCTGGTCAAGGCTGCTGTGAGCTCACGAGCGCAGTGATCATGTGTCCAGAAGGCAGCCTCCCACAGCCTCCACGCTCTCTGCCCTCCTGTGTTCTTCCTGCCCTGTGTTCTGTGATGTTCCCAGAGACCGTGCTTTGAGAACTGCTGTTTTGAAACTGCACACTATTTTAACATTTTTATCAGTAATGGCTTTTTAAATTTTTATTTTTATTTATTTATAAGAGACAGGGAGGAAGGGAGAGAGGGAGAGACAGAGGGAGAGAATGGATGTGCCAGGGCCTGTAGTCACTGCAAACAAACTCCAAATGCATGCACCCCCATGTGCATCTGCCTTACATGGTTCTGGAGACCTGGGTCCTTAGGCTTCACAGGCAAGCGCCTTAGTTGCTAAGCCATCTCTCTAGCCCAGCAATGGCTTTTAACCAGAATGACCAAATTCAAAATAATGATGTTAACAGCAATATAAATGCTACTCTACTTAGAATCCACAGCATGAACTGATGGATGGTGTCTCCTGGGGAAGGTCTTTGACCTCTGACATAGAGTGACTTATGTCAGGGAAGATAAGGCCTTCCATGCAGCGACACTCAATTTCTTTTCTGAAACTTAAAAATATAATTTTATTTTTAATAGCTATAGTAATTATATATGTTTATAGGATATAGTATGACTTTTGGGGGAGGGAAGTGGCATTTGAGCCTCCAGCCTTGTGCATACTAGGCAAGTACTGTGCCACTGAACTACATCTAGAGCCCACTATGTCCTTTTTAAAAAAATGAAATATTTAGCCAGGCATGGTGGTGCATGCCTTTAATCCCACCACTCGGGAGGCAGAGGTAGGAGGATCGCCATGAGTTTGAGGCCACCCTGAGACTACATAGTGAATTCCAGGTCAGCCTGGACTAGTGTGAGACCCTACCTCGAAAAACCAAAAAAAAAAAAAAAAAAAAAAAAGAAAGAAAAAAAGAAATATTTTTAAAAGATTTTATTTATGAGCAGAGCAAGAGAGGGAGAGAGAGAAAATAAATTTGGATGCACTAAGGCCTCTTGTCACTGCAAATGAACTCCAGATGCATGCACCACTTTGTGCATTTGGCTTTACATGGGTAATGGGGAATTGAACCCAGGCTATTAGGCTTTGCAGACAAGCGCCTTTAACTGTGGAGCCATCTCTCCAACCCTAGAATGACATTTTAATATATGTGTGAAATGTATTAGGATCAGGACAGGGTGATTGGCACACCCATTATTTCAAGTACTTTCTTTCTTTGTGTCTGGAACATTCCAGAAATCTGTCTACTATCTGTTTTGAAATAATGTTAATTGTTATCAACCATCATTATCCTGCTATGTTATAGAAGTTCAGAAGTAATTCTTGCCAACCAACTGCACCTCTGGACCTAGTAACCATGCCCTCCATGCCCTCCATGCCCCCTCCCCAAGCCTGTACCCACCATTGTTCCACTTCTATGAGATCAACTCTGTTCTCACAGCACTGAATCCCACACTCTGTGCTGGAAGTCAGGGGCAGGAGAGCATTGTTCAACACTTTAAAAATATTTATTCACGTGTGTGTGTGTGTGTGTGTGTGTGTGTGTGTGTGTGTGTGTATGGGCATGCCAAGACCTCTCATAACTGCAAATGAATGCTGGATACATGCACCACTTTTTGTGGTCTAGCTTTACGTGGGTACTGGGGAGTTGAACTCAGGCCACTAGGTTTTGCAAGCAAGTGCCTTTAACCACTCAGTCATCTCTTCAACCCCTTGCTCTACACTTTTAATACATGTTGTCATGTCCTCCTAACCCCTGACTTAGATGGCTAACTGCTGAAGGGCGGGAGAGTCATAGTTCTCTTTGTTTCTAGATGCCAGCCATTGTGTGGCCTGTAGTGTTTGCTGAAAAGTGCATTGAGTGAATACTTGTTTGAGGGTGTTTATACCAGGACTGTTGAGGTTAACATTAAATGGGATCTGTTTCCAAACCGTCCAGGTTGGCTCTTAGGAACATCCCTGGTGAACCTGAAGTCACAGTGGCTTTTATGGTGCTGCTGTTGGTAGAAACGTGAGCTGGAGGGCACCCTTCAGGTCACCCAGGCCTTCTCCCCAGAAGAGGATTATTCCCCGCCGCGGATTCAGTGACGTTAGCGGGAATTACTTTCGTATGAAGATTATTTCTTTCATGCTGTCTTTAGCTAAGTGTTTCTTGCATTGACTCACTTTGTATTCCAACAATAAACTACACACCAGGCAGTGCATTTCTGGGTGATTATCTCACTCCTCAGGTGGTGGAATGAGGCACGAGGCCAAAGCCCTGGCAGGCCGTGTTGCTATTAGGAAGGGGATTTATGGGGAAGTAAAGAAGCCGGTCTTGCCATCCTCTGCACAGGCCTGAGGAGTAGGGTGCGCCTGGAGGCCGGTGCTCACTGTAGCCACTCAGCCCTGGTGGGGGCAGGGGGCGGGTTTCTGACTTGTTAAACTTGACAGCCTTGATCATTGACAAGCATGGGAACTTGAGTCCCCAGCTAGGGGTTCAGTTCTTGTGTGGCCAGGGGAGATGGCTGGCCTGCCTGAGTGTGGCTTTGCTCATCTGTGAAATGGGAAGAGGAGCAGCTGAGAGGGTGTAGGGCAATTAAATGGTAGGTTCTCATAAATCTTGTTTTTGTTTGCTTGTTTTTATTTTAGTTATTTATTTGAGAGAGAAAGAGGCAGAGAGAGAGAGAGAGAGAATGGACACGCCAGGACCTCCAGCCACTGCAAAGGAACTCCAAATACGTGCGCCCCCTTGTGCATCTGGCAAACATGGGTCCTGGGGAATCGAGCCTCGAACCGGGGTCCTTAGGCTTCACAGGCAAGCCCTTAACCACTAAGCCATCTCTCCAGCCCTGTATTTTGTTCTTTCAGGTAGGGTCTCACTCTAGCCCAAGCTGGTCTGGAATTCACTATGTAGTCTCAGGGTGGCCTCAAACTCATGGCAACCTATTTCTGCCTACTGAGTGATGGGATCACGCCCAGCTCACATTAGTCTTAGTCACATGTCATGGCTCGCAGGAAAATCCTTCATCAGATTGAGCTTCTGTCCCCCCCCCCCCCGTATGTGTGTGTATGTTTGAGACAGGATAGCTCAGGCTGGCAAAGAACTTTCTATGTAGCCCAAGCTGTCCTCAAACTTATGGCAATCCTCCTGCCTCTACCTTTCAAGGGTTAAATTTATAGGCATGAGCCGTCATGCCCAGCTCTGAGTTCCTGGTCTCTTTAATGTCTTCCTCCTGGCAGTTCCCTTTATCTTGGAGTCCTTTGCAAGATGTACACACAATTACTTCCTTGTACAAACCGTCAACTTGCTAGGTCACTCTAGCAAACCCAAACCCCTTCTACCTAGCCGATGGCAATGGACGAATCCTCCAAGCCCGGGAGGAAGACCCTGAGAGTCACTTCTTTTGTTCCCCCACTGCCTCCTCTGTCCCCTGAATTGAGGTACTCCTCCCCCGCCTCGCATATGCTGGTGACTGACTTCCTGTTTCTCTGAGGGGCACAGTGCCCACCACCACCCATGGCCTCTGGTCCCCACGTGTTCTTTTTGTCAGGGAACACGTGGCTCATGCTTCTGGAAAAGGTGGCTCTGCTGTCTGTCTGTCTTCAAGGTCACATAGGGGACCTGTGTGTCAGCCTTCCCTCTGCCAGTCTCCTAACTGCTGCTGTAACAAGGGTCCAGACACACTGTTGGGTGTACTGGCTTCAAGAAATGTCTCCTTAGCTGGGCGTGGTAGCGCACGCCTTTAATCCCAGCACTTGGGGGGCTGAGATAGGAGGATCACCATGAGTTCAAGGCCACCCTGAGACTACATAGTGAATTCCAGGTCAGCCTGGAGCAGAGTGAAAAAAAAAAAAAAAAAAAAAAAAAGAAATGTCTCCTCAACTCCATCCCCGTTCAGTCTCCACACTGTTGTTCTAGTCCATTGCCTCTCCCCATTCCCAGTTTGTTGGCACTTTTTCTCTACCATCACTCATCCTTATGTTTGGACAGGCTTGCCAGCACTGTCCCATCCCACCAGCACTGCTACTGTCAGGGTGAGGGGCTCCCAGAGCTTTACTCAGTTCAGCAGGCCGCCGTTGTCCTCCCACACACTCCTCACATGGGCTTGCCTCACCTGGACAAGGGCACTTGCCATTACTGTCTCCTCAACCCCTTCATCCCAGGTTTCCAGAACTGCATCTCCTGGATCTGCTGTCTCATGGGACTGCTCTCTCAGTGCCTCCTTTCTCCCTGAACTTGAGGCTGGAACAGCCCCAGGCCTCTTTCTTGCCTTATGTCTACTTTACTGGTGAGAACATACCTTTACATACATTATGTTCTGACAGCTTCCAAACTGATACCACCAGACCTAGGCTCACCCCAGAACTTAGGCATCCAGCTGACCACTCAGCTTCTCTACCTGGATATCCTTATAGGCACCCCAAACTCCTGTCTTCCTTCTTTCTCCTCTTTCAGACAGAATATATTCAGACAGTAGATAGATAGATAGATAGATAGATAGATAGATAGATAGATAGATAGAGATATATAGAAATGGATATAGATATTGATATTTGTATGTGTATGATGTATGTGCATGTATGGGCATGTTTGATTTATAGTGTGTGTGTGTATGCTGTGTGTGCATGTTTGATTTGTAGCACGAGTGTGTGTATGATGTGTGTGCATGTTTGATTTATAGCACGAGTGTGTGTATGATGTGTGTACATGTTTGATTTGTAGCATGAATGTGTGTATGGTGTGTGTGCATGTTTGATTTGTAGCACGTGTGTGTGTATGGTGTGTGTGCATGTTTGATTTGTAGCACGTGTGTGTGTATGATGTGTGTGCATGTTTGATTTGTAGCACGAATGTGTGTATGGTGTGTGTGCATGTTTTATTTGTAGCACGTGTGTGTGTATGGTGTGTGTGCATGTTTGATTTGTAGCACGTGTGTGTGTATGATGTGTGTGCATGTTTGGTTTGTAGCACGTGTGTGTGTATGATGTGTGTACGTGTGTGGGCATATTGGCCCTTGGGGTGTTGGTGCTTTTCTTCTACTTTGTTCGAGGCAGGGTCTTCCTTGTTCTTGCTGTGAATGCCAGAAAAGCCGGCCCATGAGCTTCAAGATCCTCCTGACTTCCCGTTGCTATAGACTCTTCAGGATTACAGAAGCATGTGCTACTTGCATCTGGCTTTCTGTGGGTTCTGAACTTTTGTAGTGAGGTTTGTGCAGCAAGTGCTTTTAACCACTGAGCCATCTCCCCAGCCCAGGTTGTGTTTCTCTAGTGACTAGCTATGTGAGCATCTTCTCGTGGATATACTGGCCTTTTGTGTGTAGCCTTTGGAGGGATGTTTATTCAAATCTGTGGCCTGTTTTAAAATTGGGTTATTTTTCTTTTTATTATTGACCTGCAAAAGTTCTTCATATCACATATGTGATTAGCAAATAATTTTTTTTCACTCTGTGGGTTGTCTTTTAACTTTTTCGGTAATTTCTTTCAAAATATAAGTGTTTCTAATTTTTATTAAGTCCATTTAACCTATTTCTTGCTGGTGTTTTGGTGCCATACCTAAGATATAATTGTCTAATCCAGAATCACAAAGATTTACAACTAGTTTTTTTTTTTTTTGAGAATCTTAAGCTTAGTTCTTTAATCTATTTGGATTTAATTTTTGTATATGGCGTTAGGTAGGGGTCCAGCCTCATTCTTTTGTCCAGGTGACTTACACCATTTGTTGAAAAGACTGTTCATTTCCCATTTAATGCTCTTGACATCCTTGTCCAAAATCATTGAATGATGAATGCAAGGGTTTTTTCTAGGCTGTCAGCTCCATTGCATCTCCCTGCCTGTGGATAGAGGCAGCACACAGTGTTGCTTGCTGCTGTTCTGTTGTAAGTTTAGAAATCAGGAGAGTCAGTCCTCTGCTAAGCCATCTTTCCAGTCCATTAGGTAGTTTTAAATATATTTTATTTATTTATTTATTTATTTTAGAGGGTGAGAAAGGAGAGAGAGAGAGAGAGAATGGGCATGCCAGGTCCTCCAGCCACTGCAAACTAACTTCAGATGCATGCGCTCTCTTGTGCATCTGGCTTATGTGGGTCCTGGAGAGTCGAACAGGGATCCTTTGACTATGCAGACAAACGCCTTAACTGCTAAGCTATCTCTGCAGCCCAGGTGTTTTTTTTTTTATCATTAAATTTTAGGGGTCTGTCATCTGTAGATTTGTCTTGGATTCCTTTATTAAGCAAGGAAGCTCCCTTGTATATTCCTAATTTACTGAGCATTTATTTCTTAATTCTTCCTTCCTTCCCTTTCTTTTTCCAGAAAAGGGTGAAGTAAAAAATGCTTCATCTGGACTTGAGGGGTGGCTTAGAGGTTCAGGCACTTGCCTGCAAAGCCAAAGGACCCAGTTTCAACTCCCCAGGATCCACGTAAGCCTGATGCACAAGGTGGCGCATGTGTCTGGAGTTCATTTGCAGTGGTTGGAGACCCTGATGTGCCCATTCTCTCTCTTTCTCTCTCTGCCTCTTTCTCTCTCTCTCAAGTAAATAAATAAATAAAAACAAAAATTAAAAAATGCTTCATCTGTTGTTCTATCCTTGATACTCTTTTTTTCTTTCCCTCCCTCCCTCCCTCCCTCCCTCCCTCCCTCCCTCCTTCCTTCCTTTCTTTCTTTCTTTCTTTCTTTTTCTTTTTCTGGTTTTTCGAGGTAGGGTCTCACTCTAGCTCAGGCTGACCTGGAATTCATTATGTAGTCTCAGGGTGGCCTCAAACTCACGGCGATCCTCCTACCTCTGCCTCCAGAGTGCTGGGATTAGAGGTGCGCGCCACCATACCCAGCGGGAGATTTGTTTTTAATTATTCTTTGAATGTTTTTTGAGGCAAAATATCACTCTAGCCTAGGCTGGTCTTAAACTCATAAGATCTCCTACCTTAGCTTTCCAATTATAGCTGTGTACCACTGTGCGTGGTTGAATGTTTGATAGAATTCACTAGTGACTCTATCTGACCCTGAGCTTTTCATTCTGTGGAGGCTTTTTGTTATTACTTCAGTCTATCATAGTTCTGCCTGGAGTTTCTGTTTTTTCCTTACTTTCAGTGACTTGTGTCTTTCTAAGGATGTTCTCATTTGTTCTTGGTTACCTAATTGGCTGGTATGCAGAGCAGAGTTGTTCATTGTCATCCTGATTCCTGGAAGGTCAATAGGAATTCTGCCCCTCCAGTACTAATTTTGATGATTTGAATGATTACTATTTTTTTCATGGTCCATCTAGCAAAATATTTGCCAACTTCTGCTTTGTTCTTTTTCTCCATTATTTTGTCCTCAAGTATTTATTTCTTTTTTGTTCGTTTGTTTTAGTTACTCTGGAGTTTCTAAAGGAAGAAGCTTAGTCTGTTCACTTGGTATCTTTTGTATACATTATATGTATACTTTTTTGCCTACATTTTCATATGTTGCCTCTTCTCTTCCATCTAAAAGTATTTGTTGATTTCCTTATGATTTCTTCTCTCACCCACAGGTTATTTAGGAGCATGTTAATTTCCCTGTATTTGTGAATTATCCAGTCGTCTTATGTGACTGACTTGTAATGTGATTACAGTGTGGCTTAAGAACATATTTTGATGATTTCAATCATTTTAAATTTATTGAGGCTTGTTTTATCTTCCAACATATGGTCTGTGTTGGAGAATGTTCCCATTTGTATTTGAGAAGAATTTGTATCTGATGGATAGTTGGGTTCTTTAGAAGTCTGTTTGCTCTTTAGTGTTTTGAAGTCTTTTCCAAATTATGCTCTGACTGCCTGTTCTGCCACTTATGAAGAATGGCTTTTGACATCTCCACATAAGGAGTGGGCATGACACTCCAGATGAGGAGTGGGAATGGATGTGTACAGATAAGGAGTGGGCATGGATGATTCCAGATGACGTGTGGGCATGGACAATTTCAGATGAGGAATGGGCATGGACAACTCCAGATGAGGAAAGGGCATGGATGATTCCAGATGAGGAGTGGGCGTGTAGAGATGACGTGTGGGCATGGACAATTTCAGATGAGGAATGAGAATGGATGACTCCAGATGAGGAAAGGGCATGGATGTCTCCAGATGAGGAGTGGACATAGATGATTTCAGATGAGGAGTGGGCGTGGATGATTTCAGATGAGGAGTGGGCATGGACGACTCCAGATGAGGAGTGTGCGTGGATGTGTCCAGATGTGGAATGGGTATAAAATCTCCAGATAGGGAGTGGGTATGGACGTGTCCAGGTGAAGAGTGTGTATGAACATTTCCAACTATTATTGCTGAGACGGCACTCACAGCTGGGTCTGGCTGTATACTTCACGTGGGTCATGACTGTTCTGTGTGCATGTGTGTGTTTCTCCCTGCATTCATTGTTTCTGTAATGCTCTTGCTTTCTTTATACAGACCTTAGTTTCTGATATGTTTCCTTTTTCCTTGTTTCTAAAAAATTTCTTTTTGCTTCTTTATGTTTTTGACAATTTTACAATGTATATAATGTATTTTCATCCTAATAGCCTCATTACTCTCTTTTATTCCATCCTACTCATGATGGGCCTTTCTTCTTCACTACAGTCCTCTTCATGCTATCATGTTCTTGTGTGTGTGTGTGTGTGTGAGAGAGAGAGAGAGACTTACTGGTATATTAGGGTTGTTTGCATGAGCATGGGAGAGGTGTTACTTACTGGATCAGGGACAACTTTCCAGTGGCTACAGAACTGAAGGAAGTGGCCCCTGTCTCCCTAAATGACCATTAAGTGTCAATAGTGTGTCAAGGATGGATGGGGCTTCATGAGCCCCTCTCCAAGTTATGGTGGAATATTAGTGGTCCATTCTTGTGCAAGGAAACTGAGTCGCTGTGAGTTCATGAGTGAATGGCTCAGTTATAGTCTTTCAAACATGGGCAAGCACGTTGTAATGAGCAGCTTTTAAAAAACGGTGTTCGTGTGTACAAGCACACATGTATGTACATATGCATGTGTGTGTGTCATTCAGAAGACATCCTCAACTTTCCTGCTCAGGAACACCATCAACCTTTTTAAAAAATATTTTTATTTTATTACTTATTTGAGAGAGAGAGGAGAGTGGGCATGCCAGGGCCTCAACCACTACAAATGAACTCCAGACACATGTGCCACTTTGTGCACCTCCTCAGCCCACTGGAGGGCTTTTGATACTTTTCAGCTGTACTTTCAGAAAAGGGACAGATAGGACATTACCTTTATTGAGATATGTGAACTAAGCTGATGTAACCATTCCTGTTTCTCTCACAGGGATTTAATGCACAGAATGGCAATTATACCAGACTGGCACACTTTGTATTCTCGTTCCGGAAGGCTGCCATATCCGCAAGCCCACTCTTCGCCTTGTAGAGTACATTCAAGGAATGGTTCACAAGGTGGGAGCAGACCCCCTTCTTCAAGTGAGTATTCACGAGTAATTAAACTGCTACCCGTAGATACCGCTTGATACATGCGCAGTGACCTTTAACCTCCACGTCAGCGCAGCGCATCAGGCTTTGACACTGCCCTCATATTCTGTTTAGGGAACTGGAGACATTGACTTAAAGTTGGGAAGATTTGAACCCAGGCAGCAGTGCGATTCTGGAATCCATGGATTTACTTGCTGTCTTATATAGATTATTCTAAGAGTTATTGTGTGTCTGTGTGCATGTTCATATGTGTAGGTACAGGAGTGTGTAGGCGCATGTGCATGTGTGTATACTTGCATGTGGAAGTTAGAGATCTACTCCTTAATTACTGTCCCCCTCTTTTGAGACAGGGTCTCTCATTGAACTCAGAACTCACCAATTTGGCAAGTCTGGCTAGCCAGTTTGCCCTGGGAATCCCTGTCTGTGCCTTCAGAGTCCTGGGATTACAAATGGTCTCTGCACCAAGCGTGGTGGCGCACGCCTTTAATCCCAGCACTCAGGAGGCAGAGGTAGGAGGATCACTGTGAGTTTGAGGCCAGCCTGAGACTACATAGTGAATTCCAGGTCAGCCTGGGCTCAAATGATACCATACCTCGTAAAACCAACCAACAAACAAAAACAAAACAAACAGAAACAGCAAACAAATGGTCTCTGCCATGCTCCGCATTCCCATCTGGACTCAAGTCTTCACACTTGCTCAGCAAGGTCTTCACCAACTGAGCCTCAGCCCAGTGGCAGTGTTTTTAAAAATGAGGACAGTTTTAGGTTTGTAAAAAGTAGAGCAGAAAGCATAGAGAGTCTGTGTAACTGTCACCCTGAGCCATCTAGGTGTTCTCCATATGGCCTTCTTTTTTCATAGTTTTGAGTTTGTGTAGAGACTGAGTCAACATTTCTTTCTTTTTTAAAAATATTTTATTTTATTTATTTAAGACAGAGAGAGTGAAATAGGTGTGTGTGTGTGTGTGTGTGTGTGTGGGAGAGAGAGAGAGAGAGAGAGAGAAAGAGAGAGAAAATAGGATGCTAGTGCCTCCAGCCACTGCAAATGAACACCAGATGCTTGAGCCCCCTTGTGCATCTGGCTTACGTGGGTCCTGGGGAATCAAACGGGGTCCTTAGGCTTCGCAGGTAAGTGCCTTAACCACTAGGCAATCTTTCTAGCCCTAGATTTTTTTTAAATACATAAATTCCCAGTAGTTGTTATTTTCCTTGTGTTTTGGTTGCTACTCTATACTCCTTTTTGATGGCTTCCACGTTTGGGGGTTATTACTAACACTGCTAGGAATAAATACATGTAGGCAGATTTCTGTGTGCACATGAGTTTTTCATTCACTTTCACCTGTGTGTGTGTGTGTGTGTGTGTGTGTGTGTGTGTGTGTGTAGGAGGCCAGAGGCCAATGAAGGGTGTAATGCTGTCTACCTTATTTTTTGAGACAGGGCTTCTCAGTGAACCGAGAGCTCACTGACTTAACTAGACTAGCTGGCCAATAAACTCAGGGCCCTCCAGTCTCTCTCTGCAGCACTAGGATTACAGGCATGTGTCACCATGCCTGGTCTCTTAAGAGGGTGCCAGGGATCTGAACTCCAGCCCTCATTTGTATAGCATGCACTTTACCAACTGAGCCACTTTCCTAGCTCCCAGGCTTTATTTATTTATTTTTTGGTTTCTCAAGGTAGGGTCTTCCTCTAGCCCAGGCTGACCTGGAATTCATTCTGTAATCTCAGGGTGGCCTCAGACTCTTGGCGATCCTCCTAACTGTGCCTCTCGAGTGCTGGGATTAGAGGCATGCGCCACCACGCCCAGCACACCAGGCTTTATTTCTGATGACCATGTCTACTCTAAACTCAAGTATCTGTGTTTAAGAATAAAGAGAATGGGTAGTAGAGGTTAGCTTAATAGATGCTGACATACAAATATCTAGTAAAAATACAGCCCGACTCCAGTCACTCCATGTGTACAGACAACACGGAATATTTTTGTTTACCTGCTAACCTTCCGCCAGTGTGGAGAAGACGTGCGTGAAAGGGGCTCAGAAGGGATTGCTGCTCTTGGAGCTTTGAATGCTTCAAAGTTCTGTTTGTTCTCCAGCTTCCTGCATGCCCCCGAAACAAGTGTTCACTGCGAAGTTTCCTAACACAAATATCTTTTAAGCCTTTGTCCATTTTCAAAAGTGACCTTTCATGGCAGTTTTCATTTGCACGTCCTCAACAGCAAGGTGAGATGTTTTTCATGTTTATCCAGCTTGTGCCTGTCTTGCTTTCTGATTGCCTGTTCATCCCCTTCACCTGCTTCTAGGCTGCGGGCCGTCTCATGGCTGACGGCTATCACTTCTCTTGCTGGAAAAATGGTGACCCACCAGCTGCCTTTTGTGCCATATGCGTATTTCTTCTTTGTTGTTTGCCTTTCATTTTTATCAGTGACATTTTTTGATTTTTATTTAATTTCTTTTTTCAAGTAGAGTGAGATGGAGAGAAGAGACAGAGAGGAAGAGAATGGGTGCTACAGGGCCTCCAGCTGTTGCAAACAAATTCTAGATGCATGGGGCACTTTGTGCATCTGGCTTTATGTGGGTACTAGGGAATCAAACCTGGTCCTTAGGCTTTGAAGGCAAGTGCCTTAACTGCCAAGCTCATCAGTGACATTTTTAATGCACTGAAGTGTTTTTTCTTTTTAACAATTATGTGTATGTATACATGTTATTACATATATACATTATATACATATATCTCAGGTCCCAATGGCACAACCAGCAGCTTGGTATTCTCTTTTTTCATGGGTGCATATAGATATCTTGATATCTGTCTATGTAATTGGTGTAATGTAAATGGTATTAAATAAGGACAGTTACTATCAGACACCCTATTTATTTAAAACATTTAAAAATATTTTATTTATTTATTTGCAAGGAGAGAAAGAGGGGTGTACCAGGGCCTCTACTGCTGCAGATGAACTCCAAATGAATGCACCACTTTGTGCATCTGGTTTTATGTGGGTACTGGGAAGTCAAACCCAGGTCTTTAGGCTTTGCAGGCAAGTACCTTAACTGCTGAGCCATTTATCCAGCCTTTAAACATTTTTAATTTTGTATTTCATCTGGAAGTTTTTAAATTTTGTTCATTGACAATTTTTATAGATGTACTGACAATTTTTATAGATGTATATACTGTATGTTGATCACATCCATCCCCCCTTACCTTCTTTTATCCCTCTCCTGCTGAGCCCCAGTGTTATTTACTGGAGCATAAACAGCTTGCAGCGGTTACAGCATACAGAACATCTCTCTCCCACTCCCTAGCAACTGTTAACTGCCAGTAACTTCTCGGGGGGAGAGGGGCTTGCTTATGTGACCCTCCACCATCCGTGACAGAATGGTGATGGACCCGGCCTTGTGCAGGTCTTCTGCTGTCTTTAGGACAGTGTGGCCACTGCATTCATGACCTCACAGGGTTTCCATTGACCCAGCTTCATAGTTTAGTTTCTCTACTATATGGTTTGCTACTAAGCCAGGCAGTGAGCTGCCAGCTGGGAGTCTTGGGGACATCTCCTTGTGTTACAGCTTACCTGCCGCTCGTGGCGCGGGTCCCCGGAGTTCTCTTCGTTAGAGAGAACTTTCTGCATGTAGCCTTGCTTGAACCTGCAGCGAGCCTGAGGCTCAGTTCACTCAGCAGAGGCTCCTGCGTGCCACAGGGTCTTCCTTGGCTCTTCTCTGCACACAGCTTGTGGGGAACAACTAGCTGTCTGGGGCTTATGTGACACTTCACATGGGGTGTCCCCCAGCTCTCTGCCACATGCCCAGCCTCTGGGGTGCATCTCACGTGCACCTGACCAAGGCCTTTGGGATGCAGTTCATCCACCAATCCACGTGTGGCTATGAAATGCTAGGCTGCTTTCTCCCTACCCTGTCCCCCCCCCCTACTCTGCCACTGTCCTTCCGGTCCTTTCTAGTGGCTTCTGTGCATCCACAGGCCTCTGTTGGGATGGAAACTGTACATATTTTTAACTCATCCCAGTTGCTGTCATTGTAAAGCTACAGTGATAGTCTGTTGTACATTCTAGATCCTAAACAGATGCAGAAATCTTGTCAGATTGCCCTCCAGAAGGATGGTGTCTGTTCTCAGCAGCAGATACACAGGGTTGTGTCCAGCTCTCACCGTCTTAGGGGTGCTTTATGTGTGTGCGGTAATAAGCTTGCTTGCAAATGACTCCACATAGCTTCTGGTCAGTACTGTCTGCTGCCTTTAAGTCACAGTTCTTGAGAGCACAGCTGAGGCTTTCTGGAAAGGAGCAAAGAAGTCCATGAAAAAGCTCAGAAGAGGGCTAAGGAGATGGCTCCGCAGATAAAGCACTTGCTATGCAAGTGTGTGTCCCCAGAACCCACATGGACTCAGGATGCTGTGGCACTAGCCTCTGTAATCCCAGCTCACCTAGGGTGAGAAGGGAGGGGAGACAGGATGTTGGAGTTACCTTTGAGTTACCTTTGAGTTGCTGGGACAAAACCCCTAGCCAAAAGCAGTTGATGAGAGGAAAGGGTTTATTTCAGCTTACAATCTCAAGGGGGAAGTTTTATGACAGGGAAAGGACGGTATAGAGCAGAGGCTGAGCACCACTCCTTGCTACAGCAGGTGGCAGATAGCAGCAAGTGAGTGAGATATCTAGTGCTGGCAAACTGGGGGCTAATATACCTCAAGGCCTGCCCTCCAGTGACACATCTCCTCCAGCCTCCATCTCCTAAATTATCACCAGCTGACAAGCATGCGTCCAACACACATGAGTTTATGGGGGACATTTGATTCAAACCACAATCCAGGATAATCAGCTGGAAGCTTGTAGATCAGCTAGCATGGTAAACACTGTGGTCAGTAATGAGACTGGCACTCAGTGTCCTCCATGCATGCTGTACCACATGTGTTCCCACATTCACACACATAAATATGCACACACACACACACACACACACACACTGAGAGAGAGAGAGAGAGAAGACTTAGGAGAAATTTCAGATGGAGGCTTACATTAATAAGGTTTCCTGTGGCATTGGTGGGCAGAAGAAGAATGGCGCTGTGTGCACAGCTGACGTGAATCACATAGCTCCTCCGGGGATCCGCCTGCTTCTGAGACTTTGGCACTGGTCAGAAGAGGAGACGGGGCGTGGAGCGCACCCTGCTTTGCTGCGCACACCTGGGAGTCTGGTGGGAGGTTTCTCTTCCTTTGTCTTCTGAGCTCTGTGTTAGGTTCTCCCTTCCTGTCCTTTTCCTGATGCCATGTCCTGAAATGCCATCTGTTACCAAGATGAGAGCTCTGTACCAACTTTCCCTCAGGCTCTGGTCACATACCTGGCTGCTTGGTCTGCTCTCTTCTGGCACCCCTCTGAAGACACCTCAAGCCTGAAGTGGTCACATAACTTCCCAAAGGTCCCTTGCCCTCACATTCAACCAGTGGCACCAGCGTTTCTCTAGATCCTTATGCCCAGCACCATGGAAGTACCTCGATTCTTCAGCTTTTTTCAAATCCTGCCCGCTCCCCAGCCAAGCCATATGTAAGATCTTGTCAGTCCTGAACCCATAGGTCACAGTGCCAGTCTGCCGTCTTGTGCCACATTCCGGGCTGCAACATGGCTCCAGCCACACCCTTTTCGTTGTTGGGACAAACATCCAACCAGAAGCAGCGTACCGGAGGAAAGGGCTTATTTCAGGCTTACAGACTTCAGAGTGGGTTTCACCATGGTGGCGGAGCCTGGCTCCATAGCATCCCCAGCAAGGAGGACAGTAGCAGGGATGAACAGCCAGCGTGCAGAGTGGCTCAGTGCACACCTTAGGGCCAGACTAAAAGATCCACTCCCAGTGACACGTCCTCTGTCGGGTTGCTGGAGATGTAAGTTGCAAGTTTAACCAAAAATACCTTAGGCTGTGGAGGACATACGTTCACATTCAAACCACCACATGGGCCAACAAGGCTACCAGCCTTCCCAGCCTCCTCTTTCCACAGCCAATCATGTCTTCGCACTTGGGGTAACAGCGTACCACTCTGGTGCCCTCAAGTAGTTTACAGTTTCCACGTTTACTTGTTCCTGCCTGTTACTGCCACCACTGTCTCCATCTGGGATAGAGAGTGGAAGGGCTGTAGTCAATCACTGCTCACTGGTGACCTAAAGCATCAGTCAGGACACTGCCTTTCTTCCCAAGAAGTGCACACCCCTAACTGCTTGTGTAGAGCACAATGAACATTCTCATGCCAGGCCATTTACTTTACGTCTGGCCTTAGATCTGGGCTCAAGGATCACAAGTTTTTCCCTCAAAAGTTGTTAAGGTCAGGGCTGGGAGACAGTTTAGTAATGTGCTTGCTGTGCAAGCATGGGCCTGAGTTGTCAGAGTTGGACACATGCCTGTAATCCCACTGCTGGGGAGGGAGGGGAAAGGAGGGTGCCTAGAGCTCACTGGCTAGCTGTGGGTTGAGTGAGCTCTAAGTTCAGTAAGAGACCTTGTCTCATGAAATGAGGTGGAGAGTGACTGAGAAAGATATCCAACACAGGCCTCTGGTCTGCCCGCATGCACACATGCACGCATGCATGCACACATGCACACAAATTATCAAGGCCCTAGAATGTGGAGAGTATGCTTTCAAGATTGAGGCTATGATATTACTTCTAAGCTAAATTTGCTTCAATACCCATGTTTGCCTTCCAAAATTCCATGTTCTTTATGAGAGAGCACCTTCATTTGTTTTCCATACTACTGCTATCTTCGTTATTCTGTGTTCACAAAATTTCAGAAGGGAAAAGTGACTGTAGCTTTTCCATTATAGCCACCAATGATGAAAATTTAAAGTGAATGCAATTTGTCTGTTAGAAGGTAGAGGTTTTGTGTAGCGTCCTGGCTGAACATACTTTAATAACTAGCTGTATCGCTTTCACAGCCCTCAATGCTGCAAACCCAGTCCTGTCTTTCTTAGACGTGAAGCGGATTTTATTTCAAAAAGTTACCACTAAAAAGGATGAACTGATGAAAGTCTTCAAGATGCTTGATGCAGGACAGAAGCTGACAGTGACAAAGGGTGAGCTGAGAAGAACCATTGAGGCCTTCCTGCTGCCGCTTACCAGAGAGCAGTTCCAGGACGTGCTGGCCCAGGTAGGCACTCTGGCCGCCTAGCGCCCCGTTCTGGAGAAGCATGGGCTGGGTTCTTCTTGCTTAGCCCAGCTGTCTCCTGTGAGCAGCTGAAATTGTGCTTGTTTTCACAAGTCATCTAAGCTCTGCTGCATTCGGATGGCCAGAGACAGCGTTTGTTTGGTCATGTTTGCCTGCAGCAATGGTGTACTTCATTTCTCTTCTTTCTTTTTTTTTTTATTTTTTTCATTTCTCTTCTTTCATTGTTTACTTTCTTTTCCCTCCTTCCGTCATCCCCTCCCTCCATCCCTCCCTCACACCTTCCCTTCCTTTTCTTCTGCAAGAGTGCATGTGGTCACTTTATACTTTAGAACTTAGTATTTCAGCAATGTCAGCACTTGTTCTTGCTTCAAAATCATGGATTAGCCAGTCCTGGTAGCATAGGCCTGTAGTCCCATCTACTTGGGAAGCTGAGGCAGGAAGATCTCAAGTTCAAGGCCTGCCTGGGTAATTTAGATCTTGTCTCTAAATTAAAAAGTAAGGAACACAGAAGCTAGGATGTAGCTCAGTGGTTATAGAACTTGCATGGAGTACGTGAAGCACTCAGCTCAATTTCCAGTACTTCAAAAGCAGTTACAGGGTGCTGCTATGTACCACGACAACACTAGGCACTTGGGGGGGGGTGAGTAGCTCAGTCCTAAGCCCTGCTCTTGAAGGGCTCACAGCCCAAGGAGGCTTGTTTGGAGTTGGGCAAGAGCAGCAAGCACTCTGTACCTCTGTGGGGACTCTGGGAAGGCTAGGAGGGGACCTAACTTAGCTTTGACTGAGCTGGGAGTGGATATTAGTGAGGTGATAGAGGAAGGAAAGGTCATTATGCAAAGGTGGAGGAAACAGCCTGAAGGAAGCTCCATGCTTGTGTCACCTGCTGAGATGTTTCTGGGAACTGGGTGGGTCATTTATATCCCAGGTGAAGGCCTGAAGGTCCAGCCTGGAAAAGCTCTTTGGAAAAGAGTTTGACTTTTATCCTGGAAGCAGTAGGAATCCATGAAGGATGTGCAGCAGGGGTGGTACCAGGACTTGAAGAGGAATATGGAGGGTGAAGGCCTCATCAAATACTGCTCTACCTTACCAAAAGGCTAGAAAGAGCCAGTTATGTGATGTGGCGCACACCTTTAATCCCAGCACTTAGGAGGCAGAGGAAGGAAGATCATCATGTATTTGAGGTCAGCCTGAGACTACATATTGAATTCCAGGTCAGCCTGGGCTAGAATGAAACCCTACCTCAGAAGAAAAGGAAGGAAGGAAGGAAAGGAGGGAGGGAGGACAGGAGGGAGGGAAGAAAAGGCTAGAAAGAGTAGATTTGTGGCCCAAGCCTCAGAGCCCTTAAGAAAAGAATATGGCATACAGTAGGAATGAAACACTCTCAAAGTCTGTAAGGATTGATATGGCAATTACAAGAATGGAAAAATTGGACTGGAATGTCAGTGGTCTGCCTCCCAACTCAAGAACTGAACTTACACATTCACACACATACACATGCACAAGCACATATTTGTACATGCACAGGCACACATACATGTTTTTCATTGACAACTTCCATAATTATAGACAATAAACCATGATAATTCCCTCCCCTCCCCCACTTTCCCCTTCACAAATCCACTTTCCGTCATATCCCCTCCCTCTCTCCATTAGTCTCACTTTTATTTTATGTATTTGTTTTTCAGGGTAGGGTCTTGCCAGGCTGACCTGGAATTCACTATGTAGTTTCAGGGTGGCCTTGACTCGTGACAATCTTCCTACCTTTGTCTCCCAAGTGCTGGGATTAAAGGTGTGTGCCACCATGCCCGGCTTCACTTTTATTTTGATGTTGTTATATTTCTCTCCTATTATGAGGCTCTTATGAAGGTAGTGCTAGGCTCTGCAAGGTCATGGATATTGAGGACAATTTCTGTGGACAACTGCATGGTAAGCAGTCCTATCCTTCCTTTGGCTCATACATTGTTTCTGCCACCTCTTCCACAGTGGACCCTGAGCCTTGGAAGATATGATAGAGATATTTCAGTGTGGAATACTCTCCTGTCACTTCTCAGCACTATGGTGCCTTCTGGGTCATCCCAGTGGTCACTGCCAACTGAAAAGAGAACCAAAAGTGAGAGTAGCATTAATACATTGGTATGAACGTCAAGTAAAGTGCTTACAGGGATGTTTAGAGAGCATTATATATGCATGTAGCCAGACAAGAGCAGCCATTACATTCCTAGGGCTCATGAGCTCCCTCCCCCCCCCCCGCCCCGCTGTAGGCTTTTGATTAGGTTTTCAGTATCAGGCATGTTATTCCTTCCCATGGAGCGGGCCCCCAGTCCAATTAGAGAGCAGTTGGTTTCCCCTATAACAGACATGAAAAGTTCTGTTTGTTATCTCTTCCTGTGCACTGTGCTGTTGTTTTGTGCTGTTGTACTTTGTCTTTTGGGAAAGTTTTAGCTGTATTTACTCAGATATGTTTGTTTTTTTCTGTCCCATTTTCTCCTTTCTCATACATTTGGTTTTGTCCTGATAGTCTCTCTGTTTTTTACTTCTTATTTTCATTTTTTTTTTGTTTTTTTTTTGAGGTAAGGTCTTGCTCTAGCCCAGGCTGACTTGGAATTTACTATGTAGTCTCAGGGTGGCCTTGAACTCACAGTGATCCTCTTACCTCTGCCTCCTGAGTGCTGGGATTAAAAGTGTGCACCACCATGCCTGGTTTCTCTCTATGTTAAAACATTTTATTGTCTATATGTTTCAAACTGGATATATCTATCTATCTATCTATCTATCTATCTATCTATCTATCTATCTATCTATCATTTTCAGATCCATTGGTTCTTTCTTAACCTCTCCATTCTGCTATTAAGCCTATTCTCTAATTTTTTTCTCTCTCTTTCTTTCCTTCCTCCTTTCTTTCTTTTGAGGTGGGGTCTCACTTTAGCACAGGCTGATTTGGAACTCATTCTGTATCCACAGGCTAGCCTCGAACTCACTAGATTCTCTTACCTCAACCTCCTGAGTGTGGGGTTAAAGGGGTGTGCCACCATGCCTTCCAAATTGTTTAGACTTTTCAATTTGACGTTGCATGATGCACTTCTAGTGCTCATCTAGGAGGTGACCTGCACTGATTTGCATATCCCCGAGAAAGGCTGCATTGCCATGGTTGTTCCTATTTGAATATTTTTGCATAATGTCCCAGATGAGAGCCATTCAGTGAAATATGTTGTGAGCTACACAGGTAATTAAGAAACATATAGTAGCCACCTTAACAGATAAAGAATAAGTGAAATAAATTTTCCTAACAGTTTTATTCAACCACATATATCCAAAGTACTATTTCATGTCAATATGTAATTATTTTTAAAATCACTAAGATATTTTACATTTTTTTCATGTCTCAAGTCTTTAAATATGGTGAATACAACATACTTCACACAGCAGGCTTCAATTCAGATATTGTATCTTCATGAGAAATGCTTCATCTGCATTTTGATTTCATAAAATTTATAGTAGAAATATTAGATTCACAAACATAGCTACTCTAAACATTCTTTTTATTTTTAAGTATTTTATTTATTTATTTGAGAGAGAAAAAAAGAGAATGAGAATGGGTATGTCAGGGCCTCTGGACCCTGCAGAGGAACTCCAGGCACATGTGCCACAATGTGCATCTGGCTTATGTGGGTTCTGGGGAAACAAACCTGGGTCCTTAGGTGTCATATGCAAGCAAGCACTTTAACTGCTGAGCCATCTCTCCAGTCCCAAACATTCTTTTTTTTTTTCCCCCTTTGGTTTTCCGAGGTAGGGGTCTCACTCTAGCCCAGGCTGACCTGGAATTCACTATGTAGTCTCAGGGTGGCCTCAAACTCATAGTGATCCTCCTGCCTCTGCCTCCTGAGTGCTGGGATTGAAGGTGTGCGCCACCACGCTTAGCCCAGCCCCAAACATTCTTAAACATTCCCCAATACCTGAATCCATCTAATTTATAAATTTCAGGTTCTTTAACATAAAGTGAAGCAAAAGCTTGCACGCGTGAGTTACACTGGCCACATGTGCAGTGTGCCATAAGCACAGGCGCTCGAGCTGCTGAGGAGCCAGTGCAGGGCGAAGCATCAAGTGTGGGGCAGTGGGGACTCTGGCCGTGACGCTGTGGCACTCCCCTGGACACCCTCCCCGCTTCGGACGGACAGTTACTTGCAAGATTTGTCTCTCTTGCAGTGGTTGGGACTCCCATCTCAGTTCAGGTCTTTTTTGTTTAGTTGGATCTCCCTGACCCATACCTATGTACACAGGGGTCCCAGTGGTCAGCTAGACACGTGGACAGAGTATATAACCTAAAACTCAGTCCTTGTATGTCTATCTGCTTGCCTATAGCTGTCTGTCTGTCTGGCTGTCTATCTATCTATCTATCTATCTATCTACCTACCTACCTACCTACCTGTCTATCTGGTATGTATGTATGTATGTATGTATGTATGTATCTATCTATCTATCTATCTATCTATCTATCTGTTTATCTACAAAACAAACTGTGGGATTCCCATCTCACTTTCCAGGGGTTGTATTTGCTTTGCAGTCTGCACACTAGTCCTTTAGGTCAGGAAGAGTAGGTTTTCTATTGGGATTCAGTGACTCTGTGTTTGACAGTGACCGAGGCCTGCTCTCAGGCTAAACATCATCAAAACAGGAAACTCTTCATCCTGTCCCTTCTTCTAGATTTCCACCACTTGCAAACCCTGCCTGCTTCCATCCACTGTCTGGAGAGTTGTCACTGCTGTCATTGTTAGTGCTCATGTTGACCAGGGTCCACAGTTGTTCTTTGTGGCAGGGCTGCTCCATTACAGGATTTCATTGACCCCAGAACCCCCTCCCCCCCCTCCCCGCAACCACCAGTCTTTTTGGAGACAGAGTTTTACTCTGTAACCCAGGCTGGCCTGAAACTCACTATATAGTCCAGGCTACAATTCTCCTCCCTTGCCTCCTAAGTGCTACTGTAGTTGATTTACTTTTCAACGTTTTCAGTGCGTGCGTGTGTGAACATGCGGGTGTTCACAGACCACAGAGCACATGTGTTTGTCAGAGGACAGCTCCAGGTGTCCACCCTTGCCTTCACCTTGTTTGAGGCCTTGCCTTGTGTTTGCCTAAGAGCTTCTGGTGAATTTTCTTGTCTCAGCCTCCCTTCTTGTGGTAGGTATGCTGGGGTTATGGACATTCCCTACATGACTGGCTTTTCGAGGGTTCTGGAGATCTGAACTCAGGTGTTCATGCTTGTGCAGCAAGCACTTTCTCCACTTAGCCATCTTTCCAGCCTACTCTAGTTTAAGCAGTCACAAGGTTATAGAAAAGTTGGAAGTATGGGTATAAAAAACAGCATTTTCCTAAACCATTTGAAAGTTGCTGTGACCTCCAAATATTTAATATATATTTCCTTCAAACAAGGACAGTGTTCTCTCCTAGCCATCGTCCAACCATCAAAATAAGGTTAGCACTGACTCGTGACTCACCACAGCCTTGGATCCAGCCAGATGTTGCTGCTGGTCCCACAAATGCTAGTAGGATCCAGGTCAGAATCATGGTTGTGCTTGGTTTTCTTTTCCCCTAGTCTCCTTTAGTCTAGACCAATGCCTCCATCTTTCCCTGGCTTTGGTGACCTACCACTTTGGAGATTGCAGACCCGGTGCTGCAGAGAGCTGCTGGGGCATCGAGGGCAGACGAGGCACAGCAGTGACATGACACTGTGCCCTTCTCATGTCATAGGCTGCACTTGACTTCAGTTTTCACTGTCGATGCTCATTGTCTCACAGGAAGGCAATCCTACTCAGCATGCTCTTCTGGGTCTGCCGTTCAGGCCGTGCTGCAGACCAGTTCTTAGCTCACTCTTCTTGTGGGTTGTCACCATCCGTTTATCACTTCTGAGTGATTTGCACGTTTTGACTTTTGCGAGCGTAGCTGTTGCCAGCTTCCTTGGATTACTGCCTTTCTGCTCTCGTGGGTGTCTGTGTGGAGTAGAGTGGCGGCCACTGTTCTCTGACCATTTGTCCTTGTAAGCATCGCGCGGGTTTCCTCATAAGCCTGGTTTAACACTTCATGCCAAATGGAGAGTTAAAAAGTCATTTCCTGCTGTGTGTCCTCATAGTCACGATCTCATGTAGATTTTCAGTTTTGACAGTCTTTCCAAGCTAATCAGATATGCAGGAAGAGAGAAAGTACAGAAAATATGAAATATGTATTTGTTTTTAAGAATGACATCTGTTTTAAAGAAGTCACTGGGAATTAAAGAGCTTCAAAGAGTTTTAAAAGAGCAAGTCTTGGTTCTCTCTCCCAAGCAACAGACACACTGCTTTTTCTAGGGCCCTGAGCTACCCAGACCTCTGGCTCAGTTATGGAGGCCAAAGCCATTGGGAGTGAAGGTGAGAGCCTGCTCTGGGCCTGGGCCTCACACACTGGCTCGTCCCTTCTACTTTCTCCAGAAGCCCACCTAGGGATTCACAGCCCTGGGATCAGAAAGAATTTATAGTAGCAGTCCAAGTGTCCGTAGCTCTAATGCCCTTCAGAGGGCCATGTCAGGGGTGCCACAATGTCCAGGTTCTTGTAAGAAAGATGATGAGGCCTCTGCCTTCATTTCTCTGAAGAGTTATATGAATGTTGCATTATTTCACATACTGTCTTTTCTCTGAGGATAACACAGACCAGTTTTTAAAAGTGTATTTGGAAATGGGTTCATAGTAGAACCAAGTTCCATGTTGGAGAAAAAGGTTTGACACTATTTATCAACACAGTGGTCACTGATTCTAAACTCACTCATCTCCAGCCCAAATTCCAGCCTAAGAATTTGCTTTCTACAGTTGTCTGGGTGTTTCTGATCTTTAAGCAGTTGTAACAGGGTCATAAATCCTGACAAAGAGGGTACCTAGTAGAGCTTTCCCTGAACCGGATACTGTGGCTATCCAAGGGCCTGGCTCTAAGCCTAACCATGGCAACCCTGTGTCTACCACAGAAATGTCAGCCACGTTGGAATTGCTGATGGGTTTTCTTTGTCTGTCTAGATAGGGCGGCTTGTAGAGTGGGATTATTTGGGCTCTGCATTCACAGATGGCTGGTACTGATGGACTGTGCTATGCAGGGTGGGCATGGACTAAAGAGAACCCTGCCTCCTGCAGGTCTTTTAGGACTGTTCACAACAAACCCTATCGTCCTATGCCCACTTCCTGGGTAGGAGCTGGCAAGTGTCTTCCCTTCCCCCTGCATCCTGCCATTCTCATGAGAGCACACAGGCTCGAGCATGTGTTGGCTCCTCCAGTTAGGAAGCATGGTGATGCTTACTCACCGTGCTATCTACAGAGCAGTGTACCGCCAGACATGGACGCCACTGGTATCCTTGTCAGGAGTAGTCCCTGAAGGGCACATCATGAGCAGCGGCCCTCTGGCTCATCCTAGGTACACAGGCTTTAAAGAAGAACGGAAGTTCAGTCTGCTGGGGTGGGGGGTGGCTGACATACCCATGCTAGGCCATTAAGCTGTAATTTTAGAAGCTGAGTAATTACCACGCTTGTGCACAGACTTGGGAGCTACTCAACTGTGTGGGATTGTACTGAGCCCGTACACAGCTTAATATATTTGTGGCAATTGTTTACTTATATTTATTTAAATTATGGATTCATATCCTGTTTGAATAATTATTTTCATTTAAAATTTAACTTTGCATTAGAAGTAACTCTAAACCTTCAGAAATTCTGCATAAGAAAGATACAAGTAGCAGCCATGGCCTTGGTAACAGAGACCTTCATTTAGATTTACCCACTGTGACTCTTTTACGTGCTCTGCCCCTCCTGGGCTCTCTCTGTCTCCATGTGTCAGTGTGTGACTATATGTACGTAACATGCTTAGCACATACAATGCACATATTTTTATAAGCATATGTTCATTGTACAGAAGAGTTTTCATGATGCAATTTTCATATATGTATAAATGTACTTTGATCATATTTACCCCTCTGTTACCTCTCTTGTCTTCCTCTCCCCCTCCACTTCCCAAATTGTCTCCCTTCTCCTTTGATGTCTTTTTAAAATTTTCAAATCTAGATTCTGCATATAAGGGAAAACATGCCTTTCTGAGTCTGGCTTATGGCGTGCATAAAATGTATGTGCTCTAGTTCTCTCCATGTGCTGGGAAGTGACATGCCATTCTTTTCATGGCTAAATCAACCTCATTGTGTATATAGATTACATTTTCCTTATCCATTTATCTGTTGATGGACTGGGGCAGGGGCCGTGTCTTGGAACTGTGAGTAGTGACGTGGTAACCATGGGTGTTTACGGGTCTCAGTGTGTGCTGATGCAGATTCCTTGACGCACGTTCCCACGAGTGGTGAGCTAGCTGGGTCATACGGTAGTTCTGGCTTTTGTTCTTTTCAGGAACCTCCCTAATGGTTAACACATTGGCCATACTTACAGTGTATAGGCGTTTCTTTTCCCTGCATCCTCACCAGCATCTGTTATTATTTTTTATGATAGCCATTCTGCCTGGGGTAAGATGGAATCACAATATAGTTGTTTTTTTCACAGTAGAGTTTTGATTTATATTTCCCTGATGGCTAGGGATACTGAACATTTAAAAAAATATATTTATTATCCATTTGTACTCTTGAGAACTGTGGGTTCAGTTTGACTGATCCATTGACTGATCATTTGCACTTGTGATATTTAATGTTTTGACTTCTTTATATATTCTGGGTTTTAATTCCAGTGTGATGAAAGGCTGGCAGGACTTTTCTCCCAGTCTGTCAGCTGCACTGTTTCCTTTACATCATGGAAGCTTTGTAATTAGATGCAACTCCACTGTCAGTTCTTGCTGACATTTCCTGAGCTGTTGGGGTCTTTCCAGAAAGTCCTTGCCTGTGCCTGTATCTTGAAATATCTCCCTATGTTTTCCTCTGGTGGTTTCAAAGTTTCAGGTTTTACATTAAAGTCTTTGGTCCACTCAGAATTAATTTTGATGCAGAGTGAGTGATAATAATATATTTTCATTTTTAAAAAATTTTTTGTGGGCTGGAGAGATGGCTTAGTGTTTAAGGCACTTGCCTGCAAAGCCAAAGGACCCAGGTTCAGTTCCCCAGGACTCACGTAAGCCAGATGCACAAGGTGGTGCCTGTATCTGGAGTTTGTTTGCAGTGGCTGAAGGCCCTGGCATGCCCATTCTCTCTCTCTCTCTACCTGCCCCTCTCACATAACTAAATAAAAATTAAAAATAAATATATTTTGTTATTTATTTGAGAGAGAGAGAAAGATAGATAGATAGATGGACTGTGTATGGGTGCCTCAGGGCCTCTTGCCGCTGCAAATGAACTCTGGATGCATGTGTCACTTTGCACATCTGGCTTTACAAGAGTACTGGGGAAATCAAACCTAGGCTGGCAGACTTTGCAAGCATGCACCTTTAATTGCTGAGCTATCTCTCCAGCCCTGGTTTCATTCTTGTATGTATGGAAATCTAGTTTCCTCAGCAGCATTTGTTGAAAAGACTGTCTTCTCTATCATGTTTTCCTACCTTTGCTGAGAAATCTGTTGCTGCAGCTAAGTGGGTTGGTTTCTGGGTCTTCAGTTCTGTTCTGTTGCCATTTCTGTACTGGTACCATACTGGTTTTGTTATTGTGGTGCTGCACTATATTTAATTTTAAAAATCGACATTTTTTCTTTTTTGTTAATATTTTTTATTTTATATTTGTTTTTTAATTTATTTGAGAGAGAGAGAGAGAGAGAGAGAGAGAGAGAGAGAGAATGGGAGCTCCAGGGCCTCCAGCCACTGAAAACAAACTCCAGACACATGCACCACCTTGTGCATCTGGCTTATGTGGGTTCTGGGGAATTGAACCGAGGTCCTTTGGCTTTGCAGGCAAGTGACTTAAACGCTAAGCCATCTCTCTAGCCCAATAATTTTAAACCAGGTATTATGATATTTCCAGAATTATTCTTTTTTCTTAGGATTGCTTTAGTTCCTTGGGTTATTTTGTGTTTCCATGTGAATTTTAGAACTTTTTTCTATTTCTTTGAACAGGGTCATTAGGGTTTTAATGGGGGAGGATCATCTTGAGTCTGTGGATCACTTTCTGTAATATAACAATTTGTATAATAATAATTCTGATGATCCACAAACTTGGGAGTTCTTTTGTTCCTCTAATGTATTCTTCAACAAAAAGTACTTTTTTTTTTTTTTTTTCTGGAACAAGCCCCCAAACATCTGAGAAGAAGTTGCAGGTCTCTATTCCTACATACTTGAGGGCATTTTTCCCCAGTGTAAGAACTATGCTTGGCATATAAAGCGCAATGTCCACTTCAGTATATTAAGTATTAAGATGATTATTTTATTTAATCTATAATTCCTATTGACCCACTCTACCCAACAGTGCTCTTTATAGAATTTTTAACGTAAAAATTACCTTTTGTACCTTAACACTAGAGGAATGTACTGAAAGTTCACATAACACTCTGTGTCTCATACATTATATATCTACTTAGGTCAATTTTACTTTAGTTTTAACTAGATGCTAGATTTAGAGTTTAGATAATTTTGTAGATAACTCATTGACTTTTTCTGGAGCACAGGCTGGCATTTGCACTTGGCTTTCTGAGGCCACGTGCCAACTCTAACCCCTGGCGAAGCACTTGCACATGTTTAATAGAATGTGCTTTCCACTTGCAGACTCTGCACTCCATCATGAGGACCATGCGTGCAAAGCCTGCCAGGGTGCCTGTTACTCGGCCTTAATTCCTGATCATTGTTCTTCTTGTTTGACCATAGATCCCTCTCACCTGCTCTGGTAATGTGCCGTACCTTGAATTCCTGTCCAAGTTTGGTGGAATTGACCTAAACATAAGTGCTGTAAAGAGGTAGGTGTTTTGTTCACGATTGAAACTTGAAATGATGAGTCAGAGCTATGATACAGGCTGTTGGAGCAAATCCTAGTAACAGAGATCTATGTCTATATCTACATTTCTATATATCTTATTTCCTTTTTGAGGCTGAATCTTGCTGTACAGCCCAGACTGGTCTTGAACCCATGATCCTCCTGCCTCTCCCCCATAAATGCTGGGATTACAGGCATGCACCACTATGCCTTGCTCACAACTATAGCTATATGAAAATCATGAAGCTATCTATATATAATTTAGTGGGTTAACCCTCAGTCAAAAATATTTTTTATAGCAAAAAAAATTTTATATATTTCATTTATTTATTTATGAGAGAGGAAGAGATAGATAGAGAGAAAGAGAGAACGGGCACGCCAGGGTCTCTAGCCACTGCATATGAACTCCAGACACATGTGCCCCCTTGTGCATCTGGTTTATGTGGGTCCTGGAGAATTGAACCTGGGTCCTTACGCTTCACAGGCAAATGCCATAACTACTAAGCCATTTCCCCAGTCCCTGCAAAAAATTTTTTGAGGAAGAATCTCACTCTGTAGCCCAGGCTGGCTTTAAATTCATGGTGTTTCTCCCACCTCAGCCTCCCAAGTGCTGGATTGAAGGTGTATGCCACCATCCTGGCTATTTAGGGAAGACTCTAAGCTCTACATAGGATTTATTTCAGGAAAAACAAGAAATGACACTGTAATAAAATATAAACATAGCAAATCAGAATAAAATATTCTGTATATAATGTATTTTAAATGTGGAAATAATGTTTTTTTTTTTAAAGTTTTCTTTTGTTGTTGTTTGTTTGTTTTCTGGGGCAAGGTCTCGCTCTAGCCCAGGCTGATCTGAAATTCACTGTGTAGTTTCAGGGTGGCCTTGAATTCAAGGCAACCATCCTACCTCTGCCTCCCAAGTGTTGGAATTAAAGGTGTATGCCACCGTGCCCCACCTGAAATAATGGGTTTTAATTTTTCAGTAAAATACTAAGACACCAAGTTTAAAATTTGTTGGTTTGTGTACATTTTTATGGTGTTCATTGGAAAATGATCATGCATTGTTGGATAGAAATGGGTATTACAATAGGTCCTGTGGGGCTGGGGAAGCTGGTCATGGTTAGAAGTGCTTGCTTGCAAGCCTGCTGTCCTGAGTCCAGTCCTCCCCAGACCTAGGTAAAGCTGGATGTAGTGTGGCATTTATAAGAATTAAATATGGTCCTTCGGTGCTAGCACCTTGTGGCACTGTCCACACAGCTCCCAGGACAGAGTCCATCACAATGTAGCTGTGGGGCAAGAATGCAGCAGGGAAGGGACTCATTGTACTCAATGGTACAGGGTTCTGTCCTTGAGGTCCTGTGTGCAACAGCGAGTACATGTAATAGTGCTGTGTTGTGCATCAACAAGGGTTAAGATGGTAACGTTTCTATGTGTGTGTGTGGTGCTAGAGGACTGAAGCCCAGCACCTTGCATATGCCTGGCAAGGGCTCTGCCACAGAATTGACCCAAACCCATGATGCAAAGTATATGCTAGCTGTTTTGTTTAAATCATAGTAAAAGTAACTACAAAGCAGCTCTCGGAGGAATGAGCAAGTGTTATCTCATCCTCATGGTTGAGTATGTCCCCAGAATTAATGTGTTTGCCTTAACCCCTCACTATGTGACTGTTGGGAGGAGTGGGGGGCTAACAGTAGATGTTTGGATCCTGGAAACAGAGCCCTCAGGAGAGGAGACTATCTTTTTCATGCGAGTGAGTTCTTGCTCTCATGGGACTAGATAGTTATCTCCAAGAGCAGCTGTTGTAAAGAAAAGACATTCTCATGTTTTTGCTTTCACTCTGTCATGAGTTGAAGTAGCACGAGGTCCTCTGCAACGTGAACTCAAATAAACCTCTTTTTATTATAAATCACCAAGACTCAACTGTTTTGTCATAGAAAATGGTTTATAACCAGGAACTTACCTGTGCTCACTGAAAAGATGACTCCTTCATGCTCCAGACCTAAATCCACCCCTGCTTGTAGGATAAGGTTGTTGGGTGAACCACAACCTAATTTAAATGTCCTTGAAGCAAACCAAAAAGCTGTAAAAACTAAAATCAGGTGTGTGTGTGTGTGTGTGTGTGTGTGTGTGTGTTATTGTGAAACCTTAGTCTAATAATTTATTTGAGATGAAAATGATCATAAGTTACTTTCTTAACCACAAAGGCTAAATATTTAAACTAAATTTGAAAGATTTACGACTTACTATAAAGTAGAGTTGTCTTTATAGTTAGAACTATATCCCATGAACAGCATTTCTACTGAAAACAATTAAAATGCTGGATGAAATGTAACATATACATATACTTTAATGCATTACTGGGCTGGCACAAGAGCAAGGACTCCTTAGAGGTCAAAATAAAATGAGAAATTGAATCTTGAGGAGGAAAACAGTCTTTATAAAGCCAAATTTGCCCTGGGGGGCTCATGTGTCCAGGCTGCAGTGACTTCCTATGTAAAGAATTGTTGGTCATTTGAAGTAAAGGAGACAAGAGACAAAACTGAGGAAGTCTGCATCAGGTGGAGGAGCCTAACAGAGGACCACTGCCTGTGAAGTCTGGGGATACTAACATCCCTGTGCAGCTACTTTACAGATACAAGCTGGCCTCACAGATGTGTACCAGGAAAACGTGCCTGTTTCAATACTGGTATTTAAGTGAATAGTGGAAAATTGAAATTTCAAGTTGATTCAAACTATAGCATTATAAGAGAAAGAATAGCACAGAAATTAAAAGATAATGGCTGAGAGTCTCAAGCCAGACAAATGAGAAGAAACTCCAGTCTAGATTTACCATAGCGAAACTGAAGAACATGGAAATCAAAGGGAAACATCACGGAGGGAAGGAAAGTTGGACTGCAGAGGTGTGACACGTGAACACCAACTTCTCAGCAGTGACAGTAGAAGAGTTTCTCCAACATGTTGGGATGAAATATTTGCCCTGTTGGAATGCTGAGTTCTGTTTGTAAGAACAAGAGATTGTAAGGTTTTCCCCTGTGGGAGCCCTGGAACCCACTCCAATTTTGCCATTGGATATGCACCTTTCTGATACCAGAGAACAGTGGTTCCTCATTTAGGCAGTTTGACTTGTAAGTGTGTAATCTTACATTGGTATGGTGTTGGTTTCACTATGAAATGTCCCTGTAGGCTCATGGATGGGGACTTGGTTGCCAGCTGATGTAAAATGACAGTGTAGTGAGGGCTCGGCCTCCACTGACGGATCCACAACTTGAGTGGAATGTGGTGGAATCGAGGAAGCCGTGGCTCGTTGGAGGAAAAGGCCCTGGTGATGGTGGGCGGGGCCCTTGGAGGTTATGTTTTCCCCAGCCCCTCCTGACACTGCTCTCTGCTTCCTGGCTGCCATGAGCTGAACGGCTCTGCTCTGTCAAGCCCTCTCTGCCGTGGTGGATGAAGCCTCTGAAACTGAGCACGAGAAGTCTCTCCTCTAAGTTGTTTCGAGTACTTTGTCCCAGAACAAAGTAAATAATGTGGTATAAAAGCCAAACACATGCAGTAGAAATCCCACTTGTCATTCTGAATCTTTTTTTTTTTTTTTTTTTTTTTTTTGTGGTGCAGAGACATGAAGTACAATACTCTGCTGTAGTGCTGGGCTGTGGGGAGCTGCAGCTCCCAGTCATCCACATGACCTTGAGGGCCAATGTCATACCCAGTAGGGTCTGCTGTGTGCCCAGGCTGTGATGTTTGGGAGGCTGGGTGTGTATTGTTATGTGCTCCTTTTGCATCTTGAAGTATTTTTATTGTTTATTTGCAAGGAGAGAAAGAAAGAGAAATGGCCATGGCAGTGTCTCCTGCCTCTGTAACCAAACTCCAGATGCATGTGCCACTCTGTGCATCTGGCTTTATGTGGGTATTGGGGAAATCAAACCTGGGCCATTAGACCTTGCCAATAAGTACCCTTAACCACTAACCCATCTCTCCACCCTCATTCATTTAAAAAAATTATTTTATTTGTTTGAGAGAGAGAGAGGGAGAAAGAGGGAAAGAGAATGGGTACATCAGGGCCTCCAGCTGCTGCAAACAAACCCCAGACACATGCACCATCTTGTGCATCTGGCTTATGTGGGTACTGGGGAATCGAACCTGGGTCCTTAAGCTTCACAGGCAAACACCTTAACTGCTAAGCCATCTCTCCAGCCTCCCCATTCACTTTTAACTGGCAATGCATTTCTGGAGATATGACTTCATCATACATTGAGGAGCATGCGTACTTGGAAGAGATGGAAATAGCTGGCACCTTGCCTACTGTGTTCAGCTCAACTCTGCTTCAGCCAGTTCCATATAAATGCATATAAAAATAAGGGTCCATCTGTGGAGTCACAGAATTACCACATCACTAGGCTGGGCTGCATCATGGGGTGAAACAGTAGCAGCTCAAATGCCCTGGTTTGCAGTGGGGAGACTTCTTTTTCTAGTCACAGCACTTCCTTTTGGGGGTATGGTTGTTAAGGTCACCTTTACACCAGCCAGTGCTCAGTGCCATTGACAGCACAAAGTGAAGACCACCTAGAAATGGTGTGCCATTGTAGTAGTTTGAATGGATGACCGCCAATATAGTCAGAAATTTATTAAAGACTGTAATTTAGATCTATAGCCTCCTGACTAGAGGAGGTAACACTGTGGGTGGATCTTAGGGTCCATCCCTAAGGCGGATCTGAATTCCAACCTAAAATATGCAAAGTGCCTGAGTTCACCTTGGATTCATGAATTGTGCTTGCTTGGTCCTGTAAGAGGGGACCAACTTTTGCCATTATGGAACTTCCCCTGGATCTGTAAGCTTCAGATAAATTCTCTTCTTCCATAAGTGTGCCTGGTTTGGAGGTTCATCTCAGCGACCTTAGGCTGTCTGCTAGAGCCATGTTTTCTTTCCTGGCTACCTTTGCCTTATCTCAGAACTGGTCATGTATAAAAATTACCATATTGTGCAGTGATGGCTGGACACATGAAGATAAAGGGACATTTTGCTTTGACACATATATAATATATAATATATAATATATAATAACCTTGAATGATATTTTGAAAGTCTGCCTTTGAGTGTGTGAGAGTGGGTAAGTATAAAATGTGGAACTGTTGTATCCAGCATAGAGGACTTGCATCATCTATAATAACAATGTCATCATCTACTGTGGTTTGCATGTGAAATGTCCCCCACAGACTCATGTGTTTGAATGTGTAATCCCTAGCTGGTGGTGCTGTTTGGAAAGGTTGCAGAACCTTTTGGAGGTGGAGTTTTGATGGAGGAAGTAGAGTGTCACTGGGGGCAGGCCTGGAGGTTTTATAGTCCTGCCCCACTGGCTGGTCTTGCTGCTTCCTCCCTGCTGATGTGATGGTGTTGTGCTGGCTTCCTTTTCTACCAGCTTTTCCCAGCATGATGAACCCCATCCCCTGAAGCTATATGCCAAAATAAAACTCTTTCCTACCCTAAGTGCTGAGTATTTTGTCCCAGCAATGAAAAAGTAACTGACATATAAAAATGGTATCAAGCATTGGGGTCATTGCTGTGATAAATCTGACCATGTGGTTCTTAGTCTTTTGGAATTGGCTTGCTGGGGATAGTGGAAGGAAAGAATTTGGAACTTTGGACTAGAGAAGTCTTACAATACTGTAAGCATAGCTTAATTAACTGAACATTCTGGAGCAAGTTTGAAAGACCAGAAGGCTAAGAGAAATGTGGGCTATCAAGGCTCAATAATGAGGTTCCAGAGGGGAAGAAGGACTTGATTGGGAACTGGGCTAAAGACAGTTCATGTGATATTCTTGTTAAAAAAAAAAAAAAAAAACCTGGTGCATTCTGCCCATGTCCTGACAATCTGAGTAAGATTGAATTTAAAAGACTAATGTGTTTAACAAAGGACATTTCATGGCCAAATAGCATTGAGTCTGTGGTATAGATTCTTTTAGCTGTCCTGATTCCAATCTACAATTAAAGAGAACAAATTGTAAAGAAGAAGAAGAAAATATATATATGTATATATGAACCAACACAACATGGGAAGAAATGTTAAAGAGTTTAAAGTCTCTGGTTTAGGGCTGGAGAGATGGCTTAGCAGTTAAGCGCTTGCCTGTGAAGCCTAAGGACCCTGGTTCGAGGCTCAATTCCCCAGGACCCACGTTAGCCAGATGCACAAGGGGGCACACGCGTCTGGAGTTTGTTGGCAGTGGCTGGAGGCCTTGGCGTGCCCATTCTGTCTTTCTCTGTCACTTTCTCTCTGTCACTCTCAAATAAATAAATAAAAATAAACCAAAAAACATTTTTTAAAAAGTAAAAAAAAAAAAAAGTCTTGGGTTTAGGAAATGCAGGGTCTTCAACTGTAATTACTACAAAGAGTACCACCACTAAGGGTAGGTCAGCTGCTCTGCACTGGGGCAGTAGGAGATGCCTGAGGGTAAGATCCAACACATTAAAGGCTCAAGATAGGAATAATTCTAACTCTTGTGCAAAGAAAAGGCCTGAAGGAAGAGTACTGAAAGAGGTCTCTGTCTGTGCTCCTTCTACTACAGCTGTGTTCCATGGGCACCAGGCTTCATCCTGATTTGACAGCAGAACTTGGCAGCACCACCCACATGACACTGGTTTTGGAAGAATAAAAGATACAAGATTGAGGTAGTCAAGGACTCTTTTACCACATTTTCACAGAGCTTCTGAGGCCATGGATCATGCCCTGCACAGAGGCCCTGGGAGGCCACTGTAAAAAGCTGTGAAGGTGAACCTCAGGTTTCAGTGGAGACTCCGGGATTTTGGAGATGTCAGAATGATGGGGAAACCACCAAGGAACACTTGGCTGGGGGTAGTTCCACTCAGGGAGCGTCTACAAGCAACACAGTTGGAGGGGCAGAGATACCAAAGCCTTTTGGATTCCAGAGAATTTTACCAGGAGTCACAGATACCAGACAAGGAGCTTCAGGACTTAGTGTTTGCCCTGCTGGTCTTGTTTTGGTCTGATATTTTTCTAACTATGCCCTAATTTTCTCCCTTTTGGAGTGGGAATGTTTACTCTGTGCCATTATAAGTAGGAAGTATGTAATTTGTGTTTTGATTTTACAGGGGTCATGGTTAAGACTTTGCACTTTTAACAGTGCTGAACAGTTCTGAGACTGGTAATAACTATGGAGACCTTTATGTTGGACTGAATACATTTTGCATCCTGAGATGACCATGAGTCTGTGGAGGGCAGGGATGGGAGTGTGCTGACTTGAACACATAAGGAATTCTTTTACTAAAATGAGAGCCCCCCACCTCTCTCTCTGTGTATGTGTGTGTGTTGCTGAGGATCAAAGCTGGGGCCTTTCCCTTGTGAGGCAAAGGCTCTACACTGAGTTACAGTCCTAGATAAAATGAGAAACTTTAACCTTTTTAGGTCCTACCTGATAGACAGGCAGCATACTTTTGGATGTATTGCCAAAGAAAGCTCCATCTGTGCTCTGAACACTCTTCATGGCACTGGGCACCGAGCTAAGCTAACTTGGTGAATAGCAGCTTTCCACGTTTAACCCAGTAAGATCATAGTTGAGAATGGAAAAGCATCCTGAGCTCTCCATGAGAAAACTCACCATAGAGTTCTGAAGATCTCACTAACAAACACAATCATTGTGGTCAAGCTAAATTTATTCACAATGACCACATCGTGTGGCATGCTTTCCCAAGGTCAGTGACCACAGTTCCACATGGGTAGAGGAGACAGCAGAAGTGAGACTCCATTCAAGAGCGGATGACTGCTGGTGCCAGGGAGGTGGCCTGTGCTAGAAATAAAGGAAGGCTTTCAACCAAGGGTGGTGAGATTTAGAGGGAAAGAGGCTGTTAGCTACAAAGAGCAAGTAGTTAAAAACTATGAAGAAAGGAGCCTGTATGGAAAGAAGCAAGCCTAGTATGTCTCAACATTTTGAATTTATATGCCTCTACATGCCAGTTCCATCTGGACAGTTGATGTTTTAATTTCTGGGGATTAGGAACATGGTTAAAGTCAGTGGGAGCCAGGTGTGGTGGTGCCTACCTGCTATTCCACCACTCAGGAGGCTGAGGAAGGTGAATCACAAGGGCAAGGCCAGCCTAGACATGTAGTGAATTTAAGGCCAGGCTGAGGTTCATACTGACACCTTGTCTCAAAAAAAAAAAAAAAAAATACAGCTGGGAGCATTTAAAAAGATAAAGACTGAGGGCTAAATAATGACATTTCTTGTTCGTGTCACTTGGTAAAACTGAGCTGGTTAATAATCTGAGGAGCATGACTATGAGACATAAAAGAAAAATGACCACAGATGGAAAGGCTGAGGTTTTAGGAGTGAAAAATAAAGTGCTAGTGCTGGGTAGCTAGAAATAATTATTCTAAGATTCTATGTATATTCAATAATAGGTTTAGAATTAAAATACTAGACAATAGTAAGCCAAGAGTAGGTACATTGAGTTGGAGTCATCAAGGTTCCATTTATCACCTGGCAAGAGGCTAGAGCTATTCACTAGCTTTATACACTGCAATGTTATATATGTACATTATGACTTTAAAAGAGCTGGCAAATTATAGAAGCAAAATGCTCAACTTGCAAACAGAGAAAAATGGAATTTTTTTAAAAAACATTCAATCTAAAAGAAGATAATAAAGGATAAAAATGTCAAACAAGCAATATAAATAAAAAACAAATGATTAGACCTAGGCCCGCATGCACATTATATAATTGCATTAAATGTAAAGGGATTAAATGCTAAAGTTAAATGACAGAGACTGTCATGTTGGATAAAAATTTTAGCTACTGACTTTTAAAAATGCAAATATAGCCAGGTGTGGTGGTACACGCCTTAATCCCAGCACTTGGGAGGCAGAGGTAGGAGGATTTCCGTGAGTTCGAGGCCACCCTAAGACTACATAGTTAATTCCAGGTAAGCCTGGACCAGAGTGAGACCCTACCTCGAAAAACCAAAAAACACACACAAAATAAAATGCAAATATATTCAATAAAAGGATAGAAAAAAAATCAATGGAAAAAAGTTGGAAAAATTTATTCCATATAAAAACAGAAGAATAAAATTGCAGTACTATGTTAATTATAGACAAAATTGAATTTTTAAAAATATATTTTATTTACTTATTTATTTGAAAGAAAGAGGGAGTAAGAGGAGAGAGAGAGAGAGAGAAAGAGAGAGAGGGAGAGAATGGGTGTGCCAGGGCCTCCAGCCCCTGAAGAGGAACTCCAGAAGCATGTGGCCCCTTGTGCATCTGGCTTACGTGGGTCCTGGGGAATCTAACTGGGATCCTTTGGCTTTGAAGGGAAATGCCTTAACTGCTAAGCCATCTCTCCAGGCCACCAGACAAAATTGATTTTAAGACCTAAGCATTTATTTATAATAAATGTTAAAAGACAATGATTAGGCTGAGAAGATCCCTCAGTGGGTAAAGTGCGTGTTGTGCAAACCTAAAGACCTAAGTTAAGATCCCCAGTAAGACAATGATTAGGCTGAGGAGATAGCTCAGTGGGTAAAGTGCATGTTGTGCAAACCTAAAGACCTAAGTTCAGATCCCAAGTGCCCACATAGATGCCGTCCGTGGTTGCACACACCTGTGACCCCAGCACGGAGAAGGTGGAGACAGGAGGATCCCTGGGGCTTGCTGGTTGAATTGGTGAGTTCTAGGTTCAGTAAGAGATTTTATCTTAAAAAATAAGGTAGAGAGCAACTGAGGCAGACACCTGATGTTGACCTCCTCATGATGATATGGCCTCCACATACATGCATACATGTGCTCGAGCACCTGTGCACACAATGCACCCACACATGTATGAGCATACTGTGGTGGTTTGAATAGAATAGATGGCCCCCAATATATTCAGTTGTTTATTTGTTTGTAGTTTGCATCTGCAGCCACCTGGCTGGAGGCAATGTCACTGGGTGGATCTTTAGGTGTGGTGGTGGGTTTCAGATTTCATTCTAAAGATATGCAAAGTGTGCCTAGCTGGAGTTCCTGAAGTGTGCTGTGGCTTTTGGCTTTTAGGCTTGTGCTCTTCTCTCTCTCTGCTTGGACCTGTAAAGGCAGGCCAGTTTCTTCTGCCATTATGGAAATTCTTCTGGATCTGTAAGCTTCAATAAATATCTCTTCCTCCATAACTGTGTCTGGTCTGAAGTTCATCTCAGAGAACCTGAAGCTGTCTGCTACAGAACTTGGTACCAAGGAGTGGACTGAGATGAACCTGACCATGCGGATGTTGATTTTTTAGAACCTTTGTTTTGGAGGAATAGGCATGGACTTGGTGCTTGCAACTGAAGATGTCTTCTGGAGTGCTAAGCCAAGTTTTATGAACTATTCTGATGAGAGTCTGAGAATGCTAAGTGCAAACAGCATTGAACTTCGAGGCTTGGCTTATGAGCTTTCTAAGGGGAAGGAAAGACTGCAGAGAACTTTGTTGGAACTGGGCTACTGGCATAAGGGCTGGCTACGTCCTGCTGCCCAGGCCCAGAGAGTTTGATCAAGGTTAAATTTGTAATGGACTGATGTGCTTGGCTAGAGATATTGGACTGAGAGGTTTAAGATTCTAAGCTGGAAAACCTCAAGCAAGTTAAAATTACAGGCACTGAGACAGGTTTTAGGTTACTAAATCTGCTATTGTCAAACACATTAACAATCTTAAAGGAAGATGGTCCAGTTGCTTTACCATGGAAAGGATGCCTGAGAAAAGACTATCATAGAAATGCAAACACTTTTGGAAAGAGTTGACTGGAGAAGGAACCTGCTTTTCAAGGTTATGATTTATTTTGTCTGTGAATTAAGAATATGGCTATGTCCTGCACATCTGGTATTGGTTTCAGAAGCATGAAAAATGCGAGGATTGGTTGTGAATTGCACATGCTTCCAAGAGCTGCCACTGAGATGTGGCATGAGGTAGAGCCTGATGACCTGATAGGCTGAAAGAGCCTTTGGAAAATGCGAGCAGTGGTCGTGAATTGCACACCATTCCAGGAGCTGCTGCTGAGATGCAGCATGAGGTAGGGCCTGATGCCCTGATAGGCTGAAAGAGCCTTTGGAAGATGGACCGTGGTTTGCATGAAAACCTCAAGATAATTTGTGTATACCAGGACTATGCTAGCGCTACCAAAGAGCGCACTGTTGGCCTGGGATGGAAGTGTTCCCTGGCTACTCTGCCCAGCTGGAGGGGCGGAATTGGAAAATCTGGAGACTGTCAGTCTCTGGTTGTATTGGACTTGAACTGCAGAAGTTTGATGTTTGTTTGATGGTGGTTGAGTTTGCATTGTTTTAGTCTCTCCTTGCTATGCCTTATACCAGTTGAAAATGTTTACTCTGTGCCTTTATATGTTAGAAATGTTTAACTTGTTTGCTTTTACAGGTCTTAATATCTTAAATTGGTCAAGACTGTGGGGACCTTTGAAATTTATAAATCTATTGGGGGCCAGGGGCGGAATGTGGTGGTCTGAATAGAATAGATGGCCCCCAATATATTCAGTTGTTTATTTGTTTGTAGTTTGCATCTGCAGCCACCTGGCTGGAGGCAATGTCACTGGGTGGATCTTTAGGTGTGGTGGTGGGTTTCAGATTTCATTCTAAAGATATGCAAAGTGTGCCTAGCTGGAGTTCCTGAAGTGTGCTGTGGCTTTTGGCTTTTAGGCTTGTGCTCTTTTCTCTCTCTGCTTGGACCTGTGAAGGCAGGCCAGTTTCTTCTGCCATTATGGAACTTCTCCTGGATCTGTAAGCTTCAATAAATATCCCTTCCTCCATAACTGTGTCTGGTCTGAAGTTCATCTCAGAGAACCTGAAGCTGTCTGCTACACATACACACGTGCACATGTCACAAAAGGTACAAATTAACTAGATAACAACCAGAGCAATCCAGTGACAGCAGCATGTCAACAAGCACATAGAAAGGTGAGAAGTAGAAGGACTTAAGCAGATACGCCGTTCAGTACTAGTGAAAGGAAGCTGGCGCCATGTTCAGCCACAGGCTGTTGAGGTTGGAGTCTCCTGAAGCACATGCTGAGTTGGGGCTTGGGGGTAATATGTGGACCAGGGAAGTCACTGTGAGGGACAGGGGGATAAAGCAAGAGGGGCAGAGATATGGTGTATTAAGCCTCTGCTCTTTGGGGTGATGGGATGAAGGCAGATGTAGTTGGACCTGTATTCATTCCTTTGGAATTTCTGTGACCAAAATCCGTGGCAGAATAACTTAAGAGAGGGAGGGTTTATTTTGGTTCAGGGTTTCAGAGGTGGTGTGGCCCACCCCACCAGAAAAGGCCTGATGAAGCCCCTGGTGAGGAGCATGTGGAGGCTTGTTCCCACCGTGTGGGCCAGGGAGCAGAGAAAGCCAGCCCAGTCAGAGGTGGTGTAAGCCTAAAAGTGACCTACTTCTGCCAAGTAGGCCTCACCCCCTAAAGTCTCCAAGTCTTCAAAATAGTGCCACAAGCTGGGGACAAAATGTTCAAAACCTGAGCCTGTAGGGGGGCTTCCAGATTGAAGTCATAGCCGGGAAGCTGGCACTGTTTCATCTCTCCCAGGAGACTGGGGGCATTGGTATTGATTATTTCCCCTTACCTCTTTTTTTTTTTTTTTTTTTGGTTTTTTCGAGGTAGGGTCTCACTCTAGCTCAGGCTGACTTGGAATTAACTATGTAGTCTCAGGGTGGCCTTGAACTCATGGCGATCCTCCTACCTCTGCCTCCTGAGTATTGGGATTAAAGGTGTGTGTGACCACGCCCAGCTCCCTTAACTCTTTTTTAAAATTTTTTTGTTTATTTTTATTTATTTATTTGAGAGTGCAGACAGAGAGAAAGAGGGAGAGAGAGAGAGAGAGAGAGAGAGAGAGAGAGAGAGAATGGGCATGCCAGGGCTTCCAGCCGCTGCAAACAAGCTCCAGACGTGTGCGCTGCCTTGTGCATCTGGCTAATGTGGGTCCTGGGGAATGGAGCCTCGAACCGGGGTCCTTAGGCAAGCACTTAACCGCTAAGCCAAATGTATGTAACAAGCAGAGTTCTGAATTTGGACAAATATGTTGTTAAAACAGCACTGAGAATATTATTTAGCATAGACCTGTAAGACAAAGTTTACTGACTAGTCCTATTTTTAACTCAGGCACAGAACCCCCTGAGCCTTGGCTTTCCTATGTAAAGTGAAGTGAACTGCTTTAGATGCCCCAGTGACTCTCCCTTATCGTGGCCACTTGCCTGGAGGCGGCCTCTGGCCTCCACCTCTGCACCCAGCCTGTGTGTCCAGCTCTGCACTCCCTAGCCTCCTGTTGCCATTGCCGGCTATGCAGCACCCTGCCCCTTTGTGTTGCTCATAGGTCTCTATGCAAAGGACACTTGGATACAGAGGCCTTGTGCCACCCACCCCACCGGAGTCATCTCACCCCCATCTCCAGTTTACTCTCTCATCCTCCATGGGGCCCCTGTGACCCTCTCAGCTTGTTTAGCTATTTTCTACCTGTTGCTGTTACCAGTTGGGATAGCAGCTCGCTCACCACCACGGTCCAGACCTGCCATGCAGGAGGCAGTGGATAAGTGCTGCAAGGTGGGGAGCCCCAGGTGCACCTCTGTGGTTCTCCCCGGCCCCGGTGGTCGGCCTCAAGGAGCGCTCTGAGGCTGCGCAGCTCACCCACAGCGCTGTGAAGGACAAGCACGTGGGGCGCGCATGCGGGGATAACATGAGCATTCACGACCTCAGGTCCTGTACTGAGGGCCTCACGGCGTGAGGCGTGAGCGTGGCTGGAGCCCGCGGTGAGAACAAGTGTGTGCATGCTTTCTCTGTTGTGAGTTGAAGACCCTGCTCTGGGTATAAAGCCAGCCTGGCAGTGGTCGGCCCGGCGTGCTCCTGTGGCTCCGAGGAGTTGAGGCTTGGTGCTTGCCAGGAGCCCGTCAGGTGTCAGCCGTAGCCCTGCGTTCATTTTACAGCTGAGGGAACTGAGGCCGGGGAGCTCAGGCAGGCGCTCAAGCGTATACACTTGCAAATGCCTCACACTTTGAGAAACAAGTCAGAAACTCTCCTCACTTAGTCTCCAGGTCCTTTGTAAACATTCATTTAGTGAGAATTTTAACAAAGATTTAAAAAATTTTTATTTTTAAGGGTTAATGGGAACGAAATGGTTGGCTGCCGGAAAGTGAAAGAACTCGAAGCCCACATCGGAGACCAGGTAACGGCGATGGAAAGCGCTTCCCACCCGCAGGCAGCGGAGGGCGGCTGGTCGCAAACCTCACCGTCGGAGACGCCCTTCGCAGCCCGGGGCTAAGCGGATGCTAAGCGGATGCCGGCACCCTCTGTGTGCGGCTGTGCTCCCGGGGCTCTGACTGCCACGCATGGCACCAGCAGAAGTCCTGGAATATTCCTTTCTTCTGTATTAACTTGGGGTCATTATTAGCAGGGCTGTCCGTCCTGTCTTTTGTTTCAGACTGAGCAGGTTTCTCTTTAGGGAGAGAAGCGCATGCTTTCCGGTTGTAAATGCCACTCAGGAGAGCTGTAGTCACAATGACCAGTGAGACGCCAAGTGACACCTAGTTAGCATTGAGCAATTTAGCCCCTGAGAGCTTCTGAGGGCGCATTTGGAGAAGAGCATGTGGCTTCTTCGCTGGCTCTGCGCGCTGGGTGAGGCGGTAATGCCACGCTGGGCTTGGAATCGGACGCCTTTTTAAAATGCATTTGAGCCTGTCAGATTCACGAGCAGTTTGAGAATCATGGCTTAATTTACTTGATCCAATATGTTGGTTTGAAATGTGACACATTTTCTTTCTTTTTTGAACTCTTCTGAGACTTTCATACATTTTCAAATAAAAAATAACTAGAGAGCCACCAAATATTTGCTTCAAGTTCCCTGGCTGGTACCATCCACACCAGAACATCTATCTCATGTGTGTTCCTCAAACCTGCCTCATTGTACTTACAGCAGAGGAGCCTTGCCATAATGACCCCCTTCTTCTCTGTAAGAAAACCTAATATGATTAATTATTTTGGATAGTGTCTCTTATTTGTCTCAGCATAAGTTGTACTCCTCAGGAAACACTTCTGGTTCAGCCAGCCATTTGTGACAGTTACCACAGCAGCATAAACATCCCTTGGCTCAGTAGTGAGCATTCCAGTGAGCTCGGATGTGGGCCAAGATTGCAAACTACCAAGTCAAGGCTGCAGTGACCAAGTCCTAACAGGAGCTCCTTTGCGCTCCAGGCTTTGGTTTAAAGCTCTTTTCAGTCTGGCCTTCCCCTGTGGATTCCCTGCCCACGAGTAAGTTAAGCCAGTGCAGTTCTGTGTTGTCCATGAGGCAGGAAGGTGAGGTTGAATGGCCCAGCGTCCAGTGACGAGAAGCCTCTGCCAGCAGGCTCCAGGTCTGCTCAGCCTCATTTTCTCACCAGCAGCAGCATAGGCACAGCCCGGATTCCACCTAAGACCCTGATTCTGCAAGACAAAGCTGACCTCAGACCCCACTGTCTTGGGTCTCTGATGGCCTGAGGCAAGTCCTTGTCATTGGGTTTCTTAATGCAGATACTGATGCCCACGTGAAGGGCTGTTGTGTTAAAAATGCCCAGAATCAGTACCTGGCACTCCAGTGGAGGCCAGCTGCATTACCATGATAGCCACAGCTTCTGCCAACAAGAGGCAGGAGCCCAAAGAATCCACATCTCCTCCCACCTCCACCCCAAACAGAGTGGCCAGCCCCTCCTCAGCCCATTTCCGATTTTGACCGGGATCCCCAGATGGGCACTGGAGCCTGAGAAGATTGCCATGGGTGAGTGAAGTAAGAGCCCTCTGCACTCACCCTCCTGAGCTGGTGATGACAATTTCGGACTCAAAGAGCCTTCAGTATTTTAACCATAAGTCCATGCAGGTTAGTGGAGCCAAGGATGCGTGCATGCACCTCTGAATTTGAGGGTCAGCTTTGCTGATGTGCTGTGGACTAGCCTTCTTAAACCAGCACATAAGGAGTGGGTGGACCCCAGATGGGCACTCTCGAATTGATTCTTTGTGTTAAGAATGGTCTGATGGTTAGTTTCTCAGTCTCTGCCACCCTCTGAGGTGTACTTTGTAAAAGCAAGAGAAAACTCTTTTCTTAATCTCACAACATAGCGGGCCCCTCACCCTCATCTATCCCTGGCCTGGCCTGGAACTGGTCCCTGGTAGCAATCTGGATAGGCCCTGATTACCCCCTGGTGTGGTGGCTGGGTTTCCTCTGTGAAGCAGGCGGCCTCTCCAGGAGGGTGCATATCACAGAAGAAGGGAGAAGGCAGGCTTGTTAGGAGGATGGGGAGGAGGTGCAGATTTGGGGAAGCACCCACAGTCTGCTTCAGCCACCAGAGAGGGTCTCTCTTTGGTCAAGTCTGGTCATCACAGAAGCTAGGTTGAACACTTATAAGAAGTTCTTGAGGCTTTTTTTCTTGTGTTGTGATTGCTTTAGAGACAGGGTCTCACTCGGTAGTCCAAGCTGTGCAGAACTCACTACATAAGTCAGGCTGGCCTTGAACTCAAGGTGATTCACCTGCCTCAGCCTCCCAAGTGCTGGGATGATAGGTATGAGCCACTACATCTGGCTTTAGCTTACAAAGAGTTCTTCTAGGAACTTTGCTATATGTAACTACTGAGTTCCCAGGAGAGCCCCATCAGACAGTGCCACCATGGTCCCAGATTGGTCTAGCAATACTAAGGATAGGGTAGGCAGCCTGGCTAGTGCTCAGTATGGGTGGAGCAGCCTCAGTTCCAGCGTAGTTGTCTCAGACAAGACGTTGAGGCTGGCTTTGCACTCAGCAAGCTCGGCACCTGGCCATGCCCACAGGCAGAGCCGCTCCACATCTAAGAACAGTCCCTGTGTCACCTCCACCAGACACATGGCAGATCTGTCTCTTCCCACCTCGGTGTCTTTCCATCCATGGAGCACCTTCTGTGGTTCTGTTCTCTCCCATCCCTCACTGCCCCAGTCTCCTGTGTCTCTGTCTGCCATGCAGAGCCCCAGTTTCTTGTTGGGGTGGTGGGCTTGGCTTATTCACCTTCCTGAGGTAAGGACTCTGTGTCAGGACAAAAGTAAAGTGTTCGTGTGTTGCCAGGCTAACAAAATCTTGGGTTTTCCCCTGTGTTATAGTTTGTTGTCTTCCACATGAGGCATAGGTGGGCATAGAAGAGGCTGGCAAAGGAGAGGACCTGCATCTGCCCTGGGGTGGGGTCAGGACTGCCCAGATGTGTGCGGCCATTCTGACTCATACAGGAGCTGGGCAGATAGTGAGAACTGTTGGACTCTCCTCATCCTGCCGCTCACAGAAACAGTTCTCAGCCATGGACTGGAATTCCAAATACGCCTGGCTTTCCATTAAGGAAGCACAAGAAGAGCCCAAGGCCAGGCTGTTTGTCTCGTGCCTGTTTCTCTAAGACAAGGTAACTCTTAAAAGGAGAAAAGGCTCCGAGGCTTGGGCACCACGATCCTGGAACATCTGGTCTTACTCAGTTAGCTGTGACTAGTACTGGACACCAAGGGATCCTACCCAAGCGTTGATGGGCTCCCACTGGTGCCTTGGAGTTACAGGCTGCATCCTTCTCACTTCAGAAACAATTAGTAGGTAATTGTGCATCATGAGTTGCTTCTCTGTGCTGACCTTAAGGAGCAGACATGAGAGTGAAGGCTGAGTCCATTTATCTAGGTAGGAGAGCCTTTTTTTAAGGTTGTCTATAATGCTTTTTTCAAACAAAGAATCAGTGGTTAGAATTTCCACCATTTCTCAAAGATACCATCACATTCTAACAGGGCCTTTGTGTGAATGAATGTGTGGGATGGAGTCTGTTTACCCAAGAAAAAAAGCCATGTCAGACTCAAAATGAGGCCCTATCCTATAGCCCACAGGCCTCCGCTGAGCCCCTCACATTCTCTTGGTCCCACTTCCTCAGCTCCACGCTGGTGCTCTTGGTATTAATTGCCTGTTGCAGCAGGTATTTGAACACATCTCCTCTTTCATCTGAAGAAAATATTAGCATATCGCAGAGCTGTTGGGACAGATTGTATCCGAGGCACTTCTTCCTCCCCGCAGAAAAGCCCATCAATCATAACCGAATATAGTGATTACTAATGTCACAGCTTTTCTCCACGTGTCTGTGTGCAGCTAAATGAAGAGTGGCGCTTACATTCTGATCGAGAGACTCTCACACCGCCAAACAATCACTTGCCATTTTATCAAAAAATTATATTGAAAAATACTTCTATCCCAGAACCTATTTTTGGTTGATCTATTATTAATTTACTGAAGCCTTCCTGAGGAAACTGCAACAGAGACTGTTTATCAGAATTTATAGTTGTTTCAGACTAAGTTTATCTCTCTTTTCTTTTTAAATAACATATCCCTGCATATGGCAAACTAATATACCAACACAACAATGCTGAGGGACTCGAGGTTTGACAGTGTGGGGGACTGGGGCTGCCTGACTGTGTGTCTGTGTCTCAGTGCTGACTGGCCTCGAGGAAGCTGGGCTCCTTTGAGATTGTTGCCACCTGGAAACTGAAAAATGGTATTATAAAGTCTCCCCAATACTGTTGCAGTTCTGTGTGAGGCTTAAAATAAAATGGGAGCTTGCCACAGTGCTGGCCTGTAGGAATGACTGAAGCAGCCGAGGAAGATGTGACCTGGGAGTTTGCATGTGGGACGTGAAAGCCACAGGGGAAGGGCGAGGGAGCCCTGTACGTATAACGCTCACATGTACATCCCTGGGGCACCAGCTTTGCAGGCGTTCAGAGAGCAAAGCATCGTTCCCCAGTCCTACCGCCCGCCCGGGAAGCCTTCCCTGAGCTCCCACAAACCCTTGTTCAAGCAGAAACCAAGACCAGAGCTTCCCACGTGTCCAGCCCCATATCTATTAGCAAGTCTTGTTTGCTCTGTCTTGAGTAGGACCTTGAACAGTATAAACTGCTGTCATCTCTGGCCTGGCCTATCAGGTTGTCCTATTTCCTCCTATCTTTCACCTACTGTATTCCACACAAGAGCCAGAGTTATCTGTTGAAGCCATAGGTACGTTTCCATCAGAGATCTGGTAATAAAGATACCTATGGCTTTGGAGGTGCCTCAAGGACAAGGTGGCCACCAACCTGGCCAGGGAACTGTGCTAGAGCCAGCCCTTGATATTTGAAGGTGCTACCCACACCACACCTTTTCCTTAGACTCCAACATGTGGAACTTGGCTTTGCATAGAAGAAAGCAGTGGCACCTTCTGTGTGATGCCCACTCTGATGCTAACTGGCTGACTCAAGTGGTGGAGGACAGTTCATGTCACTCAGAGCAGGCAGAGACAACCTGATGCGAAAGACGGACTGGAATTCCATTCAGACCTGGTTGAGGAATGGGGTGAAGGTTGCAGTGTGACACAGGAAAGCCCAGGGGCACAGAGGAGAGGTGGCTGTGGGCAGTAAGATGAGCCTTGCGGCGAGAGACCCTTGTTTCTCAGGGCACGTGGAGCAGACCCATTCTGAAAGCTAAGCTTGGGGAAAAGTGCTGTTGAAGGCCAGATGTGAACCCAACGCATGGGTCCGGGAGGAGGGTGTATTGAAGGTCTCTGGTTATGACCCAAGGAGGAGGTATGAGAGGATTGCTGTGGCTATAAGCAGTGTGTTGGGGAGCTTTGAGGGTGTCAGTGGAGTTGGGGGTGCCTGTCAGATTATCATCCGGTTATCATCAGCTCGCCTTTGCTGGTGTGGGGCACCAGGTGGTTACTGGGGACACTGGTCCCAGGAAACACAAAGTAAGTGCGGGAACACAGGCTGTAGCCACAGCTGATAATGGGTCATGCTTTTCATTGTTGGCACATCCCCTTGATCATGAGGATTTAGGTCTAAATCAGGCAACGTTAGTCGCTCTAGCGGGCCACTTGAGGGGTAGTGGGTAGTGGACCCTGTGGGCTTATAAGAAGAGGGATCACTGCTGGGCACTGAGAAGTATGGAGCATGGCAGAGGGTGGGTGGGCTGAACTTGACTCAGACAAGGGCAAGACTGCAGGTGGCCTATGCTGACTTCAGGCTCTTCAGGTTTCAGCGTGAACAGAAGGAAGGCAGGTCCTTCTCTATTTTAAAGATGATTCTGGCCTGGTTCTCACACTTGGGAGGCTGTGACCGGCTCAGGTCTTAGCAGTCCCTGTCCTGGTTCCATCAGAAGGCTTCTCCCGTGACCAGAGCAGTCAGTGCCCACAGTGGGCTTTTCTCTAAGCAAGGCCCTCTCCCATTATATGCAAACCAAGAGCAGGTTGCTAGGTAGGTATTGTGGCCCCTGATCCTTTAGGCTAGGCCCTGCTGGTGTGGAGCTCTGAGTCCTATGAGTGTGTGAAAGTGGGCTGGGCAAGAAAGAAAGGAAAGCTGGGTGAGGCGGTACACACGTCTCAGCACTCAGGGTTGCTGTAAATTTAAAGCTAGCCTGATCTACCTAGCAAGTTCCAGGCCAATTGAGACTGCTTAATAAGACTCTGTTTCAACACAAACCAAAAATGGCGGTCGCTGAGTTAGTAAAATGCTTGCCTTGCAAGCATGAGGACCTGAGTTTAATCCCCAGAGCTCGTGTACAAATACCAGGCATGGTTGCACCTGCTTGTAATCCCAGCACTGAGAAAGTGGAGCCAGGAAGATCCCTGGGCCTCACTGGCCCGCCAGTCTAGCCTAATTGCAAGCTTCAGGCCGATGAGAGGCCCTGTCTCAAAAACCGTCCCATGCCACACATGGACCTCCCACACAAACATGCACGCACACGTGCATTTAAAAACAAACAGCAAAGAGTGAGTCAAGAAATTATTCTAGGAGAGCTGATATCTGGCATCTTTGAATCCCTAGGGAGATAGGCTTGAGGCTTCTGTAAAAAAATGGGCTGGGGAGAATGCTCAGTGGTTAAGGCACTTGCTGTAATGCCTAAAGGCCAGGGTTAGATTCCCCAGTACCCACATAGAGCCAGATGCACAAGGTGGCACATAAGTCTGGAGTTTGTTTGTAATGGCTGGAGGCCATAGCCGCATCCATTCTCTCTCTCCCTCTCTCTACCTTTTTCTACCTGTCTCTCTCAAATAATTAAATAAATATTTTAAAAATTACTGTTTACCTGAGAAAGAATGAACATGAGCACACCAGGGCCTCCCGCTGCTGAAAACGAACTCCAGACGCTGCGACACTTTGTGCATCTGGCTTTACATGGGTAGTGGGGAATGGAACCCGGGGCCTGCAGTCTTGGCAAGTCAGCACACACCATTAACTGCTCAGCCTTCTGCCCGGCTCCTGCTTGGAGCTTCTTGTCATAACTGTGTGGTTGTTCAGTGTCCAGAGTGTCGTGTTAGTAGTCCTTTCAGTCATATATGGAACCTAAGTATTTTCAAAATGACATCCAAAGTAGGAGAAGGTATACGCGGCCTGGAGAGTCTATAATGGCGAGTTTCCTTCTTTGCTTTGGCTACAGGGAGAGCCCCCAAGCCAGAGTTTTGCTCTCTTAACAACTAGAACTTGTGGATTTCTTTATAGTTCATTTTTTGGTCTACTCTCTTCGTTTTTATAGCTTTCGTTTGGATGTCTTTTTATGCAAGCTTGTTCAGTTTGGGTGAAGGCAGGGTGTGCATATGTTCATTAAGTAAATGCATAGTCTCTGGCCCTTGGGGGTGAGCGCCAGAGCAGAGAGCCCACCAGTTTCAGGAGGCAGGGAGGAGAAGGCTTTGTTAGAGGTGAGCGATGCCTGGCCGCCACTCTCCCACATGTCCCCAAATTGAGAGTTTGTGTTTATGAGGTCCTGAATGTAGTCTAATTTTTTTCTATCTGGTTTGGTTCATCTCTACCAGCTGGTAAATAGGAAATGTTCACGGTAGGAAGCCAATACTCCGCAGAGTGTAAACAGATGGAATCGATATAAAGTGACAAGTTAGACTGGGCTGCTGAGAACTCGGAGCCAAAACTCCGAACATAACCGTCAAGCGACTTATTCCGTTCCAGTTCATTTAGCCCTGAATAGCTTCATATCTGCACAGCTGTGCTGTTCTTTCCCCTTCCTTTCTTCTGGGTTGATAATGACAATCTCAAAGAAAAAACTTTAATTAAAGATTTTATACAAAATAGCCAAAAGTAGAATAATAAGGAAAATGAGCATTGATGTGTTTATTGTAAGAGAAATCCTTTTTCGTGGTTTCATTTAAAAATGTTCACTTCTTCCATCTCAAGGGGGTGTAGTGGGGGTGACAGGAAAAGGTGGCAGACGACAGCAGTGGTGCTGAAATCTTCTCTAAGTTGCCACAGAGCCAAGATGAGGGGCCGCAAGAAGCTCCCAGCCTTGGGACTCAGTCTGCAGGAGTGTGTGTGTGTGTGTGTGCACGTGTATACACGTGTGCGCATGCATATGTGCACACGTGCACAGCCCCTGATCCTTTTCTGCCAGAACCTGGTGGGAAGAGGTGGCTGGGGGAGAGGATTGGGCCCAAAGCAGGCAGAGCTGGGAAGCCTGGAACTGCAGTAGATTTAGGCTAATCTGTGGCTGTGCTCTGGGAGGGTCTCCCAAGCCCTGCAGGCTGAGTGAGAAGGCTGTACTCCAGAGAAGAAACCTTAGGCCTCTGGTCTCTGCTCCTGTAAAGTCTGGGTGGTCATCATTGGTCTTTATGGAGCTCAACGTGCTGTAAAAAGCTACCAGGCGTCCTGCAATAAAGCTTCACAGAACAGTAATGTGGTCTCTGGTGGCAGATTGTGGATCCCTCTGAGCTCCAGGGAACAGATAAGAAAATAGTTGGGGTTTTCTTTGCGTACTGCCCTGGAGGCACAAGCCACTGTCCCCTTCCTGCCCCCAGGATGCCTTGCACAGGTCTCATGTAGGTATGAGCCGGTCCTGCGCAGAGGCCGGTCAGCTTAATGCCTCCGTTGCCCAGGTCAGCATGCGCTCTCCTCTGCTGAGCTTCCAGATCCACCACCGTGCACTTAGGGTGCTCCCTTCCCCAGCCCATGGGGTCTGAGCCCAGGAGGGGCAGAACCTGCTCTCCTTCCTTACCTGGTGACCTCTCTGAGCAGTGAGAGCTCATTAGGATACTGCTTGGGGCCCTCTTCACTCTGTGGGTTCCTGACAAGGGTGGGATCTGACTTGATCCTCCCCAACCTCCTCAGCTCCCATGCCCAGTGGTCCACCTGTCATCCTCCAGCTGCTGGGGTCCCCTGATCTAGTGAGCATCCCCTTGAGAGCAGGAGAGCACAGCTGTCTATCTTCCCTGGGTCTTCTCACCCCACAGAAAGTTCACGTCTCTTGTCCGTGCCACACGGAGGCTTCAGAGTGTATCGTATCACTCGGCCTCTGGCCACCCAGCTGTCTGCCCAGATCTCACCTCCTCTCCCAGGAAGGTGCTGAGCAGACCTCTGAGGTGAGGTACCTGGCTACCCTGCTGGCTGGCGCCAGTGCCGCCTGTGTAGGGATTTCCCTGGATGACCACAGCACCTTCCCTGTGACTGCTGCAGCTACCTGTCCACATTGTCCATATCAATCCATTTACCCATCCCTTTATCACCCACATACCTACATATCCATCCATCTGCATCTACTCATCTACCCATCCATCCAGTCCACCAGCCATTTTCCATCACTTCATCTACCCATCCACTTATCTATACATCCATCCTTCCATCCAAACATCCATCTGTCTGTCCATCCACCTGTATATTCATCCCTGTGCCTGTCCACCCACTCACCCAGCACCCATCAATCCACTCAGCATCAGTTCAACCACCCGTTCTCCATCATCCATCCATTCATCCTTTACTCCTTCACCAGGCTCTGTTCTTGACCTGTTCCTGCCTACTCTTCTTCTCTCGGCTTCTGCTCTGTCGGGCTGGGCAATGGGGCAGTATAGAAAGGAGTAATGAGGTTAGGGTGCATTGGGATGGTCCAGGCCCTTGTTGTTCCTGACCTGGGTGTATGGTATTTGGTCATTTAGGACTCTGTCCTCCACCTTTCATCCCAGTCAGCAGTTCTGGATGCTCTGCTATGCTGGTGAGGGAGGGGTCCAGCCTAGAGTACGTTCGGGCTTGGGACGAGGCAGGTGCCTTCCTCGCTCCTGCCCTCCATCTTGAAGGGCAGGCAGCTTCTCCTTCCTGTGGCACCCTTCATAAATCTTCTACATCCTTTTCAGAAGAATAAACTTAATTCCTATTGCTTTAAACTTTGTTTATTTTTTACTGGCCACTTCCTCATCTTACTTTATTCTTATGTGAAACAGGGTTTTGTTTTAACAATTAGGTTATGGGTCTTGGTTCATGAAGCCTTGTTTCAGACCTCTGAGGCTCTCTCTGATGAAGAACCAGGTGCTTTACTTGGCCCTCCTTGGCGTCTTTCTTTAACTCTGCCATGGGCTCCGAGGACTCAGACAGGATCGGATACTGCCTGGCTCCCAGGGGCTTCCTGTTGCCTTCAAGAGCCAGCTAGGAAACGGGAGGGCTGCATTATTGGATAGGTTGAGTGTCAGCCAGGCAAAAAGTGGTAAGAGGAGCCGGGCATGTTGGCACACGCCTTTAATCCCAGGTAGAGGTAGGAGGATCGCCGTGAGTTCGAGGTCACCCTGAGACTACATAGTGAACTCTAGGTCAGCCTGGGCTAGAGTGAGACCCCACCTCAAACCCCTTCCCCCCAAAAAAAGGGTGGTAAAAGGCATAGGGTGCCGGTGGGCTGGGGAGCAGTGGGAGGCTGGCGGGCAGCACATACTGTAGGCCTAGTGTGTGCACATCCAGGCCTCAGCAAGCTGCACTGTGGGGTGGGGCTGCGGTGAGGTGAATTCCTAGTGGGCACCCAAGGAGAGTGATTGTGACACTTCTAAGGAGCTGTTGTCATTGCCTTTGTGGTGCTGGGACAAAACACCCAGCCAAAAGCAGCTGACGGGAGGAAAGGGTTTCTTTCGGTTTACAGTCTTGAGGGGAAGCTCATGATGGCGGGGGAAGATGGTGGAGCGGAGGCTGGACATCCCTCCTGCCACAGCAGGTGGACAACAGCAAGAGGAGAGAGAGCTGAGCTAGCTCTGGCAAACGGGGAGCTGATAAACCTCAGGGTCTGTCCCCGAGGGACATCTCCTCCAGCAAGGCTCCCCCAGCTGGGGACCAAGCATCCAAAACACATGAGTGTATTATGGGGGACATCTGCTTCACACTACCCCAGCATCTTTGGGAAACCTCTCAGGCCTATTTCCTGCCTTCTGTACCTTTAATTTAAAGTCCTAACTAGCTATGATTTGGGATTTTGTTTTGTGCTTTTTGAGTCAGGGTTTTGTAGCTTGGGTTGGGCTCAGACTCACTATGTAGTCCAGGATGACTTTGGATTCTTTTTATTTTATTTTATTTTTTTGTTTTTTTGAGGTAGGGTCTCACACTAGCCCAGGCTGACCTGGAATTCACTATGGAGTCTCAGGGTGGCCTCGAACTCACAGCAGTCCTCCTACCTCTGCCTCCCGAGTGCTGGGATTGAAGGTGTGTTCCACCATGTCCGGTGCAATTTTGGATTCTTGATCCTCCTGCCTCTACCTCCCAAATGCTGGGATTACAAACATGTGCCACCATGAGCAGTAAAAACATGCTACTGATTTTTTTCTTGAGAGAGAGTCTTGCTTTGTAGCCCAGAATCACTGCACCCTGCCCGCCTCAGCACTCAGCGCTGGGACTGCAAGCATGACCACCGCACAGGATGCTGGGTTTCCTTTAAGTCCCCGGGCTTCCCCTATTTGTGCGCATACACCTCTGTCCCGCCACGGCCTGGGCCTTGGTAGAGCAAAGGCAGCCCAGGCGGTATGTGAATGAGTGGGCATAGCTGCATGCCATTAAATCTATCTGTGGACATTGAAATTGGAAATTCACATAACTTTCACAGGTCACGAAACACAGTTCTTCCCTTGATTTCCTCCCCCCACCCAACCATTAAAAAATTTCTAAAACTATTCTTAGTTTGCTGGGATATAAAATGAGTGGTGGTAGTGGTGGATGTCACTTGAGGGTTAGGTGTGTCCATTGGGGAGGAGGGTTTTGGTGAGGAGGCCAGCCTTCCTCAGGCTGAAGGCTTTGGGCAAGCTTGAGACCATGGCCAGGTTTTCTTTTCTGTGAAGCTGGTATTGAGGTGGGTGGTATAAAGCAATAATTCTTCCTGTAGGGAACCGTGCCTACCCTCCCCAAAGTGGCGTAAGGGGTTGAAAGGGGGAGATTGGAGAACAGGCTTACCAAAGAGAGGCCAGTTACCAAGTTGCAGCCAGAAACTAAGATGCCCAGGTCAAAGTTGTGGGGAAAGTAGTGGATCGGCGGTGATGAAGCCAGCCAGAGAAAGGTTCCCAACCCTGTCCAGAGTGGACGGCAGTGCACAAGAGAAGGGCATCCTGGCGGCGGCCAGTGTGGTCGTCACCCCTGCAAATCTTACATCATCTGGGTCCAGGCACTTCTGAGCCCCAAGGACACAGCAGCAGACAAGCAAGGCCCCGCTGCACAGGGAAGAAAGCCAGTGCAGACAGAAACACAAAGAAAATGGCCCAGGTGTTGGCGGATGTGAAGAAGGAAAGCGAAACAACTGGCCAAAACAGGAACCTCAGCTTCCACCTCTGCTCAGGCGGCACTGACGGCCCTCAGTGAGTGCCAGCGGGACCACTTTGCAGGCCCAGCCAGGACTTTGCAGCCTGTGAGAACGCGCGACTTCCAAGTGATCCAGCGTGCTAGACCCTGGCGGGGCAGGACTCAGCCACTGTTGCTGGGCCCTCAGCCCCGGTATCTCTCGACACTGTTGTCTTCCCTCCTGCCTTGCACCGACCAGGCCTGTCACCAGAGTCCTCACGTTGCTGCCTTTGATAAGGCTCACCATCTGCAGTTCCTTCTGCGGCTCGTGCCAAACTTGCATCTGACAAGCGCTCAGACGCTTGGAGACGTACCTCCGGTGGGCGTGAGCTCTGTGCCAGGTTTGCGACTTGCAGCTCTCCACGCTGGGGACACATATGGGTGACTGTGGGCTTGTAAAGTGAGGCATTGCTCTTGTCCTCCTCTGCATTCCCAGAAGAGGTGGCAGGATTTGGTGACAGTCAGGCTGCTGTGGTTTTCCTTGGCCACAGGAGCCATTGCTCCGGGGTTGGGGCTCCATCATTAGACCCAGTGGCAGAGTGGAAGACACATAGACTCATGGTGCCAGCATCGTTGAGTCATCTAGGAGATGGGGATCGTGCTGGCCCATTTGCTGTGCTATTAGAAGAGGGCCGGAGGGGGGGGGGGTGGGAATTTAGTATGGGGTTTCTCACAAATAGTCAGTGACCTGTGTTGGTCGTCATGATCACATTGATGGCAAGTGAATGTTATGGTGACCCCATCCTGGGTTGGTCTTGTGCTGCTGGAGCCCTGGTCTGCTAGAGGATGCTTTTGCAGACAGACCACAGGGTTTCCTCAGCCTGTGGCTTCTTTGCCAAGTGGGTGGGCAGGGGAAGGAAGCAGATCTGGCCATTCATTCCAGCAAATAATTCTCAAGCATGCATGTTGTGCCCATGTTGCTCTAGACTGTGGGGGGGCTAACAAGGAGCAAAGTGCTGTGGTGGAGCCAACAATGAGAGAGTGGGGAGCGCAGACAGGCCCTGGTCCTGTTAGCTGCTGAGGAGTCCCCTCTCTGCCGGTGCTCAGGGAAGGCCCGTCTGATCCGGTGACATTGAAGCCATGTCCTGACTGAAGGGAAGTTGGGAGCTAGAGCAGCATGGACGTGGGGGAGGCAGAGTAGCAGGGGACACTGGGGAGAAGGCAGAGGCTGCAGGAGCCCAAGGGAACGGGGACTTGAAAGCTAAGTCAGAAAGAAAGCATGCCAGATGCCTATGGGGACAGCAAGGTGAGGATGAGGAGTAGCAGTTGGGTCTAGTGACTTTGGTCACACAGACAGGAGTAATTCTGTGCAGTGGTAAGGGTAGAAGTGACTGAGGCAATTTTGAGAGATGACATAGCATTTCTACTAAAGGACTCGAGACTGGGGAGGAGGCAGGCAAGGACAGAGGAAGGAGGCCGGAAGTGACTTCTGTGGGAACGCCATCCTCCCCACAAGCTCCTCAGGACAGACAGCGAAGACAGCCATCCCAAAGGGGCTCCCTTGCCTAGTGGCCAGGCTTGATGAGCCTAAGACAGCACGTGGGCATGCTGGGAACGTGTCAGGACAGAAGGAGCCCGCCCATCGTCTGCTGGTTCTGCCCTCCTCCGGGTTCTGTCTACTCCAGGCTCCCACGGCTGTTCTTGGCTTCAATCAGTACCTGATAGAGAGTCAGACACTCCAGCATCCAGTCTTTCCACTTCCGCCTCCCTCTCCAGTCACATCTCCTGTCTTACACTCTGTCACCTCTTGTCCCCATTCTGCTCGCCCAGTTACCCCTGTTGAGTCAGATGCGCCCTCCTGCAGGAGGCCTCCCAGACCACAGTGACTGTAAGTGTTTATATTCCTCTCTGAGTGCCAGTTCCCCACACCCCGTGTGTGTGTGTGTGTGTGTGAGAGAGAGAGAGAGAGAGAGAGAGAGAGATTCGCATGTGTGTGCCCATACAGCACCTCATGTGCTTGTCTGCACTGAGTAGGCTCCCCTGCTGTGGCAGGAGCAAAATTTCAGGTGTCCCGCTCCATCACTCTTCTGCCCATTCTTATGTGAGCCAGAGTCTCTTAAGGATCCCGTTGCTTGGCATTTTTTCACAAGCTCCAGCTGTTTCTGTGGGTCCCCAGAATCGACCATTCTTGCGGAAGAAATGCTGTAACTGCTGAGCCATCTCTCCAACCCCCTTGCCTGACTCTTACTCCCGCACTGTTTGGTTAAAGGTGTGGTCACATATCTGGGTCTCCCTGCACGGGATGTGGCGAAAAGGTAAACTCCCTGGAAGGCAGCACCCTGCTGTCCAGCGGTGGCTGTGGAATTACTTATGAAAACTGCCCAAAACTCTCAGTTTCCATCACAGACGTGGTGGGTGGGAGCATTCACTCCCGGGGCTCCTGCTCACACGAGCCCTGATAGACGCCCTTCATGAAGACTCAGCTCCCCTCCCTTACATCTTCTCAGAGCCATGCCAAACACCTCATATTCTTCTTTTTTTTTTTTTCTTCAAGGTAGGGTATCACTCTAGCTCAGGCTGACCTGGAATTCACTATGTAGTTTCAGGGTGGCCTCGAACTCACAGCAATCCTTCTACCTCTACCTCCCAAGTACTGGGGTTAAAGGCGTGCGCTACCATGCCTGGCTCAAACACCTCCTATTCTTTGCCCACTATATCTCATATATTTGGGAAAGGTCTCTACAAAACTTTTGCTTGGTATCTTTAAAAAAAAATGAGAGGAATTGAAATATACAGTCATTTCCCAGCTCGCAGTAAAAATAGGTTGCATATGGCTGTGAAAAACAAAAATCGTACAAGTCCAGCTATGCCAGAACTGTAGTTTTTAAAGCATCAATTAACAAAAAAGATTTTTCATATGGCCCTAAAAGGGAATGAATTGTGTATGAGACTTACTGTTTTACATTAGAAAGAGTTATTTTTTTTAACTTACTAAGACCATTTACTGAGAAAATTGCCTTGAAAACATTCAATAAATGCAAAGTGTTCTTTTTACTCCAAAGACATGTCATTTTGCAATGTGCACCACTGAGAATCTCTGGAAACATTTTGTTTTACAAGAAGTATTAAAAACTTTCACATTTTTATTACCATTTGGGTTTTCAACCCTGGATCTTTTGACTTTCCTGAAATCACTTTTTCTATGTAGGTTTCCAGAAATATGAAGATCATTATCAAAGCCTTTAAGCTCATTGATGTTAACAACACTGGCCTGGTGCAGCCGCAGGAACTGAGGCGGATTCTGGAAGCCTTCTGCTCGAAGATGAGTGATGAGGAGTACGAGAAGTGAGTGAGTTGGGAGAGGGTGTGGTGTGCCCTCCTGAGCCAAGCTCACACGAAGCTGGAAGATGTTGGGTCCCCCTTCCATCTTTACCCTCCCCGCATTTTGGGGCATTTTTCCTGGGTTCCTGAGGCCATAAATTCTCAAATATGGGATCTAATGGTTCTCATTCCTTGGGAGCCCTGGGATGGGTGTGGTCATGAACATGCCAAGTTGGACACCATTGTTACTGCCTACTCCATCAGCTGGTGCCTTTCTTTCTGGCTTGACATAGTGCCCCGGTGTTCCCGTCTTTCCAGTTTCCAGCGTGTTTGACTTGAGGCATGGGGTGGGGGGAGAAGAATCAAGGCTTTCGATGGCCTCGCCCTCCCCATAGAGTAGAGCGCTTGGAGGACTGTGCTGCGGGCCGCCGTTGTGGTGGAGGGTGGGGCTTATGCGGGACAGGTCCGGACTCAGGACTGTGTGCGTGGGGTGTATGTGCCGCCTGTGAACTCGGGACCATTTAGAAAAGGCCAGACACTTGGCTCCCACTTGACGCCTGAGTTCTGAGTTGAAGCCGCTGGAGGAGGCCTTGTTGAGTTTTTTATGACATGCCAGCTGAGAGGATGCCCTTCTTCCTGCCCTCTTCAGCCACCTTGATAAACATGGCAGCCACCCTTGGCCACAGTTCTGCTCTCAGGGTCTCAGTACATGGCTCACCAGTCCAATACTATTAAGTGGAAGATCCAAGAAACAGATGATACATACATTTAAAATTTTTATTTTATTTTTGGGTGAGAGAGAATTGGCGTGCCAGGGCCTGTAGCTGCTACATTCAAACTCAAGATGTGTGTGCCTTAATGGCTGACCAATCTCTCCTGCCCTATCTTTTGTAATATTTTATTTATTTATTTATTTGATGGAGAAAGAGGGGGGGGAGAGAGAGAGAACGGGTGCGCCAGGGCCACCAGTCACTGCAAACGAACTCCAGCAGTGTGCGCCCCCTTGTGCATCTGGCTAACGTGGGTCCTGGGGAATTGAACCTGGGTCCTTTGGCTTTGCAGGCAAGCACCTTAACTGCTAAGCCATCCCTGCAGCCCTTTTTAAAAGATATTTTATTTTTATTTATTTATTTACTGCCCTATCTTTTTAAGTCGCTAGTTAGTGTCATCTAAGTTCTGGTCACATGTCCTCTGTGTTTCCTTGCCCTGGGGCCCACTTCTTTCCTGCTGCAGCAGTGACCTTGTCTTTGAGATCTGTCAGGAGCTGCAGTGACCCTCCGGGCAGTAGTGAATAACTCCAGGGCAATGGGAAATTCTTAGCCTCTGGGTGAAATAATAAAGGCTCATGACTTTGGAAATGGCCTGGAGGGAGCAACTGCCCCCTTAACCATATGGGACACCAGCCAAGTCCCACAGTGAGTGGGACTGAAACTATGGATGACATTGAACCATATGTATGTGTAATAAACCACACCAAGTACCCACTGTGTGTGTGTGTATGTGTGTGTGTGTGTGTGTGACAGAGAGAGAGAAAGAGAGATTTCTCATATATGCATGCATCTTACAATACTTAATTTACAGAGATTAGAAAGAGATTAACAAGAATAACTAATAATAAAATATAAAAATTAAAATAGAGTACTACGCATGATAAGTTATTTAAAATGTATGTATCAGGCTGAAGAGATGGCTTAGCGGGTAAGGAGCTTGCCTGCAAAGCCTAGTGACAAGGGTTTAATTCCCCAGTACCCACATAAAGCAAGATACACAAAGTGGTGCATACATCTAGAGTTTGTTTGCAGCAGCTAGAGGCCCTGCTGTGGCCATTCTCTCCTCTCCCTTTCTGTCTGTCTCTCTGCTTGCAAATAAAGAATTTTTTTTAAAAAAAAGATAGTTCCCACCCTTTTGAACATTTTCTTTTCTTTTTTTCCTCTTTATAACCTACCTCACAATATAAAAGACATAATAGAGTTTTAATTTTTACATCCTTTCTGCCTGGGAAAGTGTCCAGTGTAAGATCCAAACAAAACAGATTAAATAATTTTGTGCGGGCAATTACAGCCCAGAGGCAGCACGCTCCTAAAACAGCGATCAAAAAACAAAGCCGTGTTTTATTTGACAATAAACCTTGTGTTTGGCACAGCAGTCTCCAGCCTAGTAAATCTATAAAAAAAAAAAATGTTCCTGTCTGTTTTCCCATCTCTTAAGTATTGAATAATAAAGAACCCACAAATTTTTATTTGAGATTTCTTTTAAGCCTCAAAAACAATGCTGTTTTCACGCCAGGGCTGGAGAAACTTCCCATAATAGAGTTGCTTCCTGCGGACCGAAACGCAGAGGATCAAAAGGAGGCCAGTTCCCTAGCTGCTTTCATGTTTTCCTTATCGACGCTCAAGAAGACACCGTCTGGGGAGCTGCTTCCATGTTAACTGTGACTTTTTCATTTTGGAGCTGGAAGCCCAGTGCGTTCTGAATACTTTAATCTCGAGGCTTTCTGTTTAAGATCCATGTCGGGCTCCTGGTGTGATGGAAATGGCCAGGCTTTGAAGCCACGCACACGTGGGATCAGGACATCAGGATGTTACCGGGTCCCGCAAGACTCGGTTTTCTCCTGGTGAAGTGGGTGACGAGGCGCACTGCACCAGGTGGGGGTGAAGATGTGTCTGTCACAGCATGTGTGGCATGCCTGTGAAGTGCCTGCCTACCGTAGGTGCTCTTTCATGGCATCATTGCTCTTGTGATCCCAGAGTCGTGGCTCTTCTTGGGCTGGGAAGCCCCATCCAGCCCACACAAAGCACAGCCTAGGGATGGAATCTGCCCACACCCATCCAGGCTAAGGTCTCTGTGAAGTCCGTTATATGACCAGCCTTGTAAACAAACAGACCTCTGAGGGTGAGCCTGCTGCCCGAATCTTTGACTGCCTTGAAGGTTCTTTCCAGGTGGCGATGCTGACAAAAATTCATGGGCTCGATGCATTTACCCCTTCTCCCTAAGTCTGGCCTCCTGCTGCTTCTGCAGGCTGTGAGCTTCCCTGCCCAGAGCTTGGTCCCTGGGATGATGGCCCCGCGGTCACATCTTCGGAGCGCTCCCATCTCCGTCCTTCTGTAAAGCATCTCCAGGCCTTGTTTCCTCTGTGCGGTGCTGAGCTTCCCTCTGAGGGCTTTTCGGCAGACACAGCGGCACAGGGCTCCACCTGTCCTCTACGAGTGTGGACAGGTCCCTGAGGGCAGGCACGCAGGGACTTAGCACTAGCCACAGTTCTTCTGTGAGCAGAGCCCAGGTCACTACGGAGCCTCTCAGCAGCGCCTGGCTGTGCAGGAGCAGCGCACTGGCCCGCACTTCTCTGGGCTCAGGACTCAAGAAAGGACTGGCAGATGCTTCTTCTGGGGCTAAAGCTGACAGCCCGCTTCCACAGTGTCAGGCAGAAGAGAAAAGCTGGACTGTGGAGAGAGTTACTTTGTTAACATCTGGCAGCTGTCATCTCCCAAGATAATTTTTTCTTATTAGAACAATAGGCAGGCTTCATCACGGTGGGAGATAGGTATGCACTGAAAGTGAATAAATGACACTATATTCTCTTAAACCTGGAAAAAAACAAATACTTTAAGTAATAATCACTAAATTTTTAGAAAGCATGAAATTAGATAATTATAGAAACTAACACATATGGAGATAATATAACCAAACATTTAAAAACTGTGAATTTTTTAGAAATGTAATAAACCAGAATTATCTAGAAAAACACTTAATGGCAGATCGGAATAATGGAAAATCCGTTTAAAGGATCAAAACATTCTATTTATCTCAATATATTTTAGGGATAGCCAGGTGGTTTATGTATTTTAAAATGAGTTCTGAGTGGGGCCCATGGCCACAATCCCAGCATTCAGGAGGTAGCTGAGGCAGGAGGATAGCAACTTCAAGGCCAGTCTGGGCTACGTAGCAAGACTGTATATCAAAATAACCAAAAAGTTTCTCTGCCAGGCGTAGTGGCACACACCCTTAATGACAGCACTCCAGAGGCTGAGGCTGGAGGACTTTTGTGGGTTCCAGGTCAGCCTCAAGCAAAACAAGTTCTTATTCTATGGAAGCACCACCAGTGGTCTGAGGGCTGCTTTTGCCATTTGCCATTTTGAAACTGTGTGTACCCTCTGGGGGCCGGTTTCCTCTAGCGAAGTGATGAACTGCTGTCATTAAGAGAGCAGCTGTGAGCCATCGTCTTCCCCTCAAGCTCTGAGGTCCATGGCTGTGGAAAAGTTTTGCTAAATGGCTCACTGCCCAGGTCCCTGTCCCCCTGCTTCTTACAGGAAGGTGGCACTGCCTCTGTTGTCTGGTGGGGAGATGGCTGCCTGGGCCTTGGGTCCCTGGATTCCACCCCCTTCCCACCTCTGTGGAAGGTGTGGCCGGGCCTTCTTCAGAAGGGCCTGGATGTTGCATCTTACTCTCTCTGTGCACCTCTGTGCGGGTGAAGAAGCGGTCTCTTTCCAAGCATCTGCGTTTTAAAATGTGACAGTAATATCTCCAGGTTTACATTGTCAAGGGCATATTGCTCAGTGGAGAAAAGATCTTATTGCGCACATCTAAGAACAGAACTCAGAAGCCAAGTAAACCCGGATGCAAGTAGTGCATGCGTCTGTAATCCCAGGCACCAGAAGCTCGTGCGCTGGCTCAGCTGTTGTTCCCAGCTGTGAGCGACAGAAGTGACCCTGTCTCGCGATACCGCGAGGTTTCCCTGACCTCCACAGACGCACTCTGTCACGCACATGCCGTCCCCACCAAATACATCCATATACCACACACACACACACACACACACACACACACAGTAGTGCCAGCCTCAGGATAAAGGACACCTTAGGAACAAACGTGCTTCCTTTCAGATTTGCCATACCCCACAAGTGGTTTCTAAAGAGCATCTGTGTTTCAGGTTTTGCAAACACTACAACATTGATGAGGGCACTGCGGTGGACTACAATATGTTCTTGAAGAACCTTGGCATAAGCAATGACATCAACTGTCGATATGTAATGGTACAGCCAGGTAAGGACTTCCTCAGTACATGGCTCGAGCTTTCGGTCCTTCCTCTCCTGAGGGTCTTTCCCAAGGAAACATGTTCAGTTGTGGCAAATGCATTTGCTATGAAGACGTCATGGCGCCACTCTGTAACAAACATCTGTGGGCTGGAGAGATGGCTTAGCAGGCACTTGTCTGCAAAGCCCAAGGACCCAGGTTTGATTCCCCAGCATCCACATAGCCCAGATGCATAAGGTGGCGCATGTGTCTGGAATTCATTTGCAGTGGCTAGAGGCCCTGGCATGCCCATTTTTCTCTGTCTCTCTCCTCTCTCGCATGCATGTGCTTGCAAATAAATAAATAATAAAAATCTTAAAAAGCAACATCTATGTGGTGAACAAAAGGGTTGAGACATCATGAACATCACATGGCAGCGTAGGAAGCTGGGAACAATGATTTCCATAGAATTAATGCCAACATAGACCATATGTGTAGACTCAGCACAGCCAGGAAATGTCTCCACAGCTCAGATTGTCATTGACTGAAATGTCTCTGGGTGCTTAAATGTGTCTGGGTGCTACTTAGCCTTCTTTCTGCTGCTTCTGAATTTCAAAGACTTGGTTCGCTTGTTTTTTGAGACATAGTCTCACCCTAACCCAGGCTGACTTAAAACTCACTCTGTAGTCTAAACTGACCTCAAAATTATGGAGATTCTCCTGCATCAGCCTCCTGAGTGCTGGGATGAGAGGTGTGAGCAGCCACACCCAGCTCATCGCCAAGAGTTTCGATGGTGAAATGTATTCCTTTAATGGGGAACCTCAACAGAGTTGAGCCGTATACAGCTGTAGTAAACACAGAAGCTGGGGGTACGTAGATGCATGCCCTTGAGTTAGGGAGCTTTTCCACCCAATAGTAGTTTTTAAAAAAAATATTTATTCATTTATTTATGAGCAGAGAGAAAGTGATAGAGAGACAGAGACCAACAGATAGACAGACAGAGATTAGGCACACCAGGGCCTCTTGCCACTGCAAATGAACTCTAGATGTATATGCCACTTTGTGCATCTGGCTGTACATGGATACTTGAGGAATCAGACCCAGAGCCAGCAGGCCTTGCATGCAAGTGCCTTTAACTGCTCAGCCATCTCCCCACCCCTGTGATAGGGTTTTTTTTTTTTTTTTTTCAAAGTAGGATCTCGCGCTAACCCTGGCTGACTTGGAATGCACTATGTGTTCTCAGGCTGGACTCAAACTCACAATGAATCCCTTTTTCTTTTCAACTTGTCTCTCTTCTGTATTGATGTCATGATTTTTTCCCTCCTATTATTACACAGGTCTTGTGTAAGTAGAACCAGCCACTGTGAGGTCATGAATATCTAGGCCACTTTATGCGTGGAAGACAGTATTGCAAAGTACTTGTTTCGGGGCGAGCTCAGCCCTGTTGTTTGAGGAGAATGTATGAATAATGTAACTGGACATTCTTCCTGGCTTCCACTCATCTTCCTGGCCTTTAGTGGGGTTTCTCCTTAGTGGTCCCCTGCCTCGGGGTTTACCACCCGTGACTGGCACTGTCTCCTTCAGCTCAGTTCACTTCAGCAAACATGAGTGCTAACAGTGATGGCCGGCTCTGCCTTAGCAGCAAGTGGAGGCGCAGCAGATTCGGGTTCCAGCCTGCTTTTGCGTGCGGGAGACCCGGGACTCTGCTTGTAAAAGACAGCCGTGCCTGGCACTGTGTCACTTCTTTTCCCGTTCCCTGCAAGTCTTGAAGCCAGGACCCGCACAGACAAGTAAGATCCTGAAATGATCCACCGAGCCAGTCCCAGAATAACTACTGCCAGACTCGTTCCTGGCGTGTCCCTGTGATTATATATAGGGAAAGGCAAGATAGGGACAAAGAAATTCTCATGTAAAAATGAGTTCATGGAGATGCTATTTTATATAACTGTTTACTCTCAATCAAGAGTATCAGAAGAATAGAAAATACAGTGCGACTCAAGGAAACAAAGCGAGTAGGAGTCAGGTGGCTTTGTTAACACTGTTAGGGGTGACTGAGCCCCTGAAAGGAAAAAGGCAGGAAGGTCTGCACTTGCTAGTGATCAAAGGATGACAGGACTTCTTATCTCTTGCCTAGTTCCCTAGACCCTGTTTTTCCATACCTGAGCCCCTTCCTGGCAGGTAGGTCTTTTTCTAGAATCCTGACATTGTGGTTGGTCAAGCTTAGACCCCAGAACTTGGCGTCGTGGCTGGCCTCTTCCTGAGCCAGCCTCTAGCCCAGGCCAACCAGCTCTGTCTCTGTGGCTCATCTGAACCAGAAGGTGACACCCACCACCGTAAGGTTATAAATACATCTTACCGGGGAGGGCAAGCTCTCTCTCTCTTTCTCTGAGCTGTTTGACCACTGGGGAACCTCAGCTTCTGGTGAGTTTCTCTCCCCATCTTGGCCTGGCTGGGCTGAGGCGAGGGGAGATTCCCCGAGCCCCTACTTTCCACACAGGCTCTTTAGCCCTCCTGCCCTCCACGTGGCAGCAGCTCTCTGGACTCTCTTTTCTTTTTAAATATTTTATTCACTTTTATTTATTTATTTGAGAGTGACAGACAGAGAGAGAAAGAGGCAGAGAAAGAGAGAGAGAGAGAATGGGTGTGCCAGGGCCTCCAGCCACTGCAAATGAACTCCAGATGTGTGCACCCCCTTGTGCATCTGGCTAACGTGGGTCCTGGGGAATTGAGCCTCGAACCGGGGTCCTTAGGCTTCACAGGCATGCGCTTAACCATTAAGCTATCTCTCCAGCCCTCTGTACTCTTTTCTGACTCCTCCACAGTTTCTCCAGGCCAAGCATGTGGGCTCTCAGGCCACGTGGGTGTATTCATTTTCCTTCCCTTGGTTCTGTACTTCCTTAAATATAATAATAAAATATAATAATTTAATAATTATTCCTTCTCAGTCTTATTCAGTTCTTTGGTTAAAATTAGACATGAACTCAGGGTTTGGGGTTCAAGGACCTTCCTGAACCCCTAATGCCCCGTTTCAAATGGATACAGCTTGACTAGATAGAATATGCAATACAAAAGGTTACACTTTTTCTTTTCAGAATGTCACACACTCTGAACCCTGGACTATGTCTGCTGGTGGAGAAATCTCAGGCTTAATGCTTAATGTTGTGCTTCTTGGTGTTTTGTAACAGGGTGCTCAGGCATCAGGAAAATCCTTGAACCCCAAACCCTAGGTTCATTTCTAATTTTAATCAAAGAATTAAAAAAAAGACTGAGAAGGATAATTATTAAATTATTACATTTATTGAGGGAAGTCCAGAGCCAAGGAAAGGCACCCGTGTGGCTTGAGATCCCGCCTGGAGGGCCTGGGAAGAATGTGGAAAGAGGAGAGAAAAGAAAGTTCAAAGAGCTCCTGCTGTGTGGAGCTGGAGGTGGTGAGGAGCCTGTGTAGAGAGTAAGGGCTGGGTGGAGGGCAGTTGGGCCAAGGCAAGGAAGAGCTCACCAGCAGCCGGAAGCTCAGGAGGGGTCAGGCAGCACAGAGAGGGTGTCCTCCCCTAGCAAATGTATAAACTTATGGTGGTGGGCCCTGCCTTCTGGCTCAGGTGAACCAGAGGGACAGCTGGTTGGTTAGGGATAGGGGCAGTCTCAGGAAGAGGCTAGCCGTGACACTAAGTTCCAGGGGCTGAACTTGACCAACCACAATGTTTAAATCCTAGGAAAGACCTCCCTCCCAGGAGGGGCCCAGGTTGCTTGTGGAAAAACAGGTCTAGGTAAGAGAGAAGACTTCTAGCAAGTATGGACCATCCCGAGTGCCTAGTCAAGAAACTAGCTAACTGCCTGCTGTGGAGCCCCAGCAGCTCAGCCTTCTCTGGCCATGTAGAGAACATGTTCCCTCTGAATTGTCGAAGCGCGCCTGGGCATGTCGCAGAGTGTGCTCTCCACAGCATTTCACCTGAGCACAGGGCATTGGCAAGTTCAGTTCTTCAAGGTTTCCTTTATATCTGTAAATAAAGCTTGCACTTTCAAGATTTTTAACGTGAAGGGTACAAATTATCCTTTATTTCTCATTGTGTACGTGCATGTGGAGGAGACCAGCCGTGGGCTCTGTCCCTCTAGGATGCAGTCCATCTTCTCTGAGACAGGATCTCTTGTTTGTCTGGCGCTCACCAACTAGGCTAGGCTGGCCAGAGATCCTCCTGTCCACCTCCCCAGTGTGAGGATCGCAAATGTGGATTTTTAGGGATTATGAGGATCCAATTCAGGTCCTCATGCCTGCAAGGCAGACACTTCACCACCTGAGCATCTCCCAAGCCCTGCTGGTCATGGGTTTGGGTTTGTTCATATTTTGCCCAGGGTTTGTAATTGTTATCTACTCACAGCCATGGGTTAATATGAGCTACTCCAGAAAACTCTGGCTGTTCACATGAACTGTTTTGTAACTGTGGCAGTTGATACTGACTGTCAACTTGCCAGTCGTAGGATTACTTGTGAGGGATTACCTAGATTAGGTTAGCCTCTGGACAAGTCTGTGAGGGATTGTCTTGATTAGGTTAGCTGAAGACCTGGGTCCTGACTGTATGAAAGGAGCGAGCTGGCTGAGCTCAGCCTTCACTGCTCTGTGCATGTGACCAGCTCCACTTCAGGCTCCTGCTTCCCCGCCTTCCCCGCCTTCCCCGCCTTCCCCGCGATGAGGAACTGTGTCCTGGAACTGTAGGCTGAAATAAACCCTTCCCTTATTAAACTAACTTTTGTCAGGTGTTTTGTCCCAGCAGTGAGATAGTAACTAACATATTAATTTTTAGTTATTTTGCTTTTGCCAATTTTATTAGGTATTTTAAGAAGTGAGTTCTGTAACAGTTTGAATTGTACCATGGAAACCATCCCCCTCTCCTTTTTTTTTTTTTTTTTTTGGAGGTAGAGTCTCACTGTAGTCCAGGCTGACCTGCAATTCATTATGTAGTCTCAGGGTGGCCTGGAACTCATGGCGATCCCCCTACCTCTGCCTTGAGTGCTGGGATTAAAGGTGTGTGCCACCATGCCCGGCTTCCCCCACCCCCATCAACCATTTACAGCAGACGTTTTTATTGATGATGTATAAAAGAATGGTGCATCTCACAGTCAAAGGCATCTTTGAGTTGGTCCACCGTCAGCTGTCCCCACTTATCCTACTGCATGTCCCTCTCCCCTCCCCTGCAACAATGTAAGTTCCTGTTGTTGCCTCTGTCTGGCATCCCGAGTTTACAATACAGGCCTCTACAGTCTGTCTTCCATGTCCCAGTCACAGAGATCACCTGGAAAAACGCATGCCTGTCATCCCAGTGAATACCTATTCTGTAATGTTTACAGCTGGATTCAGGTCCTTCAGTCAGAGGCACAACTTTTGTTTTATTTATTTATTTATTTGAGATAGAGAGAGAATGAGTACACCACAGCCTCTTTCCTCTGCAAACTCCAGGTGCGTGACCACTTTGTGCATCTGACTTTACATGGTACTGGGGAATTAAACCTGTGACCACAGGCTTTGCAAGCAAGTGCCTTTACAGCTGAGCCATCGCCCCAGCCCAGAGGCACAACCTTTTGTGTGTGTTCTAAATTAACCAGATGGCAGTCAGGGCTCCAAGCATGTTACAGCTGAAGAGGCCTGCCACAGGCTGGGAGGCATCACTGGCTCCCACTGCCATCCTATCAGCTCACTGTCCTCAGCCCAAGAGTCAGCCTCCTGGTCGCCCCGAGTGGCCTTTCTGGGTGGGATTGTGATAGAAATAGTTGGACTATTTTGAATCGTCATCTTACTCATTTTGGGAAAAGCCAAGGAATTGTGGACAGGCCAGAGCAACAACCAAACAGTCAAGGTCTGCCATCTCGCGCTCTCCAAAGTCACTGTCAGCCGGTCACCTGCTTTCTAGCTCTCTCTTGCTTTCTTGCTGCCCCAGCTTCCCAAGAGCAGCGCCATGGAAACCTGGATCAACTCGCTGTGGCTTCTGTTACTACTTTCTCTCCCAGCCGATTGGCTCCTAAAAGCTTGTATTTGTAGTTGATTCCTTAGGAAATTCCCATGCATGTGATAGCCTCAGAATGTCCACTTGTTCATAAGTTTGCCTGTGACCTCAACACTTGAAAAATCCATTTTTTGTAGATATAAAATCCTGGGCCCCTCATTCTTCTGTATCTTAAATATCTCTCTATATATACTGCCTGATGACATAAAGTCTTAGTGAAGAAAATTTTGATGACAACCTGATCTCAGTTCCCTATTCATAATTTGACCTTGTAGTGGTTTGAATAAAATGTCCCCCATAGGCTCATGTGTTTTTTAAATTTTTATTTATTTACATATTTATTTATTTATAAGCAGAAAGAGATAGAAGAGAGACAGAGAGGATAGGCATGCCAGGGCTGTAGCCACTGCACACAAACTCCAATGCATGCATCACTTTGTGCATCTGGCATCATGTGATACTGGGGAATGGAACTCAAATTGTCAAGCTCTGCAGGTAAACACCTTAACCACTGAGCAATCTTTCCAGCCCTCATATGTTTTTAAAAGTCTTTTTATTTATTTGAGAAAGAAAGAGGCAGAGAGGGAGGGAGAAAGAGAGAGAATATGGGTGCTCCAGGGCTTCCTGCCACTTTGTGCATCTGGCTTTACATGGGTGCTGAGGAATCAAACCCAGACCATCAGGCTTTGAAAACAAGCACTTTTAACCACTGAGCAAGCCTCTAAGCCCAGCACATGTGTTTTGAATACTTGGTACCTAGTTACTGGCAATCTGGGAAAGTACTAGAGGCTTTGGGTGTGGAGCTTGCTGGAGGAGGTATGTTTTGGGGGCAGACCTTAAAGTTTATTAGTCCAACCCACTGGGTGTTCAGAGCCAGCTCACTTAGACAATTTCCTTCCTGCTGTAGTGACAGGATATGACACCCAGCTGCCTGCTCTGCCTTGCTTTCTTTGCCATCATGAAATCCCCCCCTCAAATCTATAATATGAAATAAACCTTTCCTCCCATCAGCTGTTTTTGGTTGGGTTGTTAAATCCTAGCAACAAGAAGGTAGCTTTTCTTTTGTTTCTTTTTTCTTTTTCTTTTCTTTTCTTTTTCAAGGTAACCCAGGCTGACCTGCAATTAGTCTCAGGATGGCCTCAAACTCACAATGATCCTTCTTCCTTAGCCTCCTAAGTGCTGGGATTAAAGGTGTACCACCATGCCCAGCTTTTAAAAAAATTGAGCTGCTACATTTTTGAGTGGATATTAAGAGATTAACATTGTATTTTGTATTAGTTACTATTTTGTATTATTTACTATTCTCATTGCTGTGACCAAATAATTGACAAGAAGCAACTTTAAGAAGGAAGGGTTTGTTTTGGCTCATGATTTGAGGGATGCAGTCCATTGTGGTAGAGAAGGCATGGCAGCAGAAGTGTGAGGCAGCTGGTCACATGGCGTCCAGTCAGGAAGCAGAGGGAGGTGAGTGCAGGTGCTCATCTGGCTTTTACATTTCCCCCTCTTCATTCAGCCTGGGATCTCCCCCCATGGGATGGTTCCACCCACATTCAGGGTGGTCTTATCTCTTCAACCAAACCTCTCTGGAAACACCCTTACAAATATACCTAGAGGTTTGTCTCTTGAATGATTCTAAGCCCAGTCAAGATGACAGATTTACCAGCATAAATCCACCCCTAGTCAATTTGACACCTAAACATGTCACATTTCAATCATAACATTCCATCCCTGGGCCTCAAAGGCTCATGTACATCTCATAATGGAAAACTAAGTTGCTATCCTACTTTAAAAGTCCTCTAGCCTTTAACAGTCTCAACACTGTTCAAAAGTCCGAAGTCTCTTCTGGGACATGGGACAATCTCTTAACTATAAAATCAAAACATGAGTTACATACATATGGAGTACATTCCCATTTTGGATGGAGGAATGGGAGGATAGTAAGGAAAGGCTGGACCAAAGTAAGTCCCAAAACCAGCAAGGAAAATGCCAAACTCTGCAGCTCCATGTCCAGCATCTGACACTTGTAGTGGCTTATCTGGGCTCTGAGGAGGTTGGACATCCCTCCCCCTCCAGTCCTGTCTTTCTCTTGGGACAACTCCACTCTGCACCTGTTGCATTTCTCAGTGGATATATTGTGGTCCTGGCATCTCCAACATTCTGGGGTCTCCATGGCAACTTTGGCTTCACCTTTATAGCTTCAATTAATGGCATGATTGCATCCAGGCATGAGGTGTAAGCCTCCATGGCTCTGTAACTCCTGGCCTTTGCAATCTAGTAAATGCCAGCACCATGTGGTCAGGGCTACCATGTTTTGCTGCCCACTGAGAGGTGGTGTTGCCTCCAGGACCTCAGCTGTCGTGGCCTCTGTGCACCTTGTAACTAGCCCTGAGACAGCACTTCTCTAGGCCACTGTTTTTGAGCAGGAAGGCCTTCAGTGGCATACTCAGTCCAGTCTCTCTTCCTTAAGGTGAATTGGCATCTTTACAAACTAGATCTTTGGTTGGCACCCCCTGTCCTTGACACATCTTTCCTGTCTCTTAGTGCAGAGTGCAAGGTTTCTGCTCAGTGGTTCGATGATCTCTTCAACAATGACAGCTGCATTCTCTGCACTCCGTGATCACAAGTTTAAACTTGCTCATGCACCTTTTTCTACAGACCATACCTTTTCATATATTTATAATTCTCTCTATATATAAACCTAGATAAGAGCAGGAAACAGTAATCATACCACAGCCTGAATACCGTGCCTTGAAATTTCCTCTGCCAAACAAAATAGCTCATTGCTTTTGAATTCAGCTTCATGAAAACTGTCAGGGCATGGGTGGAAAGCAGCCAGATTTTTTTTTTCCCCAGAATGCAACACAAAAGGCTTTTAGTTCAATTCCTAATAAAGTCTGTTCCCTTCTGAACCTCATGAGTGCAGTCTTCACCATTTGAACATCTGTGTACATTTTGGTCTTTCAAACTTACAGCAGAACTGCCCATCAAGCTCTGCTTACAGCATTCTGAGACACCTCAGCAACAAACTCTTCAACATTCCCCCCACAAACCCTTTCCAAAGGCCTGTAGCCAGGTGGTAAGGTTTGCCATAGCAAGGGTTGATTTTCTGTATCAGTTACTTTTCTTGTCACTGTGACTTGACAAGAAGTAACATAAGGAAAGAAAGGTGTTTTTTGTTTTTTTTTTTTAGTGCATGACTTGAGGGGATACAGTCTATCACAGTGGGAAGCTATGACCACAGAAGTGTGAAGCGGCTGGTCAGATTGAATGTGCAGGCAGGAAGCAGAGAAATTAGTGCTTGTGTTCACCTGGCTTTCTTCTTCCCTCCCTCCTGTTGTGTGTGCATGTGCATGTGTGTAGAGGCCATGTGACAACCTTGGGTGTCATTGCTCAGGAACACTGCTCATCATTTTTGCGACAGGATCCCCCACTAGAATCCACCAATTAGGCTAGAGTGTCCAGTGATCCTCCTGTCTCCACCTTTCTAGTATTGGGATTAGCAAGTGCATGTCACCATGCCCAGCTCTTTCACATGGGTTCTGGGGTCCTTGAATTAGGTCCTTGTGCGCATACAGTAAGCACTACTGGTTGAGCTATCTCCCCAGTCCCCCTTTCCCCTTTATTCAGCCTGAAAACCTAGCCCATGGGATGGTGTTGCCCACATTCAGGATAGGTCATCCCCCTCAAGCCCCTCTGGAAACACCCTCACAGATATGCCCAGAGGTGTCTCTCCTAGGTGACTCTAATCCAGTCAAATCAATAATAAGATTCACCAGAAATTTAAAACCAAATAATTTTGCTAGCATATGCTATGCTATTAGACACTTGGGATTGACTTCCCAGGTAAATTATGTAGTATTTGAATTTGTATATTTGGGTCTTTTTATTTCAGGAAAATTTGTTGTATTGTAATCTTCAGTATTTCATTCCATTGTTTATCTTTCTTGTCAGCTACTTATATTACATGCAATGTGGATGGATCTCTTTTCTTGTCTTCTAAACCATTTGTTTCCTTATGTCTTACTCCCTCCCTTCCTTCCTTGATGTAATTTTATCTCAGTGTCTGTTATGTTAAATGTTTTTGCCCTTGTGTTCCTTCTAATGTGCTAGCTGTGTCAGTCACTTTCCTCACTGCTGTGACCAAATACCTGACAGGAAGCCCCTTGAGGGAGGAAAGGTTTATTTGCCCGTGGTTCAGGGGATGCATTCCATCAAGACAGGCAGGTGTGGTCGGGAGAGACTGCCTGCTCCCCTTCAGATGGAAGCAGAGAGAAGGCAGTACTGGTACTCAGCACGCGTCCCCCTCCCCTTCATTGAGTCTAGGCACACAGCACATGGGGCGGTGATGGTGCTGCCCACGGTCAGAGTGGGTCTTCCATCCTCAGTTATCCCTCTCTGAAAACACCCTCACAGATGCACATTAGAGGTGTGTCTCACAAGTGATTCTAAATCCAGTCATGTTGACAACGAAGACTAATTATCACCATTTATTTCTAGCTTTATTCGGGTATAATTAACCAATCTATTAAATAAGATATACAAAATGATGATTTGATACACCTTTGTAGTGTGAAATGGTTGCCACAGTCAAGTTAATTCACACATCTGTGTCCTCAAATAGACATCTTTTGTGGTGTGTGGCAAGAACACTTGATATCAATTCTCTCAGCACATTTCATGGTGACCACAGTTAATAGCACTGCATTTTGTACTGGGAGTGACTCTTTTCTAATTTGCACCTGAGTTCTACCATCTCATTCCAAAGTTCACTTCACTCTGGTAATTGTTCTTCCTGCTGTCCTGTAATCAGAGAGACCTCTTATTAATTGTACCTGTTGAGAGGCCACCGGAGCCAAGCAGTCATCCCCATCAGCTCATTTGCACTGAGGGCAATTCCATGGCCTGGACATTCTCTTCTATCTGTCCTGTCAGCTAGAAAACAGAATCATGAGGCTTCCTAGCTCAGGAGGTCAGGGCTGCTGGTCACATCCAGGTGGCCTCTTCGAAGCTTATGCAACTCCCGAGTCCTGTGTCCAAGGTTCTGCCTGTTACTGACATAGGAACTCCTTGTGCATCTGGCTTTATGTGGGTACTGGGGAATTGAACCCATTATATGTGGGTCCTTATGCTTTCCTGGCAAGCACCTTAACCACCAAGCCATCTCTCCAGCCCTTATCTATTAATTTTGTCTGCACTACATCTTAACTGGCCATCACTAGCTTCTGTGAAGGGCACTGTGTATTTGGGCCCATGGAGCAGACACATCGGGGGAAGGTTCTGTTCGCCTGCACTTAGGCTGGACCCAGACTGCTTTAAGCTTTGGGTTTCTTCTTTGTGCCATTCCAAACAGCAAGAATCTTTCCAAGAGGGTCTGGTGTGTGCCTCAGTGACAGGATATTGCCAAGCATAGAAAAAAGGTGTCACTTCTATCCTCAGCACCACAGAAAAGAAAACAGAGGAAAAAAAATATTCAGAAGAAATTGTGGGAAACTAGTGGTCATGGTTAGAATGAGTCCTACAAAACTGAGATGAGAGCAAGTCACTGGTGATGGGTGACAGGCCTGCCTACAGATAGGAGCTCCCAGGCAGGCCTTCCCCAGGCAGGCCTCCGCCTCATCCACCTCTGCAACCCCAGCCAGAGCCCAAGGGGTTGTTTAGCCAGGAGTATGTGTGGGCTGCCCTAGCTCTGTGTGTGCATGCGTGTATGTTTGTGTATGTGAGCGTGCCCATCCCAGCGTCCTAGAGCAGAGAAGTGGGTGAGGTACCAGGACTCTGGTGGGAGCCTTAGGCCAGCTTTTTCAGGTCAGAGACCCCCAAAGGGCTGGCTTTGCCTTTTATTTATGGTGCAGCCCTGTGTGCAGAGGGGTGGAGGAGGCTTTCTTTTCTTTTTCTTTTCCTTCTTTCCCTCGCACTGAGAGCTGGGACTCCAGATGACTGGCACTATGTCAGCGAATGCTGAATTTGGCTGAAGCTTATTTGCAGACATTTTAGGAAATAAATCTGGGAAACCATTTGTGATTCTTCACAGTCAGCTTTGGGGAAGAAAATGGCTATGCTTTAGATTCATTTCATTCTCCTCTTGGGAAAGGAGCATGGACACATCTGACTAAAGCCTGGAAGCATCAAACACAAGCCAGCAGCACCGATGACTCCCTCTCAGGCCTGTGGGCCCCAGGGTTCTTGCTGTAGGGCCCTCCCAGGTTATGTTTTCAAGTGCATACTTAGGAAGATGGATGGGTAGACAGGAAGATATACAACATCAGTGTTAAAATGAAAATTGAATTATGTCAGTTGCCCTTTTCTCAATCACCGGTTTACCATAAAATTTCCCCCCTCAGGAATGTGGACCCACGTCTCTGTGCATAAGTTGGATGCACTATTAGTTTATGACTCATCCTCTATTAGTGGGCATCTAGAGTGTCACAAGTTTATTTTCTTAGAACAGTACGGAAAATGTCCTTCTCCATGTGCATTTGTTGAGTGGTCCTGTTATTCCAGAAGTGTCAGGTACTGAAGAGGATCTGAGTGTTCACACACTGATTATTTTCACATAAAAACCAGAGCTAGCTCTTCCTTTGTATTTATCATTCTGTTCAAACAGAAAGAAACATGTGAACTTGTTTTATATGTGTTTGGATTACCAGAGAGCACCAGCACTTCTCATGTATTTGTTGGACTTTTTTGTAGTTCCTTTCATGTGAGTTTCCTGTCTCTAACCCAAGTATTCTGTTGGATATTTACATTTATCTTATAGACTCAAAGAGCTACATGCATATTATGAACACAAACATATATTCCTCGTGTATATTGTGTGTATTTATATGTATATTGAGAAAGGATCTCATTATATAGCCCAGGCTGGCCTTAAACTTACAAACCTCATGCCTCAGCCTCCTAAGTACTAGAATTATAGGCATGAGCCACTACATCAACTTTTTAAAAAATATTTTGTTTATTAATTTATTTGAGAGCAAGAGAGAGAGAGAGAGAAAGAGAGACATGGAGAATGGGTGCATCAGGGCCTCCAGCCACTGCACATGAACTCTAGACGCATGTACCACCTTCTGCATCTGGCTTATGTGGGTACTGGGAATCCAACCTGTGTCCTTTGGCTTTGCAGGCAAGTGCTTTAACCACTAAGCCATCTCTTCAGCCCATCAACTTTATTTTTTATGCATCTATGAACAGTAATTTGTCTCTCACTATTCCTTGTAATATTTATATCGTCAAACATCTCCATTACTTAAATAATCCCTCGCTTTAATGTTTTTCTTGGAAAGTCTCACATGAAGGTGACGCAATCTGTAAGGGTTCATAATTTTCTTCTCCCACTTTTATGGCTTTAATGTCACATTTTATGTATAGTTCACTGTTTAGGTTTATCATAGAATATAATAATGTATAGAAGGCTAATTTTATTTTTTCCAGACTCATCCAAGCATTTCACAATATAATGAGACAGGCCTCCTTTTCCTGGTTGGCTCAGGTCTTCATCTTTCCAGAATGGGTGACACCAAAGTGGACGACAGTCCATTGGGTGGTGTGAATAAACAGAAGCTGTTCTGTTTTCAGAGCTCTTGAGGGAGAATCAACAAGCCAGAGATGTCAAGAGGGAGCAGTTGCCCAACTCTGCATCATCTGAAGACACCTGGAAGAGTTTCAGTTTAGATGACCTCGAAAGAATCTTTTCCCAAGAGGTAAGAATGACTTGCGAAGCCACCGCGTGAGCGCAGCAAGGGAGGCAGCACAGAACGCCCCAGTCTGGGTAGTGCCTCTGAGCTTTGTTTTGATCCCACCTGCCCCCCCCCCAAACGGACAGGCCCTCCACCTCCCAACAGCGATGCACAGATAATAGAGATGGTGTCGGGAAGTTAATCTTTAAATATATCCTCTGGCCAGCTTGAACACCAAGTAAGTAACATGAAGAAAACATGTAATGTCACCCTCCATCTTGGTTGTGTAACAGAAAAGGAAATTAATCACTGCAGTGGTCTTTTCAAATTCCCGATTAGACTTGGATTTTGTGTGTGTGTCTTGAAACAATGCAATAGAGGCCATGTCTCACTGTACGTGAGTCTCCCCTGAAGGTGTGATAACAGATACATGCAGGACTGGTGGGTCTGTGAACATTCAGATGAACTTTAGAGGAGGGCTGATGGCAGGTCAGTGTGTGCATGTGAATTTGCATATGACATGAGGCATTTCAATAATGCATAGCGGGGGTTAGGTAGTGGACTGTTCAGTAATTGTTATTGGATTAATTCACTCAACAGACATCTAGGGGGAGCTTATTACCATCTTTCTGCTTTTCCCCTAAACCAAATTATTTTTTTAAGTATTTTAATTAATTATTTGAGAGAGAGGCAGAGAGAGAGAAAGAGAATGGGTGCATCAGGGCCTCTAGCCACAGCAAATGAACACCAGACGCATGTGCCACCTTGTACATTTGACTTATGTGGATAATGGGGAATCAAACCTGAGTCCTTTGGCTTCACAGGCAAGTGCCTTGCCTGCTAGGCAATCTCTCTAGCCCTCCTAAACCAAATTCCATGTATAGCAACGGTCTTGAGTCTAAAGTGAACAGTGTGGATAAGCAGTAATGTCTGTGGTATTGGGCTATGAAACATGTTCTCTGCTACTGAGCTGTAATCCCCGCCCAGGTGAAGACATTTGATCCTCAAGTCTAGCCTATCCTGTAAACATTAAGTAAATCCCAAAGCCAAAATAAAAAGATGAAGTTTGCATAAAAATTTTTAAAAATTATAGCAAAACTTTGTATAAACATAAGATAAACTTGTCAAAACGTATGCAACAGAAATGACAGATGAGTAATAACTAAAATACACAGAATTTCTACAGTGTATTAATATGACCTTCTCAGTAGGAAAATCTCAATGAGAAAAACACTAACAAAGCTAGGGTTGATAAGGATTCTTGAGAAATGAGCACATTACTATCTACTGGTAGATCGACAGACTGTCTTCTCTGTGTGTTCAGTGACCGTATTGTTTTCATAAAAGCATGATCATCACACAATACACAACCATCCCCAAAGCATGAACGATTCTGAGAAGTACAAGAGAGAAAGCAGTAAAGCGCTCACCGTCCAGTTACAGCACGCACGGTGGCGTGGCCTAAACTTTTTCTGTTCCTGTATGAAAGAATGGCTGTTCAGTGGGGTGGTGAGAGATAGGAACAGTTCTATAAGGTCATAGCTGGGAGGAGGGGCTCAGCACTGGGATTGCTGAGGCAGGAGGCTACCTGGGTTATGTAGTAAGACCTATTTATTGAGGGGGGGTGAAAAGGAAAGAGAGAAAGAAATCACACTCCTAAAAAAGTAAAATGTTCAATTTAAATCCCTTGGCTTTCCCCGAAGAAAAGCAAGCCTCATTTTCATATGACAGCATGATTAGCCCTTCTCATGCGGCTTCCCGTGGGCCAAGCAGTGTGCTGGTGCCTTACTGGTGCCCCATTCAGTCCCCACAGTAGCTCACAAATCAGGCATTGTTCATCTCAGTCTTAGGGAAGCATACTGAGGCAGGAGGATGGAGGACTTTCCAAGCTTAAAGTAAGCAGTCCTCCTCAGCAGCTCAGCTTTTAGCCCTCCACACAGTACTGTCCAACCCCAGGTGACATGACACACATGGGAACTTTGGATAACTATTTCCCACCCGACATAGTAAGTTCCCTGAAGGGACGTTAACACTACAGAAGAGATGAAGGAAGCAACTGCGAGCTGGAGAAGTGATGACGCTTTTGAAGGACGTTCTCACTGCAGACAGTAGGGCTGGCTGCCTGCCATGGAGCTCAGTGACAGTGACAAGTGACTGGCACTTGAGTGTTCCTCCCTGCCCCTCCTTCTCCTCACAATTTTCACTGTTAATGTTGTCTTCTGAGAGTTTAGAATAGTTGCATTCTGTGCAGTATCATAATTCTCCCAGCCATTTTGCCTTTGTTTTAGACTTAGATGGATTTAATCATATCCTTGTACTCAGCACTGACCACACTTCATCCCTCTCTAAGTTCTGTATTTTGATTTATTTTTGTTTGGCTGGATTTCATTGTCAAGTAATTTTCTCAAGAAAGGCTCATGGGTGCTCTGTTCTCTTTGTTTTCTCCACCTCAGAGACCGTGCGCCCATGCCTCCAGACTCCAGCAGGACTTGGCTGGGTGTAACTCCATCTTGTTTTCTTTTCTTCACAGCGTAGTAAATGCTTCTCCCATTGAATTTTGGCCTGGGTTGTTGCTGTGAAGAGCCTGAGCTCAGTCCTATATTTCTCTTTTTGTGGCTGGTTTTCTTTTTCTGTCTGGATATCCAAAGTATTTCTTTTTAAAATATTATTATTATTATTAATGAGAGAGAGAGAGGCAGATAGAGAGAGAATGGGTGCACCAGGGCCTCTAGCCACTAAAATGAACTCCAGATACATGCGCCACCTTGTGTATCTGGCTTTATGTGGGTCCTGGGGAATCAAACCTTGGTTCTTTGGCTTTACAGGCAAGCACCTTAACTGTTAAGCCAACTCTCCAGCCCTCCAAAGTACTTCTTTCTTGATCCTTGAAATTTACAGTCAGACTAAGCTGTGTTCTCACCCAGAGCTTCTTGGTGAAGTGACCTGGAACACAGGATGTTCTTTTACGAACTGATTCAGTTCTTCGAGAACCCGTGACATCCTGTGTCAGATTAACACTAAAATCACGGCCTCCTTCCCTTGTATGTGGGGGCCAGATGTGGTGTGGTGTATGCACATATGTATGTACAGATGCAGGTGTGTTGTGTGTGGTGTATGTATACATGTATGTACAGATGCAGGGGACCCAAGTGCACGCATGTGCACATCAGAGGAGAACACTGGATGCCTTCTGTCACTCTTCCACATTGTCTCCCTGAGACTGAGCCTCTCACTGAACCTGGAATGCTGTTTTTAGTCTGACTGGCTGATCAGCAAGCCCCAGGGAATCTCTGATCTTCTACGCTGATAACCCTTGGGTATACAGGCTCAAGAATGGGCACGGCCAGCTTTTCATGTGGGTGCTGGGGATGGTACTCAGAGCCTCATGCTCTCCTTGCAAGTGCTCTTGCCCACGGAACCATCTGCCCAGCCACCACCCCAGCCTTCCTCAGTGGTATTCCCAGTTAGCCTTGTGTTATCGTCCTAGTCTATCCGTGATAGGCATCATCTGCTCTCAGATTGCTTCAATCCTTTTGTCCTACTTCTCTGCCTTGAAATACTTTCAAGCCATTCCTTTAATGTTTATTTAAAACCCCATCCTTCTTCTCCCTGTTTATAATTTTATTAGTTCCTGTAATGATGTTATTTTTATCTTCTATTTCCTTAGTGCTGACATATCCCTCCTCATCTCTTTCATTGTTTTATAATTTTCAGGATTTCCTTTCAATGAATTCATATGTTTATTGAGTTCATTTTTATAGCATGAGACTTTTGTGGGGATGTGTTTATATCTTCCTTATGCTTTTCTCACACACTGGGTTCTTTGTCCTTTGCCTGACATTGCCTGTTTCTGTGTCTGTCTGTCTGTCTGTCTGTCTTGGGCTCTCTGTAGTATGTTCGTCTGGTTGCAAAGGCATTTGTTCCCATCTTGTTGGTGCTTAGTGTGAGTCGTACCCACATCATGGATGCAGCATGTACTATTAACCCCAATCCTGCACTGCACGAGCCTTGTACCATCGTGGGTTGCTTTTGTTGTGATGCAGGTCCTGCCACCAGTGTTGCATCTCACTGAGGTGGGTGCGAGGAGATGTTTATAGAACTAAATGTGTGAAGAAGAAAATGTATGTGGCTTTCTGTGGTCCCTCAGTGATGTGATAGCAAACTCACCTCATCCACATGTACTAGGTCTTAAAGGAGAAGTTTCAAGACGCATTGTTAAATAAAGAAAACCTCTGTCAAACCTGAAAGGGTCATGTGGTTCCACTTTTATAAAACCATGTTGCTGTGACTGTGATTGTGATTGTGTGGGGAGCTTTCAGAGCAGCATCTGCAGAACTGGGTCTGGTAAGATGTCCAAGGAACCCCACTTCCATCATATGGTTTGCTAATTGCTTGCACTTTTCTTAAGCCTGTGGACTTGTTTTACAAACAAGGTTTCCCATGTCACCAAGGTGCTATTTCTTTTTAACTCTCACTCAGTTTGTTAGAAAGGCACTCCTGAAAAAAGCCTTATTGAAGACCAGATGCCATTAAGATATTAAAATGAAATTTATTGCCCCATTAAGTACACAAAGACCCCACTCCATGCTGGAATTTTGCTTCTCTGAATGAGTTTTCCTAGATATATCAGATGTAATTTCCTCCTGGAAAGACAGGGGCAAAACCCAGATGCATGTTGGGTTAATTTTCTGCAACTTTCTAAGAAGCTAATATACTTTCTCAGAGACTTGGGTCTCTAAGTATTTTGGAAGCTCTTCAGCATGGCTATGACCACTTGGGACCACTTCCTAAACAAGCCTCTCCATCCTTTGGTGGATGGAGACACTTGCATGGATGTGTCCATATTTCAGAAGCTTCCAGAAATAGTCAGTCACCTCTTACACCAAGCTGGTGGCTTTTTTCTTTATCATCTTATCCCAGTTAGCACACAAAACAAAATTCAAACACACTGGGATAGCTAGAAGTATTGTAGAATATTGTTATTTCTCAACAATAAACAGCAGGAGAGCCTTTGAAAATAAAAACAGTATTCATAGTGTTTCTATGAGTTATATAAAAACCAATGGTTAACCTACTTGCTTAACTATGTCTTAGGAATCCCATAGGCAAAGCTCATTAACCTGGGTTCTTTGTACTTCCCTCTTTTTAAAGAAAATATCAATTTAAGAAGTATCCAAAGTTTATATGTTTATGCAATCTTTATATTAATAAATTTCCTTACCACAAAAGCTATTTCTATTTTTAATACAATGCCACCAGCTCGTGTGTGTGGTTGGCCTGACTTCGTCAGGAGACGCTTGCGTGGGCTAACAGCAGGGAACGGCTGGAAGCATATTAAGAAAGATGTATCAAACTGGCAGAGCCACTGAGTGTTTTTAGTGCTGAAATTCAAGGTAGATCCATGGTTGGTTCTGTTTTTTTCCCCCTAAGAAACATGTCTGTGTTGTCAACTGTGAGTAGGCATGAGATTCTGTAGTGAGTTCATCAATTAAACATTTGAGGTTCAGTACATGCCACCGTAACCTTTTTGATCAATTTTTGGAGAGGAAACTATAAGGGGGGTTTGGTAAAAATGAAATAAATGGTTGAGTGGCTCCAGGCTGTTGATTCTGATGAGTGCGACACTCTCATTTTAATTCATTGCAGCTTTCGAGGTCGTTTGAAAAGATTGAAAAGGCCCTGAGTGCAGGGGACCCCTCCCGAGGTGGCTATATCTCTTTGAATTACCTAAAAGTTGTCCTCGACACCTTCATACACCACTTACCAAGAAGAATTTTTATCCAGCTAATGAAAAGGTAAGATTCCCACTGCTGCCCTGACAGGCCTCCCCCAAACATCAACTGTGAGAACAAGGAAGAGCTTCATTCATTTTTTATTAGTGTTTTAAACCTTGTTTTTACTATTGAAAATTTCCAACATATACAAAAGTAAAGAGACAAATAGGACGAATCCACTCACTCGTGAACCCACTCGTCAGCTTCCAGGGCCCATCACTGGCCAGTCTCTACCCACGTTCCTCAATCCTGGTGTTTGTGAAATGCGCATTAGGCATCATGGTTCTTCTTGGTGAAAGATACAAACTCCTTTTAACACCAAGGCGAAAACACAGTCTTAATGCCAAGTAGAATTGTCAGTACTATGAGTAAATCTAGCCAGGATTCTACCGTGACTGCTGACCTCCTGTTGTCCTTTGTTATATTATTTGTGTCTCTGTGTGTTGGGTATGGATGTGTGAGTGCCACAGCAAGTGTGTGGAGGTCAGAGTGTAGTCCACATTTTTTGTTTGGAGATAGTGTCTCACTTGTTTTGCCACTAAATAGCTGGCCCACAAGCCTCCCGATTCTCCTGGCTCTGCCCCCCATGGCCATAGTGGGTTGAGTTCATGGCCACATGCACTACCTTGCATCCAGCTTTACATGGGTGCTGAGGATTGAACTTGGATCAACAGGCTTGCAATCAAGTCTCTACTGCTGAGCCACCCAGCCTCTCCTGCCATCCTTTACCAGTACGTGTGGGTCTGGATCCACGTTAGGCCTGTAGACTTGCTGTTGTTTAACTGAGCCATACTTCCCCTTACCTATAGGCTTCAGCTCCAGCTGTCAGCTTTAGAAGTCATCTGGATTATTCTGTGCAGTTTCTGACCACCTGGATCTGACCACTGCCACCCACAGAGGCATTTCACCCACTCCCTTCTCTCCCTTCCCCAGCTCCCTGCGCTGAATTGGTCCGTGTACAGACCCACGGCCCTGGTTGCATTTGTCGGCTTTACACAAGAGTACTTCATGGACGTGGTGGGTGGGGCTATACGCTTGTATCGCCCTAATGGTAGTCACCATGTTGTCAGACGCAGAGCCAAGGGTTCACCAGGGGCTGTGAGAGTCTGTCACTTCTGCTGTACCTGAAATGCTTCTGTAATGAGAACTGCTCCTCACCAACTGTCTAACAATGGTGTGGTCCAGTCAGGACGAGACAGGCAGGAGTGGGCTGGGGAGATGCTCGGTGGATAAAGTGCTTGCCTCATGAGCAGAAGGACTTGAGTCTGATCCCCAGCACCTACATAACATTACCAGAAGTGGGGGGGGGTGTGTCCGTAATCCCAGTGCTGGAGATGGGGACAGGAGGACCCTGGGGCTCACTGGCCAGCCAGTCAAGCCATCATTGGTAAGCTGCAGGCCAGTGAGAGACCCTGTCTCTAGAAGAGGTGGACTGAGTTCCTGAAAACACCTAAGGATGTCTCTGGTCACCACGTGCACATGCACACACACACAGGTGCACACACACCCTCACACACATACACATACATGCATATGCATGTGCAAAAAAAAAGGTCAGGATGTCTTGACCTTGATTCAGCCCTTCATTGACCTTGATTCAGTCCTTCATTGACCTTGATTCAGCCCTTCTTTGGCTACTTTAATTTTTTTTATTTTATTTATTTTCAAGGGAAGAGAGAGTACATGAGAATGAGCACGCCAGGATCTAGTGCCACTGCAAATGAACTCCGGACACATGCACCGCTTTGTGCAATTGCCTTTGCATGGGTACCGGGGAACCCAACCCAGGCCTTCAGGCTTTGCAAGCAAGCGCCTTTAACCACTGAGCCATCTTTTCAGTCCATCAGCTGCTTCTCAAGCCAAGGAATTGGTTCTCTGGCATCCTCCACCAGGGTGCACTGGGTGTTTATCTTCTCTTATCTACTATTCTTAGTACTTATTATAAATTTAAGCATACTTGATATGTTTCCATTCATTACATTTCCGTCCTTCCCTTCTGCCCTCCCTCCCTTCCTCCTTCCCTCCGTCCATGCTGTTCAGACAGGGTCTCCCTGTGCAGCTTAGGCTGGCCTTGAGCCTGACGTCTGAGTGCAGGCGCGCTCCACCATGCTCGTTATGGAGTCTCAGTTATTCTGCCCTGGCCAGCAGGGGCCTTTTCATGCTGGCTCCTGTGTCCTTGCTGTAGCCCAGTGGTCTTTGGGTGACTTCTTGCTTTGTGATACGGGAAATGCTTCAGGCACACCTCGTCGATCCCTTGCCAGAGACAGGAATCAGCCATCTCTCCAAGACCCTGGTCCCATTCATTGGGAAATACGGCACATAGAGATCAAAACCTAGGTCAGAAGTACCCTGCAATTCACTTGACTTTCAGTCTAGTAAGTCAGAGAGCCGTCTCGGGGGAAGCGAGGTAGAAGCTAATGGAGGCTGTGCCATGGAACTCTAGGTAACTCGGGGGTGCCTTGGGGTCACCTAGAGAAGAGGCTTGAGGGAAGGGGAAGGCAAGCCCTGCACTGAGCTGGCACAGTGGGATCCAGTCCAAGAGCGAACTCTCCCTCATGACACCACGCACACCGGGAGAGAACAGTGTGTCCTCCTGACCCCTTGACTTCCATAGTGAAAAACAGAACTAGCCCCAGGAGTGGGTCCTGCCTCGGCTCAGTAAATGGCTCCATTGAACAGTTCATTTCCTTGGACAGCTGAAGGTTACATAGCTGTTTCTTATTCATTTTCAAAATTATACACATGATAATTCAATAGCAATTATTCAAATTAATGAAAACAAGTCACCATCCACCTTACTTAACAGTTTCCCTGTTTTCCATTCTCTCCCATTTTGTACTTACACAGAGACACAAATACACATACACACATAGACACAATTTTAGCATTTGTAGTCAGGGTCCACCTACAGTTTTTACATTGTGGTTTTTAACATAGAAATGTCTATTGTAGACATTTTTCATATTGGCTTCATCATAACTTCTAATTGTAATGTGTGCATGAAATATCATTCGGTGAACGTTTGTTGAGTGCCTTTCTCTGTCAGACTTTGTAGCGGGTGATAAATATAGGAAGAAGTAACAAGTTGCTCTGCGGCAGGTGGCTAGCCGGAGTGATGACGGTGCTCAAGGGCGTGCTCTTGCTAAGCTGCTTGCCAGGGACCCATGTCCGCGTCCCTTTTCTGCACTCACCCAGAATTCCACTGGGACAGGACACACGAAGTAATGGCAGAGCGAACGCCCCAGTATGGGCATTATGAGTTACACACAGACCGAGCATCTCTTATTTGAAAATCCACATTTTGGAATGCTTCAAAGTCTGAAACTTCTTGAATGCCAGCACGACACCCAAGTGGGAAATCCCATACCTGACGGTCACTGTCAAAACACGCACACGAGAAGTAGTGTGTGAAATAGCCTCAGGCCGTGTGCAAGAGGTGTGTATAAATATAAATGAAGTTTGTGTAGACTTGGATCTCTTCCCCAGATCTCTCACCGTATATGCAAATATTCCAGATTTCAAACAATCTCCCAAATTCAACTCTTGGTTTTACTCATCTTTTTCAAGCACTTTTCACATCCCTGTTGATTTCTTACTGCTCTGATCTTTGTGCCTTATGACACTGAGCTTGGTTGCTCTTTTCCCTGTCTCATTCATGCTTAAGTGTAACTTACCATAGATATGTTTTCAATGTGTGCACACGTTTCATGTGTGTGCAGGCGCACATGTGTAGGAGGGTACATGTATGTGTGCATGCATATGGAGGCAAGAGGAAAACTTTGGGTGTCACTCTTAGCTACAACATTCACTTTTTCTGAGGCAGGGTCTCTCAATTGGCCTGGAACTCAACAATTAGGCTAGACTGTGTAGCCTTGATCCTGAGATCCTTCTATTTCTGTCTCCCCAGTTCTGGGATTACAGACACCCACCACCATGCCCATCAATTTTACATACTTGCAAGGTAAACACATTCTGCCTGAGCTATTTCCCCAGCCCCATTTTTCTTCTTTTTAAAATAATATTTTTGTTTATGAGAGAGAGAGAGAGAATATGGATGAGTTAGGGCCTCCAACCACTGCAAAGAACTCCAGAAACATGCACCATTTTGTGCATCTGGCTTTACATGGGTACTGGAGAATGGAACCTGGGCTGTCAGGCCTTGCAAGCAAGTGCCTTTAACCAGTAAGCCATCTCTCCAGCCTCCTTTCTTTTTTTTTTTTTTAAATATGTTATTTATTTATTTGAGTGAGAGAGCAAGAGAGAGAAAGAGGAAGAGAGAGAGAGAGGGAGAAAGAGAGAGCGAATGGGTGTACCAGGTCCTCTAGCCACTGCTAACAAACTCCAGATGCATGTACCACCTTGTGCATCTGGCTTACGTGGGTTCTGGGGAATCAAACCTGGGTCCTTTGGCTTTGCAGGCAAATGCCTTAACCACTAAGCCCATTTCTTCAGCCCTTTTTCTTCTTCTTTTTTTGATGTTAACTTTCCTCTTAGACCTGCCTCTGTTGCATCCCACATGTTTTGGTATGTTATATTTCCATTTTCATTTGTCTGAAGATTTTTTTTAAATTTCCCTCTTATTTTCTTCATTAACCAGTGTTTGTTTGGGAGGGTGACAGTTAATTTCTATTTTGTGAGTTTTCTGAAGCTCCTCCTGCTCTTTGAGAGAAGCAACTTGTCAGGTTGTGGGCCCCCGAGGTGGGAGTGAGCTGCTGATGGGTGTGTGCTCAGGAGGAATGCACAGGCTATGGCTGCCTCTGCAGTGCCTTGGGGTGCACTCTGAGGACTCTTGGATATGGAAGGTGTAGCCACTTTTGTTTGAAAATGTGCTGGGTGGCAGGGTATACTGGTAGGAAACTTGATGGTCACACCCGCTGCTGTTGAATGCCTGGGTGTGGTGTGACTGGCCTCTCCTTGCTTTCATTCTCCACTGTGGTTGTGTATGGAGGGTCTGTTCCAAGACTTCCTGGAAGGCTGGTCATCTAGTGATTCCAGCCAAGCAGATATTCCCTTTACTTCATGGGAGTGACTAGCTCAGCTGTGTGGGTGGGTACATGGTCCCTCGGATGATTAGCATTGGCAGCAGTTACCGTCTCACTGGGACAAAGCAGATGCAGCCTATGGAAGGCAAAGGTTTATTTTGGCTTAATGGCTTCAAGGGGAAATTTCATCGTGGGAAGGCATGGCATGAGCAGACAGCCAGGCTCCACACCTTGTCACTTCAGCAGGGAGGATGCAGTAAGAGTGAGTTCCTGATAGCACAGGCAAGCAGGGCTGGACTATAGAATATCAAGTCCCACCCCCAGGGACACTCCTCCTCCAGCAAGGCTCCACCTCCCAAAGGCTCCTCCAGCTGGGGAATAAGTATGAGGCTTGATCACAAACGTGAGGCTATGGAGGGCAGTCCACATTCAAACCACCACAGCACTGCTCACAGGTTTGCAGGCTCCTACCGCACTCTGTGGGTTAGTTGCTGTGGGCTCTATCCTTGCTCTGTTCTACCTGACCACACAGCCTGGGCGTGCTGTTCCCTTCTTCCCTGTGAGGTGAGGAAAGGGTTATCTGGGAAGTGTCTTGGGTTGTTGGGGTAGTGTGTTTGCATCCTGGTTCTGTGTTCCCTGGCCATCCTCTGTGTGTGGTGCTATGTTGACTTGGAGGGGGTAGGCCATGCTATCCCTCAATGGGAGGTTCTTTCTTTTACATTTTCCATGCTTATTTTTTCTTAAATTTTTTTTCATTTCGTGGATGAGGGCCAAAAAAAAAAAAAAAAAAAAAAAAAACACATCAAACTATAAAAGGAAATTGTTGAAAAGAAGGGGGGACTCGATGGAAGGAGGATGGGGAGGGGGAGAAAGAAGAGTAGTGGGAGGAGGTTGTGTGTGTGTGTGTGTGCGTGCGTGTGTGTGTGTGTGTGTGTGTGTGCATGTATGTGCCACTGAGCACATGTAGAGGTCGGAGGACAACCCCAGGGTGTTTCTCTTCTCCCTCCTCCTTCTTGAGACAGGTCCTGGTGCTTTTCGGATCCTCCTGGCTCTGCCTCCCACTGTTGTAGGTGCATAGGGATTTCAGACATCTGTGCCACATTGTTCTAGCTTTACATGGATGCTGAGGCTCAAATTCAGATCATCAGCAAGCTTACAAGCAAGCACCTTTAATCACTGAGCCATCTCCCAGCCCTAATTTTCTTTTTCTTTTATGTACATGTGTGTATCATATGTGTGGCATGCTGTATGTGGTGTATGCATGAATGTGTGCAAATCCACATGCCTTTGCATGCCCATGCAGAGGCCAGAGGAGAACATAAGGTATCCTTTTCTGTCACCCATTGTGGTGGTTTGATTCAGGTGTCCCCCATAATCCTAGGTGTTCTGAATGGTAGGTCCCCAACTGATGGCAATTTGGGAATTAAAGCCTCCTAGAGGCAGTATATTATTGGGGGCAGGCTTATGGGCATTATAGCCAACTTCCTTGTGCCAGTGTTTGACACACTCAATTATTGCTGTTGTCCATCTGATGTTGGCTGGGGGGTGATGTCCACCCTCTGCTCATGCCATCATTTTCCCTTGCCATCATGGAGCTTCCCCTTGAATCTATAAGCCAAAATAAACTTCTTTCCCCCCACAAGTTGCTCTTGGGTGTTTTCTGCCAGCAATGTGAACCTGACTACAATAGTAAAGTTGGTACTGAGAAGTGGGATCATTGCTGGAGAAAACCTCATTTTGTGGCTTTTGGCCTTTTGGGATTGCTTTGAAGAAGGAATTTGGAAGGATTTGAAATCTGGGCCTAAAAGATGCCATGAAGTGCTGCAAGTACAGCTTGATGGACTATTCTGGTCAGAATTGAAAGACCTGACTACAGTAAGAACAATAGACTATGAGGTTTGGCTTATGAGGGTGAGAAAGAACTTTGCCTGGACTGGACTACAAGCAGTTTGTGTGAGAGGCTTGCTGTTATGGCCATGTCCTGAGAACTTGTGCAGGGTTGCATTGCATAGAAATGGACTAGTGTGAGCAGAGGAATATGGCACAGGAATGAAATTTTTGGTCTGAAACTTCTGCCTGTTCAGCTGCAATTGCATGAGAAATTATAATGAGATTGGGCCAACTGACCTGCATTGGGACAACAGGAAGAATGCAGTCTTTTGAAGGGGCCTGAATGTGGAAGGAGTGTCCTGTTCTTCAAAGTCAGCTTTATTCCCCCCTGGATTAACAATTGGCAGCCCACCTGGTACTATGGAGTATAACAAATGTAGGAAGGAGAGGGTCATTAAATTTGCAACATGGTTTTGTATTTTGGAAATAGCCATGGGCAGTATGAAGCAGGGTTGTTGGATTACCTGTGTGGAAACCTGATGGAGCCATGAGTATGAATCATGGGTTGCTGTGGAGACCCAGTAGAAATGTAAGGTCTGTGACGTGGCTGCCAAGGAGTGCCACCAGCCCTGGATGAAGTTTTCTGGGACTGTGAGTAGCTTAGCTGGAGGGGTGCAATTGGAACTCCAGAGACTTGTTACTGGTTAGAATTATCAGACTTGGAGACTTGTCGTTGACTAGAGTTGTTGGACTTGAAGCTACAGAGTTTGAGTTTGCCCTGTTTAAATCTTGTATTGGTTGAATATTTCTTTGCTATGCCAATTGACATCTTTTACAGTGTGAATGTTTATTCTGTGCCATTATGGATTTGGGGTGATTTTTTGGTATTATGGCTCAGTTAAAAGACCTGAATTATGGGAATGTTTGAACATCATTAGGATTGATAAAAACTATAGGGGCTTTTAAGTTGGACTGAATGTATTGAATTTTACATCATGCATGGTTATCAGTGTATAGGGGCTGGGACGGGATGTCGTGGTTTGATTCAGGTGCCCCCCATAAACTTAGGTATTCTGAATATTAGGTCCCCATCTGCTGGCTATTTGGGAGTTAAAGCCTTCTAGAGGCAGTGTATTATTGGGCGCTCATGGATGTTATAGCCAGTTTCCTCTTGCCAGTGTTTGGCACACTCTCCTGTTGCTTTTGTCCATCTGATGTTGGCCAGGAGGTGATGTCCACCCTCTGTTCATGCCATCGTTTTCCCATGCTATCATGGAGCTTTCCCTCGAGTATGTAAGCCAAAAATAAAACTTTTTTCCCCCACAAGCTGCTCTTGGTGGGGTGTTTTCTGCCAGCAGTGTGATCATGACTGCTACACCCAACCACATATTTCCTTGAGATGGAATCTCTTTCTGAACCTAGAGCTGCTATTTGAGTCAGACTTGCTGTCCAGAAGGCCCAAGAGATTCTCTGGTCTCCATTTCAGGCAGGACTGGGGTCATAGGTATGCATGGCATGCCCACTGTATATGTGGGTGCTGGGGAATGGAACTCAGGGCTAGTAAGACCCTCCCAGCCCTCAGGCCCTCATGCTTGAGCAGCAAGTGCTCTTGCCTGCTGAGCCATGCCAGTGAGTCAGGCTTATCCTTATGTCAGGGGATTTTCCCCAAGGTAACCTAATTGTGGAGAGTTTTTAGTTGAGCTCTCTGTGGGGGTGGGAGAGCTTTGGACCACCTATTCTTTGTGGTTTGTACCACGTGCTACTTCGGTGATTTTCATAATGATTGCCAAATTGTTCTCTCAAATCTAGCAGCTTACATTGCTATCAACACATTGTGAGTGTTTCACATTGTCCCCAGCATTGCATATTAATGTTGTTTTACATATTGATAGCCTATGAGGTGTCAAGTAGTGCCTGCTGTTGTTTAAATTCCTATCTCCTGGGGTGATGCTGAGGTTGGGCTCCAGGTGCCCACGCAGTGACTCTGCCCCCCTCGCTGTAAATCGTCTTCATTTTCTAATTGGCTAATGACCCAAACTGATGGGGTTTTAAACTTAATTTTATCACCTTTTGGTTTAATGTTTTATAATTAGGTAACTATTAAAGATAACCCTTTTTGTCATGGGAGCTATGAGGACTGTTCCCAGCCTGCTGCTTCCTGTTCATTAGCATGGCAACTCATTATTTTCAAGTTTATATTTTAACATAATCAAATGCATTAATCTTTTCTTTGGAATGTCTTCTGTTTATAAAAATCTGTTAGTTCACCATTCTTACCAGGGCTTGATTAAAAACTCCATTTTATCTCACTTGTTTTTCTTAGTCTTTAAAATGAAACACTTTAATCCATTGTAATATAAATTGAATATGCACAACTAAAACAAATTGCATTTGAAAATGCCATAAAGATACCTAAAACTCTGAATGCTAACTAAACATTAAAATATAATAAAGACTTGGAGATCCAAATTAAAGGAAAGCTTTTTTTCCCAAATAGATAACTTATTTCCCTGCCATTTATCAAATAATCCCTTCTCTCCCCGTTGCTTTTTTAATTAATTTATTTGTGTGTGTGTGTGTGTGTGTGTGTGTGTGTGTGTGTGTATGTGTAAGAGAGGGAGAGAGAATGAATGTTATGTGTGTTTTGGTGTGTGGCATGCATGTATTCGTATGTGTATGCAGATGCGAGTATAGGCAGAGGCCAGAAGAGAACAGTGAGTACCCTTTTCTTGTTCCTCATCCGTGTGTTTCCTGTAAACAGGGTCTCTCCCTTAATCCACAGCTGCTCTCATCAGCGAGCCTTAGCATTCTCCAGTCTCCGTGCGCTGCAAACAGGTTACAGATGCCAGTGGCCATTATGTGGGTTCTGTTGAGTCAAACTTGGCAGTGTCAAGCCTGAAAGGCCTCATGCTTACACAGCAAGCACCCTGCACTGCTGAGCCATCTCTCAACCCCCCATTATTTTGATGTCTGCTTTGCCACGTAGTAACTTCTTCACAATCTTGTCCAACTTGTATTTCCTATTCTATTCCATCAATCTAGATTTCTACTGTATAAGATCTGTCTACCAAAGTTCATCCATTGAATAAAATAACCGTTCTATTTTTTTGTTATGGCTTTAGAGAGGCTGAGCTCCTCAAACTGGCACAGTTACTGGTTCTGAACCTGTTTTCTGAATCTAGGTGATGGATGCCAGGGACTTAGCATTAAAGACATCAACTCCTAACAAGGGAGGCCCCACTGGCTTCCATCATGGGCACAGTATCCTGGACTGGGCCCACGTGAGTTAGGTGGAGAATTGTTGAGTGTCTGTAGGGAGTGGCGCTGGGGTACCCTGGTCCAAGGGGTAATCTCGAGGGCCTTCTTTCTTTTGTTCCTCTCTCTGGCCACTGCAAGAGAGCTCCAGACCCCTGTGCCACTTTGAACATCTGCTTTTATGTAGGTACGAGGGAGTTAAGCCCAGGCCATCAGGGTTTAACTGCTGCGCCATCTCCCCAGCCCTGTTTTGTTCTCTTGACCCCCATGAGCAATTAGTCAGAACACTCCACACTGCTAGTGGAGAGCATCCTTAACTACCTTCTACCCTTGGCTCAGAAACTTAGGATTAATATTTTTTTGTTAGCTTACTAGGATGAGTGTATATTTATATCAGCCTGATCTTGTCTGACTGTGGTTTAAGTATTTACTAAAATCTGGCCCATGGGTATTCATAGCTTTTCTATGCACAGTCACCCCAAGTGGGGAGCAACCGTAGTGTAGCTCAGCTGGAGAACAAATAAACAGACTGGATGGAATTCCACACGATGGAATATTTTCAGCCAAAAAGAGAATGAGCTGGGGCTGGAAAGATGGCTTAGCAGTTAAGGTGCATGCCTATGAAGCCTAAGGACCCAGATTCGATTCTCCAGGTCCCATGTGAGCCAGATGCACATGGTGGCACATGCATCTGGAGTTTGTTTGCAGTGGCTAGAGGCCCTGGTGTGCCCATTCTCTTTCTCTCTCTTTTCCTCTCTCTACCTTTCTCTGTCTCTAATAAATAAATAAATGAAAACAAAAATCTTAAAAAAAGAGGATCTATCTCAGCAGTGTTATGCGAAGGGAAAGAAGCCAGTCTCAGAGGCAGCTGCAGGAAGGTGCTGTCTGACATTCCTGAAGGGGCAGAAGGGATGGGAGGGGATGTAGGACAGAGTAGAGGTTTGCCAGGTCAGAAATGGAGAGACATGTCTCCATAGGGGCAACATGAAGTTTTGAGGGGTGATGCGCTGTTCTGTATCCCGAATGTAGCAATCTCCATGGAGCTAGACACATCAAAACTCCTAAACCTGGGCTGGGAATATGTTTCAGTGGTAGAGTGCTTGCCTAGTATCCACGAGGCCCTGATTCAACCCCAACACTGAAAAAAAAATTGTAAAATGTGTATTGTAAGAAAACATTTCAAATGTCTGTCATTTTAATCTAAGAGATAAAATTTAAATCATTTGTCCTTCTTCCTAAAGGTTAAAACTACAAGGAAGAATCAAAAAATAAAATCTAAACTCTCTTTCCCAGCCTAATAAAATGATATGAGAAATTATTCCCACTGTCCAGTTAAGATGGGTAGTAAGAGTGGGGGCAGGGCAGATTGGTTAGTGGGCAGGTGCTTGTCTGAGTTCAGGTTCTCCACCCATGTAAAAAGCTGCTACTTAAGCATGAGGGCCCGAGGAGGCCTAAGACCCCCAAGTTTGACTCCTAAGAACCCACAAAAAGCTGGGCATTGCCATCCACATCTGTGTCCCCTGTTAGGTGTGGGGTCTGGAAGATTGTGGGGCTCACTTACTGAAAGCGCAGCTCCAGTTGAAGGAGAGAAGAGTCTGTGTCCAGGAAACGCGGACGAGCAGCAGAGAAGGGAGCCTGAAGTTCTCCTCTGGCCTCTGCGTGCATGTGCACGGCAGGCATACTTCATGCACCACACCACACACACTGCACACACACAAAGCTGGACACTGTGGCAGGCTTCTGTCACCCCAGCATGCGTGTGCTGAGATGGAAGGCAGACATGGGAGAATCTCCTGGAAGCTCACAGAACAGTGAACAAGAGACCCTGCCTCAAACCAGGTAGAAGGTGAGGACCAACGCCTGGAAGTTGTCCTCTGACCTACACACTCACACCACGGCACACTCACACTCACACTCACACTCATGAGCATACACACGCACACATGCTAAAGGGAGGAAGCCAACGACTTACTTTTTTGAGTTTATTTTTTAAATGCTTAGTATCTAGAGCTTATGTTAAAATTCTAACAATTTGGTAATGAGGAATAAAATCTTGATCTAACTAACATTTTGAGACTTTAAAAGTTTTCCATACATGCATGCATTGTGTGTATGTGTATGTGTACATAGGCATCTGTGTTTGTATATGTATTGTAATGAAATGTTAGGTAGGCTTTAACTGACCAAATAACTCAACCCTCATTACCAAAAATACTGGGCTTTTTTTTTTTTTTTTTTTGTTTTTTTGAGGTAGGGTCTCACTCTAGCCCGGGCTGACCTGGAATTCACTATGGAGTCTCAGGGTGGCCTTGAACTCACAGCGATCCTCCTACCTCTGCTTCCCAAGTGCTGGGATTAAAGATGTGAACCACCACACCTGGCAATACTGGGCTTTTTAATGTCACCTCACCTTGTATATAAAACATCTATGAAACATAAGCTGGTGCCTACACATGAGGAGTTTGGAGAAGAGCTGAGAGGTGGGTACGCATTGTGAGCCTGCACTGTGTCCACCCATCATGAGAGCAGATGTTCTAGTCAGGAACATCTGGTCTCATTCATGCTGGTAGCAGAAGAAGCATGTGACTTCTCGGGGATCAGATTGTGGTGGTTTGAGTGTGAAATGTCCCCACAGCCTTGTGTGTTTATGATTGAGCCTCATACTGAATCTCCTGCTGGTGGCACCTCTGGGAGGTAGAGCCTTGCTGGAGGAGGTGCGTCACCAGGGCCGGCCTGGGGATGCTGTAGCCTGACCCCACTTGCTCCACTTAGTTCACTGTTTCTCCTTCCTTTCTTCCTCCTGGGTGGAGATGCAATCGATGCCTGTCTGTCTGCTCCTGCCATGATGAAACTTGCCCTCAAAACTGTAAGCCAAAAGTGAATCCTTCCTTCTGCGAGCTGCTTCTGGTCAGGTGTTTCATCCCAGCAATGAAATGGGGAGGTACCTGCTGCACAGATGAAGCGTGGGAGCTACGCGCTGGTGTGCGCTTGCAGCTGTTGCGAATCCCTTTGGAGCCAGTTAGAGCAAACCCCAGATATCACTGCTGAGTGGGCTGCTGGAAGTGCAAAGAAGCCCGGGCCCGAGCGTCAGGGTGAGCTGCCCAGCATCCAGACCTGCCCCGCTGGCTCAGCAAGCTGACGTATGGACAAGCTTGCCCAGAGCTACTGTGCATGTAGAAGGGGCACTAGGTGGGTATCAGCCTTAGGCATCAGCTGGAGGGTGGTCGGCCAGTGAGGTCCCAGTTCCTCTCCCTTCATGTCCTCCTCCTCTTCTGTCATTTCCTCGTGCTGCAGTTCTCCCCTGGACCCCTGGCCCCATTTTCCTTGTGGGCCTCCTTGGGCCTTTGTCATATGACTCCTGTCCAGTGTTTGTTGTGCATCATGTATCTGTAAATTTGTAACTTTAGTGAAATTTGAGGAAATATTGGGTTTTTGTTAAATATTTTGTTCTCTGTTCTCTCCTTAAGTGACTCTAGTAATATGTGTATTAAATTGCCTGGTATTATATAAATTATTATATATGATTTTGAATTCAATTTCTGAATACATGTTCTATCATTCATATTGGGTAGTTTCTACAGGTCTATGTTTAAGTCTCCTCAGTTTGATGTCTTCCATTTTTTAAGTCCAGTGAATTTTTCATTTTAGATAGCACCTTTTTCTCTTCAGGAATTTCCATTTAGTTCTTTTCTTTTTCTTTCTGGAATGAGACAACAGTGTCTCTTTTCTCTACTTACAAAATTCTTTTCAAGGTAGGGTCTCACTGTAACCCAAGCTGACCTGGAATTCACTATGTAGTCTCAGGGTGGCTGTGAACTCATGGTGATCTTCCTACTTTTGTCTCCCAAGTGCTGGGATTAAAGGCGTGTGCCACCACACCTGTCCTCAATGGTGGAGGCTTGCTATACTCAAGAAACACAAGTAGGGGCTGGAGAGATGGCACTGTGGTTAAGGCACTTGCCTGCGAAGCCTAAGGACCCAGGTTTGACTCCCCAGAACCCATGTAAGCTAGACACCCAAGGTGATGCATCGCACAAGGTCACAAATGCACACAAGGTGGCACGTGTGTCTGGAGTTCCATTACAGTGGCTAGAGGCCCTGGCATGCCAATTCTCTCTCTCTCTTGTGTGTACTCTCTCATAAAAAATAATAATAAAAAGGTAAAAAAAAATTGCAAGTAGGCAAGAAGTAGTTCTTCTAGGATTGAGACCTGGGCCCTTTGAATGCCAAGTGCTTATGGGCTGGGCTGACAGATTTACAATTCCTCATCCTGAGAACCAGAGGCCAGAGACTTGGGCTCTCACTGGTCAGGTTGAAGCTTACTGCCTGGGCCTCGGTTGCCAGTAGCCCAGCACTCAGCAGTCAGCACCAGCTAGTGTTACAGTCCAAGCTTGGGGGTCGGGACCTTTAGCCCTTAGGGCTCGGCAGCTCCCTGCAGTTCACCCAGCGACTGGAGTCTGTAGCTCCTCATTCTTGGATCTCTATAGCTTTTGCCTTCTGCTCTCTCTGCTCTCCACCCTTTATACTTCCACCACTTTTACTTTTTATTTTTTATTTTTTTATTTTTTTATTTTTTGGTTTTTCGAGGTAGGGTCTCAGTCTAGCCCAGGCTGACCTGGAATTAACCATGTAGTCTCAGGGTGGCCTTGAACTCATGGTGATCCTCCTACCTCTGCCTCCCGAGTGCTGGGATTAAAGGCATGCACCACCACGCCCGGCTACTTTTTATTTTTTTAAGTAATTTTTATTTATTTATTTATTTGACAGAGAAAGAGGGAGGGGGGAGAGAGATATTAAGAGAGAGACAGAGAGAGAGAGAGAGAGACAGAGAGAGAACGGGCTCGTCAGGGCCTCCAGCCACTGCAAATGAACTCCAGACGTGTGCACCCCCATGTGCATCTGGCTAGTGTGGGTCCTGGGGAATCGAACCTGGGTCCTTTGGCTTTGCAGGCTAAAGCCTTAACCACTAAACCATCCCTTCAGCCCCCTTCCACCGCTTTTGATCTGCTGCTGCTACCTTCTCCTCACTCCTGCTGCTGCTGCTGCTCTTAGCGGCTACTGCTTTTACTGCTGCTCCTGTCTCCTCTTCATATTGGCTGCTCAGCCTGCTCTGCCCATGATAAAGATCACAGGCAAGCAAGCAAAGACCACTTGGGAGAAGCCTTCTACTCAGCCTAATGTCACAGCACCAGGGAACCAGAGGAGGATGTCCCCTGGATGACTCGAGAAGTGTGAGGGTGGTCTGGTAATACAGGCACGAGTGAGGTGTGGCGTGAGGGTAGCATGTCAATGCAAGGTTGGAATTTACACCGAGCACAGCACAGCTTCTAGCCCCACTATACGCCAGTCGCAAGCCTGTGGTCGGAGTCACTGGGAGGCAGCCCCTCCCAGCCCTCCTGAGGGAGAAGAGCTTCAGGGTGGCCAGGAGTTCACCAAAGCCCTGACGGCCGAGGCTGCGGCTGTGTGAGGCAGTCATGGCTGGGACAGAGCCTTCGGAGGCAGGTGTAAGGGCTTCAGTTCCAGAGGTCCTGGCAGCGGGAGTGGTGCTCCTCCGAGCGGCAGGAGAGGATTGCAAAAGGCTGGCTGTCTCAGAGATAGTCCAGTTCTTCTCCCAGTGGCTGCTGGGCTGGCAGCTCCCATCTGAGGCAGCGGGACGGAGCTCACGACTGCTATTCAGTCGGTTGGGGGGCCTTACCTGCAACCATTCCAGTTATTCAAATAGGAAAGCACACAGAGGAATGTAGACGTCGTAGATTTAACATGACATTAACACTCAGTGTAGCATTGCTGTTTCACAGTGCTGTGACCTAATGCTCAGCAGATTGTTTAGGGAGGCCTGGGTCCCCCTTATCTGTCTCAAGCCACCCATCAGCCCCACCCCCAGCACTTTCCCCATCAGGGGTCAGCAGGCTCTCCTGTCACTTGGAAGATTTCTAGAGACAGGCCCCTGTTCCCCGACGCCAGGGCAGAGTCCTGCAGTTACTGCGTTGAAGGCTTCTGCTTGCCTTGTGGCAGACGGCGGGTGGCCAGCAAGGCAGCGTGGGAGAGTTTTCTTGATGACTGAGCTGACCCGAAGATGCAGGGACCCTTCCTCAAGGGCCATCTTGCCAGGAGGCAGGCTTAGGGGCAGTTTATACAGATCAGTGACCTCAGACTGGTGGGCACCCTCTGTCAGTCACCACAGTCACCTGGTCACAACATGCTTCCCAGCCTGGCAAGTCTAGGAAGAAAGTCACTCTTTCCTCAGGTTGTTCTTATCACTGACAACTTTGCCCATGGCACACAGCAGACAGGCTGAGGGTAGCAGTCCCCAGGCACGCTCACTGACCAGCACACTCGTGGAAATGAAGGAAGTCACACTTCACCTGAGAACTGTGAAAGATTAGGGTCAAGAAATGTAAATGTCATGCATGAGACCTGCTCCCAAGGCTCAGCTTCAGAGCTACAGCCTCCCAGGGGACAAACTCCTTTCCCCCCATTTTTTTGTGCAGGGGGGGGGGAGGGTGGCAGCATCTTTCCCAGCGGCCTTAGTGCTAGGGGGTTGGGGCTTACAGCAAACCTAGCATTTTCTCCAGAAATCCCTATCTTGTTCCCTATTTCCTGCTCTTTCAGTACCTTCAACATAGGCTAAGAATTTGCCTACCCAGTTCCCATGGAGCGGTCAAATCTTAGTGAAGTGGAGCAGCCTGCCCGTGCTGGCTTTGGTGTTCCACGTCTGTCCTCTACTCACGTTATGGTCACAGCGTCTCCACCTTTCACACTTCATGTGACTGGATCGGGCCATCCGATGACACAGACGTTCCACTTCCATGCCTGCTCTTTGTTGTTGCTGGAGCTATTTTTTTCTGGAGATTGAATTCAGGGCCTCACCCATGCTAGGCAAATGCTCTACCACTGAGCTCCATCGCAGCCTTCAAGGTCCACCCTCAATCACATGCACAAAGTCCTTTTTGCTATGTAAGGGAAGCAGTCAGCAGGTCCCAAGGATTAAGATATGGACACCTTAAGGGCTATTGTTCTGCTAACCCCAATAATTGAATTCTTAATGAGTTTGAAAAAGCGGTGTCAGGCTGAGGCGATGGATCAGCAGTTAAAGGTGCCCGTTTGTAAAGCCTGCTGGCTCAGTTTGATTCCCCAGTACCCACATAATGTGGCACATATGGAGTTAGTTTACATTGCAAAGAGGCCCTGGCATGCCCATTCTCTTTCTCTCACATACATGTATACATTAAAAAAAATACATTCAGGCTGGAGAGATGGCTTAGCCGTTAAGGTGCTTACCTGTGAAGTCTAAGGACCCAGGTTCGATTCTTCAGGTCCTCCGTAAGCCAGTGGTGCGTGCATCTGCAGTTCATTTGCAATGGCTAGAGGCCCTGGCTCTCTCCCTCTCCCTGTCTCTAATAAATAAATAAAAATGAAAAGAAATAAAAAAAAAAAACATTCATGGGCTGGGGAGATGGGTCTGCCATTAAAGGTGCCTGCTGGCAAAGCTTGGGTTCAGTCCCGGCACCACGTGAAGCTGGACGCCAAGTGCATGTGCATCTGAGATGCCAGTGCCTCGTGACAATGGGAGGTGGAGCCAGGAGATCCAAAGCTCCAGGGCTGGCTAATTTTACATGAATTTGCAACAGCGGAAGACCCTGTCTCAAAGTAGGTGGGTCATGGACACTTCAAAGTCGTCCTCTGATCTCCGTGTACATTCATGAAACACATGCACACAATAATAATAAAAACAAAACCACCCATGCGTTCACCCAGGCCTGGTGGATGCCTATATTCCTCATACTGGGAGGCTAAGGTAGGAGGATCACCATGAGTTTGAGGCCATCCTGGGATAGCGTGAGTTCCAGATCAGCCTGGGCTAGAATGAGACCCTGTTTCAGAAAAAAAAAAAAAAATTCTCATGGACATTGGCATTTTGACCAAACCCTTTTAGAATGGTGTGGGTATTTGCCATCATTGTGATTTTCCCTTGCATTTAAAGAAATTAAATTGCAGTGCTATTTTACTAAATGACTTTGTTTGCCTTAGGTTTGAAACTTCACCTAAACTTATTGCTGCCAATTTCAGTTCAGTATTAAGTATGTAATCCACATGGCATTATAGAGAAAATTGTTTAAAATAGCATTTTTGTTTTCTTTTAATCCAGATTTGGGCTTAGAACCACCACTAGAATCAATTGGAAGCAATTTTTAAAATTATTTTGTGAGCATCCAAAGTTGGAATTAAGTAAGACAGTTCCCCCGAAGAAGATAAGTAGGTAAGTACAAAACCCCTATGGCTTCTGTGAATCATAGTGTGTAACAGGCTAGAACATGTGTGAATTACTTTTTTTTTCATTTATGGAATGGCCAGTGTCTCCATGGACTAACTCTCAACTTTCCCATAGCGAGTTATGGTTTAATCATTTTAAAAATATTTTTTAAATATTTTTAATTTATTTTTATTTTGAGAGAGAAAGAATGGATGTGCCAGGGCCTCTAGCTGATGTAAATGAACTCCAGATGCATGAGCCACCTTATGCATCTGGCTTTCACGGGTCCTGGGGAACCAAACCTGGGTCCTTAGGCTTTGCAGGCAAGCACCTTAACCACAAAGCCATCCCTCCAGCATTGCATTGTTTTTCATTCACTTTTAAATTTAGAGTTGCCTTAAACTATGAGGTTGTTATTATTTCAATTTCTAGAAAAGAAAAGAGTGCAAGAGATCCCAACACGGCCATGTGCTTGGAGCACTGTGCACTTTGCAAGGGAGCCTGGGGGTTCCTGGCCCACTACTCTCTGCTTCCATGACTCCTGAGCATGAAGCGTGTTCCTGTGAGATTATGCACAAACACGTGTGCGTCTAGGAAAAGGAACGCTTGCAGTAACCTGTGTCCGGTCACTGTGCTAGTGTAGATGTGCTGGCCATGAGGTTATTTCTGTGGGCCTCACTGTTGGTTTCATTGGAATGTTCAGTCTCGTGTAAGTTGCAGTGGGATCCCGAAAGTAATGATGTGGAGTTTTCGAATGTAGACGTCTGCTCCAAGCGCCCTGCTTCTGATGCTGTGTGTTCTTTGCTGGTCGCCTCACATGAGTCTTAAAGAGGAAAATATGAGGCTTTCATTATCTCATCACCTGCGTCAGAAGCACACTGCTCCATTATAAAGTGAGACGGGCTGCAGAGTCCATTGCTGTCTCACTGGTTCCTATCCCTGTCTCGGGGTTTAGGGATATTAAGTGACTGCTCTGGTTACCAGCCTTGCAGATATTCAGGGCCCTACCCTGTTCCTGGAAGGCAGCTGTGAGCTCATGTCTTAAGTAATACTACTTTGGTTTCATTGTAATTTTCTTGTCTGATAGCACCCTGTCCAGAGCTGATCAAACTAAGAATAAAGTTTTACTTACTAATTTTTTTTTTTTGAGATAGAGTCTCATATGTCCTAGGCTGGCCTTGAACTCTCAATCCTCTTGTCTCAGCCTCCTGAGTACTGGGTGGGATTATAGGTGTGCGTTACCATGCTCAGCTTCTGGGTTTTATTCCCTTTAAAATCGTGGTTCTCAACTGGGGGTGGGGGACAGTATTGCCTTCCAAGAGACCCATGGTAATGTCAGGAGACATTTTTGATTGTTACACTGGGGACAGCAGTATCTACTGAAGTCTGTATTATGTGTGGGGAGACAAGGGGTGCAGCATAACACCTACAGTGAGTGGGTCCCCCACACTGGAGAAGCACCCAGCCAGGCAGCTGAGCCATGGGACAAGCACGCACTTGCCTGTGCCGTGTCAGCTGGCTGCACGTGTGTGAGCTTAGAGACACTCACTGCCAGTGGGTCACGTGAGCCACCCAGGCTCAGGAAGCCATAGAGAATATGCCTTGCAAAGGGTTAGGAGGCGTGCACTCACGTCTCAGCATTTTAAAACATTGCACAACTGGCAAATGCTGAGACGGCTACATAGACAGCAGCAAAGCCTCCAAACAAGTGTTCAAATGGCTCTGCAGGCCCACCAGTCACGAATGGCTCTGCCACCCACTATGTGGTGGGAAAGGTATGTGTCTGTTGAGCCTGCACTTTAGTTGGTTTCTGATTCCAGGGTAGCTGACCATGGCCTCCAAGGACATGTGTGTGGACTATGGAACCTGGGCTCAGGGTAGAACGTTGGAGACAAGAAAGGCAAGAGTGCTTGAGGGTACAGACGACCATGGAAGGGGAGAGCCTATGAGTCCGTAGGCCCTCAGCTAGGCAGACCACGTGTCACAGCCTGCCACCGCCCGCACGTCCTGGTGGTGACCCATGGTTTATTCTGTGGTCTCTTTTGAGATCAAAGCCATGGATCTGCAAGATGGCTGACCAGAGTTGGGGCAGGATGGCACAGCTCGTGGACTGCTAGGTGTCACCTCAACTGAGTGACACGCAGGCCCACTCCCATACACTGCCTTTCTGGAAGATGAGCTACCACAACGAAGGTGCTGTTGGAGTTGTGGGGGGGGCTTGCATTTTGCATTAAGAAAGAGCAGAATTAAAGAGCGGAACCTTCATGTCTTTCTCCTAATCCTCTTTGTAGTGTTGACTCTAGAAACCGGGCCAGCAAGGAAAACATTATCAAAAAGCTGTTCCTGCAGTCAGAAGACCACCACGCCTCACTGAAGAAAGCGTTGCTGGTCATGAGCAGTGTAAGCCTCCGAGCCTTCTCTCGACTGACCCTTAGTGAGAAAGCGGACACTCAGAGCCAGACACCGAACTCCTTCTTCCACGTACCCTCCCAACACGCAGTTTTTGAGCTCCCGTTAGATGCTGGGAATTGTTCCAAGTGCTTAGGGAGACAAGGACCCCCTCCAAGGTAGAGTCTAGTCTGTATAGAGTTAACTGCGCTGCAGTGACATAAACGCCCGTTGTAGTGCCAGTGGGCAGCATGGTTAAAAGATGGGCTAACGAGCATTGTCCACTGCTTAACCCACAAATAACCAGGCTGGTGGAAACTTCCCCACCCTGGCCTGGAGTTTATGAGTGCAGAACCAGCTTGCTGCCCAGAGCGGGAACGTTCTTTCACTTCCAAAGCCCCCCGTTTTGTTTTCTTTTCTTTTCTTTTCTTTTTCTTTCTTTTTTTTTTTTTTTTTTTTTTTTTTTGGTTTTTCGAGATAGGGTCTCACTCTGGTCCAGGCTGACCTGGAATTAACTCTGTCATCTCAGGGTGGCCCCGAACTCACTGAGATCCTCCTACATCTGCCTCCCGAGTGCTGGGATTAAAGGTGTGCGCCACCACGCCCGGCTCCGGTTTCATTTTCTAATTGAGCTGCAAAGGCAGGCAATTCATGAATCTGCAACTTGCTTTCTCTCGTTTGGAATGTTAGCTCCTGCCTCCCCATTATGTTTGTTTTAGAAAGTGCTACTTGCATACTCTGGAAGCATAGTGACATTTCTCAAGTTTGCTACTTACTGAACAAATTCACACATTCTGTGACTGAGTCGCTAGTAAATAAGGAACAGGGAGAATGACTTGTCCTCGGATTCAAATGGGGCCACGGGACAAAAGATCGAATAGAGGAGTTCTTCAGCCCCAGCACTGGCTCCCCCAGCGTGGGCAGCAGGGGCAGTCTGGATTCCCAGGCATGCTCTGGCCAGAGCCCACGTGGCCAGGAGGTGGCTGAAAGGCTTGCAATGTGTTGTCCATGCTGCAGACCATGGCTCCCGCCCATGTCATTCTGTATTTGATAGTTCTAAGTACTTTGTGGATGAGGAAATATGGGGTTCCATGTTCCTGGGGGGGTCAAGTGTTCCCCTTTTGTCTGTGAGACACCTGAAATCTCAGAGAGTAAGTACTAAACCCTGAAGCCACCCACTGCTTACTGATGGTCACAGGTCGGTGACAGCTTGTCCAAAATTATTTCCCCTCAAAAGTCAGAATGTTGGAATTTGGAAGGTGACGTCAGTGTTATGAATATGGTAAAGTGTGCCTGCACAAGCCTAGACGAACAGGCTGGAACACCTTGACTGTACGATGCAGTCTGTGTCCATTACTGGCCAAACTGGCAGGATGGTGTGTAACATTGTTCCTATAGACACAGCCCCAGGATGAAGTTTAATGGATGAGTTAGGCCAGTCAAAGATTAACAAAAGCAACTAATAATAAAATAGACTCACTATCACAATCTACTGTAATAAAAGTTGCGTGAGCATGTGCTCTCTGTCCCTGTCTGTGACTCTCTCTTACACACACACCCACCCACACACACACCCCCCCACACCCCCCCCACACACAGATACTTTTTTTTAATTTTTTTGTTTATTTATTTATTTGAGAGCGACAGAGAGAAGGAGGCAGAGAGAGAGAGAGAGAGAGAGACAGAGAGAGAATGGGCGAGCCAGAGCTTCCAGCCTCTGTAAAGGAACTCCAGATGTGAGCGCCCCCTTGTGCATCTGGCTAATGTGGGTCCTGGGGAATTGAGCCTCGAACCGGGGTCCTTAGGCTTCACAGGCAAGCGCTTAACCGCTAAGCCATCTCTCCAGCCCACACAGATACTATTTGATGGTTGTTTCATGTGGACCACAGCTGACAGAAGGCACCTGAAGGCGAGGCCATGGGTCGAGATAGACACACCATCCACAGGCCGCAGGATGTGGCCTCTCGGAGTGAATAGTAGTAGGCAGGAAGCACGCATCAGATGTCTCAGCCATGCCCATGTGTGTGCTTGGTGCCTTCCCTCTGTGAGGTACATAATTGTCCTCTGCTTTTGGCATTCAGGACAAGGAGCTGGGGCTAGGTGGCCAGCTCGAAGCCCAAAGCCCTCAGTTAAGTGGTCTCGGCTCCTAGCAGGCTATATGGATCCTCACAAACACCTGCCAGCCCTGGCAGAGCGGCTGGGGGCATGCTAAGTGAGTTGCCAGGGAAAGACCATGGAAGCTATCTTACCTAGCTGGGGTGCCGTTGCTATGTGGAAGCACTGTTTTAATTATAAAACATGGAATCTTCATTTCCTGTAGTGAGGACGGTACCAATGTCAATCACTCCAAGTACTAGACCATTTGAAAGTGACTGTTGTCCTGTTAGAGGTGGAGACTGGAGTATCAGAATGTGATAGTCTGTTCACACCCGTAATCCCAGTGCTTGGGAGGTGGAGATTGGAGTATCAGAAGTCCAAGGTCAACTATATAGCCAATTCAGGGCCAGCTTGGTATATATAAAACCTTGTCTCAATTTTTTTTTTTTTTAAATTGAAGGGCAGCCAGGCGTGGTGGCGCACGCCTTTAATCCCAGCACTCGGGAGGAGAGGCAGAGGTGGGAGGAGAGGCAGAGGTAAGAGGATCACCATGAGTTCGAGGCCACCCAGAGAATACAGAGTGAATTCCAGGTCAATTTGGGCTGGAGGGAAACCCTACCTCAAAAAACAAAAAACAAACAAATAATTGAAGACCTGTCCCATGCCAGGCCTCATGCTGGGCAACTCAGACCAGGCACACAAATGGGTAATGCCGCGTCACCACCATCAGGGTCCTCATCCCTAGAGTACTACCCAGTAGCAATGCTGATCGAATGCCTTCAAGTTGTACCAGTTCCCACCCACCACCATTCCTAGGTCTTGACCACCTCAGGAAGTCATAGAAAGGACTCGATGAGGAAAGCACTAGTGTTATAAAGATTTCTAACCCAGGCATAGTGGTGCATGCCTTTAATCCCAGCACTAGGGAGGCAGAGGCAGGAGGATCGCCATGAGTTTGAGGCCACCCTGAGACTACAGAGTGAATTCCAGGTCAGCCTGAGCTAGAGTGAGACCCTACCTCAAAAAAAAAAAAAAAAAAAAAAAAAAAAAGCTAAAGAGCCAGATGGATGCTGTAATGCTGATAAAATTATTCCCAGTGGGCCTAGGTCAAGAAGGGAGGTGGAGACCGGGAAGCCCTGGGGTCTGCTGGCCTGGTGAACACATCCACGCATCCAAAAGGGGAGGCCTTCCTCAAAAAAGTCAGAAGGTGAGCAACACGTCCAAGTCATTCTCTGACCTCCACACGTGCATGCCTGTGCTCACACACATGAACATGTATCCACTCACACACTCCCATTGAAAAAAGTTTTATTCTGCTGCTGTTTTAGTGAGCATCTTCTTTCCTCTAGTTCTCATTCAGATGTCTTAAACTTTTTTTAAAAGATTTTTAATTTTTTTTATTTGGGAGAGAGAGAGAACAGGCACACCAGGGACTAGCCTCTGCAAACGAACTCCAGACATCCAGTGCATCTGGCTTACATGGGTCCTGGGGGAATCAAACCTGGGTCTTTTGGCTTTGCAGGCAAGTACCTTAACTGCTAAGCCATCTCTTCAGCCCCTGCTTTTTTTTTTTTTTTAAAAGAAGCAACATTCCAGGCTGCTTTTCTCTTTTTCTATTTTAAATTAAACTAAATTTATTTGAGAGAGAGAAAGAGGCAGAGAAAGACAGACAATGGGCATGCCAGGGCCTCCAGCCACTGTAAAAGAACTCCAGATGCATGCGCCACCTTGTGCATCTGGTTTACATGGGTCCTGGGGAATTGAACCTGGGACCTTTGCTTTGCAGGCAAGTGCCTTAACCTCTAAGACATCCCTCCAGCCCATTAAACTTTATATACTTACTTGCATGTGCGTGTTTGTCCACTGCAAGCAAATGCCAGATGCCAGAATTGAACTCCAGACCATCAGGCTTTGCAAGCCTTTAACTGCTGAGCCATCTCCCCAGTCTCTAAGTCAGGTTTTAGGCACTTACCTGTAGCATCCTGGTGCCCCTGTGAAAACGTGAAGTGGAGCCAGGAGAACCCGAAGCCTGGGACACGTAGTCTGACACTCAGTCGCAGTCTGGCGGACCATTCACAGTGGTGAGAGGCCCTGCCTCAGAGCAGGTAGAACACGGGCACCTTGAAGTTGTCCTCTGAGCTCCATGCACACACCATGGCACGTGCACCCATTGACACTCAGCAACCTGTACACGTGTATGTGCACATGTGCAAGTGAAAAAATTCGAAACAAAAGAGAAATTCCTTAACCCAAGAAGGATGTTTATGACAAACTCATGGCTCCCAGCACGTTGATGGGGAGGTACTGAAGGCTTAGCCCATGAAGGCTTCTCAGCTAAGCTCAGGAAGCAAACTAGTGTCAGCCTTTCCTGCAGTTCAGCATGGTGCTGGCGTTCTAGATCATCCAACTAGGAAAGGCGAACTAAAAGGCACCCAGATGGGCAAGGAAGGCGGGAACTGTTCAAAAACAGCATGATCTTATATGTGGAAAATTCTAAGCAACCCACACACATCTAGAACTAAGAGTTCATGAAGTCTGTAGGACATAAAGTCATTATGCAAAAAATTATTATTTTATACACGTTAATGAGAAATCTGAAAACAGACTTCAGAAGGCAGCTCCACTCAAACTGCTTTAGAAAATAAAATGGCTAGGGATAAATGTAACAAGAGAAGTCCCAGAGCTGTACACTGGAAATCACAAACCTCCTTTAAAAGATATTAAAGGGGATATTCGTAAATGAAGAGGCATTCCATGCCCGTGCACTGGAAGACTCAGTAGTGTAGAAGGGCAGTTCTCTCCAAATGAGCCTGCATATCCAATGAAAAGTGATCAGGTCTCAGCGGGCTTGCTTTTGGCAATTGAGAACACGATCTTGAAATTCCTGGGGAAAAACAAAGTGGTGGAATGGCTGAAACCGTGTTGGAAAAGAAGAATGACATTGGAGCACTTAAGCTCCCTGATTCTGTAAAGCTTCAGCACTAAAGACTGTGTGGTGCTGGGAGTGTGGCTCCCCCGGTAGAGTGTCTGCCTGGTAGAGTGCAAGAGGCTCTGGGTTCGATCCCCCAGCACCTTATAAGCTGGGTGTGGTGGCACACACCTGTCATCCTAGCACTCCTGAAGGGAGGAGGATCGGAAGTTTAAGATCATCCCCAGTGACATAGCAAGATAGAGGGCAGCCTGGGATACATGAGACCCTGTCTCAGAAAGTGGGGGGAAAGTATGATACTGGCAAAAAGACAGAGCCATAGATCAATGGAAGAAAACTGAGAATTTATAAGTAAATTCATACAGTTATGATGAACTTTTTTGACAGACCTGATAGGGGAAAGTGTAGCCTTTTATTTATTTTTTTAATTGTGCTGGGCCAGAGAGATGGCTCAGCAGTTAAGGCACTTGCTTACAAAGCCTAATGGCCCGGGTTCAGTTCCCCAGTATCCACGTAAAGTCACATGTATCTGGAGCTCCTCTGCAGTGGTTAGGGATAGACCCTGTCCTTACGCCATACACAAATATAACTTGGTATAAAAGCTAAAATGTTTAAACTTTTAGAAGAAACCCATTTGTATAAATCTTTATAATTTTGCACTAAACAAACATTTCTCACATACAGCATTAAAAGTAGGGACAGACCATAAAAGAAAACATTGTATTTTAACAAAATTAAAAACTCTCAAGGCTAGAGAAATGGCCCTGCTGATAAGAACATTTAATTGCGAGCACGAGGGCCAGAGACCACCTGAGTTTGCCCCTCAGCGCCCATTAGAAAGAGTCTAGGGCTGGGGAGATGGCTCAGCCCTGGAGGCACTTGCCTGCAAAGCCTGAGGACCCAGGTTTGATTCCCAGAACCCAGGTAAGCCAGATGCATGAGGTAGCACATGTGTCTGGAGTTCATTTGCAGTGGCTGGAGGCCCTAGTGTGCCCATTCTCTCATAAATTAAAAAAAAATGAGTGAATGAATAAATAAATCTAGGTATGGCCACACACACTTGTGACCCCAGTCCCGTGAAGGAGGTGGGGACTAGAGAAACTTGCGCACTCTCTGACCAGCCAGCACCAGTGAGAGTCTCTGTCTCGAGGAAATAAAACGGAAGAACCACAGACGAGGACACCGGGCATTCTCTGGTCTCCACACACGTATGCACACACATTGTACACACACACACATATAAAAAAAACTGTTGTAAGCTGTAAGTGGTGGTGCATGCCTTTCATCCCACCACTCAGGAGGCAGAAGTAGGAGGATCTCAGTGAGTGAGTTCAAGACCACCGTGAGACTAATTCCAGGTCAGCCTGGGCTAGACTAAAACCCTACCTCGAAAAACCAAGCAAACAAAAAAACTATTGTACTTCAAAACTGGCATGGCCTCTTTAAAAATTAATAATGTGCCACATAACCCAGCAATTCCACACGTAGGTATCAGCCCAAGAGAAAGAACAGTTGTATGCCCACCGGAAGACCTGGTATAAATGTTCCTGGAGATACTTTCGTAGCTCTGACACTGGAACTGGTCCACGTGTGCACCAGCTTTTGAGTAGAGAACGACATGAGCCATGTCTACTCAATGCAGTGCTAATCAGGACTGAAAGCGAACAAGAGGGGACTGGGGAGGTGGCTCAGAGAGTAGGCGAGCTTGTTGCGCAAGCATAAGGGCCCGAGAGGGCCTCATGCACTCTGAGTTCAAATCCCTAGCACCCCAATCCTGTAAAGGGTGGAGACTAGAGAATCGTTGGGACTTCCTAGTCAGCTAGTGTGACGGAAAACGGTAGCTCTGGGTTCAGTGAGAGACTGTGTCTCAGGGGAACCACACAGGAGAGGGGTAGAGGAGGACACCTGATGTGCATTCTCCTCTGATATCTGCACATAGGGGTGTGCGCATCTGCACACACTCATATCCCGCACACCACACCATACCATACATAGCGGGCACACACACACACACACACACTATAAAAGGAAAAAGGCTGCTGCAGCGAGGACATGAGGGCCGCAGAGGAGACAAGGCAGCTTGAACCTGCTGACAGGAAGTATGAGAAAAAGGCAGTAACACCTCCACAGGCCATTTTCTCCAGAGGGGGATGGGGCTGGGCAGGGACCCCAGTGCAGGAGGCTTCTGAGGGGCAATGCCAACATTCCGGTTATCAAGTTAATAAGAAATTACCAGTGATTTTTATCTCCATAAAGGCTGATGCTCATTCCAAAACCCAAAAGTAAGCATGCGTATGGCCCCCAATTTAATTTCCCTCAGCGACCTGTATTTCCATCTCAGCTCTTGGGCCTCATAGTAATAGTTGATACTAGTGTATAGCTTTATTGCCTAATAAACGCTTTTGTTTCATTAATATTCACAATGTCTCTCTCTGAGGCGGGCTTCTTCATTTCCCGGCGTTCCAGTAAACAGGATCTCTTCATTTTCATATTTAATTTGCTTATTGACAGTTTTTATTCTGTGGGTACAACTTGCCTCGGAGTATCTTTCATGTTCCCTTTATGCAGCATGCCTGAGATTTTTCTCCCTAAGTAATTGTCCATTTAAGTAATTGATGAGGTCTCTGGGACCCACGACAAGTGTAATTAATGTTCTGAGTAAACTGGAAAGTTGTCATGGCACTGCTGGGAAGTTCTGAGGCACAGGTGGGGCTGGGGGCCGCAGGACTAGCCACACTTTTAAGGCCCTCGGGGGAGGGGTCCACCCATGTTCCAGAAAAGGACCTGCGAGCCACCTCCTGCCTAGGTCCAGATAGGAAACGTAGACCCAGCGCCCTCTCCATGCCCCCCCGCTGCTCTTGTTACATGTGTATGTCATGACCATTGACAGGCATCGTCATTTCGAGGCATTATTTGTCCAGAGCTCACTCTTTACTGAGGCTGAATGTATGTAATACTTTTCTTGCCTTCTTGTGTGTTTTTAAAATTTCCCAATATTATCTCTACTGTCGTGCTCAGGCCCCTGATGGAAAGATGCCTTGGGAAGAACTGCGGCATATTCTCAACTGCATGGTCACCAAGTTAAGTGATTCAGAGTTCAAAGAACTAGTGCAGACATTGGACCCCGAGGGTACCGGCATGGTGAAGATCAGCTCCTTCCTGGACATGCTCCCTGACAGCCCCGAGGTAGGTTCTCAGCCAAGCGCCTGGCTTTCTCTTGTATCTGGAAACTTAGGTGTTCCTAGTAAAATGACAGGTGCAGGTAAGGGGCTGGGGAGATGGCCCGCTGGTTAAAGGTGCTTCTGTGCAAGCCCACCCGCCCAAGTTAGTTCCCCAGCCACCACTTACAGCCATGTGCAAAGCGGTGCACACGCTTGTGACCCCGAGGCGCCTATGGCAATGGAAGAAGCAGCTAGGAGGTTCCAGAAGCTCGGGGGCTAGCCAGGCTGGCACATAGACAGCAGAACAAACCAACAAAAAGAAGGTGGAAGGAGAGGGTCAGCAGCACACACCTATATGCACACACAGTGCACACACAAATAGTAATAATAGATACAGGTGAAATGCAATTTTGATAAACTAATGACTTCACATTTTCACCTGAATTAATTTTCATTTCAAATGAAGTTAAGTGACTAGATTATTTGGTTTTGTTTTAGTTTCTAAATCTTAGCAGAGAATGGCATTTGACATTTCTGAAAACTGTCCATAAATGATATGCCCTCAGGACCAGGGTATTTTTTTATTTGTTTTTTATTTTTTTAAAGTATGGTCTCACTCCAGCCAGGCTGACCTGGAATTCACTATAAAATTTCAAGCTGGCCTTGAACTCACAGTGATCCTCTTATTTCTGCCTCCTGAGTGCTGGGATTAAAGGCGTGCTCCACCACGCCCAGCTCAGGATGTAATTTCTTTCAAGGCATTGGGCAGCATTCCACTTACAGCCACAGCTTGCAAAAGATTATTTGGGAACTAGAAATGGTGGTAGCTCACACCTATAATTCCAGCACTCGGGAGGCTGCCCACAAGTGTGTGCCACCCTGAGCTACCTCCTCAGATGAGACCCCGTCTAAAAATCAGAACAAAAAATGTTTGAGAAGAGATTCAGACCCCATGTTGACTCACCTTTTGAAGTAACTATTTATCACCTCTAGTGAAAACAACCCAAAGTACAAAAATAATGATCAAGTCCTGAATCCCAATACCCAGAGACACAGTTAAAATGGGTATGTCATCCCAGCCTTTCTGTGAGCACATATGTCGTAAAGCATGGTTGAGCTGCCTAGTTCTATGATTCTCGCATTTCATCCTTTTCGACTTCACTTTTATAGGATAAGCATCTTCCTATCTGCCCACATCACCAAAATAGTCCCCCTGGGCTGCTTGTGGTGGCTGTCCGGGAGCCTTGCGTGCGGCCTTGCTGTCAGGCCATGCGGGCTGAGTATCTGCTGTCCCTGTGGAGGGAAGCACTGCGCTGAGGTCACCTCCGGTGTTTCTGAGCAAGGTCAAGCGAGGCTGTGGGATGGAAAGGCCACAGTGAGAACCTGTGTAGGCGGCATGGCCTCCACCTCAGAAGGAAGAATCTGGTGGCAGATACTGGACCTTTGCCTGGAACCCCATGTCCTTGTCTATAAAGCAAGGTGGATGACAGCCCCACTCTGTGGGGTTGCTATGGAAATCCAGCAGGATAACTTGCAGGACATGTTTAAAATGTGTAGAATCTGTCGGGCATGGTGATGCCTGCCTTTAATCCCAGCACTCGGGAGACAGAGGTAGGAGGATTACTGTGAGTTCAAGGCCACCCTGAGACCACATAGTGAATTCCAGGTCAGCCTGAGCTGGACCAAGACCTTACCTCAAAAAAAAAAGTGTAGAATCTAAACATCTGTTAAGTTTTAGTCATCATTTTAATATGATTTCCTGAGTGTCCCCTTGCACAAGGAGTGACCATGTCCTAGTCCTCGTCAGTTAGTCCTTCTTAAATCTTTTAAAAAATATTTTTATTTATTTATTTGAGAGAGGGGAAAGGGGGGGGGGGGGAAAGGGCACGCCAGGGCCTCCAGCCACTGCAAACGAACTCCAGATGTATGTGCCCCCTTGTGCATCTTGCTTATGTGGGTCCTGAGGAATCAAACCAAGGTCCTTTGACTTTGAAGGCAAGTGCCTTAACCGCTAAGCCATCTCTCCAGCCCAGTCCTTCTTACATCTTAATTCCAGTGTGAGTCATAGAGCCTTTTCCCACACAGAAATGAGTGATTGCAGCTTTCTAACCACCATGTAGGGCAGAGCTGTGCTAGGTCTGGGAAAGGCTATTTGGGAATTGTTACTCTGGGCGTCACAGCAGCCCTGCACATCTTTAAGCTGACCAAACCTAACCACAGACATGGAAACAATAAGTTTTCCATGTTGCCAGAGACATGATCTTTGCTTAACGTCATCAGACCACGTCAGCCATGCTGCAACCCCTCTGACGGCCTTCAGTGACTTGGGGAACAAAGCAGAACCTCCTCATGCCCCGCAGCTTCAAGCAAGCTCCCCTCCTGGGCATCGGGCTCCCAGGGGCCCCAGCCCCACCCCCAGCTCTGCAGTCCCTTTTGCTCCTCCTGCTGTGGTGGCTCCAGCTCCAGAGCTCAGGCCCAGCACCTGCTCAGGGCTCTCTGACAGCTCTGGCCAAGTCAGAGAAGATCTCCAGCTACGGTCTTGGACACATCTAGTACCAATCATGGCCACTAAGTCCCCTGTGCACTATGTGTGGCCCTGTCTCCATGAAGGTGTTCCTGTTGTTACTGTCCATGGTGGCCTGTTGTGTTATTGAACTAATAAATGAATGAAGAAAACAAAAAGCACAGGCATGCAAGTAGGAGAGGAAAAAGCACCAGTGATTCTAACAGCTAGAAAGGCTGCTCGGTTTAGTCTTTCCCAACTACTAAACATGCATGCCCACGCACTTGCTTTCTCCAGAACAGCATGCTTGGATGTAAATGATAGGTTTTTAAAAAAATATTTAATTAATTTAATTGAGAGAGAGAGAGAGAGAGAGAGAGAGAGAGAGAATAGGCATGCCAGGGCCTCTAGCCATTGCAAATGAACCCCAGACGCATGTGCCACCTTGTACATCTGGCTTACACAGGTACCGGGGAATCGAACCTGGGTCCTTAGGCTTCTCTGGCAAGCACTTTAAATGCTGAGTCATCTCTCCAGCCCATAAATGATATTTTTAAAAGTATATGTGGTAGTTTCAATCAATGTCCCCCCTAGACTGATGGATTTTGAACGCTTGATTCCCAGCTGGTGGCAATTTGAGAAATGGAGCCTTGCTAGAGGAGGTATGTGACTGGGGCCAGGCTTTGGGGTATTAGAGCCAGCTCCTCCCTTTCCAGAGCTTGGTTCACTGTTGCTTTCTGCCAGCTGCTGTGGGAAGATATGATGTCCAGCCTCTGCTCTACCATTCCTTATCTGCCATGATAAACCTTCCTCAGCAGACCATAAGCCATGCTCTCATGAGTGTTTTATCCAAGCACCAAGAAGATAACTGGACCAATACATGTATATAACATACATTTTGATGAGTTTGGATATGTGCTTTTTGTATTATACCCATTTTTATTTAAAAATAAGATCATATATTCAATATTTTTGTCTCATCATTTATTGACACATTACTAATGTTTAACACTGAAATTCTGCTATTTTGTTTTAAAAGATACTAAAGGGACAGGGATATAGCTCAGTTATTAAAGGTGCTTGCTTGCATAGCCTGCCAGCCAAGGTTCAATTCTCCAGTACCCAAGTAAAACCAAATGCACAAAGTGGCACACGTGTCTGGAGTTCATTTGCTGTGGCAAGAGGCTCTGGTTTGCCCATACTTTCTCCTCTCTCTTCTTACAAATAAATTTTTTTTTAATTAGAAGAGACAGAAGGAGCTGGAGATATTGCTTAGTGGTTAGCACTTGTCTGCAAAGCCTAAGGACCCAGGTTCAATTCCCCAGTACTCACATAAAGCCAGATGCACAAAGTGGCACATGCATCTGGAATTTGTTTGCAGTGGCAAGAGGCCCTGGTGCACCCACTGGAGTGTTCTCTCTCTCTCTCTCTGTCTCTCTCCCTCTCTCTCTCTCTCTGTCTCTCTCCTCTCTACGTCTCTGTGTGCTTGCAAATGTTTTTTTTTAGAAAAAGAGACTAAGTATTCCTGCCATCATAATCTTTGCATTTAGTTGTTTTTCCTTTCATAAAATTTTGCTACCACCTGAAACCCACTCTTTTGTGTCACCCAGATTGTTACTTCAGTATAAGATTCTAGAAATGGAATTTAAAAAAATAATCTATGAGAGTGCATGCTTAATTTGATTCATTACCTTAATGGCTTTGAGTGAGGAATGTGTTTACAAAGTCCAGAACACAGAGTGCACCAGGGAACCCGGGTGGGGGCGGGGAGTAAGGCTCCTCTCACCCTACCCCAGCCACACTCGCCAGTATGGGCTGCATCCACCTACTCTGTAGATCACACGCTTATCTCATGCTATCCACAGGTACCCTGAGACCAAGTGTCTTTCAGCAGCCATCTGCCAGTGCATACTGGTGTGGTGCCAGCGTCCAGTGCTGGCAGCTCTCTTCCTTTGCCTTTCTGCCATCCTGACACACAAGAACACCCTCTTCTTGTCCTTTGACACTACACCAGTTAATTTCTAGAGGACATCCTTTCATGCTTATTGCTCAAGGAAAACTAGTGCGAGCTGCTCCATCTCTATTCCAGACAGCAATTGGAGGCACACTTGCTTGCTGACGGTCTCACCACTATTGGCCAATCAGCACAGAGCGAGGATTCACATCCAGGCATCTGCCTGCAATACTCCTGTCGCTATTAATGAATGGGTTTTCATTTATATACTTTCTCTCTCACACTTAGGTGAGAAAAATGTCCCCTCCTGCGGACACCAAGACACCTCTGTCCCTGGATTGGGATTCAGTAAGTCACACTTGCATTCTCTTTGTGGCTGCCTGGTTGCCTGCCTGTTCACATCCAAACACTAGGTTACAACTTAGTGCATGTGTTTATTTCTCACATTAGGTGGACAAAATGGTATGTGATGCAATCTCGAGGAATCTCCGAGCTTTCTATACCATGCTGCAGTCATATGACCTTGGAGACACAGGCTCCATCAGTCGAGCTAATTTCAAGAAAGTCATGCATATATTCTGCCCATATTTAAAAAATGAACATTTCATAAAGTAAGTTTTTTGGTTATAAAATTAATTCATTCCATCTTTTTTTATCAAGTCCATTTTTTCGTTAAACCTTTTTCTGTGTATTTTCATAATACTCCTGGGTAATAATGGCAGTACCTAGTGTTTGTTGAGTCCTAAGTAAGCACTGGACTAAGTTCACCATGGGATCGAGCCTTACCACTGCCATGTCAGGAGGCTACATGGAGAAGCTGAGCCCCTATTCCAAGGCACTGGGATGGGGGACAGGTTTCCATTCGGGTCTCTAGGACACCCCAGTGCTCTCATAGCTTTGGTCAAGCAAAAATCTTCCTTTATTTTTAGTGATATCTTGTGAAGCATTTACTGTCCACAAGGCACCTGAGTGCCTGCTGGGTTTAGATAGTCCTTCTGTTTAGCTGCTCTGGTTGAGTATGCCAAGTTCTGGTTTTCAGGGCACTCTCAAGACTGGAATGTGGAATTAAAACATGAAATCTTGGTTATAACAATGTAAATGAAACCAACTGTTGGCCTTATGGGGCAGACCACTCATGGTTTAGTCATGGAAAACTAGATATTTCAGCTCTGGGCGGAGCAGTCGGACAAGTGGGCCAGCCTCAGATGGTGGTCAGCTCAGGGTCAAAGTAACAATGTGATAGATGTCAATGAGGTGACGGAAATTATAGCAGGTGCAATCAAAGAGTTCAGAAGCCCCGAACAGAAACCAAGCCGATCTCCGAACGTCACGAAACAATGGCCACAAGGACCACCAGAGCTGAGTCTCCCTCGTCATAAGCATCTTCTGCCACTGCTGCTGATGTACTGCGAGGAGCACGCCAGCCACCCCCAGAGCTGCCCACAGCCCTCTCAGCCTTCCCAGAATGCCTCTGTGATGGTCGTTCACCATCTCTGTGTTTGACGAGGTCGCTGAAGCTCAGATAAGAAAAGACATACCCACAGTGTTGGCATTCTCAGCACTTTGCTCGCATGGCCCTTTTGTGCTCTGAGAAAATCCCTGAACACCTGTTTCAGTCACTTGAAGCAGACCATCGTCACTGTTATCTGAGAAATTAAAACACATTCAAAAGGACTGATTGTAGACCACAAGCATACTTGGTGTGTTTTCACACAGGCTCAGGGTAAAATAATGATTTGCTGGATGTCACTGATGCCACAGAAATGACAGCACGTGGGACCAAAGAGCAAGACTGTAGAAACAGCGTCTCTGAACAGCCTCCAACTTCCCGTCCTTCCCTTCACCTGCAACCAAAAAATGTCAGCAGGCGTGGACCACACAACACATGTTCCCTGGGGTCCAAGCAAAGACACAGCTCCTACATGCACACGTGACCTCTGGTGCTCTGCCGGACACGCGTGTGAGAAGCTGTGCAGAAAACGCAAGCAGTGGCTTGGTATCCACATCCTGGAAGTGTCCCCAGATCACACCCAGGAGCTCCCGCCTTTCAGCTCACGGCACTGCCAGCGCAGAGCTGTGGCCAGCCCAGAGGCCGGTTCCAGGCCGCCGTTCATCACCGCTGTGCTTCGCAGCCTGGTGACCAGTAACGAATTCATCTTTCTCCTTGGACTTCATCGAACTTGCTACAAAGAGTGTGTACAACTTTTATGATTGGAAAAATAGTAAACAAAATATCGAAACTCTGTCCTGGAGCTTGGGGTAACCAGTGACAGAGTTCTTGCCCACCTGTACTTGATTCCTGGCATAGGGAAGGGGGGAGGAAGGGAAGGGGGGAGGAAGGGACGTAGAAAGAGGAAAAGCAAGTCTTACCATCTCATTGGTTTCCTACTTTTATAAAAGTTATGTAAGATAAAATTTCAGCATAAGAACTTAAGTAATTTTATACCAGATTTCTAAGTTTAGAATTCTCTTGTAAGTGTATTTATTATTGTATACCTCTTATGTAACAGGCTCCACGTATTTAAATTTGATGAATTCTATCCTGTATCGACAGCCATGAAACTATCACATAAGATCAGATATTCCCATCACCCCAAACTTCCTTGTGCCCTTTTGCAATTCACTGTGATCTCCCCTCCCCCACTAAGCACTAATCTGTTCTCTGCCAAATAAGTTGTGGGTTATTTTGCATTTTCTAGAACTTTGTGTAATTGAGAGAATACAAGGTGTTCTCCTCTTTGTCTAGTCTGATTCAGTAGCTGTCATGACTGATTCACTCATGTAGGTACATATGTCGCAGGCCAGTCCTCCTTGAGGCTCAGTGGTACTCCACTGTATAGCTTTACCAGTTTTTGCCTCCACCAGTTGCTAGACATATGGTTTGTTTCCAGTATTTGACTGTTAACAAATGAAACTTTATAGTCACAACTCTCTGTATAAACATTTTTATTCCTCTCGGGTAAATGCCTGGGGCAGGATGGCTCGTGTCTCTGGTAACTGTATATACCGTGGCTGAACTGTCTTCCAAAGTGGTTGTACCTTCTGCACTCCCACAAGCGGAGGATGAAGTTGTGGCTACACACATCCTCATCAGCACTTGGGGGACGTCTTTTTACTTTTGGCCTCTCTAACAGGTGTGCTGTGATGGTTTTTTCAAATTTAGACTCTTCAGTAAGTTTTATGATTCGGTTTCCGGAAGAGTCCTTTATAAGAAGCTCTTGGCATGTTTGGGAAGCAGTAGCCCAGCTGCTGTGTCTCCACTGCTTGGGTCACAGGATCAGCTCAGCGGACAGTTTCAAAAACAGGGACAAGACCAGCCAAGCCTTCCTGAAAGGTAAGCGCAAACAGCGGGAAAGACACTGCACCAAAAGACTGGGTGCTTGGTGTACCTGCCCACAAGCTCAGTCATGAGTAGCTTTTTTATTTCAATAAGAGAGGAGGGGTGCTGCACGCCTTTAATCTCAGCACTCGGGAGGCTGAGGGAGGGAAGACCTGTGTGAGTTTGAGGCCAGCCTGAGACTACATAGTGAATTCCAGGCCAGCCTGGCTCTTGAGCAAAACTCTACTTAAAAAACAAACAAACAAACAACAACAACAAAAAAAAAACAACAACCAAATAGAGAAAAGACACACAGGGCATGCAGTGACTAGCATGGGGGAGGAGGTCTGAGAGCGAGCTCAGGTGGCAGGAACCACTGCGTCGGCGTGCTAACTTTAGAAATGGGAGCGCAGTGGTGTGAGAGGCCAGGGACCTGCCAAGGTCAGTCTTGAACTTAGTGGTTGGCAGGAATGGAGGGCTCGCCTCCTACTCAACCTGTCTACACCAGCACTCACATCTATGCTTTTCCAGAAACTTCATATTTATTGCAAAACACACTCATCAAGCCAGTTGACATTTTCTAATATGGATAGTGGAATTATTTAAATGATTGGCAAATGGAATTGTGATAATAAAACACTCAGTAAACCTATAAAAGAATTGGTCTGGTGAATATTATGATCCCTCTTCTTTATGAAAAAAATGCAAGTTTCGCCTAATGAAAAGATATTATTTTAACTGGTTTGTTCATAGCTTAGCATAAATCCACAGGAAAGGTTAAAATCCTGCAGACTCCACTTGTCATATATATATATATATATTTGAGTCCTTAAGCACTGGGCGGTGGGAGTTGCCTAGTGATCTCCTAAGCATATAATGATTTGCTAACGAAATTTGCATAGCCGGCTCTTCAATATGAGCCACTTCATAAGTGGACAGAAAGACGGTATTTTAAGAGAAAGGTTAAATACTTGGTGATAAGATAATGTCTGCTTCTTAAAGCCAGTGAAAGAAGTAAAGATGACCGAGCACTGTGTAAAGAGTAGGCTGTTCCGGAGCTCTCATAAGAGGCAGAAGTGGAGAGAGGAATAGATGCCCTTCCTCCATGGCTAGCTGATGTCTGTTCTTCCCTAAAGGGGCCGGGAGCAAAGTGTCATCCTGCATACCTGGTCCTCACTCTCAGGGCACCCCACAGTGATGTTCTGTAAATCAAGTTGATCTCACAGATTAACGTGGAGCAGATGTGGCTTCCTGTCCCACCCACATGTGCTCCAGTGCTCCCCAGATCGAGTTAAATTGGGTGGCCGATCTCTTTAACTTGAAGATTCCTGATGGGACCTGCCTTTAAATCTTTTCAGTTTATAAAAATGTCTTTTATGGGGGGGCTGAGGTAAAAAAAAAAACTGGGTAAAGTGTTTGCTACATAAGCATGAGGACTTAAGTTGAGACCCCCAGCATCCACATAAAAGCTGGGCATGGTGGCATGTGCCAATAATTGCGGGCAGGATGGGGTATTCCCAGTGTAAGCTGGCTAGCTAGTCTAGCAGAATCAGGGAGCTCCAGGTTCAGTGAGAGACTGTGTCAAAAAATAAGGCAGAGCTGGATAAATTGCTTAATGGTTAAGGTGCTTGTCTGCAAAGCCTAAGGACCCTGTTCAACTCTCCAGATCCCACAAAAGCCAGATGCACAAAGGTGAGGTAAGCGCAAGGTCACACATGCCCACAAGGTGGCACAAGCATCTGGAGTTCAATTTCAGTGGCTGAGGCCCTGGCATGCCAGTTCTCTCTCTCTCTGTCTCTCTCTCCCTAAAATAATAAAAATAAAATAATAAGGAGAAAAACAGATATCCAACATAAACCTCTGACTCCTCTCCCACACATGTGCACCCATACATGTACAGACGTGCATGCATGCCACACACAAAACCTAACATTTTCAACCACATGCATCTAGTCCTGCACCCAGCTTCTAGCACGATCGAAAGTGCCTCCTCTCCCACGCCTGCCTATCCCCATGCACAAACCAGCAGGACCTTGTCCGTAGGCACCGTGCTGCTGGCCACCAGCTCTGGCTCTGGAACTGCGAAGCCTAAGTGCTTTAACCCCGCCCTCCACTCTGAGTACCCATGTGCCCTCTTGTGACCCTGATGATAAACTTGCTGTCATGGCCTGCACAGTGAGTGTTCTGTGGGTATCATTTGCTACCTGCTTGTCATTCCAGAACCCCACCTGTCAGGGACACACCCACCAGGACCAAGAACATGACCAAAGAAGAGGTCATTGAAAAGCTCAAGAACCGTATCCAGCAGCAGGACCCAGTGTTCAGAAGGCACTTTCTCAGCATCAGTCAGACGCCTGGTGGGAAGATCAGCATGCAGGACTTCCGGAAGGTAGGAGGACTCTTCCTGCCCAAGCCCACTTGTTCTGTTCTGCTAGTACACATTTATGTTTTTCTTGCTCTTTTCACTTTATTTTGTGGTAGGGAAAGGGACTGGTAGGTGGTGAAGGAATTCACCCTTTAGACCATGCAACAGAAAGGAAGGTTTATTGATTACCCTGCGAGGGGCAGCAGGCTGGGCAGTCCCGGGCATGTTGCCTGATGCCTGCCAACATTCTTGGAGGAGAGTCAAGTCAGGCATGGCATATTCCAGGTTAAAGCAGCTCCATTTCTAGCATCCTTCGACAATTTCAAAGGATTCTCTGGGCCAAAAATCATTTTTGGCAAAGTTCTTCCAAGAGTAGTTCCAATCTGGGCGTGACTTGGTTTTGATATTTAAGCCCATATGTGAGCGCCAAGCCTTACTTGGAGCACTATTGGTCTACCCACTGTGTGCCTGGCACTGCATGTCTGGGGCCCAAGTGCAGTGGAAGAACAAAGCTTCCCAGGACCTTGCGTGACAGAGAAGAGTCCGCACAATGCTGTAATTTCTTCCTTTAGAAATTGAAGAAACAGAAAAGCTGCTCTGGCCCCTGACAAGGCAGAGCGTTGGTTCCTGTGAGCTTATGGGAGCTGGTAGTCTGTGCCAGAGAGAGCTCCGCCCCAAGGGCTCTACTCAGACTTCTCAGGCATTAGTTGAAATGATTGCTTAAAATTCCTACGAGAATCCCTCCAGCTAACTCAGCTTTGGCCATTGTTAAGGACGTCATCCTGTTAATGTGTCCCAGTGTCCTTCTGTGTGAACAAATTTAGAAGGTACTGACACGTAGTTCCAAGTGAAGCGTGATCATTTGAGTGCCCGCTACTTACCTGCCATCAGCCCTGGGCCAGGCTCTGTAACAGCTCCCGGCGTGCCTCACCTCGCAGGGGACAGGCTGTGAGCAGAGCAGGACCCGAGGCTCCCAGGTGGGGGCGCTACAGAGACCTTCGACATGTCTCCTCTTCCCCAAACAAAACAAAACGATGCCACAGGTCTGTAGTAAGCACAGGGGTTATGGGAGTGGGATCTGGGGATAGGTAGTTAAGCAATGCTCAGAAATAAGGGGTAAGAGAGAGGAAAGATTCAAATGGTCCCAGATCCCAGTTTGGGGACATGGTGGCTAGTGGTGGCCATCACTGAGGACTTCAGTGCGAGCAGCCTCGGGGGAGTGAAGGGAGCTATGGGAACAAGCCGCAGGGGGTTTTTCCTGGGTGGTGTTTGTGTGAATGAGTGTGGGCCCACGTATGCCACAGGCATGTGTGGAGGTCCATGGACAACCGCGATGACCTCCTCACCTTCTGCCTTGTTGGAGACAGGCCCTTCTTTGTGGCTGTCTGCTCCGAAGGCTGGCTGGCCTGCGAGCTTCTGGGGACTCTGCTGTCCCCCATCTTGGCATGGGAAAGTTGGAATTCCAGCTGCCCACTCCAGTGTCTGCCTTTAAAAAAATTTTTTTTGTTTATTTTTATTTATTTATTTGAGAACGACAGAGAGAGAAAGAGGCAGAGAGAGAGAGAGAGAGAATGGGCACACCAGGACCTCCATCCACTGCAAACGAACTTCAGACGTGTGCGCCCCCTTGTGCATCTGGCTAACGTGGGTCCTGGGGAATCGAGCCTTGAACCGGGGTCCTCAGGCTTCACAGGCAAGCGCTTAACTGCTAAGCCGTCTCTCCATCCCCATGTCTGCCTTTCTGTGTGGGTTCTGGATGTCTGCGTCCAGACCTTTGTGTTTGCTCAGCGAGCACTACCCACTGGGCAACCTCCCCAGCCCACGCCGCAGCGGCTCAGAGGCCCCCAGGGGCCAGTCACCTGACTCACCGTCCTCATCCCATTGCTGGACCAGCTCTCAGCCCTAACATCTCCCAGCCCTGGGGCCTCACCCAGCAAGGTTCCCCATGAGGAAGGAGGTGCTGGTCCACCCGTGACCTTTCAGAGAGGGAGGTGACTGTCCTGACCGCACACTGCCGGCCGAGGGCCGCTGTCTGCCTGGCTCCTTGGTCTCACCTGGGCACAGCTCAAGCGCAGCGGCTCCAGTCTTCTGGCTGGCTCCGTGTCGCTGACAGGCCAGGGGCTCCCCAGCGCACTGCCCAGACCACGACACTCCTGGCCTCCAGCCTCGCCTGCCTGCCCGGCCTCCTTACGGGGCCACTGGAGAGACTTCGGGGATCTCAGAACAGCTCCCCTCTAGCATTCTGAGTAGTCTCAGGCAGGCGCCAAGGACTGCCTTTGTTCTAAGTGCTAGAATCATGGAGGCTGTAATGATTCTCTTTCTCTAACACCTGCTTCCAGTTCATCACAGAAGTCTACTGGCTCCCCTCAAGATTGGCCAGAACATGGTAGCCTGCCTCACCTAACTGCACGCACCCCTACAGCATCCCTCCACTGGGGTTACGGCCACCACATCACGAGCCCCGCCTGCACCCTGGCCCCCCTACAGTGTGTTCTCAGAGCGGCCCCAGAGTAATCCTTCAACAAGAACCCCCCTGCCTAGAGCCCACCGGCTTCTTTCTCACCTAGACGCAACCCAGCCTCCTAGCTCGGCCAGCAAGGCCCGGAGTGACCCAGCCCCCACCACCTCTGACCTCAGATTGCCCCAGTTCTCCCGGTTCTTCACACCCCAACACCAACCTCCTCTCCCTAACATACCAGGCTGGCATCTGCCTGGCACACAACTCTGCTTTGGCACAGCTTTCCTTACCCTCAGGTCCTTCTTCCTCTGTGCCCCTGCATGCCCATTGCAGATACAGTCTACTCTGCCTGGCTGGCTCCCTCCACTTCCTCCCCTAGCTCTTGTCCCCTTCTTCCCTGCATGCTGTGCTCTTGGGTGAACCTTCTGCTTGCCTCCAGCTAGTGCCCACCACGGGACCAAAGTCCAACTTGGTGGAACAGTGAGTCTACAAAGCAGGGGAGGATGACTTCCAGGAGCATGGGTGATCCCACAACAGCCACGTCACCTGAAAATCTCAGCCCAGCCTGGATGATGACCTCCCCAGCTACTTGTAGATCCCTGTCAGTCAGCCTCCCCACACTCGAGCTCTAGCGTCTCCCAAGGCCATGAGACCACATGCAGCTGGAGCAGAATTACATACAGCTGGCTGAGCGTGCAGGAAGGAGTGGTTGAGATCCCAGGGGAGGATCTGATGGCCCTCCCACACCCACCTTCTCTGAGGGCAAGGCGGCAGGTTCGGCCTGAAGGCTCTCTTGTGAGCAGTGAGTTCAGCTGCTCTGCTGGAGGTAACAGTGGCTATTGTGCTCAGCGGCCATCCGTCTACGGCTTACCACGTCTTTTCTCCTGCCCTCTGTCAGTCAGTTTGCTTTGCTTGCTCTGTTATGATGCAGACGTATTGAGCTCTTGCGCAGTGAGGCATCCCAACTGCTGGGCACATAAGTAGACCCCATGGGATTCTGTGGAATGAGAGGATTTGGAGAGCACTAGGCTCCCCATCTCATGGACCACTGAGGGAGCAGTGTTCTAGAAGCCCATGGGGTTCTGAGGAGAGGCCAGTGGCGCAGCCCTCACCCCACACGCATTTCCGTGCTGTGACCTCCTGAGACATCTTATCAAGCAGCTCTTGAGCTGCTTGCTCACACTGTGCCCTTGCCCACAGACTGCTTGTCTCCCTCTTGCCCTCTCTCCTGGCCCCTCAGAACTTTTTCCCCCTGCCTGAAGATGGGCTGTTGGTCAGGGGGAGGAGAATGGGAACCAGGGAGGGCTGCCACAGCGAAGGGCGTGTGCTCCTCGCAGTCTGGCAGTGGCACACTTGGTTTCTGGTGAAGGCTGTCTCCCGAGGTGCAGGGCACTGACCTCCCACTGGGTCCTCACAGGGCAGAGGAAGGACCAGAGGCTCTTGGCTGCTTTATGGGGGCATGAGTCCCATTCACACTGGGGGTTATACTCTCAGTGTGTGGATTTGGGAAGACACAATGAACCTTCCACCCTCTGGCTAGTCAGGCCCCTCCTGTCAACTCCAATATTAGACATGTTTCCCCAAGAAGGGGACACCCCCAAAACCATGGGCATCATACTGCCCTTGGGTGAGGTGCACAGACACAATGATTGCAATCAAGTGAGCAATTCAATTTTTTTAAACATTAAGAAGTAAATATTTTCCCTCATCTGGTTTTAAATTTCTCTTGGGAACATCTGCCTGTTCCATAAATAAAACAGCTTAGGGATGGAGAAATGGTTTAGTGGTTAAGGTACTTGCCGGCAAAGCGAAAGGATCCAGGTTCAATTCTGCAGTACCCATATAAAGCCAGATGTGCAAGGTGGTATGTGTGTCTGCAATTCACTTGCAGTGGCTAGAGGCCCTGGCATGGCCATTCTCTCTCTCTCTCTCTCTCCCCCCCTTTCAAATAAAGAAATAAGATATAAAACAATAAAATGGTTTAAAAATGCTTCTCTGCACCATGGTCAATTATGAGGGAGAAAAACAAAATTCAGGAATGGCAAGAGGGACACAGGCATGTTCATAGTAAGAGAAACATAGGTGTGTCTGCACAATGGTAGAGAGCTGGCAAGAGATCTGCCTAGTGTCTTCACCCACATGTGCCACTGAGGGTGATCACAGCTAAAAGCTTCCAACATCACATTGCGTTTGTCACTATCAACACAGAAGGATTTGTCATGTTTTTATTAGCATGTATTAACTATACATAATAGTTATATGTGTATATATAATAGGTTTCAGCATGACAGTTGTCATACATGTACATAATGTGTTTCGATTGCATATGCATACACACACACACACACACACACACACACACACACCCCTGTTAGTGTCTCCTGCCCTCTTCCCACTCCTGATGATCTCCCTCTTCTTTTTCCCAGCCAGGCTCTCCTCTACTTTTGTGTCTTTTTGGTTTATGTTAATAGTGAGATTCATTGGGATTATCTATATGAACATAGGGGAGAGTGTGTCCCTATGTTTACAGGAGTGCAGGCATCTTGCTAGTGGAGAACGTGTCGCTCCCACCCATCAACCATTATAACTGGGTTTAAATCTTCAGAGAGGAGTGGGGTCCCATGAGCCCCTGCCCCGCTATGACACGATATCGACAAGCCCACCCTTGTGCTGACATTTCAGCTTCCATGAGTTCAGGAGTGCAACAACCAGGTCCTGCCTTGAAGTCAGCCTTCCACAGCCCTCCCCCATCTTCCTCTGGCTCTTACATTTTTTCTGCGCTTCTTCTTATGTAGTATTCCCCAAGCCTTGTCGGGAGCAATACAAATGTCCCACTTAGGACTGAACACTGGGCAGTCACTTATTCTCAGCATCAGAAGGAGTGTGTGTGTGTGTGTGTGTGTATGGTATAGTATGTGTGGTGTATGAATATGTGTGGTGTATACACTGTGTGTGCAGATGGATGTGTATGCATTCAGAGGCCAGAGGAGGATATGAGACCTCATTAATCAGTCCAGCCCGATGGGTGTTCAGAGCTGGCTCACTGAGACTGCTTCTGCCCCTGCTGCTGAATATGATGAGCCAGTTGTCTGTCCTGCCATGCTTTCTCCACCACAATGAAGCTCCTCCTTGTAAGTGTAAGCCAAAATAAACCCTTTCCTCTCTTATGCTTCCTTTGGTCAGTGCTTGTCCAGCAGTGAGAAGGTGACTGCTACAGAGAGGCCCCATTTCTAGGTCTTCTCACTTAGTGAAGGCTCAAGCTGGTACCATGGAGAGCAGATGAGACACTGCTGGGAAACCAGTCTTTCTGATCCCAAGAATCAAGCCTTGTTCTATAAATCATGCCACTGGAAAGTAAAGGTTCTGTGTATGAATTCTCCCTGTATTCCTGGCTGTCCCCAAATCAACCATGGGCAGGGCAAATGGCAGGTGGCCTAGAACTGAAGTGAAATTTACACTGCACTCTAAAAGCCTGAAAAGTTAGGCTTTTTCAGTTTGAGTGCAGCCAAGTTTATTGCCTCCTCAAATAAACAAAAGTGACAAAAATAAACAACATTCATTAGAGAAAGAGAACAGAATCCAAAGTCACCACACCATCGGCCTCACACTGCCCAGGACAGAAGCCGTGAGCAAGCGGGACATGTGACCTCTCACGTGAGGAGTCTAAGTGACCAGTGTTAGAATTACCTTCAAACACCAAGTGTGCTCTTCTGAATCAGATGTCCACCATAAACTCATGTGTTTTGACCTCTTGGTCTCCAGCTGATGGCAATTTGGGAGGTGGGCTCTTCCTGGAGGAGGTGTGCCACTGGGGGTGGACCTTGAGGTTCCTTAGCCCCTACCTTGACAGTGTTAGTTTGGCTCACTCTCCTGTTGCTGTTGTCCACCTGCTGAGGCAGAGGTGACATCCAACCTCCGCTTGTGTCATGCTTTCTCCTGCCATCGTGGAGCTTCCTCTAAAGACTGCAAGCCAAAACAAACCCTTGTCTCCCATCAGCTGCTTTTGTTCAGGTGCTCTGTCCCAGAATTGCGAAGGAAACTAAAGACTTAGTGATCACAAAGACAAAGTACACGCATGATAAATGAAAGCATAAACACTTAGTGATCACAAAGACAAAGTACACGCATGATAAATGAAAGCATGGCAGACCAATCAATCATAGGAAGAACCAAGTGGAAAGCCCAGAACTCAAAAATAAGATACATGAAATGGATCATGGAATGCAGATGAGAAGAGGAAGTGTTAGTGAACGTGAAGTTAGATGAATAGAAGTTATATGAACTGAGGAATAAAGAAGAAAAGGTAAAAAAAAAAAGATTTGTACCTTAAGGTCGCATGGGACAACATCAAGTCTAACACTGGTGTTGTTGGAAACACTGGGGCCACGAGAGGAAGATGAGAAAGGAAGATACGTGTGATGAAATACGGTTAAAACTTCCCAGTTTCGGTGAAAGGTCTAAATTTGTAGATATGAAAAACTCAGGAAACTAAGTAATTAAATACAAAATCATGGACAAGCCATAGAAAACCAAAATAAAGAAGAAAAATCTGAAAAGCCATGTGAAAAAATGACATGTTATGAACAGGGGAACAATGTTCTGAATAGCCATGGAATTTTGAGCAGGAACAGTCGATCTGGAAAAGAGAGACAATAACTGACATGCAAAATCAAGCCAAGTCAACTTGGAATTTTTTGTCAATCCAAAGCCACTTAAAAAAATTATTTAGCAGGGCATGGTGATGCCTGCCTTTAATCCCAGCACTTGGGTTTTTTTTGTCAATCCAAAGCCACTTAAAAAAATTATTTAGCAGGGCATGGTGATGCCTGCCTTTAATCCCAGCACTTGGGAGGCAGAGGTAGGAGGATCACCGTGAGTTTGAGGCCACCCTGAGACTACATAGTGAATTCTAGGTCAGCCTGAGCCAGAGTGAGACCCTACCTCAAAAAACCAAAAAAAAAAAAAAATTTTTTTTTAATTTATTTGCAAGGATTGAGAGAGAGAATAAAGGGGCATGCAAGGGCCTCCAGCCACTGCAAACTAACTCCAAATGCATGTATCATTTTATGCATCTGGCTTTTCATGGGTACTGGGGAATTGAACTCGAGTCATTAGGCTTTGAAGTCAAGTGCCTTAACCATTAGCCATCTCTTCAGCCTCCAAAGTCACTTCTAAGAATAAAGGAAATGGCCAAGGAGATGGCACAGTCAGTAAAGTATTTGCCTTATAAGCTTGAAGACCTAAGTTTGATCCCCAGAATGAACATTAAAAAAAATCTGGGTGTAGTGGTACATGCTCATAATCCCAGTGTGCGAGAGGCAGGGACAGGTGGATCCCGGGGCCCAGTGGCCAGCCAATCTAGCCAAACTAGGTGAATTCCAGCCAATAAGAGACCCTGTCTTTAAAAAAGATGGGGGCTAGAGAAATGCCTTAGTGGTTAAGGTACTTGCCTGCAAAGCCAAAGGACCTAGGCTCGATTCCCCAGGACCCACGTAAGCCAGATGCACAAGGGGGTGCACACATCTGGAGTTCATTTGCAGCTGCTGGAGGCCCTGGTGCACCCATTCTTTATGTCTCCCTGCCTATTTCTCTCTCTCAAATAAATAAGGAGAAAAAAAGAATAGATAGCATTCCTGAGGAGCAACACATGAAGTTGTCTTATGACCTCCACATGCATGCACACACACGTGCACACACACATCAAGCAAAGACAAGACCCACAATCCCTCACTGCCCATCTTTAGAGCCATCAATGCCAGAAGAAGTACTTTGGCTTGAGGAAATGGACCCTGCGCAGACTCAGATGATCGTGAAGGGATAAAGAACATTAAAAATGGCAAGTCTCTGATTAAGTAGGAAAGGCCGCTCTGTCTCAATTTAGAAGAATGCATAGGTCCTCAAAGTCACAGCTTTGTCTTACGGGCTTCATCCCGCACAGGCATGGAAAACAGATACCAGCTTGGTGGGAAGGACTTTTCTGTCAAGTGGTACAACATTAACTCTAAATGAACTGTGCAGTGCTGGAGAATCCCAGAGAAACTACAAAGACATGATAGCAAGAGGCCCAGCAAACCTCTCACATGTAGATGTATAAATGTGACAGTTCTGTCCCAAGCTCCCAAGTCACTTTGTGGTCAGTGGACTTGGAAAAGCTTGGGTCCTCTCAGCTGCCATCATTGGGTACCCCCCCCCCCCGTGTGTGTGTGTATGTATGTGTGTGTGTACATGTACCATGACATACATGTGGAAGTCTGGGGGTAACCTCAGATGTCGGTCTTCACCATTCACCTTCTTTGAGGTAGGGTCTCTTGTGAACTTTTACCCACTGACCAGGAAATGGTTCAGCCATTCTGGGTACATTTCTTCAACAAAAGCCCAGCACCAATTCCTTGAGATGTCAGGTCCCAAAGAAGACTCAGCCTGCCATTGAAGTCATGCCTCAGAGATGACAGAAGTGACTATTTTTTGCATCGTGAAAGGCAGACTTGTTCATTAGTTTTTGAGGGACTTTCAGGGGAATGCCTCCCAGCAAAGACCCAGTGACAGGGTTGGAATGGATAAACCATTTTCAGTCTGTTCATGGCATTGTGGTTGACCATGTTGTACTGTGAGTTGCGTACAAGGAGTGACATTAGTCTACGGGGTATGTTGCTGTGTTATCTCAGACAAAAGAATGGTGCCAGGAGAGCCCCAGGGGAGGTGCCTGAGACTCTTGGGCTTACAGAAGTCGTTGTGCGTCTCCTGAGAAGCTGGCTGGCCCGGCTGAGTGTGCTCTGTGACTGTCAGGGCCTCGCGCGGGCCTGCTGGATGGGCTGCTTAAGGCTTCCACATCTCCCTGCTGCTTCACGACCCTCCGGGCTGGGAAACACTTGCCCACAGACATTTTCTTCATTGCTATCACATATGTTTTTGTGAAAGGACTAAGCAGAAGGAATTTGTGATGAATAATTCATGTGTAATTGTTTTCAAAATATGAAGTTATTTTTCAAAGCAAGCAACCCATCTATTCATTTCTGAGACCCATTGCCTCTGGGTGCTTTTTGTGTGGGCCACAGCTTTCTATTTAAACACCCGCCCTACCCCATGCTGGGACCGTCTCCTCCATAGAGCCTCAGAGCACATGTGAGTGCAGACGGCATGGGGTCCCCGTCACACAAGGCCTGCCAAGTCCCCAGGCAGTCCCTCAGGCTGGCCTTGGAGGTCAGCAGGCCCCACTGCAGCAGTGCCCACAGTCTTCTCCCAGGCGGGATGCCACCCCTACCGCACATGCCCCTGCAGGTCCCACACACATACCCAGCCAAGGCCAGGCCCAACCTGCAGCTCCAGAAAAAGGCATCAGCCACCTTTGTCACTTACACAGAGGAAAGAAGATAGTCACAGCTGCCAGCTCCCTGGAGCTTCTTCCTGCACAGCAAAAAGGATGGGAGATACCAAAACAAAGTTGTGACCTGTCCTGTGCTGAGAACCAAACTCAGGCTCTGGCCAAGTGGTTCACAATGTGCAGTTGCAGTCTGACCTGGGTTAAGTCCAAGTCTTCCCCATCCCCTGAAAGACTCCCCTCCCCACAAAAAAATAGGGCTTCCAGTATCACACTTCTGAAACAACCCTGTGCATTCTCAAGGTTCTAGCGGAGGCAAGGGAGCAATGGCAGCCGGGCAGGAAGGCCGCACGGGGAAGTTCAGATAGAGCTGACTCCTCTCAGAGCCTGAGCGTTGCACACTGGTGGCACTTCTGCGGCACCCGCCTTCTGTTCACACACTGCGTCAGCTGCTCTTGGAAGACAGAGCCGGGTACATGGGGACAGCCCCAGCCCCACGGATCCCCTTCGTAAACCCTCCCCTGTGCTGACCCATGTGGAGCGCTGTGGAGAGGATAAGGGCAACTTGTGGTGTGGCCAGATGGTGCCCTGGACCTTCCAGGCGGTACCGTTGGTACCTGACGACTCCTTATGCACTGCCTGTCAGCAAGGTTCAGTAACCCGTATTCTTCTCACGCCACCTCCAGGCATTCTCTCCATTCTCAGCCAGGCACCCCACCACTCTAGTACAGCTGGGCTGTGGACGGATGCTACACATGGCCAGCCTCTTCCCCCGCACCCCTCAGCACAGCCTTCAGCAAGCCTCTGTCATCTGTCCTCGGTGGCTCAGCCATCCCCCAGACACGATGGAGTCTGTGGTCTCTACTGGAAGACTGGCCCTGCTTCCTCATCTGCAGTGTGCACAGGAGGGTGTGGCAGGGGTGCAGTGTGCTCTCTTCCCATACAGACCTCAGCAGCCCTCTGGGCAAGGCAGCTTCTGGGCCGTTGAGTGACTGGCACGGATCAGAGCTCTTCTGTGCAAAAATGCCCAGCTGGTCAGTGTCTCCCAGGAGAGTGAGCTCGCGATGATTTCCCCCAAGATTTACAACATGGGGGAGTGTTCACTCAGTTCCTTCCCCACCCCACTTACGCAAAGGAACAGAAGGTATATGGGTTGGGCTGAAGAGATTGTCACTTTCAGCAAGTGGACTAGCACGGGGAGAGACAAAAGGTGCCTGTGTGTACCCTCCCCCATCAGACAGCCACACGGCTTTCCACTTGAACTGTGGGTCATGATGAAACTTTAGGAGAGAACTTTGAAAAAACACTTTTTATTTATTTGTTAGAGAGAGAGGATGGGCAAGCCAGAGCCTCTTGCTGCTACAAATGAATTCCAGACACATGCCACTTTGTGCATCTGGCTTTACATATGTACTGTGGAATTGAACCTGGGCCACCAGTCTCTGAAAGCAAGTGCCTTTAACCACTAAGCCATCTCTCCAGCGCCTGGGCCAATCGTATTTTCCTCTCTCAAAATGCCTGACTTATTGTATGTATGTTTCCTGGAATGTACGTGAGTGAAAAACGTCATTCCTGAGACTCAACAGCCACTAAAGGGATTAAGTGTGGCCCTGGGTGTCTTGGCTGAGTTGCTCATGCCTGAGTGCCTGCGCCCTTGGCTCACTCACTCTCAGCGTGAGGCCCAGCCTTCACGGGAGCCCAGGACACAGGAGGCCGGCCCCGCCCTGGCAGCCACGGGTGGGGCCGACAAGTAACAATGCACCTAGGTCCTGTGGCCTGGCATGAGGATGTCCAGTCAGCAGAGCAGCGACACCTGGGAGAGACTAACACCTCTCCATCACCCTCTCCTCCCTGCCAGGTCCTGGAGGACAGCGGGATGCCAATGGACGATGTCCAGTACGCTGTGCTGGCCAGCAAGCTAGGATACAAGAAGGAAGGGATGAGTTACCTTGACTTCGCCACGGGATTTGAAGGTTAGCTAATGGCCAGGTGTACGCACCCTGCCAGGGTGGGGCCTGCTGGTACCACAAATGTTTCTTGGCAGTGCCATCAGCCTGCCCGGGTTGTAGTAGCCTTGAGATGCTGAAGCAGTCACTCTGTGAGACTGGAAACATGTTTTGGGCTATTCTTGTCTATGTTTTGGCCCTTCTCATCAAGTTAAGCAAAATCTTGCATATGGAACTTGGCAAGTGTCTCTTACAAACTCAGAGAACACAAATGGCTCCACGAGTGTACCCCAGAGCCTGTTTCCTGAGGCACACCTCAGATCCTCTAAGATTTTTCCTCCCGAGAAAATGGTCGACTGTAATCAACAGTGCCATACTCAGGCAAGGCAAGAATTATTCCCCCTGTTGGCAGACGGAGATGCAGACATTCTAGAAGATTTAGGGATGTGCCTACCAGCCATGCCCCGCCCCCATTCCCAACAATCCATAGGAAACTAGGAAGTGTCTTTCATCCTGAGCTATGGCAGGGCTGTGCCCTTGGCCCTCCAGGAGTTGAGGGTAGCCAGGGTACCCCCATAAGGGCTGGGGAAGCTGCACCTATGGTTGGAGGTGCTGGTGCTGTCACCTCTCTGCTCCTGATTCTCAGATAGTTCATGATCAGGATTGATAGACGTGCCTTTTTTTGCTACACATGTCCTACAGTATAGCTGGCTGGGCAACCCCAGTACCCCTGAACATGTGCCCTTCTCCTGGCACTGGCTCTGGAAAGTGACTGTGTCCTCTGGAGAATCTCTTCCAGGCAGCGCATCTCCCTACATCAGGCCCAAGGTTGCCAACCAGAGACAGGTACTTCTCCGGTGGGAGGAAAGACACTGGGCAACTGGGACTTCTCTGAAGGCCGTCGCTGTCTGGTGTCTGACACCCTAGAAGGAAAGTATAGGAAGGAAAGGAGCTTGTTATCTGCTGGCCTGGGTCCATTCCCTCCTTAGGGGAGGGTGAGCAGGTCCCCGGTCTATGCCCCAGCTATCCTGTCCCTCCTTCCTGTAATCGTCCCCTCCCTGACTTGTTCCGTGTGTCCATCTGAGCCGTCTGGCTACCCCTACAGGTCTCTCTACAGGGCCAGACTGCACACCAACGCTGACACCGTAAGGGTGAGGTCAGGTCATCTTCCAGGCAGTAACCAGCCCTCACTGTTAGCTGGAGAGGGCAGAAGCCAGGCTCAAGGCTGGACCAGAGGATGCCCATGAGCTCTGGGTTCCCTGCCCCAGCCCACCTCACCCCACCATCTCCTGTAGATCCCACATGGCAGCCATGTCCCAGGGTGTGTAGCCCAGCCTAAGGCAAAGCCACACTCAATGGTCCCAGCCTGGTGGGAGCACACTGAGTGTTCAGTAGAGGACACAGGTCCTTTCTCAGTTGAACTGAGGCAGTGGTCAAGATGTCACCACTGACATCTTGGAGTTCCTTTTCCTTAGAATCTGTTCCTTTTCATAGTCAGGAGGACCTGACTCTGAGATCTGTGTCCTTGAAGCCCACTGCCAATACTAATGGGAGGAGCAGTAAGTATCCTTTCTCTTCACAGGGAACATGGTCACCAGGGATATGGTGGTCTTAGGATCCATGCACCCATTCCCTTCCACTCATTCCCTCAAACGAGTATCACACACCCACCACAGACTGGAATCTGCTAAATGCTGGGGATGGCAGATGTGTGCTCTGTACTTGCGTCAAGATACAGACCTATGTGAAGGCTCCTAGTGTGATGTCTAATAGAAACGCTTGCTAAGTTAGTGATCAGGGAGCAAATTACACACCCCACCTTCAGGACGTGACCAGACAGTCAGGAGAGAGGTAAGCATTCTCAGGTGATGAGGGAGGACAGACGTATGAGACAGACGTGCGAAGGGCATCGAGTGCAATGTGTCCTTCCAGTCTGGGGATTGAGTGCCTCTTGAGATAATAGGAGCCTTTCTGAGACTTGGGGCAGGGAGATGGGGCAGAGCCTGGCAATGCTGCACTGCGTTCGATCAGGAGATGCCGCCATGCAGTCCCTTCTCAGGATCAAGAAGGGGAGACGTGTGAACGCAGACATGGAGAGGCGGGTGTGGTGCCAATGGGGGTCTCCTGCTTGGTGTCCTTCCAGAAACTCGACCAAGTGAGCCAGACCGGAGCGCACCGCCGACCCCCGCCTCTTCAAAACCACACGTGGACAATTACTTCATAAGTGCCGAAGAGTGCCTGAAACTTTTCCCCAAGAGGCTGAAGGAGTCATTCCGGGTAAAGTGCCACTCTGCTGCTTGGCTCCTCTGGGCGTCTCTGCCAACCCCTCCCTGCAGCCCACACGGCGGGAGCTCTAGTGTCCACTCAGGCCTTATGGCTGCCCCCCAGAGGACATGCTGTTTTCCTGGCAGACCTGATCATGTAGAGAGAGGCAGGCCTTGCGGGGCCTCACTCTGAGACTTCTCCCCACAAACCCCTGATGGGGGAGCACTAAGAAGTCCCCTTTACGGAGGACACGGTCACCCATGAGACAGTGGACACATGACCCATGCGCCCATTCCCTTCCGCTCCCCCATTCACCAAACAAGTCTGCCTTCTCATCACGAGCTGCAGTCAGCGCTACCTAGGGCTATCTTGTGTCCTCACAGGGTCACACAAGTGAACAGAGCAAGTATCTCGGGACCATTGAATAGGAATGGATAGCTCCTAGTCATCTGTCCTCATCGGTATTGAAGGGAATGAGTTTACAGACGAGCTCAGAATTCTGTTGTGGCATTCTTGGTATCATTGTCCAGCCACACTGAAACCAAATGACCCATGTCTGCCCTAGTCAGGACTGCTGAGCATGGTGAGGTTGCATGGATCTGTCATGTAATGGCAGCCCAGGTGATGGTTGGGAGTCACTGGGTGGTGAGGAAGAAGTGTCTGAGACCTCTGGTGGCTTGGGGACATGTCCTGGTACAGTGCCACATAGAGTTTCTCTGTGGCCCCTGAGGGATGACCTTCAAGCTGGGGCTCATCTGGAGGCATGACCAGCGTCCCTCTGCATGTCTCTCCAGCTCTAGGCATTTGCCCCTGCCTTGGAAACAAAATGCAGGATGAAACAGCCACAGATGGGGTCTTCTTCACTTCGTCTTTCACCCTACAGCCCATCATGGGCACCTGGCCTTGCAGGCTGGTCACTGGAAATCCATTAGGATATTCCTGAGGGATCCAGTGGCCATAGGTGAAGTTGATTAAGGCAGAGGGAGGGACATGAAGGGCAGATTCCAGATGCACTCTGCAGGAAGCAGTGATGTGTGACATATTAGACACGGGACAAGAAAGTGCAGAATCAGGGTCTGAGCCCCTGGAAAACATAAGTTTCCCACTATGGGGGTGAGGGGATGGTGGACTGTGAGGACAGGGTAGGGCAGGAGCCTCAAATACCCCCAGCTGGAGCTATGGGTCTAGAGGGTGAGAAGCTTACAGCCAAAGTTAGAGGGAACCAGTAAAAGATGGGCCTCTTGCCCCACGAAGCCCCTCAGTGGGGACATCCAGCTGGCTAGGAGTCCCCATCGCCCACTGGGTGGTAGTGACTGGGTGGCAGGGCCAGCATCTGCAGAGCTGTTCTCCAGTCTTAGCATGGTGACATGGTAATGTCCGGTGACTTAATCACCAACTCCAAAGCAGCCAGCTGGACCCTCGAGTTGAGCAGAGCTGGGCTGGCTCTGTGCTTCAAACACCCCTCTCCCTGGGGGACTGGAACCTGAAAGAACAAATCTAGTGTCTCCAAGATGCCAAACTCCCGGGTAGGCAGTCTCGGAATCACAGAAACAAAAGCCCTCGGCAAGCCCAGGACATTGTGGGGAGGAGGGCACAGGTTGGCTCAGACACAGACTCTCACTCAGTGTCTGACTTTAGGCAATAGAAACAGGTTTGAGCAGCATCTCATAAACTTACAAAGCCACCCAGCCTTCTATGGGCTTCCCACACATTAACATTTCACTCCTTAAACAGCCCAAAGATGTGCAGGGACTCAATTATCATCCCCATTTACAGATGAGAAACTCAAGTACGGCAAGGTCAAATTTCTTGTCCAAAGGCATGCTGCTGGTACCTGGAAGAGCTGAGATCTGTGCCTAAGCCACCTGCCTGTATGGGCGGTGTACCCTCAGACAAGTCTAAGTGCCGTGGCACCTTTGGGCCTGTTTAAAATGGGTATCCTTGGGCCCTCTGGGCAATACCGTGGGCAGAGCAAAAGGCCTGGGCAGAGTCCTGGCTCTGAATGGTTCTTGGGTGTGAAACCCAGCACAGGACCTGTTTCTCTGCGGACGAAAGTAGCCAGACACAACTTCATAAAGAGGTAGAAAGCAGGCTGGGGAGGCAGCTCCATCAGGAACGTGCTCGCTTTATAAGCATGAGAACTTGAGTTCAATCCCTAGCACCCACATAAATGCCAGGGGTGGTGGCATGTGCCTGTGGAGACAGGCAGATCTCTGGTGCTCACTGGCCAGCCAGTCTAGCCTAATGGGAAGCTCAACGAGAGACCCTGTCTCAAATAAATAGATGGTATTCCTGAGGATGACGCCAGAGACTGTCCTCTACCATCCATGTGCGCATACACACATGCATGTACAGACACAGGCACGTGCATGTGTGCACGCACGTGCACGCACACACATGCACACACGCGCGCGCGCGCGCACACACACACACACACACAGGATATGGAGAAAGATGTTTTTTGAGACAAGCCCAACAGACTGCCTTTTTGTTAATGCGAGAGTGAGAGAGAGACTTGGCACAGCAGGGCCTCCAGCCACTGCAATCGAATTCCAGACGTTTGTAGCCCCTTTTGTGCATGTGCGACCTTCTGCACTTGCGTCACTGTGCATCTGGCTTACGTGGGAACTGGAGAGTCGAACATGAGTAGGCTTAGCATTGCAAGAACCTTAACCACTAAGCTATCTCCCCAACCGAGAGAAAGACATTTTTAAATTAACTAGGAAGCCCCGGCATGATCTCCTTACTCCAAAGCATGGGCCCACAAACCGTCCCCACCCTCCAACTCCTCACCTTGAAAGAGGGACCTGGCCAGGCCTGGTGGCACACACCTTTAATCCCCGCACTCGGGAGGCAGAGGTAGGAGGATCGCCATGAGTTCAAGGCCACCCTGAGACTCCATAGTTAATTCCAGGTCAGCCTGGACTAGAGTGAGACCGTACCTTGAAAACAAAAAAGAAAAAGAAAACAGAAAAGAAGGACGGCCAGGCGTGGTGGTGCATGCCTTTAATCCCAGCACTTGGGAGGCAGAGGTAGGAGGATTGCTGTGAGTTCAAGGCCACCATGAGAGTGCATAGTGAATTTCAGGTCAGCCTGGGCTAGAGCAAGACCCTACTTAAGAAAAACAAAAAAAGAAGGAAGGAAGGAAGGGAAGAAGGAAGGAAGGGGTCCTGGAGCGACTTCTGGGAGAGCAGCTGGGCCAGGACTCTGGAGAACAGTGTCATCTCTGAAGGCCACTGAGAAGCCCATGGTGCGCCCCAGGAGTCCCTTCAGGGGTGGGTGTGAGTGGCGTGCAGGCGCGGCAGGGAAGTGCGTTGACGTGTGCATTTTGTTTTTAGGATCCCTACTCTGCATTCTTTAAAGTAGACACTGACAGGGATGGCATAATCAACATGCATGATCTTCACAGATTGCTACTGCAGCTTCTGCTTAACATGAAGGACGAAGAATATGAGCGCTTTCTCGGCCTCCTGGGCTTGAGACTTAGCGTCACTCTCAACTTCAGGGAGTTTCAAAACCTGTGTGAGAAGAGACCTGTCAGATCAGACGACGTGCCACAAAGGTCTATCAGGTAAGAAGGCAGCACACACGGTCAGAGCTGTTAGGAGTGCTAGCCTACGGATGTGTCTCCAGGAAGGTCAGCAGATTCTTTGTGACCACAATGGGGCAGAAAGGACACTGGGGTGCTTGTGTTTTTTCATCTGAGTTCAAGAAAAATCACATAGGGTAAAATGATCAAAAACTGTATCCATTGTGTCCCACCCTGTCTTACTGGCTGTCCTTCAGGTCTTTTCTCAAAGCACGTGAATGTATGCATATGCTTAGTGGTCTGTTCCTTCATCTGAAGTCACATGTGCATGTGTGTGTGTTTGCACATGTGTGCATGCATGCTCGTGTGGGGCGCATGTGCCTGTGGAGGTTAGAGAACAACCTTCAGTGTTGTTCCTCAGGTATGATATGTGATATTCCCTTCCCTCCTTCCTTCCCTCCTCCCTCCCTCCTTCCCTCCTTCCTCCCTTCCCTCCTTCCTTCCCTCCTTCCCTCCTTCCTTCCCTCCTTCTTTCCTTCCCTCGTTTCTTCCTTCCCTCCTTCCTTCCCTCGTTTCTTCCTTCCCTCCTTCCTTCCCTCCTTCCTTCCTTCCCTCCCTCCCTCCCTCCCCTCTTTCTTTCTTTCTTTCTTTCTTTCTTTCTTTCTTTCTTTCTTTCTTTCTTTCTTTCTTTCCTTCTTTTGAGACAAGGTCTCTCATCATCCCAGAGTCACCAAGAAGTTTAGACTGGCTGCCACTGAGCCCCAGGGATCACCTGTCACAGTGGTACCATTGATAGTTCTCGAATATCGGCCTGCACGTGACACAGCATGTGAGCGAAGCTCCTGTGTGGTGCTGCCCCCAAGGTGCTTACGGCCCGTGGGCTCCAGGAAAGTACCCCTTCTACCTGGGCAGGTGGAGCCCCAAAGAGCACCGACCCCTGTGCCAAAACAGTGGTGACCCTTGGCAAAGCTGAGAAGACCTTTTGACCTTGTGCCCTGTTTAATGGCTCCCCTGCATTCCAAGGTTTTATTTTAGTTGCTATTGAAAAAAGCAAGAAAATAACTGTGGTATTCTCATAAGGAAAATGATCGTGTGCCCCATGTGCTGGACACCTGCGTCCCACTGCTCAGGTTCTAGGGAGCTTTACTGGGAGGCTTGATTGCTTAACATGAAAGAGAACAAAAGAAATCCTTCCAGTGAATTTTGTGGCGAATGTGTGTGGAATGAACATGGGAAACTTCAGTGGCAGAGCATAGGCTTGCTCTCCCAGTGAGTATATCTGCCCACTCCTTGGATGATTGCAAAGGGTTGACTCTGGGCTGTACTGCCCTGGGACTCAGTGATGCAGAGTGTGATGCCCTCTTGGGGGTTCAGGGTGGAGTGTGAGACAGGAGCAAAAGAGCCCGTCTATGAGAGGGATGACTGCAAGGTTACAGGAACTCGGGGAGGAGAGAAGCGGGCTGCTTGAGGCACCAGGAGAAATGGACATACGTGAGGCAGATACTGAAGTATGAGTGAGTCTTCTAGTTGTTAGAGGGAAGGTTATTCAAGGATGGAGATTTTTGCAAGATCACAGAATACTTACCAAATACAACACTTACCAAAGCAGAGATCCAGAGGCTCCTAAGAGCTCATCACTGAAGTAGATTTAAAACTCACCCACCACGGCTAAGAGAATTTTGAGGAAGAGGGAGCAGAAAGATTGTAAGAGCCACAGGTTGAGACATCATGCCCAGAGGCATTCCCTCACCCCAAAATAACTGACTGCTGCGTCCACAGCACATAAACCACAACCCCATGGGGAATACCTGAAACCCTACTGAGGAGGGTCCTCAACGGAATGGGGGCATGGATGAGGGAAAAGAGGGTGCCAACACATGATGTATCCATATGAAATATGTCATTAACAACAATAATAACTGCAGAATAGGGGACACTTTGAGGCAATGGGAGAGAGTGGGGGCGAGCCCTGATCTGTCTCACTTTTCATCCCGCATCCCATAGCCAGTTGGTTATGAAGTAAGAATTCTGAATTTTCAGCTGTGCTTTTGAAATCTAACCCCACAAAGTGGTATGGATGCTTTCTTAAAAACACAGTGGGCTCTGACAGCAAGTAGCTTGAAGAGACAATGGCTAGTTGGTAGTTCATGTCAGCATTCCCTCCTCCTGCCAGGAGACCCCATCACTTCTTGACCCCTCCTTATTATTATTGGGTCTTTTTGTAGCCTAGCTGACAACAGTTGTTGAGTACTGTCTGCTTTAGGATAGTGAAATAAACATGGTGAAAATCAGTGTTGTTAAAAGGCAAAAGTGTCCACTGTCCGCTGGCCTTGGTGCTTATTGACACATCAGAACACAAATCGCTCCCCACTTCCCTTGTGTATGAATCGCTCCCCACTTCCCTTGTGTATGAATTGCTCCCCACTTCTCTTGTGTGTGAGGTGTCATTTTTCTCAGGAGACTTCCAGCAGTTTTTTTTCTTATCTTTTATTTTCAATATTTTGAGCACAATATGTTTAACTGTGGGTTTTTTGATTAGGTGCTTTTTTAGTTTTTACTTTGGAGGGTTTGCTGAGATTGTCAAATATATGAATTTATGTTTTCACCAAATTTGGAGAGTTTTCAGCTATTATTTCTTAAAATATATTTGTGTCAATCCTTCTCTTGTACTTAAGGTCTCCTCGATGACAGAGAGCTTCGACCTTTTGGTTTTGTAGCAGAGGTTTTGAAGACTGAGGGTGTTTTGTCTGCTTTGTTCTTCAGGTTTCTACTTTGGTTCCGTCCCTCCCTCCGTCTGTCTGTCTTTGCTCAGAACATCCGTGTGTCAGTCTTTTCAAGGGCCTCGCTCTCAAATGCTCTTACTGCATGGTGACTATGGCTGCTGTCTGATGACGTCAGCGCCGGGCTCACCTCAGGGCATGTCCTTTTACCTTGCTAGTTGTTGATGTTCCTGTTTTCAATAAAATTCTGGATTGCATCCCAGGCATTTGCAGTTTTTTGCTGTGATACTCCAAGCCTGCTGGGATCCTCTGCTGGGTTTTGACGTGTCTGTCCATCTACTTCAGCAGTTCACTGGCTTAGTTTCCATTGAGAGTCCTGGCCTGCCTCCCGTGACCTTGACATCTGTCTGTCAAAGCCAGCAAAGCAAGCACCATGCAGGGACGAGTATCAGTTCTCAGAGCCACTGCTAAGCCACCAGGTGCCAGCAGAAATGGGCCCAGACTTCTGGCACAGATGTGGAGGTCCCATCTCTCAACTCTCCCTTCTCCCTAACTTCCCCCACACTCTGCAGCCCCCAGGGGTTACTTTTTCTGGCTGGAAAATCTTGCTTTAGCCTGGTGGTGTCCTTGTCTTTGTCCCATGCCGGGGCTGACTTTAGGATAACTCGGTGACAGAGGGAGGAAGGGAGAGAAGCAGTGTGAAGACCTCAGGGAAGGAGAGAAAGATGGTCCTTGAACCACAAGGACCTCCAGGCCTCCAGCGGGACACAAGCACCTCAGCTTTGACACTTCCTGGGCCACCGCAGTGGCTGACCCTATCCCCAGCACAGCCTCGGGCCAGGCCTGGAAGAGTGAAAGAGACAAGGGTTCCCAGTCTTGCTGCTGCAGGAGCCTCCTCCTGGGTCTTTGGACAGAAAGATGGACTCCCATGTGAATCTGTCTGCACCTGCTGCACAGGTCCAGGGCTGGGCTCAGCCCTTAAGTCTAAACTGGGCATGCGCCACGAGGAAGCTCATGAAACTCGTGACTGTCATTCTTCAGGTTCTCATATCCATCTCTTTAGTCTCTGCTTTCCTATGTCCCCAGAAAGTTAGATTATGTTTTCTGTGCCTGGTTTTAGTTATAATGAGATGGGAAGAAAGAGTAGCATAAGCCTACTCCATTTTACACCCCAGAACCCTGGCACAGCCTAGAGGGTTACCCAAGGTCTTCCTGTCCTGAGCACTCCAGGTTCCTGCTAACGTGCCCACTGACTTCTTTGCCAATTTTTTGTTTTTGTTTTTGTTTTGTGAGATAGGGTCTCATGCTAGCTCAGGCTGACCTGCAATTCACTATGTAGCCCCAGGGCAGCCTTGAACTGTCAGCAGTCCTCCTACCTCTGCCTCGCAAGTGCTGGGATTAAAGGAGTGCACCACCACGCCCAGCTTCGTTGTCATTCTTGAAGACACTCAGTGTCTGAAGTTACCTGATCAATTATTTTCCCAGATATTTGTGGTAAGCTCCCATCAGCTCCTTGAGAGTCTGGGCTCTTTATTGGTCACGGAGTGTTCAGGACCCGTGGTGCAGGATGAGCTCTCGTTAGTGGGTGACAGGCTGGCCAACAGGATGGCTGACCTGACCTAAGGAGTCAGGCTACAGGAGAGAACTGAGGTTCTGGAAACAGCCAGTCAGAAAGCCCATCTCTCCAGAGGGACAAGGGACAAAAATAAGAAATGAGAGGAACAGATACAAAAGCCACCAGGGTTCTGGTTTCAGCCTGGGTAGCCAAGGAAATCATGCCACCTCGGAGCTGCTTGGTCATGTGTCACATGGGAAGGTTAAGGGGACAGGCTGGCTTTCTGAGGTGGCTGTGCCCTCGGGGCTCTAGGTAGCATATCTGGGGAGGTCTCGGTGAGTCCTGTGCATGCAGCTGGCATGTTTGTGTCATCCCGCAGCATCTGAATTTACACAGTGACAGTCCTCCAGCTCCACCAGTGTCATTGGCTCGGAGCCACCAAGTGCTCCTGGTTTCACTTAGCTCTTGTCACTATCAGCAGACACTGGGTTTTTTTTTTTCATTCCAATCATTTTCTATTTGATTTCTTGAGATAGGGTCTCATTGTATAGCCCAGGCTGGCCTGGAACTCACTATCACCAATGCATGGTCTTCTTGGCACCATGTCTTAAGTACTGGGATTACAGACGTGCGTCACCACATCCAGCTTTTATTCCAGTCTCCATTACTAATGTCACCTCTCAGAGCGCACACTGCTCCTCACACAGTGATCAATATGCACAGGCCCTGGAGCAGCTGTGGAAGTATTAAGGAGGCATAAGAGTCCCAGGGGGCCACACTGGAGGCATGGGATCCAGTAGATGCAGGGAAGTCTCTGTGGGGGACAGATAGGTTCCCCAGCCTCCACGTAGAGCTGTCCAGAGCATAGAGTCACCATGTGCAGGTCAGGGTGGCAGGTGGCTCTGAGTGTCAGTGTGAAGAGGGCCACATGTCATAGCAGAAGAAACTACAGTTGAGTTGGAGCCTGGATCACTCACTGTAGCAGTTTTCCCCGGTGAGGCTTGTAACGAGTGACTGGGTGACTGGTCGGTGTGTCTGCCATGTCTGTTTTCGGATACTTGTACTTCATAGTCCTAAGGGGAGGGGGTTACATCTGTGTGATTGCGCCTGTATTTGACACGATCTGATTTCCTCACAGGTGTCATTCTTTATTAGCGCAAATAAATTGTTTATCAGTGTGTGCCTCCTGGTGTGCTGGCAGATGGTAGTTGTTTACAGGTATAAACAAGACATAGAATCATTCCATCTTGGCACGTAAAGCACAACATCTCAGGTCAAAACTGTTGCTTTATAAAATGGAGTAACCTGGGGCTTGGGAGAGGGCTCAGTGGGCAAAGTGCTTGCTGCGCAGGCGTGAGGACCTGAGTGCAGAGCCCCAGACCCAGAGAAAATGCTGGGCACCAGAGTGTGCCTGTATCCCAGCCTGAGGAAGCAGAAGCCTCTGGGCCTTGCTGACTAACTAGTATGGGCACACACAGACATGCGCACATGCACACACACCCGCCTGACACACACGTACATGCACACATGCCTGACACACATGCGCACATGCAGAAGAAATGGGGTGACTCAAGTCAAAGTGTAGCCTGAAAGCTGCCTTCCGGCAGAATGGAGTCTACACCCCAGGACTGGCCTAGCCGCCTCTCCTCAGTATCTCACTGGGCTTCCATTCTACCAAGCCAAAGCGGAGACAATGTGACACGATCCTGCCAATCTTGCCAGCCCTTCATGAGTGCCACAGCCATGGGGGATGGGAGGGCAGACCTATGGATCCTTTTCCCATTGAGATTCCGTGGTTCTGAGGAGTCCGGTAGGCAGTTGGAGAGAGATGGCACAGAAAAGTCGGTGAGGCCAGACCCTGGTGCCCTGCTGTGTGGGGAGGCAGCATCCAGAATGTACCTGAGGATGCTACAAGGGGAGGGAAGAAGCGAGGAGGGCTGGGCCAGGGGCTGGACAGAGGGCACCTAGGGCAGGACACATTCACCGAAGACCGGCACTCACCAAGCAAGTGGACTTTGCAGCCGTGCCGCTTCCCCAATCTGCGTTAGTGAGCAGAGCAGGCCAGGCAACCCACACCCCTTCGGCCACAGCTGCCCCTGGGCTTCCCAGAGGCCTCCCAGTGCCGGCAGCACAGGGTCCTTTTTAAGTGTCCTTCATCCTGTGACTAAATGTAACAGAAAGCTGTTCGTCTTTGAATCCCACAAGCCTAACCTTTGAAACAGGCTGGGCCCATCCGCCACGCTCCTGCTTCTCCCTCCACTTACAAATTCAGAACTACAAGCTACAGGTCATTTCTTTCCTAAGATACTTAATGTTATATTATACAATATATTATGTTATGTTTCCCTCTGAGAGTAAATGAGGCCTATGAGTTTTGTGTACTGGAAGGAAACAAGTTGGATAGCATTTATCTGAAAATAAACAAGGACTCTTACAACATTTCAGAAGACTTCTCTACCATGCAGCTGGGGAAATAAGACTGTATTTTAAGAATTAAGTTAGACCAGATGTGAAATAACAGACTTTAATGGTATTTTTTAAACAAACAGGAGTAGGGGAACCTCTTGGGAGATTCATAAATTCATTAAATTTAAAAATAGCTATTTATTATTTTTTCTCTTTTAAGGACCAAACAGAAAGTTGCAGATTCAGAACTAGCCTGTGAGCAGGCTCACCAGTATCTTGCTCTCAAAGCTAAAACCAGATGGGCAGACTTGTCTAAGGTAAGAAAAGAACCATTTCCTTAAAGGGGAAGTAAACCAATCTCCATTTGCAGAGGCGGATTCAGCCACATCAGACCAGTGTGAACACGCTGTGAGGGAGGACAGTGCCATGTGCCCAGTTGTTGACTCCTCCCATTCTGCAAAGACTTGCCCCAACTAAACCCTCACTGACAAGGACAGCTGCTGGCCAGAAAGATGAGGAATTGTAGTTGGGATGTGGAGACATTCCTGGTGTTATCACGGGCCTGATAAGAATTAAAATTTTAATTGAAAAATATGAGAAGCTGTCACCCCTAATTTCACACAGTTATACACATACATTTTTAAAATTTATTTTTATTAGATATGGACATTCTTAGTATGTAAACAACACATGTTGCTACCATCATTTCCCTCCTCCCTGCCCCTTTTCCAAAGAGGCCTTCCTCGTTGGAGATGTAGGTCAATCCCATGGGGATTGTGGGTCATGCATTGTGGGGGCAGCAGTCAGCTATGGGGGAGAGGCAGTGTCTCTGTACAAAATGTCCCAACTTGTGGCTCTAACAATCTTTCCACCTTCTCTTCTGGAAAATTCCCTGAAAGTGTTGAGTGCATTTTAAGTCTACTTCAGTGATGGGCACTTAGGAGCCTCTGGATTTCTGCTTTGATAGGTGTTGAGTATCCTCAGTGTCTATCTCCTTCATCCTGGTGCTGATATCAGGTTCACCGAGAAAGCAGCACTCTTGCTCATTTCCCCAATTCCTCTGTGGTTTCAGCTGGGCCTGGGGTGGAGTGCACTGGGTCGTTTATCTCCTCAGGCCCCACTTCTGTCTGAAAAAGAGAAACAGAATCTCCAACGGAGAGGGAAGTCAGTGCCAGTTAAATGGGATAGCCCTTACTAATTTAGAGAGAATTTAAAGGGTATAGACCCTCTTATAGCCCAAGATTAGAGGGAGCTTGACATTGGGAAGCACAATCGTTATCTGGACATGATTCTGACTTGTTTCCCGGTTTCATATATGGCTTCCTTTCCACTGAGCAGATCTGTTAGCCAACCCAACAGCAGTTGGTTACCCACCATGGCAGTGTGCCACTATTACACTTGTGTGAGCATCATGTCGGGTTGTTTGCTGCTGAGTTGCTTAGACTTTGAGTTGCTCAGACAGATGTTGGCCACTTTCCCCCAGTAGCTCATGTAGTGCCTTCCAGCACTAAATGGGCTAACTGTCTGGGGACTGGTTCTCTTCTGGATTCCAACAAGGTCTCTCCATGGTCTGTGCCCACAGTGTATTGTGTCTTCAGCAGTCAGGTCTTACCATTAACCTCTGTTGGGTAATCAAGTGTTCTGACAGAAGTCTGTCTTGTTTATTTTGGGAGATCTAGTAGGTTTCTCAGATCAACAGCTCATTGTGAATGTGAACTGTGTCCTGGTACAGGAAATTACAGGCCAGTGTCAAGGGAAAAGAAATAGACAGAAAAAAAAGAGAAATGGGAGAAAGTTAAGGTTAGGCTTCACCTCACCCTCTCCAGGGCCCTTCGATTCAGGTGCTCCCCCCAAGGTCATGTTGAGGGTTCAACCTCTTAGTCTAACTTCCAGGATATAGGTTTCTATGATACTAGTTCAATTTGGGTTCAGTTTTGCATCCCCCCTCCAACCCTTCCCCTTCCTCCATGCCCTACCCTCCCTATTGTCCAAGCCTCAAGATGCCCTTCAGGTATGTCAGCAACTTGGGCTGATCCAGGTTAGGAACTGCAGATGAGTGAGACCATGCGACTATTGTCTTTCTGTGACTGTGTGAGTTCGCTTAGTATGATCTGTTCCATGTTCAACCATATTTCTACAAATTTCATTGTGTCATTTTTTCTTCTTACTGCTGAGTAGAATTCCATCATGCAGATGTACATATTGGTTGTCCATTAGTCCAATGATGGGCACCTGGGTTGATTCCAGTTCTTAGCTATTATGAATTGAACAGCTATAAACATGGTTGAGCAAATATCTCTGAACTGAGATGTGGAGCTTTTAGGGTAAATGCCCAGTGAGGGAATAACAGGGTCTGTTGGTAAATCTATATTCTTCCTTTTCAGGAGACCCCATATTGGTTTCCACAGTGGTTGTATCAGCTTACATTCCCACCAACAGTGAATGAGTGTTTCTATTTCTCCACATCCTCACCAACATTTGTTTTCATTTGATTTTTTAATGTTTGCTATCCCTACTGGGGTAAGGTGGAATCTCATAGTTGTTTTAATTTGCATTTCCCTAATGGTTAGGGATGTTGAACATTTTCTTAAGTGTGTGTTAGCTACTTGTAATTCTTCCCCTGAGAACTCCCTATTCAGTTCTCTGCTCCAATTTTGGAGAGGGTTGTTTGATTTTTTTTATTGCTTAGTTTTTTGAGTTCTTGTAGATTCTAGATATTAGGCTTCTGTCAGTGGTATAGCTGGCCAAGATTTTCTCCCATTCTGTGGGTAATCTTTTGGCTCTGCTTATGGTGTGTTTGTCTGTAGAAAAGCTTTTTAGCTTCATGAGATCCCATTGGTTGATTGCTTGTTTAATTTCCTGGGATACTGGGGTTTTGTTCAGGAAGTCTTTTCCCAGTCCTATATCATGGAGCATGCTCTTATTTTTTCTTCCAGTAGTTGAAGATTTTCAGGTCTTACATTGAGGACTTTAATCCATTTGGACTTGATTTTTGTGTGTGGAGAAATGACTGTCTAATTTCATTTTTCTACATATGGTCATCCAATTTGTCCAGCACCATTTGTTGAACATGCTGTCTTTTCTCCAGTCTACATTATTGGCACCTTTGTCAAAGATCAAGCAGCTGTAGTTACTTGACCTAAGGTCTGGGTCTTCAGTTCTGTTCTATTGGTCTATGTTTCTGTTTTTATTCCAGTACCATGCTGTTTTTGTCACTATGGCTTTGTAATATAGCTTTAGATCAGGTATGGTGATACCTCCAGAGGTGGTTTTTTTTCCCCTGAGGATATGTTTGGATATCTGAAGCCTGCTGCCATTCCATTTGAATTTTGAGATCACTTTTTTTCAATCTCTGTGAAGAATGATGCTGCTATTTTTGTTGGTATTGCATTAAATCTGTATGTTGCTTTTGTTAGTATTGCATTTTCACAATATTAATTCTACGTATCCAGGAACATGGGAAATTTTTCCATCTTCTCAAGTCCTCCTTGATTTCGTTCTTGAGGTTTTTTGGTTTTTTTAATGTTTTCATTGTATAGGTCTTTGACATCCTTGGTTAGTGTTATTCCAAGGTATTTAATTTTTTTGTTGCTATTGAAAATGGGACAGCCTCACTGATTTCTTTCTCTGTATATTTGTCCTTTGCATGTAGAAAAGCCACTGATTTTTGTGCATTAATTTTGTATCCTGCCACTTTACTTACTGAAGGAATTAATCACCTTTAGAAATTAAAAAATTTTTTTTGTTTATTTTTATTTATTTAAGAGTGACAGACAGAGAGAGAGAGAAAGAGGCAGCGAGACAGAGAGAATGGGCGCACCAGGGCCTTCAACCACTGCAAACGAATTCCAGATGCATGCACCACCTTGTGCATCTGGCTTACGTGGGTCCTGGGGAATCAAGCCTTGAACCAGGGTCTTTAGGCTTCACAAGCAAGTGCTTAACTGCTAAGCCATCTCTCCAGCCCCCACCTTTAGAAGTTTTGAGATGGAGACTTTCGGGTCACTTATATATAGGATCATGCCATCTGCAAATAGGGCTAGCTTGACTTCTTCCTTTCCAGTTTGAATCCCTTTTATTTCTTTCTCCTGACTTATTGCTTGGGCTAGTACTTCTAGTACTGTGTTGAAGAGCAGTGGTGAGAGTGGGCAGCCCTGTCTTGTTCCCGATCTCAGTGGGAACTCCTTAAGTCCTTCCTATTAAATCTTATTTGGGCTTTAGGAGCTTTATGTATAGCCTTTATTGTGTTGAGATATAAACCCTCCATACCTATTCTTTCCAGCATTTTTATCATTAAGTGGTGTTGTATTTTGTCAAAGGCCTTCTCTGCATCAATTGAGATGATCGTGTGGTTCTTAGGGTTAAGTTTATTTATGTGGCATATTACGTTGGCTGATTTCCATATGTTGAACCATCCCTGCATCCCTGGGATGAAGCCTACTTGATCAAGGTGGATAATATTTTTGATGTGTTGGTTGAATTCAGTTTGTGAGAATTTTGTTCAGGGTCTTTGCATCTAAATTCATCATGGGTATAGGCCTATAGTTTTCTCTGTCTTGTTTTGGTGTTAGGGTGATGCTAGCTACATAAAAGGATTTGGGGAGGAGTCCCTGGTCTCTGATTATGTGAAACAGTTTGAAAAAAATTTGTTTCAGTTCTTCAATGAAGGTTTGATGGAATTCGGCTGAGAATCTATCTGGTTCTGGACTTTTCTTTTGAAGGGTTTTGATTACCTTTGCAATCTCCATGGATGTGATAGGTTTGTTTAGGAGATTAGTATATTCTGGGTTTAGTTTTGGTAGGTGTTATGTGTCTAGGAATTCATCCATTTCTTCCAAATTATTTAATTTTGTGGAGTAGAGGTTTGGGAAGTATGTCCTCATGATTCTTCCAGTTTCATTGATGTCTGTTGTGATCTCTCCTTTTTAATTTCTGATTTTGTTAATTTGAGACTTTCACTTTTTTGGCCAGGGGTTTGTCAATCTTGTTTATTTTTTCAAAGGACCATTTCTTCATTTCATCAATTTTTATAAATTGTTTTCTTAGTTTCCAATTCATTAATTTATGCTCTAGTCTTGATTATTTCTTTCCATCTGTAGCTCTTTGGGTTGGATTCTTCTTGTTTTTCCAGTGCCTTTAGGTGGGAACTTAGGTTATTAATTTGGTATCTCTCTGTCTTTGTAATGAAGAGATTTAGCACTATGAATTTTCCCTTTAGGACTGCCTTCATTGTGTCCCATAAGTTCTGGTAGGTTGTGTTTTCATTATCAAAATCAATTCTAGGAATTTTATGGCTTCTTTTTTTATTTCTTCCACTACCCATTCATTGTTTAAAAGTGTGTTATTTAGTCTCCAGGAGCTGGTAGAGATTTTCATGTGTCTCATTGTTAGTTTCTAGCTTTAAAGCATCGTGATCTGACATGATGCATGAAGTTACTTCAACTTTCCTGACTTTATGGAGGTGCACTTTATGGCCTAAAATATGGTCAATTTTGGAGAAGGTTCAATGGGCTGCTGAGAAGAATGTGTATTCTGTAGAGTTGGGGTGGAAAGTTCTGTAGATATCCATTAGGTCTAGTTGATCTATGCTGTTGTTGAGCTCTATTATTTCCCTGCTGATTTTCTGCCTGGATGATCTGTCTATTGATGATAGTGGAGTATTGAAGTCTCTTGACTATGATGGTGTTGGTGTTTATTTCTGTTTTACTGTAAAGTAGATTTTGTTTTATAAACTGTGGTGCATCTGTGCTTGGTGCATATGTATTTATGATTATGTGCTCATGTTGGATCATTCCCTTGATGAGTAAGAAGTGGCCTTCTTTGTCCTTTTTGATTATTTTTGGCTTGAAGTCTATTTATCATATATTAATATAGCAACACTCACTTGTTTTTTTATTTCCATTTGCTTGGAATATCATTTACTATCCTGAGGAGGTGGGTTTCTTGAAGACAGCAGATAGAAGGGTCCAGTTTTTTGATCCACCCTGATAACATATGTCTTTTTCTTTAGATTTTTTAATGATTTTTTGTTTATTTTCATTTATTTATTTGAGAGCGACAAAGAGAGAAGGAGGCAGAGAGAAAAAGAGAGAAAATGGGCGCACCAGGGCTTCCAGCCATTGCAAACAAACTCCAGGCGCGTGTGCCCCCTTGTGCATCTGGCTAACGTGGGTCCTAGGGAATTGAGCCTTGAACCGGGGTCCTTAGGCTTCACAAGCAAGCGTTTAACCACTAACCCATCTCCCCAGCCCAACCTGTGTCTTTTGATGGGTGAGTTAAGACCATTAATTTTTAAAATATTTTTATTGACAACTTCCTTAATTGTAAACAATATCCCATGGTAATTCCCTCTCTCCTCCTCCCACTTTCCCCTTTGAAACTCCACTCTCCACCATATCCACTCCCTTCTCAATCATTCTCTCTTTTATTTTTTATTTTTATTATTTTTTTAAATTTTTCGTTTGTTTATTTATTTATTTGACAGTGACAGAGAGAAGGAGGCAGAGAGAGAGAGAGAGAGAGAGAATGGGCATGCCAGAGCTTCCAGCCTCTGTAAACGAATTCCAGATGTGTGCGCCCCCTTGTGCATCTGGCTAACGTGGGTCCTGGGGAATTGAGCCTCGAACTGGGGTCCTTAGGCTTCACAGGCAAGCGCTTAACTGCTGAGCCATCTCTCCAGCCCTCTCTCTTTTATTTTGATGTCATGATCTTTTCTTCCTATTATGATGGTCTTGTGTAGGTAGTGTCAAGTACTGTGAGGTCATGGATATCCAGGCCATTTTGTGTCTGGAGGAGCACGTTGTAAGGAGTCCTACCCTTCCTTTGGCTCTTACATTTTTTCCACCACCTCTTCTGCAATGGACCCTGAGCCTAGGAAGGTGTGATAGAGATATTTCAGTGCTGAGCACTCCTCTGTCACTTCTTCTCAGCACCATGGTGCCTTCTGAGTTATCCTAAGGTCACTGCCATCTGAAAAGAGAAGATTCTCTAACCAAAAGTGAGAGTAGCATTAATATATGGGTATGAACATTAAGAGAAGTGCTTACTGGGCAGTTGGATGAGCATAGTATATACTTTTAGCCAGACAGCAGCAGACATTACACTCCTAGTGCTCATGACTACCCCTGTTGTAGGTTTTCATTATCAGGGATATATTCCCTCCCATGGAGTAGGGCCTCCAGTTAAATTAGGGGGCAGTTGGTTTCCCCCATAACAGATGTGCCACTATTACACCTGTTGGCTCATTTGTCCTGGCTGGCCAAATATAAGGTTTGCAGTGTCCACTGTTGGGTATCTTCACTGGTGATTTCTCTCTCTACCATTGAACTGCATGCAGTGTAGCTTTTTCCAGCTTTCTGTCAGCTGGCCTACATGGAGGAGGTTATCAGCTCAGTTCCAGCAGGATTTCTCAGTGACCTTGCAGCCCAAGTATGTGGAGTCTTCCACAATAGGGTCTTACCATCTATTCCTGGTGGGAAACCAAGGGCCTTGGCAATGGCCTGTAATGTTTTGGGGGCATCAGGGACCTCCCTGGCCAACAACTCACTGGAGGTATCCCATGCCTGGCACTGAAAAATTTCTAGTAACAATCTATGACTCCTGAGTATTCCATTGTCCAAAACAGTAGGTTTCCATCTGACTTATTTATATCCTCTTAGATTTTGATTAGGCCCTCCCTCCACCTTTCCTTTACTCAATCTCTTCCCCTGACCTCACTTAGGCCTTTTCACCCCCATTAATCTGTTCTTCTACTTACATATATACAATAACATCCTATTAAGGACCCACCTTCCTTTCTATTCCTTTTATATCTCCTTTCTAGCTTGCTGGCCTATGATACTGAGTTTTCTTCCTACTCGCACAAAAGTCCAGTTATTTTATATATGGATTCTAGCTACAAAATACAAGACCATTAATATTTAAGGTTATTACTGTGAGGTTTGAATTAATCCCTGCCATAATGAGGTGTGTTATGGGGCTTGGTGCTCTCTTGTGTTTTGTACTATGTTGAGCCTGGTTTATTTTTGGTTATTGTGATCTTCTTGTTGGCTCTTGAGATTGCTTGTTTGACTGTTCTATGTGGAGTATTCCCTCAAGTAGTCTCTGTAGCTTTGGCTTTGTGTTCATATAATCAGAGAGTTGACTTTTTCATAGAAAGTTTCCCTTTTGCCAAGTATTTTTTGTTGTTGTTGTTGTTGTTTTTAAGGTAGGGTTTCACTCTAGTTCAGGATGACCTGGAATTCACTATGTAGTCTCAGGGTAGCCTCAAACTCACAGTGATCCTCCTACCTCTGCCTCCCAAGTGCTGGGATTAAAGGTGTGCACCACCATGCCTGGCTCTTTTGCCATCTATTATAAGGGATTCTTTTGCTGGGTAGAGTAGCTTGGCTTGGAAGCCATAGTTTTTTAGACTTTGAAGTGTTCCATTCCAGGCCCTTCTGGCTTTTGGGTTTTCCACTGAGAAATCTTAGGTAATTGTAATGGAATTGCCTTTGTATGTTGTGAGTTGTTTCTCTCTTGCTGCTTTCTTTGTCACGCTCTCTTTGTTTTCATTGTTAAGAGTTTTAACTATGATGTGTCCTGGAGAGTTTCTTCTTTGGTCCTGTCTGTTTGGTGTTCGGTGGGCTTCTTATATCTGGATGGGCCTCTCTCTTGAGAGATTGGGAATATTTTCTTCAATAGTTTTGTTGAATATGTTCTCTATGCCTCTGGCCTGGATTTCCTCTTCTTCTGGTGTACCCATGGTCTGGATGCTTGGTCGTTTTAAGGTATACCACATTTCCCTAATATTCTGTTCACTTGATTTTTTTTTTTTTTTTTGAACTTAGCAAAGTTTTTGGCCTCCTGATCAATTTCTTCTGTCTTATCTTCCAGGTCAGAGGTTCTGTCTTCCACATGAGTAACTTTGTTGGTGAGGGGTTCTAGAGAGGTTTTTATAATTTCTATTTGGTTTTTGTTTTATATTGTGTTCTTTTGAATTGTGTCCATCTCTTTTTTGAGGTATAATTTCAGTTTAAGTTTTGATTTTCTTGATTCTACCTGGAATTCATTGTTGCATTTGATCAAGCCTTCACTAAGCTTAATCAACTAGTTGTTGAGATCTTCCATTTCTTGACTCACCTTCAATTTGTTCATATCTATTTTGAGGGTTCTAATATTTTCTTCAATCAAGTTAAGCCTACTGTCAAAAACTGAATGCTCTAAAAGATGATTCTGTTCAATTTCATTGATACGATTATTGGTTCTTTGATGGTTTGCTTCCAGTTCAGTGATTTTTTTTTAATGAACTTTGGGATTTATTTAAACAGCAAAGCTATCAATCTGAACAGGAGGGGAAAGAGAAATTTTTAAAAATCCACAGTAAGATGCCCCCCAACAGCCCCAAATCAGCACAAAGTTCTGGTTGTATCTTCTCACAGCAAAGTGGTTAGACAGCCCAGAGACATGGTGTCAGTCCCACGTGGGTGTGTCCTTCAAATTCCTGCAGTGTGAACAAAATATCCCTTGACATATTCATCAAACTCCCCTCCCCAGTTGGCTTTCCAAAGAAGTAAGCTCACAATGGTGAGTTTAGACAGGGCTGTGATGTGGAATGTCTATGACGTAGGTCCCGTGGTCCCGGAGGGAGGACAGCAGCATCCACCAAGCAATGCCTCCACACTGGGGCTGCCGTCTGCAGCAGCTACCCTGAGAACACTGCAGTGTGATAATTCAGCGATTCTTTTGACCAGAGTCCGCTTGTTGTATTTTCATTTGGGAAATAAATTTCTGTTGATTTCACTATGATTTCAATGGAGACTTCCATTGTAGGACTAGGCATCTTTGGTGGAGATCTCTCAGTTTTCCAACTTTCATTGGCTTTTGTTTGCATTGTTGTCTATCCATTTTAGGGAAACTCTTTTATTTTATTGAGGAAGAAGCAAGTTTTTGTCCTTTGGCCTGTGCACCCTCTAACTCAGGTGAACAGGGATGTTGGTTCCCAGTGGCCATTCAGGATCCCAGAGCAAAAGGCCTGATTCCACAGCCCACACAGGAACCAGGCCTCCGCAAGCAAGGCACAGTGGGACCTCACAGGACCAGGGAATGGGGAGGAGCCAGGGAACAGGGATCTATCTGGCCTACTCATGCTTCACAATGCCTTCCTGCACACCCTCCCGAGCAGGGTACCTGGACCAGGGAGCTGGGAGGAGCCAGAAACAGGGATCTGGCCTACTCACTCCATGCCACCGTGCCTGTCTGTTCACAGTCTGGCACAGGGAACCTGGACCAGAGAACTGGGAAGAGCTGGGAAGCAGGGGTATTGCCTACTTACTCCATGCTGCTGCGCCCACTGCACATCGTCCAGCACAGGGAACCAGGACCAGCGTGCTAGGAGGAGCAGGGAACGGGTCTGGCCTACTCACTCCACTCCACACTCCACTCCACGACAGTGTGCGGCCCGCACACAGTCCAGTGCAGAGAATGCAGACCAGGGAACTGGGAGGAGCAGGGAATCAGGGGTCTGGCATAGTATGAACATACATTTTCACAAGCCATTCCCTCCTGTCTTGCCAGAATTATAGGAGGCTCATTTATAAGGCGGACACCCTCACTGTGCAAGCATATGAGTTGTGACTGTGGTTCGAGTTGTGGCCATAGGAGCTGACGATGACAGTGACAGCTGTAACTGTGGCATAATAGGAAGAAATGCGACCAACTGGGTTCATCCTGAAGTCTAGCATCAGGGGGTCACTGTTTTAGAAGGCAAAGAGGGCACCATGATTTCACCCTGAAACTGCATGCTGAAGTGTCCTCACGCTCTTTTGAAGAATCTCTTCTCTGTTTCATCTTACCCTTTTCCTTGGCTCTGTCTTAGTCTGTGCTGCATACAGAGTTGGGGGCTGCATCTTGTTAGTCCTCGCTCTCCCAGGGCGGGCTGACAGAGCAGATCAGGCTAGCCAGTCTAGACCGCTGGGGCAGGGCCACACCCTGACGTGGACACACTGTCAGCTGTAGCTGCTCTGCTCTTGGGGGAAGTTTCTAGGTCCTTGCTGCCAGGTGCAGTACTGGCCACTGGGTTCTCAGATGTCTCTTACCAACTAGAAGAGCTCCTTTCTCACAGCTTTTCAGACTGTCATCAACAAGGGTTACATTGTGTCACGTGTTTTTTTCTGCATCAATTGAGATGATCGTGTAATTTTCTTTTTGTTGTTGTTTTGAGGTACGGTCTCACTCTAGCCCAGGCTGACCTGGAACTCACTCTGCAGGTCCAGGCTAGCCTTGACTCACAGCGATCCTCCTACCTCTGCCTCCTGGGATTAAGGTGTGCACCACTATGCCCAGCTGATCATGTAATATTTTTCCTTTTCTCTGTTGACATGATGGGTTTTCAAATGTTGAACCAACCTTGTACACCTGAGAAAAGTCCCACTTGGTCAAGGCATGCAATTCCTCTGATGCATGGTTGGTTCCAGCTTGCTAATGTTTTTTAAAAATATTTTATTATGTATTAATTTATTTGAGAGAGAGAGATGTAGAGAAAGAGAGAGAGAGAGAATTGGCACTCCAGGGCCTCCAGACACCGCACACAAACTCCAGACTCAGGTGCCAGCTTGTGCATCTGGCTTACCTGGGGAATCAAACCTGGGTCCTTTGGCTTTGCAAGCAAAGTGCCTTAACCACTAAGCCATCTCTCTAGCCCAGCTTGCTAACATTTTGACAAGGGTTTTTACACATACATTCATGAGAGCTGGGTCCAGAGTATACTTGTCAGGTCATTGCCTGGTTCACATAATACTGATCTCATGGGAAGAGTTAAGAAATATACTTCCAGCTTTGCCCTGGCCTGCTCCCCTCTAGTAAGCAGTGGCTCTGCTTCCGCCTGTGTCTCTCTGGCGCTAGGGTCGGTGGCTTGCCCTCTGACCTCACATCTCTTATAGATCTAAGAAGTATCCTTGATTATTCAGTTTGTTGGGGTTTTTGTAAGCAGTTGATACAAAGCACTAACGTCCAAGATTCCCACATGCGCAACCTGCTATAATAATGTTAAAGAGACTTTGAAATCCTCTAGGATTAGTTTTTTTAAACCTTAGTCACTTTTAAGTTGTGACTATACTATGGAGCATATAGTACATAAAGATACAGTTTAAACAGATGTAAAGGCATCACTGCGTAGCCTCCATCCAGATGGAGAATCTCATCAACAACTTGTTTAGCAGTCAGGGTCTCACCTGAAATTCACTGTGTAGTCTCAGGCTGTCTTGAACTCACAGGGATCCTCCTACTTCTGCTTCCTGAGTGCTGGGACTAAAATCCTGCACCACCATGCCCAGCTCAGCACACTTGTAAAATTTTTTATTTTATATATATTACAGCAGGTTATACTCATTTATCCCTTTGCCATTGCTCCCTTTACTCTGGGGTCCCTCCTCAGTGGGGTCATGGTATTCACTATGGGTCATGAAGACCTCAGTCAGTCCCTATGAGGTAGCAGAGGGACCATGCCTCAGGGTATTCCTACCCAGTCTGTGGCTCTTATAATCTTTTCACCCCCTCTTTTGCAATGTCCCCTGAGCCATGGCAGGCCTGTTGGCAGTCTAATTTCTTGGTAGCCTCTGAATTTCTGCTTTGATAGGTTTTGATTGATCACTGTGTCTGTCACTATCAACCTGGAGCTGGTTGTCAGGATAGCAGTATTCACGTCACTGCTTCCTTCCTTTGCAATTTCTCCTGGGCCCTGGCAGATGTGGTAGAGGTGATACATCTCAAGGCAGGCAGTCCGATATCTTCTTATCAGTGAATCTTGGTACTCCTCCATTTTTTTTCTCTCATCTGTAAAATAAAACACATTCTCCAACCAAGAGTGAGAGCAGGGCTGGAGAGATGGCTTAGCAGTAAAGGTGCTTGTCTACAAAGCCAAAGGAGCCAGGTTCAATTCCCCAGGACCCACATAAGCCAGAAGCACAAGGTGGCCACATGTGTCTAAAGTTTGTTTGCAGCAGTTTAAGGCCCTGGCATGCCTATTCTCTCTCTCTCTCTCTCTCTCTCTCTCTCTCTCTCTCTCTCATAAATAAATAAAAATAAAATATTTTTAAAAGAGTGAGAGCTTGGGCTAAAGGGGGCATGCAAAGTTATTTGAGAGATTTTTGGTGTGCAAACCCACTCTTCTTCCTCAGAGAAAGCTGGGGGCTTCTCTCAAGTCTGAGTTTCCTGACCACAGGATTCTGACTTGGTTTCCAGTACCAGGTATGAGTTTTCTCCCACTGAGTGAGTTCCATCTCCAATCAGAGGACAGTTGGTTACCCACAGAGGCTGCGTGCCACTATTGCACAAGTGTGTACTTCTTGGCTGTCTGGTTGCTCTCATGGTCTGCAGGGTCCCCTGCTTGTCCAGACTGTTGTGACCACTGTTCTTCAGCAGCTCCCTCAGGGTTCTCCAGCACCAGGAGGACTAACCTGGAGGGCGCTAGTTCCCTTTCAGTTCCCGCCCGGTAATCCAGTGTCCTCTGACTTTGGCCTGTGGTATCTTCAGGAATAGGGTCCTACCTTTTAGCTTTGGTAGTTAATCAAGTGTTTTGGCAATGGTCTAAACTATTTTGGGGACCTCAAGGGTCTCCTTGAGCAACAACTCACTGTGGAGGGCAACCCAATTCTGGGCCTGGAATTTTCCTGCCAGAGTCCATGGTTTTAAGTTTAAGCATTTTCCACCTTCTGTCTAGATAATTCCCCCCACCCACCCTTTATTAGTGGTTACACCTTGTAGAACACTAGCCAGAATGAGGGTTTTTATGGAACTAATTCATGTTGTCTTAACTTGGATACAATTCCCTCGCCACCCTCCCTACCCCTTCAAGCCTTCTCACCCTGATATTCTGTAACCTTCCCTAACCTGTCAGGCAGTTCCTCCTCTCCTCTCTCTTTATTTCTTCTCCGGGTCTCATTCTAGTTTTATGTCCTTGTTCCTGGTGCTTACTACCATTTTAGCACACTTTTGATGCAGGAAACTATCAATATTTTTGGCTTTGTGACTTTTGTCACAACTCAACCCTACTCTGGTAGCGCTGGTTCTCCCAGGCTGGGGCCTTCCCACTCCAGAGGACGCGCGGTCGCTCTCACTGCGCTCTGGGCACCTTGTGTTGTCAGTGGCACTGGGCCTCTTCTCATTTGTTTCTTCATGAGACAGGTTTCCTTTTCTGGGCAGTGCCTGCTTGAGACGTTCTAGTCTTCATTATAAGTTATCTATCCCTTTCTTACTATTGTCTACAAACTCTTCTTTGCTTTTTTTTTTTTTTTTCCTTTTTTTCCTTTGAGGTGCTAGGAACAAAGTCATGCTAGGCAAGCACTCTACTCTTAGGCCACAGATATCCCCTCCCTCCCTCCCAGTGTTCTTGCTCTTGTTGTCTGGGGTCTTTTCATAATATAAGCTATCCTCCTCCTGAGCTACTAGGGGTACTAGGGCTTGAGCCTAGTGTATTATATGTGCAGAGAAAGAACTCCATCACGGAACTACATCTCCAGTCCACTTTTTACTTTGTATTTTGAAACAAAGGCTCACTGAGTTGTTCAGACTGGCCTTGAACTTAAACTTACTATCCTCCTGCCTCAGCCTTCCTAGAAGCTGGCATTTCAGGTCTATGCCACTAGGCCTAGCTTAAGCCTTTCTTTTTAATGTGGTCAAGCTTACTCACATCTCTCTGTAGAAGTTAAAGAATACTGTCCTATCGTGACTTCGAAGACATTCCCTTCAAGGAGCTTGACAGTTTCAATTTCCACATACACGTCTGGAGATATGAACTGGATGTCTTTAGGTGATGAGAAGCAGGGCTCAAGTTCATTTCTTCTTCTGCATGATAACCAGGTGGCCCTGGGTTTTACTGCAAAGTCCAGCTTTGCCCCATTGCCCTGCAGCACCATCTCCATCCTACTCCTGGCCCACAGAGTCCCTGCACCTCATGCTGAGTAGTGGTTAGTTTATCTGTCCATCTTACCCCTGGCCTCTGGTGCCTCATGCTAACCAGTGGTCAGTTTGTCTGTCCTGGCACCTGTACAGTTCCTTTGCAAGTGCTAGAACTTATGGATGCAATTGAAGTTTATGATCCTGAAAATTTATCCCAGGGTCTTGTGCATGTTAAGCAAATGCTCCCCCACTGAGCTACATCCCCAGTCCTATGGGCGCATCTTGATTTGCTGGTAGGCAACTCCTCCCAACTTGTTCTTCAAGAGGTTTTTCAGTCATTTTGTCAGTTCAACTTTTCAAATACCCATTGAGGAGTTTGGAGAAACATTTGACATCTTTCCCAGGCAAGTCTTCTAATTGATGAACAAGGTGTCTCTTCATTTATTTTGCTCTTCTTTATTTCTTACATCTTCCAATGTAGTCATAGCCTTTTCTGCATAGCACTTGTAGATTTATTTCTAGGAATTTTCATGTCTGGTGCTACTGTGAATGCTTTGGAATTTTGTTTTCTATATAAAAATGAGACTGATTTCGCCTGCTAATACTGACTCCAGCCTGCTTGCTCTGGTCCTGTCCTGTACGGTGTCTGTGGAGTCTTGTGTTCCCGTCTGCATGATCGTGCCATCTGTGAATGACACCAACCGCATGTCTCTGCCCTGCTGGTCAAGCTTAGTCCTTCCTTTTGCTTCATCCAGCCGGTTGAGCCCAGCACAATGTTGAATCAAGGGTGACAGAGACATTCTCCTCTGTCCCTGATCTGGGGGGTGTCCTGACTTTCCCCACTAGAAACAAAGGCTAAAGAGGACTTTGTACCCATGTGTCTGCTCCATGGTGCCCGTGTGAGGAGGTTAACCATGCCATCACTGGGAAAGGGCTACCACAGTGCTGGTGCCCTGTGAGCTGCCACTGTGCTCTGAGGTCCTCCTAAATGCTCATCAACCCCCAGGTACCTGTCATACCTTATGAGGACATGGAAATTGTACCATATACTCCTGCCCTGCCAGCTGAATCTATTGTTCCCCATTTTCCTCTCAGTGAGGGGACCAAGACCATGCCATTGAGCCAAGAACCCTTGCCTCCTTTTCCGGGTCTGGTTGACCCTTATTTCTAATAGCTGGTGAACCCAAGTTAGCAGCCAGAACAGGATTGCATGCCATGCCCTAGACACTAGTCACTTCCCCAGAAGCAGGCCCTCTGACTCATAGATTGTTCCTGTTGTACTCACCATCATCTCAAGGATTGATGTTGATATCAGGATCTTAGATGCAAAAGGTCATCAAATTAGTGAGTGAGAAAAAAAAAAACCCTCTGGTCATTCTAGATAGGGTCCGTGGTCCTGTATGCCACTGTAGACACTTTTGGTGTCACTAAACTCCATCTTGTACTATCGCAGAATTTCATAGAAACTGATAACGAGGGCAACGGTATTCTTCGGCGAAGGGACATAAAGAACGCGCTGTATGGTTTTGACATTCCCCTCACCCCAAGAGAATTCGAGAAGCTTTGGCAAAGGTAAGTGTGCAGCCCATCTGTTGTGATTGTTGATGGCCGTTCACCACCATGAATCCCATGAAATACTTCATCATGATTTCGGGGGGGGGGGGGTTCTTTGATTGTATCAATCCTGTGTCTGAGTTCCTCATTCCACATAGAAAGTGGCTGTGGGGGGTGGTCTGGTCCTTGGGGACATGGAGGACTGGGCTGTCCCCTCACCAGCAGTCCTGGACTTGTGAAATTTGTGGGGCGCAAGAGCCCGGGAGTTCAGGCCCTGGCTTTCACTGAGTTAGAGGAGTGAGTCCCTCCCCAGAGACTTGCTCTCACACAGTTTCTTCAGCAGGCCGAGGGACAGGGAAAGGAAACAGCTATCTGCTTAGAGGTAGGAGTGGAGGTAACAGAATTGTTTCATAGACAAAGAGCAAACTTTAGACAACTTGGAGTAGTTTCCCAAGGGCCTCTTAAATTGAAAACAGGATCTAATGGAGGTGGTGTTTTTCAAGTGCATTTTAGGGCTAGCTGCTTTAAACCATGACCCTGGCTGCGTTCCCTGCATCGATGCCTGATGGCTGGGGCACGCTAACAGAGCGGCACAGTTCTGAGATCACTTCCGTCTGTGAAGGGCTGCCTCCTTCATTACATGCACGTGCGCTTCCCTCACCAAGTGTGTGCCGTGCGCCTGCGTCGCTGGTGCTCGCAAAGGATGCTCTCATGATACAGCGCACACCGTTTCTCAGCTCTCCACCTGGTCAACATGGAAGGCTGAAATGTTGGCTGAGTTTAGAATCAGGTGGTTATTTCCTGCCTCACTGACAAAAGCAATGTGGGGCTGGAGAGAAGGCTCAGCAGTTAAGGCACTTGCCTACAAAACCTAAAGACCCAAGTTTGATTCCCCAGTACCCACATAAAGCCAGATGCACAAGGTGATGCATGTGTCTGGAGTTCGTTTGCAGCAGCTGGAGGCCCTGGCATGCATGCCTTCAAACCCAGCACTCAAGAAGCAGAGGTAGAAGGATTGCTGTGGGTTTGAAGCCATCCTGAGACTACATAATGAATTCCAGGTCAGCCTGGGCTTAGAGCAAGGCCCTACAAAAAAAAAAAAAAAAAAAAAAAAAGCAACAACAAAAGCAATGTGAAACGCTTACAAAAATCCTTATAGGTTTTGCATGTGTGACTGTATGTGAGATGCATGTGGCATGTGTGCATGTCACCACTGTGACCATGGTCCAGACGGAATCATGACCCCTCTTGAGGGTCACACACCACTTCCACCCTGACTGGAGCCATGCCTCAGCCAGATGCCACTAGTGCTGCCACGAAAGATGCTGGGGTCCTCACCTGTGCCACCCAGGAGCCATGACCACCGTCCCCCTGGATGTGGCACTAGAGGCAGCAAGCAGGGCTCTGCCCTCATCCTGCCACCCTACTGGGCAGACCTCCTCAGAGCAGCAGGATGGGACACAGAAGTCCCACAGAAGGATGAGAACAGGAGCGCCACAGGGAGGGTGGCACGCTTCAGGACTGCTTTGGCTGGATAGCCCAGGAGCCCGACACAGACGGCAGGGACCAGCCAGCAAGAGCAAGTGGCACGGCAAAGCATGGCAGCTGAAGTCACCCAGCCTGGAGGCCAGGCCCCAGTGGACCTTGTCCTGTAGGCCAGAGGAATAGCAGGAAAATAACCTTAGGAGGCCCACACTCCAGAAAACTCCCCTGGCTGCAGGGAGAAGGGGCATTGCGGGCTACAGGACTGGAGCTTGGAGGTCAGTGGGAGTCTCTCGGGAGGAGGCTGTGGACTCTCCTTGTGCCAGGAGACCAGAACGAGGTGGAGGTTGGTGAGAGACTCAGAAGGTGAGGACCAGCTTTAAGCAGCCCAGAGCAAAGCTGTACAAGGAGAAGGAAGGGGCTCCTGGGCTGTCGTTCCAGAGAACGGCCCACAGCTCAGGGCTGTGCTGGGGGCTTCTCCCATAACCTTGTTCCACAGCTTCAGCTGTCCATCAAGTGGGCTGGTGCCGGCCACTACACTGCAACCAATGTGAGGACACAGTGTCTGTAAGCACAGCAGTCAGCAAAACAAAAGATCAAATTTGAATGCCCTAACTTCACTGTGATCACACTGCCATTCAGAAGGCTCCAGAAAGATCAAGTAAAAAAGACAGCAAAGCCTGGGCCCTGACTCTCAGCAGAAGGCGAGCAGCAGGACCCCGCAGTGAGGTGCCTCTCCTTTTCCAACATGATGGCATGATATTGCTCCTTGTCCACCCATCCCCCACCCCAGCCACTGCTCCCTCCACTGAGAGCAGACGCTAGATGTGGCAGGGAGGGCCACTGACTACAAGTGACTGTCAGGGCACCTGGCAGCCTTTTCCAGCTACCCTAATGCCAGGCAGTGCCCTGAAGCAGTGGTGAGATGGGCGGTCTCCCCTGGGTGACCCACAATGTGAGGAAAGCACTGTGCCCACTGTCCCTGAGGAGCAAGGCCTGGAGAGGTCAGGAGAGGCTGGGGCCATGTGCTGCTTCCCAGCAGCTCAGGGAGCCTCAGGAAGAGCCCGGAGCCTGGTGGGCCGAGGTTCCTAGGAAGGCGGTGTTCTGGCCTCCTTAAAACACAAACATTAGAAAGTAAGACAAGATCTAGATGGAAAACACTTTCACATCCATTATTCACTCAACACTTATTAAGAACTGTGGAGTGCACTTGTTTAGAGCTGTGGATTACTCTGGAAGAGCCTGGTTTATGCGGTGGAAGTAAATTGCAAAAGTGACCCTGAACTCTCAGTGGCTCAGTCCATTCATATTCACCCAAACTCTAAAGCATGTCCTCAGACTTTTGAGGACGTTTCCCTCCCAAGAAGTAAGCTGGGGGCTTGACTGGCTTTGGGGGGGGGGTGGCTTCATTTTGGGAGCCCAGCAGGTGGAGACGGCAGAGCTAGAGGATCACACATGAGCACTCAGGCTCCAGAGCCACACCTCTGCCCACAGCCCACTGCCCAGGGCCGGCCAAGACCCCAGGTCACAGTGCAGGCGCTTGCAGATGGGGACCACGTGACTGTTAGATGAAGTGGCTCAAAGGTGGAAGGGACAGAGGAACGGTTCCCACTGAAACACTCTCGAGCTGCGAGCCAGAATCCTCAGCAGCAGCGCCTTGGCTGGACGGGATCTGCCACATGAGGGCATTCCTCCCGGAAGTCATGCTGCCAACCAGAAAGCAGTAACTGGAGACTGGGCTGGGCCTTGGCTGGCTCCTGAGACTCTGAGTGGAAAGGCAGGTCCTCCCTTATGTCCATGCAGCAGCTCCAGGTAACAGGACACTTGAATCTGAATCAACGGTCATCTGCCTCGAGAAAGAGGAAAGAGTGGGGGGAGGGTGTTCCATGAGCAGAAACTTCCAGAAAGGGCTGAAGCTCTTCTAGGACAAGAGCCTGAGGGCTCAGCTTGGCCCAGCAGGGAACGCCAGGTGGAGGGCGTCACTCCACGGCATAGAGCACGCTGCATGTAGCCTCATTCCATCAGTCAGAATTAAGCTACTTTGAATAAAAAATAAACTGCCAGAAAACTATGAAGAAAGTGCGTTATAAAAAACACATGGAAGAGAAGCCCCTGGCTAGAAAGCCACCCTGTCAGGTGTCTATGGAGGTAATCAGGTGTATAAGACAGTCAGATGACCCTGACTAGAAGCTGGGAGGTGTTGATGCTGTTTATGCCCATAGTCCTGACAGGGATAAACATTACATCTTATAGTATGATTGCTGTATGCTAGTACACAAGTTAGATAGATGATAGATAGGTAGATAGATAGTGAAAGAGAACCTGTGTTGTAAGCCACAGCTCATGTGGAGAAAGAGCCCAAGGGTTCCCCATTAACAGGAAGTGAGATTACTCCTGTTGTGAGTCAAGACAAAACCCAAAGACCCTCCTCAGAGACCAGCTGGGGGCATCTGGGGCCCACCCTTGAAATGGGAAAGACTGAATGAGCAGGGTCTTTAGCTCAGGACAGTAAGTTGGGTGGAGAGTGTCCACAGGGGTGGCGTCCCGAGCACTGTGTCTGAAGGCGTGTCACCACAAGACTCCTGGTGCAGCATGGAGACCTCACAGGTTCCTGCTGGGCTGTGAAGTCATGGTCCCCCACACCTCTCTCTAGGCTAGGGTGCCATGTATGGGAGAATACAGGAAGGGGTTTGTTCCTGGATAGGAATTGTAGCAGAGGCTATCTCGCCTTCCAGGACTCTGCCCGAACTTAATGTGCCCAAGGAGCGCCCACTTGGACAGTTAGCTTCTTGCCATTATGAAAAACAGCTATTTGAGCCATCAGACCACCCTCTAAGATGGTACTAGAGAGAATTCCTCCCATCCCAACTTTACACAGCTCCTGGGTCTCCTATGCCACATGGTCTAGGCTGCCCTTTACCTCTGGGGCCAGTGGCATTCAAAGGCACTTCCAAAATTTATGCCAAAATCAAGTGCCCTAACTAAGACTTCTCAGTGGACCCAAACAGTCCATGTGAGCTTACCCAAATGATGTGAGCAGCTCAAGTGCTATGTGCACAATAAATGGGCAGAGCCATCTGATTACAGCATAAATTAATGCCTGCCTCTGTATGCAAATGCAGGGTTTTATGAGGCCTCTGTTTAGGAGCACATTTTCCCCAGCACATCTGTTGCTGATCCATTTTAAAATTCAACCTTTATAGGCAAGTTGATGTTTTTAATGTTGCACAAAGGGTTATATAATGAAGGGTGAGGTTATGTAAGCTGAGTTAACTCTCTTATTATTCACATTCATAACAATCTTTTACTTGATACCTTTTGCAGTCTGCTCTTCTGTGCCTTGGTGATGGAAGTGCATGTTTATGATCTTTATTAATAACGTAATTGAAGCACCTTTTCATTCAGTCCAAGTGTCACCACAGAGAGGGTGGCAGGGTATCAGGAGCACTGCTGCAGGGGCACACAGCCTCCGAAGGCTTGCTCGGCCTCCGCACCCGGGAGCCAGGAGTAATAGCTGAGACTTGGCGGCCCCTCAGGAAGCTTGCCATCTTGCAGCTGCAACCTGCACTTAGGAACTGGCAGAGCCCATAGGTTGCAAATGACGATAAATACCAATGTGTCCCCACAGTGTCCCAGGCCCTGACTTCGATCCCCATGTGCACTGACGGAATCCTGTCCTCATCAGATCTGAGGACTTCAAGGGAGGCCAGGATAGTGGACTTTAGACCCAGGAAGAAATAGGGCTTCAGAAAACATGCACTTCAGATGGCTTCGTGGTGCAATGGTAGTGTGTCTGACTCCAGAAAACAGCTCTTTTCCCTGCAAGTTGAGGGAGGTGGGGTCTGTCAAGAGCAGTGGGCCATCGACCCTTCTACCAGCGGCCCTCCTATAGGAATGCGAACCCTCTGGGAGCTTTGTTTTAGGAGCTTCTTGACCTGAGTTGTATGTTAACACCACTCTGGTGACATAAGCTAGTCACAGTCCCAATGCTGGACATGGATGGCATCCTCTCGTGTGTGCTGTGTTGTTTTACTTTAAAAGCCAAACTCCTGAAGTAAAGGCAGGCTGTGTTTTTCTGGGCTGCAAGTGTGAAGGTCATACTAATCACACACACACACCTGGAAAGGTCTGGAGGGCTTTTCATAAGCAGTAGCAGTAACCCCCACCGCACAGTGCCACTGTCCCCCAATGGCTGCCCTAGCTCCTGGGAAGACAAGCCCAGAGCAGGTCGGTCCTGGTAGGACCCACTGGGCCCACAAGCTCTTGCTTGTCTTGGGCTTTGCACCCTGTGCTGCCCCCAGCAGAGGGAGGGAAATCACCTGAGCACCCCTTCCTCACCTAGAAGGTAGACTCCTTGACAGGGTTGGGCCTGGGACTGGAGAGAAGCTACAAAGCCACAGGGCATGGGGACCAGGAGCGGGAGAAAGGAGGCCTCTGCTCCTGTAAGCGTATGGCAATGTGTCTGCAGATTCTTGGCACCCTCGCACATTCGGGCACAGGAGCTCACGCCACTGTTCCACCCATGCACGAGCTCCTGGGAAAGCAAAGATTTCCCCTCCGTGATAGTGCAATGTGCCTGGGTGAGCTGGGGCTCTGAAGCATCCTGTGGGAGCTCCCCATGCATCAAATAGGACAGCAATGCCACACAGTCCCAGGCACCTCATAGTCAGCAGCATCCCCACCAGTGCCCCATGGAGGGATAAGGCTTGCAAGGTCATCTGGATGGAGACCCCATCCTTGCGGCTTGAGTTGTCTGGGAACAATCACAACTGCAAAGATGTGGACCAATATCTTTCTGTAAAAACACTTGCCTTTTCATAAAAAAAGAACATGGGCAAATTGCCTAAAAATTTTTATTGAAGTAATTCTATTCTATGTGAATAGCATTGGGAGATAAAAACCTCCATTATTCCCTTTTTAATAAATTAAAATTCAGAAAAACCTTGATAATAGAAAATGACATAAAAGGCACATAGCACAATCCTTATCTGTTTTCCTTCTAGACTCTCAGGATGGGTGTAATTGGCATCTCTTCAGAGAGGAAGCAGAGAGAGACTTTTACATCCTTGAATCAAGTGGGCTCATGTATTCAAGCTGCGGGCTGGAATGTGCTTTCTTCCTGAAGGATCTTCTTCGAAAGCTTAGTGTAGTTCCATTTACATGCAAGGGTTCAATTTAAAAAGTACCTGTTGGGCTGGAGGTATGGCTCAACCATTAAAGGCCCTTGCTTGCAAAGCCTAATGGCCTGGATTCAAGTCCCCGTACCCACATAAAGTCAGATACACAAAATGGTGTCTGGAGTTTGTTTGGAGTGGTAGGAGGTCCTGGTATGTCCATGCTCTTCTCTCTTTCAAGTAAGCAAAGATATTTTTAAAAAATCTACCTGTTGAGTGTGTGTGTGAGGGAGGTTTTAATTTCCTGTGGTCTCCACTATGGTCCCACCAGCACAGCAGGTGTTTGACTTTGGTGCATTTAGGGAGGGTAGGTCGCATCCAACTGTGAGTCTGGGAGTCACCTGGGGGTCCTGTGACATGCAGGTGCAGAGCAGGTCAGCCAGAACTGAGAGTGTCTGGCGAGGAAGTGGAGCTCGTCCCGCGGTGCAGATGCTGTCCTGGCCCTGAGAGCCCCATGCCTTTGCCAATGCTAACAGTGCTGCTCTTCTCCTTCAAAGCTATGACACCGAGGGGAGAGGCTACATCACATACCAGGAGTTTCTGCAGAGACTGGGCATTCACTACTCCCCAGAGGTGCACCGGCCCTATGCAGAGGACTATTTCAACTTTCTGGGACACTTCACAAAGCCCAAGCAGATCCAAGAAGAAATCCAAGAGCTGCAGCAGATCACCAACAAGACCAAGCTAGCCAGGTGGGTTTGTCAGCATTGGGGTCCATGTCAGGACCTTCTGTCCCCCAGCTCACTCTCGCAGGAAGAGGTGTTACCCTGTTACCCTCATTCAGCCCAGAGATAATGCTCTGTCCAGGAGGACGATACAGATAGCTTTACACACACAACCCCCCCACCCCCGCCTGCCGCGCGGTCTTACACGGCCCGTGTTCTATAGGCCTCCCTTGACGTTGCCCTTCCTGCTTACACACAGCAGCGTGCCTGACCCTCCCCTAGCATAGCTAGAAAGCCAGCACATAGGATGGTGTTGCCTCCCCAGGGCCTGACACCTGACAGGCACCCAGTAAACAATGCTGGATGAAAGCCTGCCTGAATGAGTAATTGAATGGACTCGCTTTAACTCTCACTTCTGCTTTGAGGAGCTCAGCCCCCAGGTAGCTCAGAACAGCTTAGCAACTGCAAGGAGTGGCCGGCAGTGTGCCTTTGACATCAGCAAGAGGAACGCCCTCCCTTCCAGGCGGAGAATGCTGGGGAAGGTGCCCTAGTGCTGCCTGCTGAAACGATGGTGGAGTACGCAGAAGTGTCTGTGATGATGGTCCCGGGCACAGTGAGGTTTAGCAGTGCACGGCTTACGTGCATGGCGGCTTGCGTGGTGCGTGGTGTTTGAGCTTACACCTCCTGCTGCTGTTTCCAACCTTGAGAAATAGGTGCTGCAGCGATGGCCTGACGCCCCGAGACAGAGGTTCCTGGCCGGCACGCGTTGGCCCTGGCTCCCGGCGATTACCATCCACACCCTCGGCACATGTGGTCCTACTGTGACCCCTTTTGCACGCACCTGTGGGTGCGTGTCTGTCCCCAGTCTGTCATTTCAAATGGCGAGACTCGGCTCCCATCCTCAGCACTGTGCCCCATACCACAGCGCCAGAGCCAGAGCCAGTCACTGCTGAGGATTCCTCGAAGGAAGCAAGAAAGCGACCAGCTCAGGGACGGGATGTCATCATGAAGTGGTTTAAGAGGAAAGCAGGTGGAAAGAGGCCTGAATGATGTCCAAGTTACTGAAGCACAGGACCTGCACGCAGAGAATTGAGTCTGCGACATTCGGCGCACATTATGCACGAGTGGTATAAATCACATGTGCCATAAACTGAAGAGAAAGTGGAATTTTTCTTCAACAGACAGGACTGGCCTCATTACCCACCGTGTCTTTCCTCCTGTCTGAGTGATGAGGCCCTCGGCACTCCGCACGCTGTGCTTCCTCTCCGGGCGCTGGTGGCTGTGGGGACATGCGCTATGCCACCACACCTTCTCACCCACGCTTCACTGTCCCTTGCCATGATGGTACTGTCTTACCAAAGATAACAAATGCACAACCAGCTTCTGTTGTATCACAAGCATTAACTGTGAACATGAGTGATTGCACTTCAGCTGGCTGCTTTTCAACTTTGCCTTCACATGAGCCCAAAATTCCATGTGTGCAGGGTGATAGAGAATGGGTGTGCCAGGGCTGCTAGCTGCAGCAAACAAGCTCCAGACACACGTGCCATCTTGTACACCTGGCTTATGTGGGTCCTGGGGAATCAAACCTGGGTCCTTTGGCTTCGCAAGCAAGCGCTTTAACTACCAAGCCATCTCTCCAGCCCCAGGATCTATTTTTAAAACTTATTATTGAGAACTTCCATTGGTGTGGATAATACACCATGATCATAATCACCTCCCATTACCATCCCTCGTCCCCCTCCACTGAATTCCTGCTTCTTCCCAGCTAGTGGCTCTTCTATTTGATGTCATCATTTTCCTCCTATAATGCAGGCTTGTGTAGGTAGTGTCAGCCACTTTTTGTCTGGAGGACAGTATTGCAAAGCACTGGTCCCCTTCCTTTGGCTCTTACATTCTTTCTGTCACCTGTCTCACAATGATCTCTGGGCCATGGAGGGTCCCATTTATACTGAGACTTGGATCAGATTAGTAGATGAATTAAAGGGACAGAGTTCTAGAGCTGAGGAGACGGCACCATGAGTAGAGTGCTTGCCATGCGAGCATGAGGGTCTGATTTCAGGTCCCTAGCACCCACATTCTATGCCACACGTGGGCATGCACCTGCAGCCTGGCACTAGGGCTCACTGGTCAGCTAGTCTAACCAAGCCAGTGAGCTCAAGGTTCAGTGGGAGACCGTGTCTCAAGAGTAAGGTGAAGCGTGAGGAAGACCCCTGATGTGGACCTCTGGTCTGCATGTGCACGCACACCCACGAACGCTCACAACATACAAGCATGAACAGACATGTACACACATGCTATACATGCATATCAAAACAGGGACAGAGTTTTATATTTGCCTCCTGAACTTAAGGGAGTTAATTTTGTCAGAAGCGCCCTAAATGCATGTTAAAGATGAAGCAAATCCCTTTTTAGACTTACATTTATTTTGCAGGCCCTGCTCTTTTCTTGCCTGCGTCTCAGCTGAAGACTGAGAATATGAATAGTGACAGCAAAAGGCCATGGATGCAGCCCATTCTAGAAGGCGTGGGGAGGGGCCACGGACAAAGCCAGCAGAGCTCTTAGGACAGGGAAGGCAGTGGGTGGCCAGAGGGACTCAGTAGCATGATGGGCCACACCTGTGTCCGCCTTGACCTCACATCCAGATCAGGGACTGGACAAGGACCCAGGACCACCCTGCTGCTCAGCGTGGCCTGACACCACCTCTGTTTGGGAGCATCAGTGATCTGGGCTCCAAGCACTCATTTTCTCTGTGCACATGTTTCCTCTGAAAGGGAGATAATCACTGCCTAGAAGCCAATCCAAGAAAGGCTGAATGCCTCAATTTTCTAAAACTATGTGTCTCCAAAAAATGTTTTGATTTTTCCCTACCTTCATTTGCTTTCATTTGGAAGGACTAAGTGGTGCAAAACAGTGGTGATGACAAGCAGTTGCTTTGTGGCATGGACTGAACCCAGTGGACACCTGTAAGAGACTCCAGAGCTGGTGCTGTTGGTGTGCGCTCAGGGATGCCCACCATGCTCGCACACGTTAGGTGTTCCAGTGTCACGAGCCCATTCCAAATCGGAAGCCAGCAAGACAAGGGCAAGGTCATAGGCCGCCAGGTAGTGTCTTCCAAACTCCACTCCCTTCTGCCCGCAGAATGTCCCGCCAGCCTGCCTCTCTTGGGTTTCTGGCCTCCTTGTTCCAGTGTTTTACCCAGGCTTGCTCAAGGAGCTGTCCTGTCCCCAAATGCCTGAGGCGATGGGGGATGTAGAAGGCAGATGCAGAGGCAAGAACTAGTAGCTCAGGAGTAAGCAGGAGCCAGGATGGCACATGAACACATCCAACAAGTATTCTCTCCTCAGTGGGTTAGGAGACTTTCAGAGAACCTAGAAATATAGAAATGGCAAAATTTAGACTCAGTCTGCCAGGGACCCAGCACCAGGCTGTTCATTTTCAAAGCCTTCCACACTTTCAGTCCACTGATCTCAGGAAAGGATCTTCCTGAAGAGCTGAATCATAGAGACTAGACTGTGTTCTGACAGAGAATCAACCCCAGAGCTGGGCACTGAGCAGGATGCTGCCACTCTTGCCATGAGGAAAAGAAAGGCCCACCTTGTCCTCAGCTGCCCTTGGTCTACACTGGCCAGTCCTTGGCTCTCAGATGGGCAGGAGACCCCAGGACTGTTGATAAAATCACGTGTGAGAACGTCGCTCTGCCACACAGACGGCTGTGCTTTCGTGAACGTGGCTGACGAGAAGATGAAGTGTGGGGCGGGGTGATGGCTCCACGGAGATCACACTTGCTGTGCTAGCTGAGGAGCTAAGTTCGGATCCCTACGTAAACGCCAAGAGAGCACGCGGCATGCAGAGACGGGTCCTCCCCTCCCCAGAGCAAGCTGCTAGCTAGACTAGCAGCATTTGCAACTCTGGGATCCACTGAGAGACCCTCTCTCAGGAGAATACAGTGGAGAAATGATGGAGGAAAAGAACCCAACATCGATCCCTGGTCTCGATGTGCATGTGTACCTACACACACACACACACACACACACACACACACACACACACAAAGATGAGGTGTCCCAACATTGACGGGACCTCCGGCCTGTGGCCTGCCCACCTCCCTTACTCACTGCCCTCCTCCACTATTGCCCCAGGGCCCTGGTGTGGCTAACTAGCATCCTAGTGTCAATTCAGCATCTCTGTCCCAGTGAGATCAGCCTGCCCCTCCCTGCCGCAGCCTAAGGGTGTTCGAGGACCCCTCGCCAGCTCTTTTTCTCTCCTGCCAACCTGCTGTGCGGTGCGCACATGTCTCTCCAAGTGCTCAGGTTTGGAATGTAGGTTCTACTAAGAAAGCCTTTCTGAGTGAGGCTCTCATATTCCCCACACCTATCATAACACCTGGCTCTTAATAGGTGCTCAGCAAGCATTTGTTGAGGGAGAAGGCATTTCACGTGTCTGTCATATGCTTGTGATTTTAAATTCATTCTTGATTCCATTTTTAAAGTACCAAGTATAAAGACACAGTTGTAATTTCTCTAATGTGGCTTTGCTAATGAGAATACTAATAAAATGTTAATGGTATAGGCTTATATTTTTTTTCTCTGGGATGCCTTTTTATATAAGTGTTACCAGGCCTGCAAAAATACCCTCCAAATTAGTTCTTGGACAGGAGATGAAAGCATTGCATTACGGTGGTCACAGAGCAAGTGCTTTAAAGACATCCTTGTTTCCTGTCTGAAGTGCATTGTCTTTCAGGGAAAAGCTGGCAGACCACTATGAAGACATCACCAAGGGGCTCAGCGCACTAGAGAAGTCCAAAATGGGCTCTGTGCCCCTGTGCAAGCTACAGAAGGTGCTGCGTGAATGTGGCTGTGCCCTCAGGGAGGAGGAGCTGGCCAGCCTTCTCGACAGGTTGGTGTGGTTTGGTTTTGCTTCTGAGTGGTTCAAAGATGTTTCTGCCCATTGTCAGTGCAGGTAAACCCCGCTGGGCAGCTGCTCCTATTCCTTCTTCTCCACTCACACAGCCTTTGACCTGAGGTGAGGTGTCCTCCGTGTGCTCCCTGGCGGGCCTGAAGCAGAGAGTGTGCTCTGGCAAGTGCAGACTTCTCTGAGGTCCGAGCAGCAGTCATCAGTTCTTGACGTTGCCTGTATCTGCTTTATTCACACTCTTTGGTTGAAGTCCAAGTCCTGCGAGGCTTGCTGTTGAAAACAGTGGCCCCCTTTGCCCTGCCCTGCCATGGCCTCCAGTCCTCAGAGTCAACAACTCCAACACTTTCAACTGATGGCTTTGGGCACCAAATGTCCCCATCTCTAAGTGATGAGGTCTTATCAGGGCTTCTTGACTTTTTAATGTGTAGGCAGTATCTGTTGACTTCCATACAAGATAAGGGTTTCAGCTCTTTTCTCCCTAGGGTCTCCTGTCAGCCAGCCCATCACCCCTCAGCCTCCACCACCCCAATACATGGAGCTCACTGCAGGGCTTCTTATGTCACAGTGTCCCAACTGGGTTGATCCTCTTTACTGTGACTAGCTGATCCCTTCTCCTTTTTACATAGCTCTTTCCCTAGAGGTCATGGGATTATTTTTGCTATTTGTTTAGTGTCCCAGGTTCTTGTCATCTCTGATAAATCCCCAGCTTATTTTTGCTGTGACATCTCTGTCCAATGTGTTCAGGCCTATTTTGAGTTCTTCTGTTCTCAGAAATGTTCTTGACTTCTTCATTTACGAGTGCCTCCTCTTGTTACTGGACAGCCAGCTACCCTGGCTTGTCTCATGTTTTTAAATCTATTTTCTGGCTTCTTCTTCTTCTTTTCTTTTCTTTCTTTCCAGGTAAGGTCTCATCCTATCCCAGGCTGACCTGGAATTCACTGTGTAGTCTCAGGGTGGTCTGGAACTCACAGTGATCCTCCTACCTCTGCCTCCCTAGTGCTGGGATTAAAAGTGTGCACCACCACGCCTGGCCTTGGCTTGTCCTTTTTGCTGCCTGTTCTGAGATAGCTCCTCAGGATTTGCTCCTAGCACTCGTTTTGAGGCCATTGTTTCTGCTTGGACACTGACATCGCTAGTTCCAGATCTGGCTTTGCTTGCTCCATGAGTGGTCCTTCCAGCTTCCTGCTCTGACTTCCCGGAGACACAAGAGTATTGCTCTGAAATTAAACACAAATTGCTTCTTAAGTTTTCTTTGTTTTGTTTTGGTTTTTTTTTTGTATGTGTGTGCATGTGTGTAATGTGTGAGGTATGGTGTGTGTGTGATGCTTGCACACCCTGTGCACATGTATGCAGAGGTCAGATGAGAACTTTGGGTGTCCTCCTTTCTTGTGCTTCTCTTTAGCTCCCTGAGTCAGAGTCTCTCACTGAACTTGGAGCTGACATTTCAGTCAGTCTGGCTGATCAATAAACCCCAGCTATTCTCCTGTCTCTTCCCACTCAGTGGTGGGGTCGCAAGTGTGTGTGGCCGTGCCACGCCTTTTATATGGGTGCTGGGGGTTGACCCAGGTCTTCGTGCTTATGTGGCAAGTGGTCTTCCCCGCTGAGCCATCTTCCCAGCCCCTCAGTGTTGCTTTTAGCACAACAGCCCTTCGTGTCAGATACTCTGCTCAAGAACATACTTCTAAAACAATGAGCAGGGCTGGGGAGGTAGCTCAATGGTTAAGGCATTTGCCTGCAAAGCCCACCAACCTGGGTTCAGTTCCCCAGTACCTGTATAAAGCCAAATGCACAAAGTGGGGACATGTGTCTGGAGTTCATTTGCAGTGGCAAGAGGCCCTGGTGCACCTATGCGCTCTCTCTCTCTCTCTCTCTCTCTCCCCTCTCTATAGTAAATTAAATACTTTTTTAAATGAACTCTTGGAGGCGGAGTAGAAATGAACTATTGGAAGCAGAGACCTATAAACTTGATCTGAAGTATAGGGAAACCTGACATGTTGTCTTTTGGGAGCTCCAGTGCCAGTACCTTTAAAATATGCCAATGAGCTGGTCGTATTTACTAAAGAACGTCCAGCACATAAGATTTCCTAGGGAAATTCCAACTTAAGGTAAATAATATAGTTTAGTATTTGAGATATATTTATACTAAAAAATGCTGTTGACCTGCAATTGTACTACTGGACATCCCTTTAGGCTTATTGATGTTTGTTTGCTCACCCTGGCCACCCGGTGAGGGCTTGGGAGACGCCGTGGGAGGAAGCTGGAAGTCACGCGACCAGTGTGCCATCCAGGTCCTGGCTCCTGGAGTCCCTCCTGAGGGGTAGTTGGGCTGGGTGCAGAGTTCTAGACCTTCCACAGCCCAACTGCTTCTGTCCACTGTCCTCTTTCTCACTTTCCATCTGGTGGGAAGCCCAGTGTATTCTTATCTTTTCTCTGTATAAGAGTGTGTTCCTCCCCATGGCTGCTTTCAAGATCTTTCTTGCTGTCTTTGGTGCTCAGTAGTTTGAGTGTGACGTGCACAGCTATGGATGGGTTTGTATTTATGATTATGTTTGGTGGGACCATACTTCACGCTTCATGTCTCATGTTTATTCTGAAAAGGCCTCTGCCATTACGTCTTCAAACTCAGTTTTTGCTCTGTTTGCTCTTTCTGATATTTCAGATTAGAAGATGTTTCTGAAGTTTTCCCACAGCTCTTAGATAGTCTATCCTGGGCTGGTTTCCCCATCCTGTTCTCAATCTGTATTTCTCTCTAGCCCAGGCTGACCTGGAATTCACTATGTAGTTTCAGGGTGGCCTTGAACTCACAGCAATCCTCCTACCTCTGCCTCCCGAGAGCTGGGATTAAAGGTATGTGCCAGCACGCCTGGCCGGTTCGGAGCTTTCTATTCACACACCTCAGCAGGCTCATTCATTGTCCTCAACCTTGTCCAGTCTGACAGTGAGCCCCTCAGAGGCACCCACCACCTCTGCCGCATGGCCCTTCAGCTCTTGCCTCTCCTGCTGGCTCTTCCTGAACTTCCCCATCTGTTCTTGCATGGTGCCTGCCTTTCTCCTCACAGCCGTGTGGAAACAAACACAGTTCCTTCAAATTCCCTGTGGAGGGCCACATTTGGGTCTAGTAGGGGGCTTCCTTTCTTCAGACTGTCTCTTCTGCCGTCTAGAACATCTTGGGGTGCCATTGGAAGCCAGCCAGCTGCATGCTATAATGACAGGAAGGGTTGCCACCATCCTCCTGTGTGAGATCTTACATGATGGGCCAGGCGCTGGACTCTATTAAATGTCCTTTGTGGCCACCAGTGCTGTAGCAGACCGCTTCAGGTTCGCTGAGATGAACTTCCAGACCAGTTACAGAGGAAGGGATATTTATTGAAGCTTACAGATCCAGGGGACGTTCCATAATGGCAGAAGAAGCTGGCCTGCCTTCCCAGGTTCAAGCAGAGAGAGAAGCACAAGCCCAAAGCCAAAAGCCACACAGCACAGCTCACTTCAGGAACTCCAGCTAGGCACACTTCACATATCTTTAGATTGAAATCTCAAACCCAGCACCACACCTTAAGATCCACCCAGTGACACCGCCTCCAGCCAGGTGGCTGCAGATGCAAACTACAAACTACTAAAACACTGAATATATTGGGGGCCATCTATTCAAACCAACACCAATGCTAAGGGCTGCAACTTCCTCCGGGGCCCGGTTCGCTGTGGCTTTCCCTAGGAACTGCTTCTGTAATAGTGCGTGTCTCGAGCTCTCATTGTTGCTCACCTCTGGAGCTGTGTGATGTGACCATGTTGGGGAAGAGAAATGCTCTGTAACCTTGACTGAAGCTTTCTGCCTCTCAGCAGGCCCGAGGCCTTGGGCTGCAGCCTTCAGAGATCTCTTTTAGGCTTTTCTGTCCCCCACCTTGGGTAAGACAGCTTTTAGAGGAGGCTGCAGGTGGCCTCCTCTGAGGTAAGAGCTGCCCAGGTGTCTTCCCGTGCAAAGTCTACAGAGGAGGCTCTGAGCACACATCATGAGGGCCACGCTTATCACCTCTCCCCTTAGGGTCTTTCTCAGGTCTCTGCTGTGAGAGGCTGGGGGATTCTGGAGGTGTCTGGTCCCAGAGTGACTCCTTCTGCCCCTCCAGCTGAGTCCCCTAGGTGACAGCACCAGTGGCTTTGGATCCAGAGGAGTAGATGCAAGTGGGAGTCCATGTGCACCTCTTTCCATTTGAGGCTAACATCTTCCCTTCACCTTAGTTCTCTGCTGGGCCCTCACACAGGTTATGGGCTTGTCTGAGCTTCATTGTGTTCAAGCTGAGAAGCCCGTTGCCGTGTGTGTATGTGTGTGTGTGTGTGTGTGTGTGTGTGTGTGTGTGTGAAGAAAGGGAGGGCCATTTCATCTTCAAGCACTTCTGCCTTCTTTCTCAGTCTCTTCTCACAGAATCTATTTCCAGCTGAATGAGGACTCGTGTGCGTTCAGTGAGGAAATCGTGGGGCGGTCATAGCAGATAAATAATTAGCTGATTCTAGGAGCCTTGTTAAAACAGAGTTAGGCTCATTGCTTTTATCAATGACCAAAAAGGCCTGGGAATGCCTGCACCCCACCTTTCAATGGGGGTGATCAACTTTTTTTTGCATGTTGAAACCTCAATAAGGATCCATTGCTGGGCCGCTTGTTTCTGCTCAAAGACCTTGATGACAAGCATCTCGGCTATGGTAATTAGATGTAGATTAGTCTTTTCCAGACCCAAAATAGGCTTTTCTAAATCCCACTGAGGAGGTTAGCATTTGCATTTGGTTTGTGGCTCCATCTCCCAGTAGCACAGGGCTGGCAGCTCCTCCCGCTGATGAGGCAGCGGTGATTGTCTGTTTCCTTGAGTCTCAGGCACGTGAGCAGAGCCCACGGGTGGGGCGCTCTGCAGCTGTGACTTGCCAAGCGAGGCTCTTGGCTGGCCTGCTTTAGAAGCAGAGCCCCCCCAAGCCACTGGAAACATCTCTCTCCCCTTTACCAATGTCCTACCATCCTACACCCCACTGACACCACATCTGCCTCACAGAAAGCCTAGGCACTCAGCAGCCAACAGCGCCCCAAGAATCTATATGGAAACAGCAACTTGAAAGGCCAGGACACCTTCATTTGAGTGACTTTACATCTTTAATAATACACCATACATTCTTAGAGAACACTTGGAGTTAGTCTGGTAACTGCTTCCCTGTCGGAGCTGAAGACATGGGGTTTGGGGGGGACCCCAGTTGCTGCGTGGACGTCCTTGTGGAGACATGTGCTGAGATGGGAGTTTTATTGAGGAAAGTTGAGCTCGGTTGGGTTTGGCTTAGATTTCTTTGGAGAGGTTTTGGCTTGACAACCTCATTTCAGCCATGTTTGGAGGAGAATTTAGTGTGCATGCACCTCAGTTCTCCTGTCCTACCCATTGCCTCTGATGAGCACCACACCTTGACCTCCGTGTAGTTAAGGCTTGACCATCACGGGACTTTGCTGCCCAGGGTTCTGCTCATGCACTGCTGTCTGGCCCTCAGATGCCCCTCCCCTCACAGGACTGCTCCAATAACCCCATCTCTGCCAGCTTTGTCTGCCCCGGGCCTGGGCAGCATCGCTGAGCAGGTGGCTCTTCTGCCTCATGCTCTCCAAAGCTCTGAGCCAGCCTGCTGCTCAGCCATCGAGTCTCAGGTCCTCAGGGCAGGACCACCTGCCCCTCTGGCAGCCCTTGTTCCCTGTTGACGGTGTTCACGTGAGCACTTTAAAAGCAGAGCTAGGGGCTGGGAGGAGGCTCCACGGGTAAAGTGCTGACCATGCACAGAACTTGAGCCCAGGTCCCCGGCACCCACATGAATGGAGGCAGGTGAGAGAGCTCACCTGTAATCCCAGCACTGGGAGGCAGGACAGGGTCTTCCTGGGACAAGGCACATAGCTAGACTAGCTGAACCAAGGAGCTCTGGATTCACGTGGGAGACCCTGCCTCGGTAAAACTGGAGAGAGATCACAGAAGACACCTGATATTAACCTCTGGTCTACACACACATGCATGCTCACCCATACACATGTGTGCCCACACACATGTGAACATGCACACATGCATGCATTTACAAACAAAAACCAGGGCAGGCACCAGTGCCCTCCCCACAACTGTTTGTTGAATGAATAAGCAACATGCTTTCTCAATGAATACATTGTTTTCTTTTGCCGGAAGCTGGGGAGTCTTTGTGCATGATAATAATTCCGTCAATCACCTGGACTTCTTGAAAGCTCTGGAGAACAACAGCAAGCCACGTAGAGCTCAGGCAGGAGACAGAGAGGAAGGCGCGCCAACCAACTTCTCAACGCTGAACCTGGAGGAGCTGGTGAAGAGTGTGCAGGGGGTTGTCAACGCCTCCCAGCAGCCTCTGTCAGAGGTAGGGCAAAGGGCCAACTCCCAGCCCCACCCCTCCTGCAGGACCCCGCCCACCTCCCTCCAGTCTCCTTGGGAATCTAGTTAATGAAGCTGTAATATTTATTTAAGCAAATATGCATCCATTCTTCTCTGTAAAGAGTCTGTATGGGCCCTGCGTGGTGGCGCACACCTTTAATCCAGCACTCCGGAGGCAGAGGTATGAGGATCACCATGAGTTCGAGGCCACCCTGAGACTACATAGTTAATTCCGGGTCAGCCTGGGCCAGAGTGAGACCCTGCCTCAAAAAAAAAAGGAAAAGAAAAACAGGGGGTTTGCATGTTTGTGGGGGTGGATACAGCAGGTGCCCAAGCAGGTGAGATTGATAAGCAGTTGGTGTTCTTGCCAATGCACTAGTAGGATACAGGAACTGAGGTGTCTTAGAGAACTGTAGAGCCTTTCTTGGCTCTTGGTTGGTCTGTAACTCAGGAGTTCAAGTGCCAGACTGTTATAGTCACACAGAACTTCCAAAGCTTTAGAGGGCTATGGAGAGAGCACAGGTAGATGGATTGTCACAAGACCATCTAAGTGTGGGCTGACCATAAGCGAGAGAAGATAAAGCTAAACCAGTAGCTGGGCACACAAGGTCCAAAAATTAGTTACTATTTCCAGAAATGATAGGCATAACACTTTCACCACGAAGATCCAAAAACCCATTTCTAAAGCTATTTGCCAAATGATAAGGAAGTGTCCGACATGATCTGAATCTGTTTTTGTAGATCTTGTAAAGCAGATGGAACACTGGCAGAATTACCAGGAATACACACATAGCGTTTGACTTGGATAATGGCACACAGGCCATTCTGAGTAGCCACGAGCACCCCTAAAGTCACAGTCGCATATGGTTGCCTCTCTTCTGACCTTTGGAATTGGGAAGGGAAACTCCCCGTGCTGTGTTGCCCAAAGCTTTTAGGATATGCCTTACTTTCTGGGTATACTTTTCTGCTCAGTGCCTAAGACAAGCAGGAGAGACTCAGGGACCTGGAGAAGCTCATGGTTCTCTGCATTCATTCCATTCCCAGGGATGAGTCAGGGCTGTGCTGGCCATGTGGCTTCCCTTGGAAGCGTTAAGGGTTTTCCCTCCTATTCTGACTGCTTTTGCAGATTGTACCTTGACTGGCATCCAATCTCTGGGACTCCAGGTCTTCCCTGATCGAAAGATAGGCACCTGACTTACCAGGGCGGTAGGGCCTTCTAGAAGTGTCCTGTCATCTCCAGGGGCCTGCTTGACCTGGGAGCAAGGACCCAAACACCTGCTGCCCTTTTAAAAAGTGCCAGTGCCTCTAAGTGGCTCTGGTTTCTACACGTGGTGACTAGGCACTCCAAGGAGGAAAGCAGTCTTGAACAAGTACAGGGATTGTAAGTACAGGTTAAACTTGACAACAGCCATGGAGATTACTCTCACCAGTGAATTTGCAACTCCTGGCAATGGTTTTGTTAAAAAAGAAGCTGAAGCAGAATAAAGTCCTGACATCATTGTTTTAAAAAATCATGAGAAGTGTTCCCAAAGTTAATTTTGCAGCCGCAGGAATTAAGAGAGTGGCGGCAGGCTGGCCGCAGGCTTCTGAGCCTTCTGCCTCTGCCTCTCAATGCCGGGGTTGAAGGTATGAGCCATCACACCTGGCCGAATCCTCTCCGGTTTCAAACAACACATGACACTTTATTAATATAATTACTTTACAGTGATATAGAAAAAGCAAGAGAACCAGAGTTAAAACCTCATATGTTGACCCTGATTTAAAGTCTTAATAACCTTGTGTGGCACTTTAATCTAGTTAGAAAAGCACATCCCTGAGGGCCTCAGGATCATGCCCCCTGCCCAGCCAGAGGCCAGCGCATGTGGTACGAGAGTGCTGAGGTGGCATAGCATTTTAGAGCAGAGAGAAGCCCAAGCACATGGCACTTCCTAGATCATACTTCTAGGGAAGCCTGGAGCCTATGACTTCATCTTCTTACACACATGACCCTAGACAAACCTAGAGTCTGTGGATTTAGTCCTTACAGATGTGACCCTAGACAAACCTAGAGTCTGTGGATTTAGTCCCTTGCAGACGTGACCCTAAGCAAGTCTATGGATAGTCCCTTACCAGTGTGACTCTAAATAATACCCTGTGACTCAGTGATCTTTTCCAGCATTGCATCTCACATTCACACATTTGGCTTCAAAGTGTGTCTCAGCCTAAAGCAATATTCGCAAACAAACAAATAAATAAAAATCCAGAATGCAAGCAGGAAGCACTCAGGGAGTTGTGGGGAGATGGCTCAGTGGTTAAGGTACTTGCCTGCAAAGCCTAATGACCTGGGTTTGATTCCCCAGTACATATATAAAGTCAGATGCACAAAGTGGCACATGAGTCTGGAGTTCATTTGCAGCAGCAGAAGGCCCTGGAATGCCAATATACTCCCTCTCTTTCTTGTTTTTTCTCTCTCTCTCTCCTCTCAAATAAATAAAATATATATGTAAAGATAGACTCAGGGTGAATTCCCCATTCAGATCTGTCAGGCTGCCTTACCTCATGTAATACAGAAACAAAAAGTGGAGCTAGAGAAATTGCTCAGTGGTTAAAGATGCTTGCTTGCAAATCCTGATGGCCCAGGTTCAATTCCCCAGTACTCATGTAAAGCTGGATGCACAAAGTGGTTCATAATCTGTAGTTAATTTGCAGTGGACAAGAAGTCCTAATATGTTCCCTCTCTCCCTCCTTCTCTCTCACTCTCTCAAATAAATATTTAAAAAAGAAACCAAAACAGGTGAAATGTCCTATTCCTTCTAAAACAAAAAGGCAGAACAGAAAACATCAGAAAGATAGCAGTCACTAGCAAGTGTCTCTAAAACCCAATCATTAGGATTTGGGGGATGGCTTAGCAGTTAAGGCGCTTGTCTGCAAAGCCAAAGGACCCAGGTTCGATTCCCCAGGACCCACGTTAGCCAGATGCACAAGGGGGTACACACATCTGGAGTTCATTTTCAGTGGCTGGAGGCCCTAGCACACCTCTTCTCTCTCTCTCCCCTTCTCTGTCAAATAAATTAATTAAAATAAAATAAAACCCAATGAGTGTTCCACAGAGCACAAGTTTTGCTATTGGCTGTGGGCAGAAAGAGAAAACAGAAAGTTTAATACATATCTTTTGCAGAAGTTTCCCCCATCTTCTATCTACCAAATTTCAAGTGTACCCAGTTCCCAAGCAGAAGTGAGTTGCTGAGAAGAGAGAATTAGGGGACAGAACAGATCTTACTTCCTGCCATGAAGAAGGCAGGAAGCAAGAAAACACCCCCTTATTTCCTGGCCAAATACACCAATATGATAGGGGAATTTTGATGTGTCTTTGATATCTATCACTGGAGCCTTCTTTCAGCTGTTGAGTAGACAGTAATTCAGGAGCTAAGGCCCCCAACACTCAGTGGTCATGTAAAGCTCTCACTGACCCGGTGGTCTCCAGGTTCTTGTCTTATGAATTCAAAGAATTAAAATCCATAGACCAGAGGAGAAGTTCACAGATTTAAAATATTTTATTTATTTATTTATTTATTTGAGGGAGAGAAAGGAAGATAGTAAGAAAGAGAGAGAGATTGGGCACTCCAGGGCCTTACCCACTGCAAATGAATTCCAGACGTATGTAGCCCCTTGTGCATCTGGCTTATGTGGGTCCTGGGGAATTGAACCTGGGTCTTTTGTCTTTTCAGGCAAGCACCTTAACCACTAAGCAATCTCTCCTGCCCCCACAGATTTTATTATAGAACCTAATGCTTAAGAGGAGGAAAGAAGGCATACCTCTTGCCCAAGGAGGCAAGAGGGGGTTTCCAGAAGTGGGGAAGCCCACCTAGAGACCTAGACTGAAGTCTTTTCTAAGTTCTGGATAAGGATGGACCTAATCAGCCCTTACACACAGGGAAGCAGGCTAGTTCTTCCAGTCTTAATCCTCTAGTAAAGGGGAATTTCTTCTAGGAGTCAGATCCAGGGAACTCCTTTAGACAGCAAGAGATGAGGACAAGGCAGATCCTTCTCTGACCCTTAGCCAAGTGGAGACTGAAAGGGCAGGCTCTAGGACATTCCTCCTTTAACTTTTGGGGCCATGTTACCCCCAACTGGCTCAAGATTAAGGGCCCAGGGGAGGAGGACAGAGGCCCCTGGGTGGCATTGTGCCCACACTCCCTGTGCACTCGTAGTCAAGCAAGAGGTCCATGAGGACGAGGGATGTAAAGTGGCTTTGAAGAACTTGAAGAGGTCGAACAGGTCATGCTGGGTCACAAAGACTTTGTTGTGAAGGTCTTCGTAAGGTGTGCCCAACCTCAGCCTGGTCCCCACATCAGTGTCATGACACAGTGGCAGGCAGAAAACTTTGTGTGTGAACCGAGCATGATGCGGGAGGCTGCTATGCCAAGCGCAGACCACACATGGCCTGCAAGATCACTCACAGCCCCGAGGCCGTGTGTGCAGGCCCTACCCCAAACACTCGCTCTGACACTTCCATCCTGATGACCACCAGAGGGTCCAGCCTCGCTGACAGTAACCTCCAGAGCTCCGCCCATGGCTGTGTCCTTCTCCTGAGCAGCCTTGGTGGGTTTGAACCCTGCTGAGAGTCTGTGAGTCTTGTCTCCTTGAGCTTAGCAGAATAGCCCCACAAAATGGGGTTAGTCTTTCAGCTCTACGGGAGCGGAAATGGACACGCAGGGCAAAGGAATTTGCCATCATCTGTAGGAAGCAGAGCTGAGAACGGATAAAGAGTGAAAAGGGGCCAATTCCTGCCTGTCTTTTCCAAATCCAGAAGGTCTAAACAACTGAAGCCTTAGCTGGGTGTGGTGCGACACTGAGGCAGGAGCAGAGTTCAAGGCCAGCCTGAGCTAGACTCAGTGTGGGGTAGGAGAGTTGGGGAGTAGGGGAGGTCCTTAAGATCTTTCACCAGCATGTGTGTTTGTCACCCTTTACTTATCCAGAGGATCATCTTTGGTCTCAGATTTTGACAACCCCAAGGGCACATGCCAGACCCCTCAGAGCAGGCCAGGGAGGTGAAAGGGAGGGCTCAGGAAATAATGGCCTCCACGCATGACATTTAAACTTGGCTTGTGTAAGTCAAACCCATATTTCCACAGAAATAGGAAGGAATCCGGAGTCCAAGAGGGAGGGATTAGTGGGGAGAGGAGCAGAGAGGCAGGTGTGTGAAATGCCAGTGAACTTGGCCTCGATCCTGCAAAGAAGGCATATTAAACCTCTCTATGAGGAGTTAACATCTTAGGTCTTTAAATATTACCTAAAGAAAAAATGTCTGCAGGCAGCTTATCTGGAGCCCAGAGGCTGGACTGAGGTGACGGAGGCCTGGGATGCTACAGCTTGTCTGTTTTGTGAGAACCAGCAAAGGCCCTGGTTTCCAAGTGCCAGACCATCTACTTTGACTTTGTCACCATCAGAATGTTTCTGAGGTGTCCGATGGCCTCAGCGAGGAGATGGTGTGCTGCTTCTGAGAAACACTCTTAGGCAGGCTGGGTTTGCACACAGACCCAGGGAGGCTCAGCTGTGGCTAGAGAAAGCTATGCCTGCCGGCACCTCTCAGGCCCCTGACATCCCTCCCGCAGAGCCATTCTCCCCGTGGGACACGCCTTGTAGCAGCCTCAGAGCACAGCCTGCTTGGTTTGCTGGGCTCAGAGTTAAGCTGGCTGTCAGCGTGTGTGGAGGTCCGCCCACTACCTATACCCAGGCACTTTCCAGTCAGAGGCCCGTGCATAGCTACTGAGTTAAAGCCACCTTGACAGTGGAACAGCTGAAGTTCAGAGAGGTCAGGGACTGAGAAGAGCATCTCAGTTCAGGTTCAAAGACAAATCCCTGACCTGAGGGCCAGGGACAGCCCATTGCCTCCTGTGTCTTGTCCATGAATGAAAACTGGAAGCCCTGTAGTATTTCAGGTTAATTTAGTTACACATCCTCCCCGCCCCGGGGTATGCCTAATTAGTCTGGAACAAGAATTAAAGCACAAGGGAGTTCAGCTTGGGGTGTGCAGGCACATTAAATTCTTACTTAAAAAAGGGATCTTAATCTACCACTTGATACAAATTTCCTAGCGCAATAAAAATGAATGATTTTGTTTCAACAGATGGAAAAAAATGTGCGTTCTTTTTATAGCATTTTTTTTGCACCTTCTCAGTTGGAGGACCACACTGCTGGATTGGAGGTGTGGGCCCACTGCCTCAGGCACAGACCGTTCCAGTGGGGTTCTCTCCTGGTGGGGGCCCCTCAGGCTCTGGGCAAGGATCCAGGTGTAAAGCCTGGTGGGGAGAAAGGGGGGGTATCGTCAGCCTCCTCCAAAACGTTTCCAAAGCCAGACGCTAGCCTGAGACCCCTGCCCTGTGCCCAGGACCCCTGTGAACCACCTCCCGCAAGTCATCCATGCCTAAAAGAGCAAGATCACAATGGTGGAGACCCTGCGGCAGGCAGTCTCTGCCCCCTGAACAGAAGCATTCCCGAGAGAGGTTTCAGCAGGTTCTCAAACCGCAGTGCAGCAAGCAAGGCCGCTGTCCCCGGAACTCAGAGGCGCTCACACCACATGTCTTCATCGTCCTAGCCTTCGGATTATAGTCTGAGGTTTACAGGGACACATGCACTAGACCACATGTATCTTCTGCAGACATGATGCCAACAGAAAATACTGTTTGAAATATTCATTTGCCAGAAACATTTCCCGTATTTTCTTCTTTTTTTTTTTTTTAGGCATTTTCTCAATTGGATAAAGAGGGCACAGGCTTCCTAAAGCCTGCAGAATTCGGGCAAGTCCTCAAGGAATTTTGTCACAAACTGACGGATAACCAGTACCATTATCTCTTGAGGAAACTAGGAATTCATCTGAGGCCCAGCATACACTGGAAATACTTCCTGCAGAACTTCAGCTCCTTCCTAGAGGAGGTAAGGGGTTGGCAGGGCAGGGCGGGTCTCGGGGCAAAGGAGCTAAGATGGGGAGCTGATTAAAACCACATCATTGTGTGAAAATTTGATATAAATTCCAGGGCATCAGAAGGGTTTATTTTGGCTATAGACTCAAGGGGAGAGTATTTTATTTTATTCTCAAAGAAGCCTGGGACCTGCTTTTGTCTGATTGTATTGGCTCTCTAAGGCTCTTAGATCACAGAGAAGTGAGGCCCACTGTGGCCAGGCCCCAGCTTTGTGTTGGTGGAGCCCAAGTCAGCAGGGAAAGCCAGGGAGGGCTTCTTACAGGAAGGGCCAACGTCCTCAGGGCCCTTCTCCCCATTGTCCCTGAAGACTCACGGTGGCTGCACACACCACTTATTCTCTGGTGCGTTCTCATCTGGACATGAGCAGAAGATTCCAGCCTACCTTCAGTGAGTGGCCACCAGCCCATAAAGGGCCTTGCACGGAGGGTGTGGGACACACGGCTGCCACAGTCCCGTCTTCATAGAAGGGGGTGGTGCAGTTTACCTTCAAGTTGCTGCCACAAGCACCCAACCAAAAGTAGCTGGTGGAATGAAGGGGTTTATTTTGGCTTACAGACACAAGGGGAAGCCTCATGATGGCAGGGGAAACCGCGGCATGAGCAGAGGGTGGACACCACCTCCTGGCCAACATCAGCTGGACAAACAGCAGCAGGAGAGTGTGCCCAACACTGGCAAGGGAAGCTGACTATAACATAAGCCCACCCCAAATTGCCACCAACTGGGGATCCAGGACACATGAGTTTATGGGGGAGTTTTACCTGACTCCAACCACCACAGAGGGAAAAATGCAAATGTGGAGAACTCCAGAGTGTTTGGGAGTGAATCCACAAAGGGCTCGCACAGGCTCGTGTTAGCTGCCCTCTGCGCTGGCTGCCAGGGTCCTTGCCAGTCTGTTTCTGTGTGACAGTATGTGAACGCGGGCTGGTTCCTGTGGCTGCAAGGCCTGGCTTCGGGCTCCAGGGTCCTAAGTGCGGCTCCCTGGAGGACTTGTTTCCATCCCTGCCAGTTGACTGAGTATTTCCCAGCAGGCTATTGTGTTACATGCTTTAAACTACATGCCAGCGGTGTTATGCTGACTGTTGTCTGCCCCACTCACTTTTCTTGCTGAATATTATGTATTTAAATTCATCTGTGGGTTTTTCTTGTTCGCTTTTGCTTTGCTCCTCTTCGAGGCAGCATCTCACTCTGTGGTCCAGGCGGCCTTGAATTCTTAGTGGTCCTCCTGCTCCAGCCTCCCGCTTGCCGGGACCCGGGGCACGCGCGTCACCAGCCGCTCTCACCCAGGTTCGCATGTTGTCTTTAGTTCATTCACGGCAGCTTCTATAAAAATGTACAAACGGAAATACCTATCCTGTTGAAAGAGCTTGTGTTCAGTTCCCACCCTCCTGTTGTGAATGCGTACGTTGTTCTCCGTTTCCTCCCCGTTAAGCAGAGCACCCGCCTCTGTGCCCGTCCCCTGGGGTGTGCTCAGCCTCCACACACACACACACACACACACACACACACACACCCCTACCTGTGTGCACATCCCCTGGGGTGTGTGCTCAGCCCCCCCCACACCTCTACTTAGCATGGGGGTTGCTGTTGGGCCCAGCTGCTACCTGTGCTTTCTCAGACCACCACATTGCCAGTGGTCTCCCTCCAGCGCTTCCAGCCCTCACCGTGTCAGCCGCATGAGTCTCTACCACACGGATCGTTGAGGCAGACCCTCGGGTGCTGTCAGCCACCTAGGCCGCAGGCTCCAGGCCTCGGATGCTGCATGAGTTACACAGACCCGATGCGGTGCTTTTGCGTATCTGTGGCCAGCCTCACGGCTTTCCGCTGGTGTATTTTTGTGCCTCTGAGAGATCCATAGCCACTGTGGAAATTTTGGAGAATGCAGGGAGATAAACAAAGGGAAGCAGTCACGTACACCCCACAGTAACATCGTGCTGACAAGAACAAGCTCAGTACTGCGTCATGACCCCCGCTCTGCTCTACCAGGCGTGTCTCAGTGGGCGACATTGTCAAACAGTGTTGTCAGCTACAAGGGGCACACCTGAGAACCGCGGGATCTAGTTACAAAAAACCTACCTCAGGGGCTGGGGAGATTGCCCAGTGGATAAGGCTCTTGCTGAATAAGGTTGAAACTGGAGTTCGGATCCTCAGCACCCAGGTAAAGCCAGAGGCAGTGAAACACGCGTCTGTAATGCCCTGCGCCTATATAATCCTATGTAATCCCCTGCGCCTACATAATCCCATGTAATCCCCTGCGACTACTGCGATGGGATGCGGAGACAGGAGATCCCCCTAAGATTGCAGGCCAGCTAGTCTGGAGTTGGAGCAGCAAACAAGAGAGGCCCTGTCTCAAACGAGGTGGGGTGTGGACCAACATCCCAAGGATGTCCTCTGACCTCCACACACACGCCATGGCACCGTCACGCCCACACACATACATCTCTCTCTCTCTCTCTCACACACACACAGAACCTCATAGTGTGAGTTTGAGATTGCGTTCACTGCACCCATAGCTGTGTGGGGCCATGGGACGTACACCTCTGAAGGCGCTTCATGAACGTTTCTTGTGTTGTCATCCATCCCCAGCGAGGGAGGCGGGAAGATGGGCTCCACGGAGCTCATGGAGCCACTGTGCCTCCTCAGCAGGAGTGGCAAGGCAGAGGCCAGTTTAGAGCTGATAGCGTTGCACACATACCCATCAAGATCAGTTTCACTATTCTGGTGCATTTTGCTTTGTGCAAAATGGAAGTAATATAATTTGATACCTTTTTTTCACTGATTATACGCGGTACCATGTCACATACTGGTTTTACAGACATCAGGTAGAATGTCTACACAGCGTTCCACTTAATAACTTGCAGTTAAGCATTTAGATTCTGCATGAAACATTCTCCTATGTAAATCCATGTCCACATTTTAGTATATGTGCTGCTGAAGCAAGCACCTATGTCCACATTGTAAAGAATCCAACAAAGAAAATACAGATCAAAGGATAGTAATATTTTATTGTTATTATAAAGAGTCCTTTACACGATATCTTAAATTTCTGTGTTAAATTGAATCATCATCTTTAAAGTCTTAAGTGATTGAAGATTGATAATTCTTGTGGCTTTCACTAAGATCTGTGGAAGTCATTTGTGTCCGTAGCACACTGTTCTATCGGGGAAACGAGCTGCAATGTTTGTACTTTTGGTGTTTGAATGAGTGAGTCACGTGGCAAGCGAGGTGAAGGAGGAACCGGCAGGTAGCAGATACAGAACGGAACATGCAGCCGAGCCCTGGCAGCGCTCGGCAGGAATGGCTGCAGTAGCCTTGCAAAAAGGGGAAGAAACAAAGGGCGAGCCACCGGTAGAGAACATCGGGCCAGGTGCTCACAACACCCGCAGAATGGCTGGAGTAGCCCCGTAAACAGGTCAGGTGCAGTCACCAATCAAGGGTCCAGGAAAGAGGTCTTCTTCTTGGATGAGACCTCTAATGAGCAGTTCCCACCACGGACATTTTTTTTTCCTAAGTAGGGTCTTGCTCTAGCCCAGGCTGACCTGGAATTAGTCTCAGGCTGGCCTCAAACTCACAGCAATCCTTCTACCTCAGCCTCCCAAGTGCAGGGATTCAAGTGTGTGCCACCATGCCCAGGAGAGAGAGGGAGAGAATGGGTACACCAGGGCTTCCAGCCACTGCAAAAAACTCCAGACACATGTATGTGCCACAGTGCATCTGGCTTTATGTGGGTACTGGGGAATAGAACCCAGGTCTTTAGACTTTATGGGCAAGCACCTTAACTGCTGAGCCATCTCTCCAGCTCCATGGGCATTGTTCTTTTAACTTTTTCCCATGGGCATTTTTACACCACAGAATAAGTCATAGCTTAGGTTGTAAACATCATTGGGTCAGGGATAGGCAGGCAGGGCTGACCCTATCCAGAGCCCGCGCTCAGCAAGCAGCAGGTGCCCATGACCATTTGTCCATATGATTTACATTGCGTACTTTCCAAAAGTGAGCTGATCGTGTTGAAGTGAAGGGTGTGAAGGGTGTGGACATTTGGGGAGAAAGTGTTTTCTTCCACACAGATCTCACCGGGCAGATGCAGGGGCTGCTGGGAATCTTGTGGACTCTTGAAAGCCCTTTGTGTAAACCAAAGCTTCATTTGGACCAATGTACATGTGCCTGTGGAGGAGAAAAGCTGAGTCACTGGGAAAGACTGGAAAACACATGGCTTGACCTGCCTCCCCTGTCATGCTGGCCAAAGTCATGGCCTTGTGTTGTTGCTGTCCCCTCGGTGGCATGGTGCCCTTCCGCTCCTGTCTCGTCACAGGAAGGAAGGCCTTGTTCGTTGACTTGCTACTGTGATAGGTGAGGCGGTGGCTTCTTACCCAGCTCTGGGCTCTCCAGCTCCCTCTCCCTGTGACAGCCCTGGTCTCCCTGGTCTCCTCTCCCTGTGACATTCCTGGCCTCCCTGGTCTCCTCTCCCTGTGACAGCCCTGGTCTCCCTGGCCTCCTCTCCCTGTGACAGCCCTGGCCTCCTCTGTGATAGCCCTGGCCTCCCTGGCCTCCTTGCTGTGGAGAACAAGCGTCCTTCCTGGGTGCCCTTCCACTGTGGGGTCCCTGCCCTCTCCTCACATGTTCCTGTGAGCTCACAAATACCAGGCACTGAGACGGTGCAGCCGACAGACAGGCAGGGTCCCTGCTTGCCAGGGTGGGCAGTGCTGCCAAGAGACAGACTGGACTTCAGGGCTAGGTCGCATGGCAGATTGCAGAGTATGCAGTGAAACAGTGGAGGCTGGAGCCGAGCCTATGGGGTAGGGAGATATGGAGGGGAGGGAGCCAGCCCAGAGACATCTAGGGAGTGACTGGATCGCAGCCTAGATCAAGGCCTGTGGTTGGTTCAAGGAACATGTCAGCACAGGCTGACTGTCCAGGGCGAAGTCCCCAGGAAAGACCATCAGAGGTGGACCAGGAGCGAGGTGGCTTGGGGCACTCAAAACCATCTTCACTAAGTAGCAGTTGAAGTTTCTGGGTCTCCTCAGGCTGCCACAGCAAGAACCCCATCAAGGATGTGGAAGAGGCAAGGCTCACATGCCTTAGTGGCTGCAGACCTACCTCAGTGCCACAGATGTCCTCACACGGGACTCACTGGGGACAAATGTCGCTGAAGCTCTTCCCAAGTCAGCTGATGCTCTTGCACCAACTTCTTTCTCCCTGATTGTCTGCACGGGGGTCACCTTTTCTCTGGATGCACTTGCCCAGCACCCTGTGCGGGTTCTGCAAGACCAACCACCCAGTGATGCAGGTGCTCGGCACAGGCGGTGGGGACCAGGCGGCAGTGACAACCGCACTGCCCCCCAGCACATCCACCGGAGTTCTTGGAGATCTGTTACATGGACCTGACACTGGCCTCGGAGGATGCAGGGCACCTGGCTGAGACGTGACTCCAGAACCAGGATGGTTAGCTGGCCCGAGAGCGGCAGGAACGGTGGTGAGACCAAGGAAACCGAGGAGCGTACCAACCTGCCGCGGCTCCATCCCGGGGCTTTGCACGTAAGGGCAGAGAGGCAAGGGATGCTAGGACTCAAGGCATCGCTAAGCTCATTAAAACAGATACCAGTCATCCTTTCCCTCTAGGGGACACATAGGAGGCAAGTAATTAAAAAGAGATTACCAAACTGTAATTAAGGCAGCCAGCACCTCCCTCACGTGGAGGCGGGTCTTCTCCAGCCAAGCCACCTCGATTCTTGGAAAAGGGAAAGGAGGAAGTGGGCTCCAGAGCTTGGGCCAGCCCTGAGCGCAGGATGATAGACGCTCACTTAGGCCATTTGTCATGTTGAGTGTGCATCCAAGTCTCCTCTCAAAAACTCGTTGATCTTTTGTTTCGTGTATGCGTGGAAAGCAGAGCCCTTTCCCTGACAGGTGCCTCAGGCCTCCCCATCAGGGTCCTGGCTTGGCCCGAGTTGAGTCTGCACCGGCTCTTTGAGCTTTAGAGTCACCACTGAGTCAGTGCTGTGCAGGGTGTCACTGGCCAGCGCAGATGAGCCTGCCCAGGGCCAGGGCCCACATAGGAGCAGGTCTGGGCACCCATCCTGCTGGCCATTTCTGTGCATGGCACACACAAGTGAGAGCCAGTCCTTTGCCACAGAGGCCTGTGAGACCATGAGAAGTATAGGTGACCACAGTGTCCTTTGCCACTCAGAACCCACCACACCTCAAAGAAGGATAAGAAACACTGGGGCTCCTACAAACTACGTGAATGCCATGTCCACTGTCCCTCTCAGCCAGGCCCCTTCTTCCCTCCAGGAAAGAACTTTATACTCAAAGTGTGCTGTGAGAAAGATAGCATATTGCCTTGCTTTTAGAAAATCTCCCCTACTCAGCATTTCTTTTAAATCTTAAAGGGCAATTCAGGATCTTCTGTGAATATAAAAATAAGGCTCAGAGAAGAAATGGATATTTAAGACACATAGCAGAAACCCATGTGAAATCGTCCCACTTTATGGCCATGGAAATAATGGAATTTTTAACAATATGCATGCTTATCCAATGCAGAATAATTATTTTGTCACATCCTATCAAACAGAGCCAATGAGAACATGCCTTATTTTATGTTTATTATGTATATATATATACATATACATATATAAAATCTTTAAAGTCATTCACTCCCATGTTAAATAACTCAAGATGATTTTCCTTCCAAAAGAGAACTAAGAACATTGTTTTCAGGTAGAGAGACTACAAAGCATATCAAAATATCTGTAATCTTTTATGAATACTGTAGTCATATTAGTTGCATTGTTATATGAGTGTTATTTAATTTATGTTTCTTTTTATTGTACACATAACGATGCACATACACTTTTAATGAATATGGTGAGGATGGGGGAGGCTTCCTTTCAGGAAGGGGCCCTAAGATGACTGGAAACAGAAGAGGCTCTTGGGAGCTTGTCACCCCTGTAGTGGACTCTTACTCTGGATGACAACACAGTGAGGTCCTCATGCGACCTTGTGATAGGAGTGGAAACATTTCCTCTGAATGTCACTCACTGGTCACTTGCACTGAATCTTTTACTGCTACTGTCCTGTAGACCGTTAAAGGTGTGACAGGTTGTGAGTGAGTAACTTGGGCCGACCTGGATGTGCCTGTGTAAAAATAATTGGCTTACATAGTGATGTAGCCTATGCGTATAATCCTATCGCCTGTGAGGTAGAGGCAGGAGGATCAGTAGTTCAAGGTCATCCCCAGCTACACTGTGATTTTGAGGCCAGCCTGAGCTACATGAGATGGCTGTCTCAACAAAAGGGGGGTTGGCTCACAATCACAGCCTTGGATGCCACCTGCCCGAGCAGGCCCAGATCCAAGTTAGAAGGTTAATTTTAACACGTGAGTCAATGGGAGACATACACTCAAAGTGCCACATCTCCGCGTGCAGGAGGCTGTCACAGCACGGCAGCTCCTCCACTCCTGCCCTGAGCCTTGAGGCAGCTTAACCCTGGGGACAGTCTGGGGACTTCATGACATCATCTTAGCTCACCAGAAATGGGGAGGTGGCCACACCAGTCTTGCTTCCATGTGTCCATGTGGAGGGTGGTCCCATCTCCCCTTTACCCTCTGGAGATAATCCCTTCACACACCACTGCTTCCAGCAGACGGCAGGTCTGACAGGAGCCCAGCCAGCAAGGTCTGGAGACAAGGGTTCCCACATTTTGTTTCTGGACAAATGATTGTGCACAGGGCTTCCTGCTCTCATACTCAAATGTCCTTATGTGCCTAGAGGGGAAGACAGATCTGTGTTCCCACTGCCCACATGTCTCCAGTGGCAGGTACCCTGCTGAGCTCTCGCACTGCCCAGAGAAGGCCTGGGCAGGTCGTGCAGCACCGCACTGGAGACATGTCGCCCTATCTGGAGTCCCCTGAGCATTTTCACAAGCCTGCACTCCTGAGGCTGTGCTGCATCTCTCTCGTGGTCATCAGCCTCCATGGACACAAGGCCATCAGCTTCCTTCCTGCAAAGCGAGGGCTGTTTCAGTGTCCACCCGATAGGATCGTTACTCAGATGAAGCCAGCTAAAGTGGAAAGATCTTCGCAGGGTCCCAAGTGGAGCAAACCCCAAACGTTTGCATTCTTTACTATTTTCATTCTACCCTACTTCAGTGAGTGCGTATTTAATGCTTAGTAATGACATGATTAATTGGTGTTGAATTTACTTGGGTGGGAAAATTTATTAACAGTCTCATAAATGACTTCACCCCTGAGTTTATTGAATCATTAAAGGGTCACAGAGGTGTCTGCAATGTTTCCCTTTGATTTCTCTGCATGTTATGACAGTTTCACACTACTAAAGGATTTGGGAGTTGAATGTCTGCAGATGTTTGGACAGATTCTTTGTAAAGGCCGAACTGTGTGCTAGAGGGGCCTGGAGGGCTGGCAGAGGAGGGGGCGGGGAGGGGAAGCAGAGGGAGAGGTGAGGGAGGGGGAGACCGCAGGAGGAGCCTTCTGATGAGCCAAGGTCCAGAAGGGGAAGTTGAGAAGTAGCTCAGGTGGATATTGGAAGTGGGGCCTCATTACAGACTGCAGAGCCCCGAGATGGGGAAGTGGCATACTTCAGGCAAGGTTGGGGCACGGTGAGAGATGCGCAGGGCCGGCCTGGTGGGCTCTTCCTCGCTTGCCTCCCTGTGGGCATCCCTGAGCATCTTTCTCTGGGGAAGAAGTTTTGGTCTCTCTCTCACCACCCTGGCATCCAACCCATTAGTTAGTGTTCATGAGTTCCGGGTTTCTGTGGCAAGGAGGCTCTTCTGACCTCGTGTGTGGTGTGGTGGCCTAAACACTTGGCTTTGGAATGGGAGCACCTTGGGTTCTGTCACTGGAAGACGGAGCCTGGGGACCATGAAGTGTCTCACCTCTTGGAGCTCACTCTGTGGCTTTGTCTGTAAAGCACAGAGCTCTCCTGCTTCTCGGGATGGGCCCAGCCCACACCTTGCGATGGTGGCAGCTCTCGCCCTGTGCAGTGGCCCACCATGAAGCAGGCCACCAGTCCTGTGGGGCCAGCCTCAGCAAGCACGGAGCTGCCTTCACTCACACCGCTTCAGAGAGCTTCTGGAAGCAGTGCGCTCTCCACACGTGATTATGTATGTCAACCACTGTTCTCACCTCCATCGCCAAATGCTTCACAAGAAGCAGCTTGAGGGAGGATTCATCTTGGCTCACAGTTGGGGGATACAGTCCACCGTGGTGGGGAAGGCATGGCCGCTGTGACTCCCCAGCAGGGCAGCCACTGGTCACATCTGTGCGGATCAGGCAGCAGAGATGGATCAGGGTCACTCACCAGCAACCCACTTCCTACAGCTTGGCTCCACCTCCTAAGGAACACTCAACCCAAAACAGCGCCACCAGCTGGGGAGCAAGAGCTCAAACACGTGAGCGGGGGGGGGGGGGGGTCGTTTATGCAAACCACAATGTCAGCAGGGAAACTCAGAACAGCACCAGAGTTGTGGTGGGACCACCTCCGTGCGCAGTGCCCTGGATCCTTGCGGCCCTACCTGCACACGGCCTCCTCACCCCAAGTAGACGCGCCGCCTCTCCTCGCCCAATGGCCACCTCCACCTTGAGCTACCCCCGCTGCCCAAAGCCCCCCTTCATTTGCATGTGGGCTCTTAAATGTTCTCTCTCCTTTTTGCTTTTTTCCCCTTGACAGGCAGTTGTGCTGCTGTTGTTATTTTTAGCATTCATTTATTCACTGTAAATACAAATGAAGATACAGTACAATTAATTTCTTTGCTAATCAAAATATTTGATCAAATGAAGCAATTTTTCAATTCTTAGAACTAATTATACCATTCTTTAAATGAAAGTACAGGAATTCTTTGCTGAACATTTCTAATTAGAATTTTTTTTTTTGCTACCTGCTGAGTTCTTATTATGTATGAAGTTTGAGCATTTTCTCCCTCTGTGAGGGCTCATGGGCAAAGCCATATAACTGACTCCCTAAGTATCAAGAGCAAAGCTGACTATAGGCCCATGCAGCTGGATGGCCTGGTTATAATCATCACAGTAGATAAGTTCATTTACAAGTGTATTTCCGGTCTGACAGCAGGAATGGACCTTGCTAAGTCACCTTTTCCTAACTTACTGCTCTGGGCAGGCAACTCTTTTGGTGACCCACAAGAGAGCCACCAGGTGCCCTCCTGTGGAAGGAACGCTGATGGTCAGAAAACTAGCCTAGGCGGGGGTGGGGGGGTGGGGGGTGGCTCAGCCGGTCAGCGTTGCTGTGACAGCGCGAGGGTGTGAGCGCAGTGCACAGCACGCGTGTAACAACGTCCCGTGTGGCGGGGTGGGCTGGCGCGCCCAGCACTGGGGAGGCAGAGACAAGCGCTCCCCGGGACTTGCTGGCCAGCCAGTGTAGAGGACTTGGAGAACTTAAGTCGATGAGGGCCGCTGTCTCAGAAGTGTGGATGGTGCCTGAGAGAAGCAACTGACGGGCCACATTGTCCTCTGGCCTCCATGTGAACGCGGGCACATAAACACACATACTGCGTGTGCACGTGTGCATAAAAAAGCTACTTGTGCCAGGCGTGGTGGCTCATGTCTTTAATCCCAGCACTCAGGAGGCAGAGGCAGGAGGATCGCCATGAGTTCAAGGCCACCCTAAGACTATGTAGTGAATTCCAGGTCAGCCTGGGCTAGAGCAAAACTCTACCTTGAAAAACCAAAAAAAAAAAAAAAGCTACTTGTTTGTATTTTAAGCTCACCCCATTTTATTGCTCACTAAGTAGAAATTGAGAACTGTACCATCAGCTATTGCTGTGGAACAGACCACAGAACCTCAGCTGGGCAGCACAGTAAGCGGTCACTTGCACACCTGTGGGGTGGCTGGACAAGGCTGGCCTCAGCTCTGGGCAGCTCAACTTGAGCATCTCTTCCCCATGTCTCTCTCACTGGGCCACTTCAGTAGCAGGGAAGGTTTTCCCAAGGCTGTGGCCTTGACATGAAAGGACTTGGTATGACAGATAGCAGGTGCTTCCTGAAGCTTTGGTCACATGACATAGCCAGTGCTTACCTTTTTCCACTTTACCGTGGTGAACAAGCAGGGTGGGCTGTAAAGAAACCATGCTTCATATTTTGAACTTGGGTATTTCCTGACGCTAACAAGTGGTATTTGGCCCAATTCCTTCTGGCCATACTGGTCAGCAGCAGTGAACCATAGCTCAGTCATCCCTGGTCATAAAGGGGAATCCAGGCGCTCCAGTGTGCTGTGTACACAAGTCCCCGGGCTAAGTGCACTCGGTGTGTTTTCAACAGTATTTCCTGTGGACAAGGGATTCATCAGGACATAACCACATCCTGTATTTGTTGTATTTTGAGACAGGGTCTCATAGACTAAGCTGGCTCCTAGAGAAAAAGGTCATGTGAATGAGTAGCTTTCATCACATGGGGAAAACCCTTTCAGATTCCTAACTCAGCCTCCACCCAGGCCCACACAGAGCCTGCCAGCTCCGAAGGCTCTTGCTACCTCTCGGCACAATGCTCGGCACCGCCAGCCTGCGGAGAGGGGCACTTGGCTGACAACTTCTTCTCGAAGGTCGCCCTGGGCCTCGGCCCCTCCAGTGGCTCTCCTCTTCCTCCTGTGCTGACCCCATGTCCCCAAGTGTGCAGTGGCCTCCAGCGGCTCTCCTCTTCCTCCTGTGCTGACCCCATGTCCCCAAGTGTGCAGTGGTCAGCTTTGGGAGGCGTTTGCATCTGAACACAGTGCTACTTCTCTAAGACGGCCATTTCTCCTAGTCATCTAAGAAGCAGTAGCTCCTGCCTTCAGATGGGACAATCACAGGAGCAGTGCCAGGGACACAAAAGCGCCAGACCAAGAGCCATCTGTTCTTCCCTGGCGCCTGCGGTCCCTCAGCAGGGCTGGCGTGGCCAAGCAGCTCTGCAGAAAGGCAGCAATGAGCCGGAGCCCAGCTCTGCCCCGAGAGCCGTACATTGCTGTGTGTGCGTGCAATCCGCTGTGCCCACTGTGGTCGGTGGACCTCACTTCTACGCCCTCTTGTGCCTGGGCCACGGGGCTTGCTTCTCTTTGGACACTTGGGGCTATAGCCTTGCCTCACCTCTCTGCCCTAGCCCAGCAAAAGTGTGAGGTGTCACCATCACAGTGGCTCGGACAGCCCATGGACAAAAATGTCAGGCTACAGACCAGCAGTCAAGACAGAATGTGAGAGACACTCGTTACCAGTTCTGTGGCTGCCTTGACCTCCATGTCAGTGTATCTAGAAGGACTGCCACCTGCCAGAACCATGTCCCTTCTCAACTGTCCTGGAGACTTACCTCACTTCTCCTCTGCAGAGACTCTAGGCAAACCTAGGCAGAACCCAGAGGACCATCCCTCACCCAGGTCCCCAGGTGGGTCATGTGTGCCATGGGCCTCTGCAAGCTGTTCCCTGTCACCACCTCAGGGTTCCCCGGGAGTTCATCCAGGGAGGGCAGCTTATGCAAGCATGGGCCACCCCTGAGCTCTGGGACCCAGTCACTGTGACTGCTGCTTTCTGGACGAGGCCGCACAAGCAGAGAGCAAAGGAACCAGGACCAACATCTGCAATGCTGTCAGTTGCCCTGGCTGGCAACCAGCCATGTGGGCCCCACCCACAGGCCTCTGGGGAGCCCCAGCCACAGGAGACATGTGATGCTGGTGTGTTTACACATGAGTGTGAGCATTCGTCTTTGCTCACTTATGACCCTTCACATACTCCTGCGTCACAAGGATCCCGTGATGAAGTTTTCCTCAAAGTCCTCTAAGCAGCTGCCCCGAGTCCCTGCTAGAAATGCATGCTCTGCTCAACCATAGTCTGGGGTCCGACAGCCAACTTATTGCCAATTCTGTTTTTATAAATTCTGTTAATTTTATGAATGGTCCTATAATGACCGTAACTCCATGAGCTCTTGTTTATTCCTATAAGGAATACCCTCAAGAGACGATGCTAAGTTAACATATAAGAGCTTTTCCAGGTTCCTAAAACCTTATTTCACCTTCCAGCATCAAGATAATCAAAGCTGGCCAGTTTGTCAGTGCAAAATCTTGTAATTTCCATTTCTTTGAATCCTAACGGTAGAGCCAGGGCCACCACCAGCGCCAAGCACATGAGCTGCCACCTCCTGCGTCTTGCCAGTTAGGACCCTGTTGTGCCTCAGCTGCACTTCTAATCCTGTGAAGGCTCGCTGGGAACTGGGAACGGAGCCCTTTCCCGACCGTGAGGTTCAGTTCCCGTCAGCATGAGAAAGACAAGAAGTGAACGTACGGTGGATGAGAAAGCGAGCGGGGACAGGGGCAAGATGTGGGACAGTGCTTGTATCAGCTACTTGTCTTATTACTGTGACCAAATACCTGACAAGAAGCAGCTTAGGGAGGAGGGTTTCCCGTGGCTCGCAGTTCAGGGAGGGCAGGCCATCCTGTGTCCGGAGCACAGAGAGAGGGGGAGAGAGAGTATGGGGGGTGCCAGGGTCTCAGCCACTGAAATCAAACTCCAGTCGCTCCCACCCCCTAGTGGGTATGTGTGACCTAGCTCTTGCCTCACCTTTGTGTGTCTGGCTTATGTGGGATCTGGAGAGTTGAACATGTGTCCTTAGGCTTCACAGGCAGGTGCGTTAACCGCTAAGCCATCTCTCCAGCCCATGTTCTCCTTTTATCCAGTCCAGAACCCCACCCCTGGGGGGTGGTGCTGCCCACACTTAGGGTGGGTCTTCCCACCTCAGTTACCCAGTCTAAAAACTCCCCTGTGAAAATGCCCAGGAATTTGTCTCCTAGGAGATTCTAGATCCTGTCAAGTTGGCAACTACACATCTCTGTTCATCCTATTCTCAGTAAGTGTAGCTTGCTTGCTTCCCAGAGGTCTGGTTTCTCTCCCCATCTCATCCCTGAGCATTCAGCTGCCTGGTTGTTAATGTGATGGTAGAAGTTTCTGCAGTTCAACTTAACTAGTTTCGATTATTGTTTTTTTTTTTTCCAAAAATAAGTATTGCCTTTTTGTATTTTACACCTGGATGGGACCACTTTCCTAAATTGTCATGAGATTTTCTAGTCATCTATTCTTATGTAAAAACAATGATATTATTTTCAGTATTTTGCTCTTTCATCGCTTGTCTTATTTCAAAAGGTAGATCTTGTAAGAGTATGTTTAATAAGCCGGGCATAGTGGCACACCCCTGTAACTGCAGTGCTGGCATGAGGAAGGCAGGTTCAAGGTCAGCTTCAGGTACATGTCAAGTATGAAGCCTGAGATCTATGAGACCACCCTGTGTCCAAACAACCGTTTAAGTGAAGTTTTAGAGTGTGTATAGTAGAAGGAACAGTGAACAGGCCTCTAGGGCTTATTTTGTGTCTATATATGCATGTTCATATGAGTATGGGTACACGTGTGTGGAGGCACATACAAGTGTGTGTGTGGTATGGAGGCCAGAGGACAGCCTTGAGTGTTATCCTCAGGAATGTTGCCCACCTCTTTTTGTGACATGGGCTGTCCTTGGCCTGGAGCTTGCCAGTTAGGCTCGTCTGACAAGGCAGCAAACTCCAGGGAGCCACCAACACTGCCTCCCAGTACTGGGGAAGCGAAACAGTGTGTGCCACCATCGCAGGCATTTCTGTGGTGCTGAGGATCTGAACTTAGATCCTCAAGCTTACAAGGCAAGCACTTTGCCAATTAAGCTGTCTTCCCTGCCCCAATGCTTCTTGTTTAATGCTTTAATACTTCACCCATTTAATTGTGCATGGCCGCCAACACCTGTAACCCTCATACCCAGGAGGCTGAGGATAGAAGATCATGAGTTTAAGACAAGTTAGACCTACACATAAGATCTTGTCTCCTTAAAAAAAATTTTTTTAACTCACCCATTTAAGATGGCATTTGCAGATAGAAAAGGACCTCATGTTTATGATGCGCATTTTATTTGGACATAGTTTTTCCTATTCTCTATCATTTTTACCAGGACTGGCTGCCAAATGTTTGTCAGAGGCTGTTCTGCCACCTTTTCATATGTAGTCTCCACTCCTATGGGGAACTGCAAGGTTCGCTGTCCTTGGAGCATTCTTAGACCTGGAATAACCACTGTGTGGTCTTGGTGAATCATTTTTAAGTAGGGTATTATTGTGGGTTATGTGAAATGTCCCACACAGGCTCACGTGCTTGAACACTTGGTCCGCAGCTGGTGTCACTGCTTGGGGAGGTTATGGATCCTTTAGGAGGTGGAGCCTTGCTTTGTTTGGAGAAAGTGGGTCACTGGGGGTGGCCCAAGTTTTTATAGCCCAGCCCCACTTCTTGTCACTCTGCTTCTTGATTACAGACCCAATGGGACCAGCTACCCCACGTGCCTGCCAGCACGCCTTCCCCAACATGATGAACTGTATCCCTGCTTAAACTATGAGCCAAAATAAAACCTTCTTTTAAGTTGCTTTTTTTCAGGCATTTTGTCACAGCAACAAGAAAGTAACTAATATAGGTACTAAGTGTTCCTAAATTTTATTTTAGAATTTTTGCACTAACAATCATAAATTAGCTCGGTTTATATTTATCTTTATCACATTTTGTTATTGGAGCATTATACAATGTTCATAATCCTGTATACCTTTTTCTGTGTGTTGGAATAATTTGGCTAATGTAAAAATTATCTGTTCCCCAACAGTTCCACAGAGCTTACCTTTAAAACCATCTAGCTTGGTGCCTTGTTAATGATAGACAGTAGCTCTTTTTGATATATTTTGCTAGAAATAGATTCCATTTCCGCTGGAGTTTTAAAGCACATCAGCCTAAGGTCATACTACATTACAGAATCCCCTGTGAAACTGGAATAGCAGTCTGCCCCACTCACTTTGGGCTTCAACACTCTCAAAGCATGTTCACACTCCTGAGCTCAAGTGAAACTTCATTCCTCCTGGGTCAATGAGGAAACTGAGTCAGAATGCTTATTGTAGAGAACAGCTTATTGTAGGGCCTTGCAGCCAGGCAGAGGTGGAGTCAGGCCTCAGACCCAAGCCTGTCTGTCTCCCAGTTCTGAGCTGTGACCACCGCCTCCCAGTCCCACCTGTCCTCCTAAGACCTGAGGGTGTGACAGTGTGCAGTGTGTGACTGCACTTAGAGGCTGGCCTCAGGGTCTCCAGGGACCCTTCGCTCCCTGGGTGCTAACACCCTACAGGAGGGTGGGGAGACGCCTGGCTGCTGAGCTCTGTATTTTCACTGTTTGAATTCTGAAAGCGCATAAAACACATCAGTAATATCATTTGATTTTCTGAAATGAGAGGAAGATAGCCCACATTTCCCATCCAAATGCCTTCAAATGGCCAGATGGGAAAACTCCCGTAACCTGTGGGTGGTCGGGGATGTGGTGGGCTCTGGTTAGAGTGAAGGCATGTGTGCTGCTGTGTCTGAGGAGAGTCCCAGCAGCATTTTATGTTTGCGTCAGTTCATAAAGAATGGAACACTCGCTGCTTCGTGCAGGCTTCTCTGTGCTCTTAGATGCTCAGCAGAACGTGTTTGTTGCTGTGGAATTGCTGAAAATAAAGCAGAGCAAGGTTGTAATGGCAGTCCTCATGCTGGGCTGATGTCATAACTGCCACACACAGCAGAGCACTGGCACACTGTAAGAACTGTTACAAAAGCAAGGGTCACAATGGGGACCCATCATCAGAATCTGCCAGGTCCAGGCACCCTGGCACCCTGGCACCCTGGCACCCTTGGATTCTGATGAAGCCAGGTCTCTTCTCTTCCCTCCAGAGCTGAACTTTCTCACTCAGCCAGCTTTGGACCACAACAAGGAGGTGCAGGTCAGGGCTGCTTCCCTGACCCACCCCCTCCCCGCCCTCTCTGTCCCTGGCCCTTTGCAGGAGACGAGGACTCAGCTACCCCCACTCACTTTACTCCTTGGGCGGCCCCAGTTTCCCCAGCCCAGCTGCAGTATGGCGCCATCTCCCCAGTGTCCCTGGTCACTTTTCTGGTCCCTTTGCTGATGCTCCATGAGTGGCTGTCCCCAGCTCACTGCTCCTCCCGCCCACCTGACACCCAGAGTGATGGACAGGAGACACTAAGGGTGGGTGCAGTCCTGCTCGGGCCCTCCTTGTCCACCCAGCCTCTTGCCAGCACAAAAGCATAAACATAAATGGCAAAAAGGATCTTCCTGCTGCCGATTCTTCCTGACTGGCCACTCACGTTCGGCACAGCGAGGGAGGGAGGGATGGGCGCTGGCACTCGGCCACTCTCTTCTTCTTACGCAGCCCAGGCCCGCGGCCCTTGGAACGGTGCTGAGGCGGGTCTTCCCACCTCAGTTGACCTAATCAAGTTAATCCCTCACAGGCATGACCAGAAGCTAAGCTAATCTAGGCAATCCCTCACAGGGGATTCTAGTCACCAAATGGACAATCAGTATAAACCGACACTACAGGTAAGCCAGGCGTGCACACAGCTGGATGGGCCTGACATCGGAAAGTGGGGCGCATCGGTGGCTGGTTCCTCTTCCTCACTCAGCTGTGCCTCCCACGACCCAGGGACGAGCACTGACTACTTACCCAGGGGGTCGTTTCTCATTCTGTCTTGTGCAGACTGCTGATGAGTGGGCTGAGAAAATGCCCGAAGTCTCACCTCCCAGATCTCCCAAAGACACGGCCAACAAAGACATCCTGGCACGTCTGCACAAGGCAGTGACTGCTCACTACCACACCATCACCCAGGAGTTTGAGAACTTCGACACCATGAAAACCAACACAGTCTCCAGAGATGAGTTCAGGGCCATCTGCAACCGCCACGTGCAGATCCTAACGGATGAGCAGGTGAGGTGCACGCCCCTCCCTGTGAGCAAGGCAGTGGAGAGCCCAGAGGGTACAGCATGCACTCTGCTTTCAGTATGCTTGAGGTCTTCTTTGTTTTTCTTTATTATTTCTGTTTCCTTATTTACGTCTTGTATTGACCTCTTCATTTCATTAAATTGGTGTCCTGTGTTTTCTTTGATTCTTTTGATTTCCTCTTTCATTCCTTTGATTTCTTCTTTGACTTCTTTGAACATATTTACAATCATTCTTTTGAAATCCTTCTCAGGCCTTTCCTCTAACTCGTTCTCACTGGGGATCATTTCTGATGCATTAATACTTTTGGTGGATTTATATTGTCTTGATTTTTGGTGTTTCTTGTGTTATAACGTATATAGTTTTGCATCCTGGATAATTTAATGATTGCATTTTCTAGTTAGCTAGGTATTATTAGATGTATCAATCAGTCTGATGTTATATATCTTCAGGGTAGGAGCTTAAGGCGCTAATGTGGCTCTGAACACTCTCAGAGTATCTACAAAAGTGACCCTAGGTGTTGGGTTTGCCTCCTATGAGAGTATTCAAGTAGGCTGAGTGGAACCACATACAGATAGTTTCTAAAATTTAACTAAACAATGTACACTTTCAATGGAAAACAGCACAGGGTATTTATCCAAGAGTAAGTATTATGACAACCAGATCCTCTGTCTGTCCCTTAGGCTGTGTGGTGCCTCACCCACTCCCTTAATCCTGACAACAAGGAGGTTAAGATTTCTGGTCTGTTGAGGGTTCCAAGTCAGCTTGTGACCAGGTGAGGCCCTTCCCTGGTGTAATCCCTCTGCTCCTGCTTGGGTCCCACTGTCGGTTCAAGTGGGTCCCTGGACCGCTGCTCTGTTCGCTGGAGCTGGGCACTGGCGGTGGGGGAGGGGAGGCTGCTGATGCTGTTCTAGTTCTCTGGCTGTTCCACGTGTTCTTCTACCTTGTGATCTGCTCCTCCGTTGCTCACTGCCGTTCTCCCTTCACGTTTCTTGAGTTTGCGGAGAGCTCCGGTGTGAGTGGAAAATCCCCTCACCTGGCTTTTCCTGCGGCTCAAGCCGGGCCTGGCGGCTGGCTAACCTGCCGCCACCTCGTCCCGCACCACGTTCCAGCGGACCCCCTGGAGCAGCTTCTGCCAGCCTGTGCGGGCTCTGGATGCTCTGGATCACTCCTACTTCTCTGCTGCCATTTCAATTTCCTATACACCTCACTTTTTAGTAAAAGTGTGTATTTTGCTATTTTTTTTCTTTGGCTTTTCTGTTCCTAGGCTACTTTGGCGTGGTACCTATGCCGCCATCTTAACCGGAAGTCTCTTCTTTGTTTTTTTTAATTTATTTCTTAAAATATTTTTTATTTATTTGAGAGAGAGAGAGGACCAGGGCCCCCTGCCCCTGAAAATGAACTTCAGATGCAAACGCCACTTTGTGCATTTGGCTTTATGTGCATAATGGGGAGTTGAACACAAGCCATCAGACTTTGAAAGCAAGCACCTTTGACCACTAAGCCATCTGTCTGGCCTGTCTTGTTTTGAAATCTTACCGAAAGTCACAGGAGCCTTCTGGTTATGTCAGCTGTGCATCATATCATTTCAACCAGGTTGTGTATCATGTCACTTTTGCTTTAAGTCAAATTTAATTCAGCCTGTTCCCACTCTCCTTCGCCGTCCATGGTGTGATCAAGAGAGGCTCTCCCCACACCCAAGCCCTGCTGGTCCTCCTGACTCGCTCTCTCAGCCACACCGTGGTGCTGCCGCTCCAAGCATCCGGGGACATGTCCACCCCCAGTGAGCTCTTCCCTGTGCAGGCCTCGACTCTCTACTTCATCACAGAATCCCAGAGGGCCTTCCCTTCAGTCTCTTCCCCAGGGACTGAGCTGGGCTGCCTTTCCGCTGGATGGTTTTGGCAGCCTGCGGCCCTGGGCCTCTCTGGCCCCTCCAAGGTAAGGGTTCCTCCCTGCAGCAGCAGCTGTGGATGGGGAAGGCCTGGGAAGGAATCACACTCCAAGACCTCTGCTTTCTTCCTCACCCACCAAATGCCAAGATGGTGCCTGGCCCTGAGGTGCTCAGCAAAAGGCCCATGTGCCTGTGGGGGACCCTACCTTCCTTCATAGCCCAGTGCCAGCCAGGACACAGAACCTGTCTGGTCCTTCACCCCATAAATGTGCTCCTACAAGCCCCCTCCAGGCTCCAGGCAGACCGATGCCCCAGTCCCAGTGTGGTCATCAGTGCCCATGTACACCGCCAGGTGTGGCAGGGTATGACTGTGATCCCTGTGCTGGGGGGGGGGGCAGAGGCGGGAGACTCTCTGGGGCTCCCTGGCTAGGTAGTCTGGCCAAATCAGTGAGTTCAGGGGTCAGTGGAAGATCCTGTTCCAAAGAATATGATGGAAAGGGATGGAAGACAATACCAGACGTCTACCTTTGGCCTTCACACACACACAGGGACACATGCGTACATATGCACACATTTTAAAAGACGGGCTGGAGGGATGGCTTAGTGGTTAAGGCGCTTGCCTGCAAAGCCAAAGGACCCAGGTTCTATTCCCCAGGACCCACATAAGCCAGATGCACAAGGGGGCACATGCATCTGGAGTTCATTTGCAGTGGCTGGAGGTCCTGGCACGCCCATTCTCTCTCTCTCTCTCTCTCTCTCTCTTTCCCCCCCTTTCTCTGTCAAATAAATAAATACACAAAAAAATTAAAAATAAAAGACCCCAACACTATTAAGCACTTATTCTTAAGTCCTCTTCTCTATAAGCAAAATGACATGCCCCAACTAGTCTGTATTGCTGAGGGCATTAGGCACTGCCACACATAGCCCATGGTTGACGTTGGGTGACAGGGAGCTGGCCAAGATGGTGCTCTCTGTGGGCTGGTAAGCAGTGAACACTGGGACCCGTGGGCCCCTGGGGGACTTTGCTGACGACGTTTATGGTTGAAGGCATTGTCCTCCTGGCGTGTCAGCTGCTCATGCCATTGTCCCCGAGAGCTCACCAAGGACACTGGGGCTTCCCAGCTATATTAATTAAGTATATTTAACCACAGACTTCATGACCTAGTTTATCTATATTGGAAAATCTGAGCTGGGGACATGACTCACCAGTTAAAGGCCCTTGCTTGCAAAGCCTGTCTGACTGCATTCAATCCCTCAGTACCCATGTAAAGCCAGATGTATAAAATGGCACATGCATCTAGTGTTTACGCTGCAAGAGGTTTTGGTGCACCCATTAATTCTCCACTCACTCCACAAATAAATACAAATATTTTATAAGATAAATAAATAAATTTTTTTTTTGAAAAAAACTTACCTCACACTTAGAAATCCAGAGCTCTGTAAGCGGGGGAGGGCCATAGCTTTTGAAACCTTTTGGTAGGAGAACAGCTCACAGAGCCAGCAGGGCTGGAGACTGATGGGTCTTGTGTGTCACAAACGGCTGTCAGAGCTAGGTCTGTTTGCTTATTGCTTAAGACAAGGGACCCACAACAAGCCTGTGATTGAGAGCATTCCATGGTGTTTGAGAACGCTAACATACAGCCTTATTTAGGAAGGAGCTGTCCAATATTTTCTGCACATTATCAGTGTGCTACTTTCTCTCTCTCTCTCTCTCTCTCTCTCTCTCTCTCCTTTTTGTGGCTTTTTGAGGTAGGGTCTCCCTCTAGCCCAGGCTGACCTGGAACTCACTCAGTAGTCCCAGGCTGGCCTCAAACTCACAGCGATCCTCCTACCTGTGCCTCCCGAGTGCTGGGATTAAAGGCGAGTGCCACACCACGCCAGGCCTGGGAGTGCTACTTGCTAACGCAGCTGGGCTCCCTCCAGGCCCGTGCACCTGTCCGGCCGTGTGGCTGGGACAAGCTCCTCGGCTGAGCTCATATCTCCCCCGTGAAGTAAATACACAGTGCTCCCAGGCTCTCCCGGTGCCGTCCCTCGTCTTCTCTACCTCTGCCGGCCCCTAGCCCCCGTTGCTCACTGCCTGCTTCTCCCTCCAGACCCCGAGCAGAAGGAAACCCTCCTGAGCCAACTCCACCTGGCAGAGCTGGCCTCACTTGGCTCTTCCTGCCTTTGCAGCCCCCCACTTCTGTCTCCCCTGACTTTGGCCTCTGCATCATGTGGCTGAGCCCTTGCAGGATGCTGCCACTTGGCTGTCTGTCTTGACAATGCAGTGACCATCCATAGGCAGTGTGTGCATGTATCAGGGCCCCAGTGACGGGGACCTGGTGTCACGAGGGGAAGGACATGAGATATCAGTGGAGCAACATTTAGGAAACGACTGCAGCCTGCTCTGAAAGGACATGTGGGAGCTGAGACGGGCATGGCAGGACCTGGCCTGGACAAAGGTGGTCATGTCCCTGACGATGTGATGCTGGGTACATGGAGACCGAACAGTCTATGGCCACACCGCCCTGAGCACGCTCGATCTCATGTGATCTCGGAGGCTAGGGTGGGGCAGGGCCAGTGCTTGGATGGGAGATGAGGAGACAGAGCAGTGCATGCACAGATGTCCCAGGTGCTGTCCTCATAGCTGTGTCACAGCTACCTTGTCCCATGGGGTCTGTGTCCTTCTGGGTGGGGGGTTGGGCAACAAATACACGAAGTAAAACATATCATCTTAGCCAGTGGTGATGTAATAGATGGAGAAATGCAGGATGAGGCTACAGAGAGAGAGACGGGAGGGAGTTGGAGAGGTTCTCAGAGCAGGTGATGATGGAGGGAGGACCTGGCAGCCAGGTGAGGGGTGGGAGGCTGGCAGCAGAGGATTCTCAGCTAAGGGCACATGAATGATGGGCATGTGAAGGGTTGGCGCGCTGGGAAAGCCAGTGCTGCGGAGGGGTGAGCAGTGGGAAAGGGGTCCAAGGCTGAGCCCACGACACAGGACAGGAGCCAGTGGGAGGCCTTCGCCTTCACTCGGCGGGATGAGCAGGGTGCCCCCACCCCAGCATAGCAAGGCCCGATCAGAGTCTTTAAACAGCATTTCTCAGACTGCTGTGAGAAGATGGAGGGAGTGGAGAAAGGGGAGCAGACCAGGGTAGACTGGTGACAGGATGCAAGAAGTAACTGAGAAGGTTCCAGATCTCTGAAGCACACAGCGTGTGCTAAGAGCTGTGGGTGCCAGGGGAGGAACCAGAAGAAAGGACAGAACAGCCTCCAGTGAAGTCGGGGAGAACTTGGAGGGGTGCTGGATGTGAATCGTGTGTGTCCTCTGATGCAAATGAGCCCAGTAGTTTAATGGACCCAGTAGTGTACATTTCTGCTTCCTGTTTGTGCTATGGTTAAGTTACCCATACCCCTTCCAAGGTCATGGGCAGATTAGCCGGTTCTTTCTTTGGAAACTTTGGGAGTTTCCACGGTGTATCCTCAATATGCCCGACATCCTTGTTTCTCCACCTGTGTGACCTAGAGCCACTCACCACTGGATTCCACGCAGATGACCAGCTTTCCCAGAGCCCATGTGGGGAAGGTGCAGTGTCCGCCCTCATTTGCAGCACCAGCATCCCTTGCTCTCCCCTCTAGAGCTGCTGGCACTCCTTTCTGTTCCCCCATATCATAAATATGTCCAAGTCACTTTGGCTTACAGCCAGGGGTGTCTACAGTGACCTTAGCTTTCTGTGGAAAGTGTAGCAGTGCATGCTTGTAATCCCAGGACTGAGGCAGGGGGATCACGAGTTCCCTGCCAGTATGAGACCTGTCTCCAAAAGGGAAAAAAAAACTATTGATGTATTTATTGGAACTGCATTCAATTATATTCCTTTAATAAGAATTGTTACCTTTTCAACGTCGAGCCTTTGTATCTACTACCACGTACTTCCTCTCTTTGTGTAGGTATCCATACTAATTTAATTCTAGAACTTTCTGCCTTGAAGTCTTTTGCATCTTTAAGTTCTTTATATTTCTGTTGTAATAAAGCATCTCTAGTGTTATACTCTTGTTAAATTTTCTGCTTGTTATTGTTAAAGCCACCTTGCTAAATTCAATAACTTCTGATAATTTGTGAGTGGATTCTCCTGAGCATACAACAAATCATGTCTGCAGATAACAGCAGTCTGGGTGTCCTTTCCTGGGCACATTCTATTTCTGTTTCTTGCTTTACAACATCTGGAACCTGCAGTTCAATGGAAGATAAAAGCTGTGTTAACGACCTTCCTTGTTCCAGCCTGGATTTTAACTGAATTGCTTGTCCTTAAGGTTGAGAGTCTTCTCTAAGTTCACCTTTCTTTTTCTTTCTTTTTTGGGGGTTTTTCAAGGTAGGGTCTCGTTCTAGCCCAGGCTGACCTGTAATTCACTATGTAGTCTCAGGGTGGCCTCGTCATGGTCATCCTCCTACCTCTGCCTCCCGAGTGCTGGGATTAAAGGTGTGCGCCACCATCTCTAAAGACACCTTTCTATATCAAGTATAAGATGCCCTTTGTTAACTGTAAGAAGAAATTCCTATTTATTCCTGTTTTGCTAAGAACTAACAACCATGGGTGGATACTGATTTTATCAAATGTTTTTTTTTCTCTATCTGTCAAGACATCCATCTAATTTTTCTTAGTCAAGTGAATTACATTAATAACCTTCCTAATGTTGGGGCTGGAGAGAAGGCTTAGCGATTAAGTGCTTGCCTGTGAAGCCTAAGGACCCTGGTTCAAGGCTCGATTCCCCAGGACCCACATAAGCCAGATGCACAAGGGGCGCATGCCTCTGGAGTTTGTTTGCAGTGGCTGGAGGCCCTGGTGCGCCCATTTTCTCTCCCTCTCTCTCCTTCTTTCTCTGTCTGTCGCTCTCAAATAAATAAATAAAAATAAAAAACAAAAAATTTTTTTAACTTACTACATGTCACAAGGCAAACCCCAGGGTCAAAGTGACCCCGTTGCCCTCCAGCATTCAAGGACGCTAAGGCGCTCACACTCAACAGTCTCCTTGGATTTCATGTCGGTGCTCTGTAATACTTTGGATATCCTATTTTCTCTGCAAGTCAAACCCAGAGTGGGTTCAGTACACACCGTTGGGGTCTGTTCAGTGCGGCCTTCTTTACTTAGTATACCTTACACCTTTCTTCTGCTCATATTTTTCCCTTCATGAGTAATAACCTTTGGCTGTGATCTGTTGATGATAAATATTTTATTTATTTGCAGTTGTATGTATGTATACGTGTGTGCACACCAGGTTCTCTTGCCACTGCAAATGGAACACCAGACACACCACTTTAAATATATATATATATATATATCAAGCAGACAGAAAGTGAAGGGAGAGGATGGGTGGCCAGGGCCTCTTGCCACTGCAAATTAATTCCAGATGCATGTGCCACTTGGTGCATCTTTACGTGGGTACTCAGGGATTGAACCTGGGTGGACAGAGTTTGCAAGCAAGCATGTGCCTTTAACTACTGAGCCATCTCTGTAGCCCCCACACCACTTTTTGCATCCAGCTTTATGTGGGTGGCTGGGGGATTGAACCTGGGCAGACAGGCTTTGCAAGTAAGTGCCTTTATCCTCTGTGCCATCTCCCTAGCCTCTATTTTTGCCATCTTTAAAAAGGTAGTTTTTCTAGGTGGAAATTGGGACTTGACAGTCATCTCCTCTTAAAAGCCAGCACTGCACCTTCTCTTGGCTTCTGGGAGTCGGCTGTGGAGAAGGAGAGCTGGGCGGCGAGGCAGGCCCAGCAGGATGTCTGGAGTGCCGGAGCTGGAGAGCCTTCGAGTTCATCAGTGCTCTCGACTGCGCCGAGTCTGTTTTTAATCATACCCTGATTGTTTTCGATTTTTCTGTCACTGAGAACCCTCTCAACTCCAGGCCCCCGGCCTCCCCACGTGACTGTTTCTTAATATCACATGCCCGAGAGTTCCGTGTCTGAGAACACGCAGGTTGGGGGGCAATGGCAGAGACCGGAAGCTTTGCTGATGCCCATCCCAAGGAGGCACCCACACTTTTCCCTTCAAAGTTTGCCTGTGTAGCAGCTAAGGGGCCTCCAGGGACTTCAAATGGATCCCGAGGCAGTCACTTTTAATTGGCTTTTGGGAAGCCCCAGTGGAGACCCAAAAGCAAATTCAACTTCTGGTGAAAGTCTAGACTTCAGGGGAAAGTGAGGGGCAGCCCCCAGGTCTCCTCCCTGGGACCACTCCTCAGCCTGTGGTGACAGCCAGGGCTCCAGCAAGCGGCTGTGTCAGGAGCTGCACGCGGCTTGTTCGGGGGCTTCTTCCCAGCGGCTGCGGCTCCAGGCAGCCTGTGGCACCCAGCAGCCCCCCGCAGAGCCATACGCTTCTCTCCGCTCTCCAAACACTTCCTTTTCGTCTTGTTGGAAGACAGTTCCTGCCCTTAGGGTGAAATAAATCGTGGTTGCAAAGACAGCAGCTGAGGGCTCCAGCGCCTGGTGAGCCGTTTGCAGACTCAGGTGTGCCAGACAGCTGAGAAATGAGTCGGGCCCGGCTTCCCTGGGACCAAGGAGGCCGGGGTTTGGTTTGCCTTTCCTCCTAAAACGTTTTTATACACTGCAGCTCAGCCACTGTGACTAATCACAAGATTTAATGGCCTTAAACTGCTCACTAAGGACCCAATTCAATTAAAAAATGTCCTGCGGAAGCCGTGAATAATCCTCCTGTCTTGCTTCTTCCAGCCTTCCAGAGGCCTCCATCCAGCAGAAGCCAAATGGATTTTTCCTTTCTTGATTTTTTTCTTTTTTATTAACATGGGCCCTGGTCCTATTATCATCTGTCCCCAGTCTTCTCCCACCACCTTGGGCCACTTCTCCAGGGCCACCTATGAGACTTGATTCTGCTTCTCCATGGGACTGACCAGTGCTGCTTCTCAGTTCGACAGGCTCTGGAGCGAGTTGCCCGTCAACCCCAAGGGGAGGCTCAAGTTCCAGGACTTCCTGAGCAGGTTCAGTATAGAGAGGGCAGCCTCGCCGACAGCCATGACCACAGCCACAGGTGACTCGATCGCCGCACAGAGAGGGAGCAGCGCCCCGGAAGTTTCTGAGGCTACTCGATCTGCCATATCCTCACCCCTTCGGGACCAGAGAAGGGGACTGAAATCACGGAGTCACCCGGGTGTGAGTTCATAGCCTGCCAAGGGCCCCACTTTGCCTGCTACCAAGTCCAAACACCCATGGGCCCAGGCAGCAAGTAGGGCTGGCCCACTGCTCCTTCCCAGGATGTGGACCACTGAGAAAAGGGGGTGTGTGCCCGGGGTGTGGAGCCCTAGAGTCCACTTTCCTAAAGAGGTATAGACTGAGGAAAAGAGGAGATGAGGAATAGGGTGGGGAGAGGAAACATGGCTAGAAGGGAAGAGCACGGACAAGGTGTGGGAGGGGGGTGGGTAAGGGTTGGGGCACAGAACCCTGCTTCATGTGGGGCAGCTCTAGCTAAGCACTGGATCGCTGTAGCAGACAGCTTCAGGTTCGCTGAGATGAACTTCCAGACCAGGCACAGTTGTGGAGGAAGGATGTTTATTGAAGCTTACAGATCCAGGGGAAGTTCCATAATGGTAAAAGAAGCTGGCCTGCTTTCACAGGTCCAAGCAGAGAGAGAGAAGCCATAAGCCCAAAAGCCAAAACCACACAGCACAGCACAGTTCAGGAACTCCAGGTGGAGCTAGGCACTTTGCATATCTTTAGAATCTCAAACCCACCACCACACCTTAAGATCCACCTAGTGACACCTCCTCTAGCCAGGTGGCTGCAGATCCAAACTATAAACTAATAAAACACTGAATATATTGGGGGCCATCTATTCAAACTACCATAATCACCAACCATTTTAACCATTTTACCCATTCTATAGCTGAGCTCTGCAAGGCCCAGTGATGTCTCATGTCTCCCAATCCTTAATTTGGCATGGAGCTCAATGCCCTGGGTTGTATGTCACCCCAAATGACAAGGGCAGTTAGGTTTATGGACAACTGAGATCTAGACAGAGATGGCCAGCACTCAGGGCTCAGGGTGATTTCAGGGGCTTTAGATGGGGATCACAAAGGAGGGCAGTGTTAGGAACCTGTGATTGAGAAAGGCTTCAACTGATAGCCTTTGAAGACAGAATGGAGGAATGCTGGGAGTCGTTAGAAGTTGAGAAGGACAAGAAGATGGATTCCCCCTAAAGCATCCAGGTGCCTCCATCTTAGTTTGGTATCAGACGCCCAGAAGAGTCAGCACATTTGCGCTTCAAGCCAGTCATCCTGTGGCCATTTGTCACAGTAGAAGCAGGACAGGCGCAGACCTGAGTGTCATCAGAAGGATGGTGGTGTTCACTCTGAGAGCAGTGACATGGCCTGGGAGCTCTGAATACCTTTCTGCAGTCTGCTGAGGGTCAGCATGGTGGAAGGACAGACATGGGGGCTGGGAGCTCCCAGCAGCGTGGTGCAGGGCAGCTGGGAGTAGGGTCAGACCCTGCAGACAGCTTCCTGGGACATCCGAAAGGAAGGCTTTTTCCCGGTAGACTGACTGTGAAACGGGACTGGCAGAATGCAGAATGACGTAGTTGTCAACCTGGCTGCCTGGGAAGAGGTGTGAGGGCTCGGCCCTGGGAGGGGGCACACAGTGCACTGGAGAAGAGGTGTGAGGGCTCGGCCCTGGGAGGGGCACACAGTGCACTGTGTGGGCTCCGTCGCTGGGTAGGCAGCCCTGCATCATGGAGGTGTTTAGGAGAGAGGTCGCTGTTACACTGAGCTGATGCCCGCACTTTCAGCTGGAAGGCCCCACCTTAAAGAAAGGAACTACACACTGTGTCCACTTAATTTCAAAGCAACACATTATCTGTGCTTACAGGATTATATTCCTTGTATAAATGACAAGTAAATCCCTTTCCTTTCTTTTTTTTTTTTTTTTTTTTTGTTAAGACCTTCAAGTGAAAAGTGTATCAAGGTCATTCATAGCACACACACACTTGCACACCACTAAGGCATTTGACCCTCAGCTATACTTTTATTTCCAGAACTATTCTGGTCACTTCCGGTTGGCCCCCTGGTACAAGTCAGCTTGTGGGATGACACCAGTGTCAGCTTCCTTCTGAGCTAATGCTTCCTACAGAACTGACCCTCAGACACCACATCTTCTGTGGCTTCTGTGGGTGTCCAGTGTGATCTCCATTTGAGAGACCGCCTCTCTCGCTTCTGGCAGACTCCTGTGGGCACCCCACCCCTGCAGAACCTGGAGCCCATCGAGAACAAGCTCCGCAGACAGATCCAGGGATGCTGGCGCGAGCTCCTGAAGGAGTGCAAGGAGAAGGACGTGAACAAGCAAGGCGCCATCACTGCCCCCGAGTTCCTGGGTCTGTCCTGGCTCCATCCCCGACTATCTGCCATCCCTCCTGGGGACACACATCCATGGTCCAGGAGAGAGGGTGGGAGCCCACCTGGTACTTCCCGAAGCGGGCAGGCTGGCAGGCCCTAGCAGGCATAAGAGAACAAATGAATGAGGAATGAATGTATGAATTGTCACCAACTGCATGACCGGTTTTGTCTGCAGCGCTCGTGGAGAAGTTCAACCTGGACATAAGCAAGGAGGAGAGCCAGCAGCTCATCGTGAAGTATGACCTGAAGAACAACGGCAGGTTCGCCTACTGTGACTTCATCCAGAGCTGCGTCCTGCTGCTGAAAGCCAAGGAGACCCCGCTGATGCAGAGAATGAAGATCCAGAATGCCAACAAGATGGTGCGTGCGCGCGCATGCGTGTGTGAGTGCATGTGTGTGTGCACGTGTGTACGCTTGTGTGCGCATCATCCTGGGCGCCCCTTGCTTCACAGCAGAGACCAACTCGGACTTACAGGCTCCTGAAGGTCTGCTGGCCAGAGCCCAGCCCAGCTCTGCTACCAGCAACCAGGACTTAACTGCCATATGTCCCCAGCCTCACTACCAAACTCCCTAGATGCCCTCAGATCTCTGGATCTACAGGATGTGTTCTGGCAAGGTCTTGTCCCCTAAACTACTCCATTACCCAAAGGCTGGGAGAGAAAGGTGCAGAGAGGCCAGATTCTTGGCAGGTGTCCTGATACGCCCTGGCTAGGCTACACTGCCACGTGGCTCACAGTGCTTCTCTGTCTGTCCTTCCTTCCCCGGGATGGAAAGGCCTCCCAGGAGAGAGAGAGGCCCTGTGCCATCCCGGCCAAAGTCTGTGTCCAGTAACGGCCTCAGCCTAAGCTCAAAAGCCCAGCTGTAGAGAGGCAGAGAGAGAGAGAGAGAGAGAGAGAGAGAGAGAGAGATTGAGATCCTCCTGTAGCCGCAGCTGCTTGGAAGTCTCCTCCCCAGCCTGCAGCAGCAGAGGCATTCTGTGAGGTGAGGTGGGGCCTCTGGCTGGTTGGCTGCCCTGCGCCGTGCAGGGAACTTGTGTAGGTGATTCAGGGAGCCCAGGGCTCCTGCCCCTCTAAAAGCAACCCCTGCATTTGAGCAGATTGGCAGCTAACGAGGCCACATGGGGCACTAGGGCGTCTCTGGAGCAGGTGCTAAGTCATGTACAAACTGAAAGCAATTTAACGGTGATCATGTTTCAGGACGCACCCTGCTATGACTAAGCTTTGCCACGATGTGCCTGTCACACATTACTGCCTACAGTTCACCTCTGCAACATGCAGACATGTGTTGGGACGAAAACACTCCAAACATCCTGTCTGCGCCCACGGCACCTAGTGACATAAGCACAGTGTAGCTTGCTGTCCAATTACTACATGTAATTACAGCTCTGGTAATTTTTTACTCTGTCATAAGAACCTACTAGAAGCTGGGCGTGGTGGCGCACGCCTTTAATGCCAGCACTCAGGAGGCAGAAGTAGGAGGATCTCTGTGAGTTCAAGGCCACCCTGAGACTACATAGTGAATTCCAGGTCAGCCTGGGCTAGAGTGAAACCCTACCTCAAAAACCAAAAACCAAAAACCAAAAAAAAAAAAAAAAAAAAAAAAAAAAAAAAAAAAAAAAACTACTAGAAGATCCAGACCAAATTTTCATCTTTCCTCAAATGACTTTGTAATTGGCCTGGTGTCAGCCTAACCCTGTCCTTGCAAAAACTTGGAGGAGACATGGCCCTGCAGCTTACTGAGAAGTGGGGTACATGATAGTCTTCCCGGGTCGAGGGAGCAGGAGGCACTCCTGAGGTGGTGTTTCTATTACCCAAAGGGACAGTGACTGTCTCCCCCAGGAGCAGAACCCAGCGCAGGAGGCCTCACGGTTCCCTCCCTGCACTCTTGCTTTAGAAAGAAGCTGGTGCTGAGTCGCCTTCCTTTTACTCTGCCTTGCTGCGCATCCAGCCCAAGATCGTGCACTGCTGGAGGCCCATGCGGCGCTCCTTCAAGACCTATGACGAGGGCGGGTCGGGCCTCCTAAGTGTGGCCAACTTCAGGAAGGTGAGACCCTGCTCCATATGGCTGCAACCTCGGGACAGGAAGCAGGCAGCAAGGGCCAGCTCGGGGTGGTCAAAAGGAACCCTGCACCCACCTGCACAGGCCCAGGCCCTGCCCACTTGCCTGTCATCTGCAGAATCCAGCTTCTCTCCTTAATGGCCTGACCTAATCCCAGTGCCTTTGCCCAAGCCCAGCTTCCCTCTACCACCAGTATCCAACTGTTTGATACTGTCACATGGCACAAAGTGCATGCTGGAAAACATGCAGTCAAGTCACAAAAACAAAAAAATCCCCAAACACTCTCATAATGGGTCAAGTTTCCACTCATAGCTATCCTTGGTCACATGTGGCCAGAGGCCTGCAGGTTGCACAAGCCTGCCTGTCCCTACTCCCATAGCCCAGGAACACCTGGGCCCCTGTGTCCCTGGGTCTCTGGACAAGCCCAGTAGCATGTGTCTAGGGCAGGACCACCTACACTGGGAGCCCCTGCCCCACAGTGCATCTGCGGTCTGCCCATCCTGGGGTGCCCCACCCATAGCCGAACTTGTGCCCTGCAGTGGCTCCCCAGCATGCTTGGGGGCAGGCTCCACCCACAAAGGAATCTGTCGCTGAGAAGGAAGGGCAGCTGACGCTACTATATGTGTAGCGATCACACCAGGGTCCCTCTGCATCCTACGCCTGCAGATGGGAGGAAGCCGGAGAGGCCAGTGTAGCCCAGCCCCAATCCTAGCCAGCAGGCTGCTAACCAGCCCTCCTGTCCCCAACACACACACTTAACCAGCCCTCCTGTCCCCAACACACACACTATTAACCAGCCCTCCTGTCCCCGACACACACACTATTAGCAGCCTCCTCCCCAGGTGCTGCGGCAGTACGGCATCAACCTATCGGAGGAGGAGTTCTTCCACTTACTGGAATACTACGACAAGACGCTGTCCTCCAAGATCTCCTACAATGACTTCCTCCGGGCCTTCCTCCAGTAGGCACCCCCTGGTGCTGCTAAGGGGACAGCCTGAAGACTAATGGAACCATAGAGTGGAGGGTTTTAGTGAGTCTCCAGAACCCAGCCCAGCCAGCTTCTGCAATCGGAAGACTCCTGCACGTGCAGTTGGGTGCCCAGGCTTCTCCTGAAGGCCTGTTCTGCTGTCCTCGTGCCCCTCACTCACTGGTTTGAGCAAATAAAATAGTCTTTGCAGGATAATTCCCAAAGCTTTAAAAGAACTACTAGTGATGAAATACCTAAGAACTGCCTGCTGAAGTGCCTCTTCCTGCCCATGACTCCAGGCCCACAGCCTCCTCTGCCTCCAGCCCTGGGTCAAGGATAGCTGGCACTCTGCCTCACTGTTTGGCCTCGGTCAGGGATGCTGGTGAGCCCAGCCCTATAGAAGAGTGCACAGGCATCGCTGAGGCTTAGTGTTCCTGAGGCCCGGCCCGACGCAGCTGCCGTGCCCACCGAAGTCTTGGAGGGCTTTCATCTGTGAACACTGGTCTGATGAGCTCAGGGACAGCTGAGGAGCTGAACAGGCTGCTCTCCCACCCACAGAGAGGCAGGGGGTGCTGGATGTGTCCCCACCCACCCTGTGAGGGCCTCCCCTGCTGAGCCCTGCTGCTGGGCTAGTGATGCAAGGAGGGTGTGGCTGGTGATGGGAGGAGGGTGTGACTGGTGATGGGAGGAGGGTGTGATTGGTGATGGGAGGAGGGTGTGACTGGTGATGGGAGGAGGGTGTGACTGGTGATGGGAGGAGGGTGTGATTGGTGATGGGAGGAGGGTGTGATTGGTGATGGGAGGAGGGTGTGACTGGTGATGGGAGGAGGTGTGACTGGTGATGAGAGGAGGTGTGGCTGGTGATGGGAGGAGGTGTGACTGGTGATGGGAGGAGGGTGTGACTGGTGATGGGAGGAGGGTGTGATTGGTGATGGGAGGAGGAGGTGTGACTGGTGATGGGAGGAGGTGTGACTGGTGATGGGAGGAGGTGTGACTGGTGATGGGAGGAGGGTGTGACTGGTGATGAGAGGAGGTGTGGCTGGTGATGGGAGGAGGGTGTGACTGGTGATGGGAGGAGGGTGTGACTGGTGATGGGAGGAGGGTGTGACTGGTGATGGGAGGAGGGTGTGACTGGTGATGGGAGGAGGGTGTGGCTGGTGATGGGAGGAGGTGTGGCTGGTGATGGGAGGAGGTGTGACTGGTGATGAGAGGAGGTGTGACTGGTGATGAGAGGAGGTGTGGCTGGTGATGGGAGGAGGGTGTGGCTGGTGATGGGAGGAGGTGTGGCTGGTGATGGGAGGAGGTGTGACTGGTGATGGGAGGAGGGTGTGGCTGGTGATGGGAGGAGGGTGTGACTGGTGATGGGAGGAGGGTGTGACTGGTGATGGGAGGAGGGTGTGACTGGTGATGGGAGGAGGGTGTGATTGGTGATGGGAGGAGGGTGTGACTGGTGATGGGAGGAGGTGTGACTGGTGATGGGAGGAGGGTGTGACTGGTGATGGGAGGAGGGTGTGACTGGTGATGGGAGGAGGGTGTGGACTGGTGATGGGAGGAGGGTGTGACTGGTGATGAGGAGGTGTGATGGTGATGGGAGGAGGGTGTGACTGGTGATGGGAGGAGGGTGTGGCTTGGTGATGGGAGGAGGTGTGCTGGTGATGGGAGGAGGTGTGACTGGTGATGAGAGGAGGTGTGACTGGTGATGAGAGGAGGTGTGGCTGGTGATGGGAGGAGGGTGTGGCTGGTGATGGGAGGAGGTGTGGCTGGTGATGGGAGGAGGTGTGACTGGTGTTGGGAGGAGGATGTGACTGGTGATGGGAGGAGGGTGTGATTGGTGATGGGAGGAGGTGTGACTGGTGATGGGAGGAGGGTGTGACTGGTGATGGGAGGAGGTGTGACTGGTGATGGGAGGAGGTGTGACTGGTGATGGGAGGAGGTGTGACTGGTGATGGGAGGAGGTGTGACTGGTGATGGGAGGAGGTGTGACTGGTGATGGGAGGAGGGTGTGCTGGTGATGGGAGGAGGAGTGTGACTGGTGATGGGAGGAGGGTGTGACTGGTGATGGGAGGAGGTGTGGACTGGTGATGGGAGGAGGTGTGACTGGTGATGGGAGGAGGGTGTGACTGGTGATGGGAGGAGGGTGTGACTGGTGATGGGAGGAGGTGTGACTGGTGATGGGAGGAGGGTGTGACTGGTGATGGGAGGAGGTGTGACTGGTGATGGGAGGAGGGTGTGGCTGGTGATGGGAGGAGGTGTGATTGGTGATGGGAGGAGGGTGTGACTGGTGATTGGAGGTGTGGCTGGTGATGGGAGGAGGTTTGCCTGGTGATGGGAGGAGGTGTGACTGGTGATGAGAGGAGGTGTGACTGGTGATGGGAGGAGGGTGTGACTGGTGATGGGAGGAGGTGTGACTGGTGATGGGAGGAGGGTGTGACTGGTGATGGGAGGAGGGTGTGGCTGGTGATGGGAGGAGGTGTGATTGGTGATGGGAGGAGGTGTGACTGGTGATGGGAGGAGGGTGTGATTGGTGATGGGAGGAGGGTGTGATTGGTGATGGGAGGAGGAGGGTGTGACTGGTGATGGGAGGAGGGTGTGATTGGTGATGGGAGGAGGTGTGACTGGTGATGGGAGGAGGGTGTGACTGGTGATGGGAGGAGGGTGTGATTGGTGATGGGAGGAGGGTGTGACTGGTGATGGCAGGAGGGTGTGACTGGTGATTGGAGGTGTGGCTGGTGATGGGAGGAGGGGATGTTGATTGGAGAGCAAGAATTGTGACGAAAAGGAGGTATGGCTAGTGATTTGAGGGAGTTTGGTCTGGGGGCATGGCCTCTTTGCTTCCCGGTGAATTTTCTTTAGATACCTTACTTGAAAAGATGTCAGGGCTGGCTGGCTTACCTATTAATGCACTTAGCTGCAAAGTCAAAGGACCCAGGTTGAGTTCCCCAGGACCCAAATAAGCCAGCTGCACAAAGTGGCACATACATCTGGATTTCATTTGTAGTGGATGGAGGCCCTTGGTGCACCCATTCTCTCATTCTCTCTCTCTCTCTCTCTCTCTCTCTAATGCATAAATAATAGTAAATAAAAGATGCCAATATAGCAGGCAGTTGTGCTGATTCTTGTGCCAGTGTTGGCCCAGGGCTTAGCCCCACGTGTGCCTGCACTAAGGGGTTTCCATGGGAGGCACCACCGAGAGAATTGAGTGGGTGATCCAGAGCAGTGCCATGGGGTCCTCTGTCCTCTGGCAAGCTGCTCCCGTCAGGACTCAGCCTTGGCCACTCACCATGGAAGGAGTCCAGCGGTCACTTCAGAAGCCATGTGAGCCCCCAGAAAGCCAAAAGTTACCTCAGGGACCAGGTCCTGCAGACCATACCAGCCACGCTACCCACAGAGTGTCTCCACCTTCTACGGAAGAGTCAGAGGGACAAAGCAGGGCTGGTGTCACATGTGCTCAGAACTCCTTGTACATTGTCACTTTGTCTCCTGCTTGTATCCCAGCTTGCCAGAAGAGACCACAGCTCTGGAGTTAACGAACAGGACTACAGGACAGGAAGGGACTGTCCAGGCCAGTGCCTGAGGCTGAGGTCCCAAGGCTGCCTCTCCACACCTGATGACATGTCCCCAAAGGCCCACATGCTAAAGGCTTGGTCCCCAGCTTAGTGTCATTGGGGGGTAGTGGAACCTCGAGGAGATGAAGCCTAGCAGAAGGTGTTTAGGTCATTGGCAGCATGCCCTTGAAAAGGGACAGTGTGACCCCAGTCCTTCCTTGTTCTCTTTGTCTCTCCCCCACCCCACCATCACAGTCCTGTGGCCCTCTTGGGGTCTTCTCTGCCCTTAAGAGTATCCCCAGGTAGTGTGCAGCCTCATTGCTCTCTACAGAGGGACAGGGAGGGGTTTGGGGGACCAGCTAGAGGAAAGAGACTCCTACCTCAGAGGGACAGGGAAGAGGTCCACTCCTCATTAGAACCCGCCAGCCAGATATGACGGAATGTTTTCAGAGTCTGAAATGAAAACGGTTCAACCAAAATTCTACAGCCAGAAAGATATCCTACCGAGATAGAAGAACTCTTGTTGTTTTCAAGGTAGGGTCTCTCTACTTCAGGCTGTTTGAGGACTCACTCTGTAGTCCCAGGCTGACTTCGAACTCACAGACATCCTCCTACCTCTGCCTCTTGAGTGCTGGGATTAAAGGCATGTGCCACCATACCCAGTGAGAAGAACTTCTTAGGCACACAAAAATAATGTTAAAAGAAGCCAGAGCTGGGAATTGTCATGTACATTTGAAATTCAGCACTCAGAAGGGTGAGGCGGGAAGGTCATGAATTCAGTGCTAGCCGAAACTTCATTATAAGACCCTATCAAAAATTTTTTTTTAGCTGGGTGTGGTGGTGCACGCCTTGAATCCCAGCACTCAGGAGGCAGAGGTAGGAGGATCACTGTGAGTCTGAGGCCAGCCAGAGATTACAGAGTGAATTCCAGGTCAGCCTGGGCTAGAGTGAGACCCTACCTCATAAAAACAAAAAAAAAATTAATTATTACAGAAAGATCCCCCCACACACAAAACATTAAAGTTCTACAGGCAGAAAGTGTATGATTAGATCAGAAATCTGGGGCTGGGGAGATGGCTCAGTAGGAAATGCACTTTCCTTGCAAGTCTTACAACCTGAGTTCGGATCCCCAGAACCCACATGAAGCCAGACACAGCTGTGTGGAGCGCATCTGAAATCCCAGGCCTCTGGGGCAGGATGGAAGGGGGAGATGAGAATTCCCAGAAGCTCCCAGGCCACGCCTCAGCGCAGAATGAAGGTGGAAGCCGAGGTCGTCCTCTGACCTCCACTGTGCACGTGCACATCCACACTCAGGTACATCAACACACAGACATAAGTTTTGAAAATGTGAAATAAATCTAGATCTGTCAGAGAAATGAAGAGAATCAGAAATAAAAGAATTGAAGGTAAGTAAAGGTACTCTACAGGCTCAAGTGGCAATTCTGAAGCTAAGTGTGTACTGTGAGCCGTGTGTGTGTGTGTGTGTGAGAGAGAGAGAGAGAGAGGGAGAGAGAGAGAGGAGAGAGAGAGAGAGAGAGAGAGGTTTGGGAGCTAAAGAAAGACTAGACTCCCTAGCACTGCCCCTGAGAGCCAGCACATCACATCGTGACCAGTATCTTACCATGGTCACCAGTACCCTACTGCCCAGACCTGAGGACCAGCACAGTGTTAGAGGAGTTGGGGTGTGTTCAGGGTGCTATGGCCACAGACAAGCAGCATGTTCTAATTGGTGCCTACCACCCATCCAAGCACTAACCGGACCAGGCAAATCCCAGGCATGCCCAGGTTGTAGAAGCTGGCGCAGATTTGGGGTTCTAAGTAGAAAGAACTTGTGCTTTCTGGACAAGGAGCTGGTTTCCTGCACCAGGGCAAGGAAAATGTGAGCAGTCTTCCAAAGTCAAGAAGTGAACAACCGAAGGACATTCTGAAGCCCTCTTCCTGTGTCCCTGGGTGACTTCCAGCTCAGGAGGCCCAAACGGGACTCCATGTCCTTGCTCAACCCAGTTTTTCTTGCTCCCATACTCCCCCTCTGCCTGACCACCACTCACTGTCACCCTTGGTCCTCCGGGGCCCATGTTCTCACATCCACCCCCACCAGTCTTCCTTCCTAAGTTTGTCAGCATCGCCGGCAGCCCGGCCCTCAGGAGGTGCTCCGAGACTGCGTGAGCTGTGCCTGGAGATGAGGTTTGACGGAAGAGGGGGAGGGGGTGGATGGACGGAAGAATGCACAGATAGAATACCTAGCTGCATGGGTGGCTGAGTGGAAGGATGGATGGATAGCCTGATGGATGAACGGATGGACATTTAGAAAGATGGGTCCATGGGTAAGCGGGCAGAGGGCTGGCTGTAAATGGCAGATTTTGTGTAGCTTGAGGGCTGCTTTTCTCTGGACCTCATTTGCCAAGGACTGCGTGGAACATGCCCCCTCCAGGTCGAGCCCAAGTTCATGCCAGATCAAGGTACCTTGCGTGGGGGAGGAGCCACTCGGGTGGGCAGAGCCCTGCCTGCACCATCACGCCCAAGGCCCCTGCATCCAAGGGATGCCAAGGCTAGCAGAAGATGCAGTTGCCCGCATGTGGAAGGTCTTTTACTTCCAAACTCTGTCCAGGACGCAGGCTTCTCCACCTTCTGCCCCACACAGCACCCACAGACTCCACAGCAAGAGCAGCCAGGTGGACTTTGTTTTCTTTTTACAAAGACTTTATTGTCTGACATGCTTGACAAAAAAAAAAAATTACAGCCACAATCAAGTTATGCCAAAATGATTGAGGAGTGCGCCATCACCTTTCAAACCTCGAGGACTTTTAATGAATTTTCTCTTAAAGTAACAGCTGCCTTCATAACTTTTCTTTTCCACATAAAAATACACCATATTCTGAAGGTACCTTAGGAAAAAACTTACTGTTTTTTTTTTTCAGTTTATAGTTCTTGGTCCACATAGAATTCGAGGAAAGGAGACACTTCACAGGCGGTGTGTTGGTATATTTTCTCTGTCCCAAATACGTCATCTGAGGCACCAGAGAAAGACCTTGTAAATGTCCCCAGCCACCAGCAACCACTTGGCCCAGGCAGGGCTCCTGCAGCCTTGTTGCCTGCAGAAGCGGCTGCCGTGAGCGGCGCAGGGCACGGTGGGGCTCCTGGGAGTGTTCCTCGCCTGCAGTGACCAGATGAGCCCTGACCCTCACCAGCTGGGAAGGAATGCATCTCCCAGGATGCTGAGATGCTGGACTCAGGGTTCAGGATGCCCTAGGGTCCCAGAGGCTCTCCACGGAGAAAGAACTGGAGACAGTTTCAAACAGGACCCTGCCGAAACAAGCAACAGCCTGGATCCACGCCCTGCCTTGAAGGACGAGAACTCTGATGACGACAGCCAGGCAAAGGCCATGAAGTTGGAGACCGATGTTCAAACTCTGACTCTTCCCCTTCTGCGCTGCGCACCCTGAGGCAAGCGACCTCAATGGCCACATCTCTAGAGTCAAGAGCAACAGTACCTAGCTTGCAAGACGGCGGATAAAACAACATTATTTCTGCACAAGGGTTCCAAGAAAGCTGGCTTCTGAGACCGGGACCAGGTAGAGGGAGTGAACATCATCTCAGGCGCAAGATACAGGGAGTGTAAAACACCAGGACAAAAAATACTATTTTAATCATATGTCACTAAAAGTCAAAGTGAGTGCGGAAGTCATCCATGATGAACACAGAGCATTTTAAATAAGGACAGCTGCGGACCCCGCCTCCCCTGGCCGGACTCTGCTGCTCTCCCCGCCTTACAGATGGGCCCCCCAGCCCCCATTCAAAGAAGAACGGAAGCTGCCCAGGGCGGAGCTGCCAGGACCCAGAGCCCACCCCATTGCTGTGCCACCTCCTGGTAACCGCTGGTACTGATCAGCAAGCATTGAACCCTTCAGCATCTGCTGGCCCAGCAAACAGAACCTAACTGTGCGGGAAGTCCCATGAAGGAAGGGAGCCCACGGCGGAACAGAGTGTGTGGGTACACACCCATACCCACATGCACATGCAAGGGTGCATGGGGCCTCAGCCTGCAGACCTTCATGTGTGTTATGTATATACATCACACACACGCGCGCACACACACACACACCCATACACACGGGGTGCGTGGGGCCTCAGCCTGCAGGTCTTCATAGCTGCTGCAATCCACAGAACAGTAAGGTCCCCAGGGCACCCAAGGCAGCCCCACTACGGCGGGGAATGCCCTCCAACATGCTCTGGGCACTGGGATGGCACACTTTAGAGAACCAATCCCCTATATCCTGGCTCTGAGCAGATACCTGGGACGCTCGGGCACTGTTTATATCAGTAAAAGTGCCCAAAGGAAGAAAAGGGGAACAAAACCAGGCTTGTAGGCCTGGCCAAGAACAGTCAGCATTCCTGAGATATCCCAGAATGCTCTCTCTCAGGCCTGCTCCACCAGCATCACTGTCTCCCCTACTGGGCAGGACAGGAAAAGCCGTCTGAGCCCAGGCTACATGCCCACCGCTCCAGCTATGCCAGGGCTCGCTCAAGGGGCCATGACAGGTCAGCACTTCCAAAACCCATCCAAGGGCAGTGGTGGCTTCTCAAACCAGGAGAGTGTCCAATTGATCAGAGTGACACTTCCATTATTCCCCAAGTAGGACGGGGCTGTGAGCCTGTTAGGCGCTTGAAAGAAAGACACACGGAAGTACACGCAGAAAACAGACACGAGAGCGCTGCCCCTGACCAGGCTACATGAGGCTCCAAGTGCAGGTGGCAAAAGGCTGACAGTCAAAGGTGATTTCTTTTATCCCAAAGAGCCGGCTCATTGCTGGCTGGTCCCACGGCCAGCTGGGCTGTCTGGGCTGTTCTGCATGGAAAGAAATGTGCTGGGGACTCCAAGCTCTCAGCCAGTCATTCAAAGCTAACGTAGGCAGACAGAGCTGGGGCGGCAGGGAGCAGTCAGGAGTTCCGGGGCGTGGGCAGGTCAATGACGATGGGTGGGTTCACAGGCTGGTAGTTCACAGTGCACACAGACGCGTTCACGTAGGTGGTCGTTCCGTCTGCCATGACGCCGTATCCTAGAAAGGAAGCATGCGCAGTCAGGCCGGGAGCTGCAGCGGTGAGGGGGCTCTGCTGGGTGCCAGTCACGGGTGCTCGGCCGCAGTGGGCTGCACGTGTCTGCAGCAAGTGGTCAACCCCAGTTCCTGTGCCACACGGAAGTGGTAGTGACAGGCGATCCTGGGCCTGCCGGGAGGACCGTTTGAGTCCGCCACCCACGCGCAGCGCTGGACTCAGCACCTGGCTCACGGGAGGGACACGGAAGTCGTTGTCATCGACACCGTCCCCGTCCGTCCATGCCTCTTTCTTAGCACCAATGCCACCGTCAGCATAGCGTCACCACCGTGACATCACCAACATGGGCCCCATGAGCATCACTGCCATCTCCGTGACCCTCCTCCTCCTCATGCCCGTCAGGCGTCAGCATCCACATCGACACCCTCACACCATCAGCGTCAGCAACGCCACCCTCAGCACCACTCAGGCACGACACAACCCCTTTCTCCATCACCATGATGTCATCACAACCATCACCTTGATGACCCTCCTCAGCCCCATCCACAGTGTCATCACCCCCCCACCACCACCACATCACTAGAACCAGGATCACTGTCACCGTCCACTTGTGATCGTCGATCGCATACATCAAGCCCAACATCGGTGTCATCGTGGACACCGTCATGCTCAGCACCATCTTCACCACCGCTGTGACCACCGGCATCCCCTGTCGCCATAATCACCACCATCATTGCCATGGTCTTCTCGTCCGCCATCATACCCTCTTCCCAGCACCACTTGGAGGACCCTTACCATCCAGCTCAGATCTCAGCCACACAAGAAGACTTTCTTTGTTCCAATTCCGTTTTGTTGTTGTTTTGGGGGAGTATTTTTTTATACATATGATTGCACAGGCGTGTGATTTGGGTCACAGGCAACCTGACATGTGATGGCCTTGTAAGCACACAGGGCAGCCAAAGAAAATGGCAGCAACATATGTGTCCCATAGCACACGAGCTGTCCTACGCCCTCCTGATTCAGTGTCTGATAGGCTCATGTGCTGCAAGCAGCCCGTGAGCTTCCCCACAGCCAGCAGGGCCTGCTCGCCCCACCCCGCCTCGTGACGCCTCCCGCAGAGACGCTCAGGGAACCGCTTGAGCTTCTGAAACGGAGCTGATGTGCATGAGGCAGTGTGGAGGCGCAGAGTCCTGGTCCAACCACAGACAGGCTCAGCAGGCTGGAAGCTGCCTCTGCGGGAAACCGCCTAAGTCCTTGCCTCACCCCAGCTGCCAGTGTACTTCTTATCTGGGATGGGACTAGAGAGCCCTTGGACAGGTGCGTTAAAAATCTAAACAGATAGCCGGGCGTGGTGGCGCACACCTTTAATCCCAGCACTCGGGAGGCAGAGGTAGGAGGATTGCCGTGAGTTCGAGGCCACCCTGAGACTGCATAGTGAATTCCAGGTCAGCCTGGGCTAGAGTGAGACCCTACCTCGAAAAAAAAAAATCTAAACAGAGCAAAGAGGGGGGTTGTGTCAAACCACTGAAACAGAGCTCCAGTGACGATAAGGAAGGCTGGTACTCAAAGGACAGGCTGGGTGGCAGTGTGGGTGTGTGAAAGGGATTGAAGCCACCCCGCCGTCTGTCCCAGTGTCAGGCGGGCATTCCTGCCCCTCCAGCAACATGGCTCCAGCGCCCAAGGACAGCTTGGTGTGGTTGGTGGTGACATGTATCAGAGGGCGGGACAGGCATGTCACCAAAGCTTCTCAGGCAGGCAGTCCCTCTGCATTTAAAAAGTACCTACCGTGTGCAAGGTCCTGAGGATACAAGCAACAAGACAGGACCGCTAGCCTTAAAGAACTCAGTATCTCAGCTCCATGTCACAGTGTAATGTTCTTCCTCAAAACAGCCTCAGAGACTGCCCCAGACTAGAGGCGAGGCAGAGTTGTGGGCGCTGAGGACGACACCTCTAAGGACTTGCATAGATCTGCTTGTTAACACTCCTGGGCAGCTAATGGGAAGGCGGATAGTGTGTGAGGCATCTATCTGCAATGTGGACAGCTGAAGGAGCAGTTTCTCTCTTGGATGAAGACATCAGGGAAGGAGCTGGTGACCAGGGCCAAAGGGGGACAAGACGGCCCCTCTGAAGGACCACTTAGGAGCTTCCGCATGCAAATGCCCCTCCCCCGCCCACTGACCTTCGTGGATATGACCGAAGACGTGAAGCCGCGGCTGGACGCGCCTCTGGACTGTGTTGAGCAGCTCCACGCAGCCCACGCGCTGCATCTTCTTAGGCACCCAGTCCAGGAAGCCTTGCGAGAAGACAACGGGACACGATGGGGTACAGGAGCATCTAGCCCCATGCACCCTGAGCCAGCTTGCAGACCCTGAGTCCCCGGATCAAACTCCAGGCCCCGCACAGCTCAGCTCCGGAGCAGCAAGCTCTGGAGTCCTGCTTACCTCAACCCTGGGTGTGGAAGGCAGCTGTAGGGGGCCCACACCAGGGACTGGAGCGTGAGCTGAGAGCCTCTTTATAAACGGTGACAGCAGGCCAGGGCCCTGAGGCCAGGTGTGCAGGAGCATCAGTGCCCTCAGCCCATGCCTGCCTGGGCGACCCCGGGGGATGGCATCCACAGGATGCAGAGATAAGCAAACTGAGCCCAGAGCATCCCAGTGATCGATGGCAGAACAACAGAGCCTCCACACTGCCTGGGAGTAAGGTTTCCATTCCAGAAACTTCTTCCACAAAACCTCACAGAAGCTGGGGGATGTGGCTCGGTGGATAGAGTGCTTGCCTAGCATGCATGAAGCCCTGGCTTCCACCCCCAGCACTGAAGAAACACAGCACAGTGCTTGCTGCATGCCTGTGACTCCTGCAGGTGGAGGCAGGAGGATGAAAAGTTCAAGGCCAGCCTGGGCTCCACAGACAGAGACGCAGAGAGAAAGACAGAGAGAGAGAGAGAGAGCGATTTCTCCACCGCTGTGGTGGCAGCTCGCGCCTGTCTGCTGTGGCCAGCCTCCCCTGGCCGCCCCATATGGCTGGGACTTATTCTCCTCACATGGCTACACAAACGAAGAAGAATTGATGACTGTACGAGCAATTAGGTTTTTCTCAGCCCCTCTCTGTTTGGGTGGGCGAGACTGGTTCTCCAATTGCCAGAAAGGGGACAAGGGAGCCTCAACTCAAAGCACCAGGCAGGCTGCAGGAGACAGACTTCAAGATGACAGACAGACACCGAGGCTTGGACACAAGGGAGAAGTGGAGAGGCAGAGAAGAAGCCAGAAATGGGTGAGGACCCAGCTGGGGACACACAGTCGGGTTACATCCCAGGCTCTGCTCCTCCTGTGACCTCGGACAGCGGAGCTCACGTCTCTGTGCCTCAGCGTCAACCAGCAGCAGTGCTGTCTAGGAGCTGCAGGCCCACAGACACTGGGCCCGTCCTCGTGCGGCAGTGTGCGCTAGAAGGGGTCCAGGGTGGAGTGCTCCAGCCCCTCAGCCAGCCTGGGGTCTGGTCTACACATGAACTATGTGCCCACCCGATGGACTGCCTGGCACACAGAGGCTATGGCGTGTGTGCTGTGGCTGGTATGGGGCACTGGGAGAGCAGGAAGCCAAAAGATGTGAGGTGGGTGGATGAGGAATGGATAAAGGGCAGGTAGGTGCATGATACAGGATGCATGGATGGATCAGAGGGAGAAACGGAAGGGGAGGGAAGAGGAGAGGAAGGAACAGAAGAGGAAGTAAGGAAGGAGGCAACCTATAGAGAAAAGGGGGATGGACGGAGGGACGGACAGAGCCACACTAGCCCTCGGATGACACTGATTGTCAAGGAACTTGGTCAACAGGCACTGGAATGCAAACCCTATCACATCATACCATGCTGCCTGACCCCCCCCATGCCGCCCTAACCCAGGGCCTTTCCCATTGACAGTGGGGCTAAGGAGCCCCACTTGCAGCAGCAATTTTGTAAGCAGCATAGGTGCAGGCTGTGCACACTGGGGGGGCAGCAGGCAGTCAGAGCATCTTTCTGTGGTGTGGCACCCCCCCCCACCTTCCACGCTTCCTCTGGACCCAGACAGACAATGATGTCATGTATTATGGAAGTTCCCAGGCATCCCCTAAGCATCAAAGGACCCTGTGCCTCCATAGTTTTTCTTAGCTATGAACGTTTCCCTCTGAGCTTGGCCAGGCCTGAACTCTTTGCAACCGTGAAGCCTCTCCTCAGGGTTGAGGTGAGGTGCTAATCCTCACCCAGAATCCCCCAGAACAGGGGCCTGCTCAAGTGGGTTCGGTGAAGCCAGCCATGGGAACAAGACGCCATTCTGAGCCAGACTACCAGGAGTTTGAACTTCACTCTAAAGACTGAGGCAGCCACAACGGTTACGGAGGAATTGCATGGCATGACCAACTGCACAGAGAACAAACAACTCCCTACTGCTGTGAGGACCGTGGTCAGGTCTCAGGGTTAGAGGGCTCATGAAGAGGCCACCGTCATCAAAAAAGATAAGATGCTGGTCTGGATGAGGGAGAACCGAGAGAAGTGAAAAGAAGAGGGAGGAGATGGGCCAGAGGGAAAGCGGCAGGTAGATGGGTTGTGGGGTCCCAGCCAGTGAGGTATGGGAAGAGGTAGAAGGCAAAAGTGGGGAGAGAGAAGACAAGAGATTCTGGGAGGTGGAACCCAGAGCCCACATTGAATGATTGGCAAGGGTGATGGGTTAGAGCCAGATGGAACCCACAGGAGACTCTCAGGACACTTGGGACAGGGTCTGGAGTGCCACGTCCAACTGCACAGCCGAAGTCTACCTTGCCCCATGGGACATGGCAGATGACCCTGAGCTGTCTGCCTGCTGGGGATAGTGGTCCTCCAGGTATGAAGCAGCCCCAGTGTATAGCAGACACCTGGGAAGTAAACTCCAACACCATTATCACCATCATCATCCTTACAGTCACTCCAACACCATTATCAACCATCATCATCCTTACAGCCATCTCCAACACTATTATCACCATCATCATCCCTATAGTCATCTCCAACACTATTATCACCATCATCATCCCTACAGTCATCTCCAACACCATTATCACCATCATCATTCACCATCATCATCCTTACAGTCATCTCCAACAACCATTATCACCATCATCATCATTACAGTCATCTCCAACACCATCATCATCCTTACAGTCATCTCCAACCCATTATCACCATCATCAATCACCATCATCATCCTACAGTCAACTCCAACACCATTATCACCATCATCACTACAGTCATCTCCAACAACCATTATCACCATCATCACACCATCATCATCCTTACAGTCTCTCCAACACCATTATCCACCATCATCATCACATCATCATCCTTACAGTCTCTCCAACACCATTATCAACCATCATCATCCTTACAGCCATCTCCAACACCATCATCACCACCTCATCATCCCTACAGTCATCTCCAACACCATCATCATCCCTACAGTCATCTCAACACCATTATCACATCATCATCCTTACAGCCATCTCCAACACTATTATCACCATCATCACTACAGTCATCTCCAACACATTATCACCATCATCATCATTACAGTCATCTCCAACACCATTATCACCATCATCATCATTACAGTCATCTCCAACACCATTATCACCATCATCATCCTCACTACAGTCATCTCCAACACCATCATCACCACCATCATCATCACTACAGTCATCTCCAACACCATTATCACCATCATCATCACCACCATCATCCCTACAGTCATCTCCAACACCACCATCATCATCCTTACAGCCATCTCCAACACCATTTCACCATCATCATCATTACAGCCATCTCCAACACCATTATCACCATCATCATCATTACAGTCATCTCCACACCATTATCACCATCATCATCACATCATCATCCTTACAGTCACTCCAACACCATTATCACCATCATCAACCTTACAGTCATCTCCAACAACCATTATCACCATCATCACCATCATCATCCCTACAGTCATCTCCAACACCATTATCACCATCATCATCATCCCTACAGTCATCTCCAACACTATTATCACCATCATCATCCCTATAGTCATCTCCAACACATTATCACCATCATCAACCTTACAGTCATCTCCAACACATTATCACCATCATCATCACCATCATCATCACCATCATCATCCCTACATTCATCTCCAACACCATCATCATCCTTACAGCCATCTCCAACACCATTATCACCATCATCACTACAGTCATCTCCAACACCTTATCACCATCATCAACCTTACAGTCATCTCCAACACCATCATCATCCTTACAGCCATCTCCAACACTATTATCACCATCCATCATCCTTACAGTCATCTCAACACCATTATCACCACCATCATCATCACATCATCATCCTTACAGTCATCTCCAACAACCATTATCACCATCAACATCACCATCATCAACCTTACAGTCATCTCAACACCATTATCACCATCAACATCCCTACAGTCATCTCCAACACATTATCACCATCATCACCACCATCATCATCCTTACAGTCATCTCCAACACCATTAACACCATCATCATCACTACACTCATCTCCAACACCATTATCACCATCATCATCCTTACAGTCATCTCCAACACCATTATTCCCATCATCCACCATCATCATCCCTACAGTCATCTCCAAACCCATTATCACCATCTCACCCCCATCATCATCACTACAGTCATCTCCAACACCATTATCACTCATCATCACCACCATCATCACCCACTACAGTATCTCCAACACCATTATCCATCATCATCACCATCATCCCCTTTACAGTCATCTCCAACACCTTTATCCCATCATCACCACCATTCATCATCCCTACAGTCATCTCCAACACCATTATCACCATCATCATCCTTACAGTCATCCCCAAACACCATTATCACCATCATCATCACATCTCATTCCTTACAGTCATCTCCAACACTATTTCACCTCATCATCCCTACAGTCATCTCCAACACCTTTTATCACCATCTTCATCACCATCATCATCCTTACAGTCATCCCCAAACACCATTATCACCATCTCATCACCATCACTCCTTACAGTAATCTCCATAACCATTATCCCATCTTCACCACCACATCATCCTTTTACAGTCATCTCCAACACCATTATCACCTCATCATCACCATCATCATCCTTACAGTCATCTCCAACACCATTATCCCCATCATCACCACCATCATCATCCCTACAGTCATCTCCAACACCTTTTATCCCCATCATCATCCTTACAGTCATCCCCAAAACACCATTATCACCTTTCATCATCACCATCATCATCCTTACAGTCTTCTCCAACACTATTATCCCATCTTTCACCCCTACAGTCATCTCCAACACATTATCACCATCATCATCACCATCATCATCCTTACAGTCATCTCCAACACCATTATCACCATCATCATCACCATCATCATCACCATCATCATCCTTACAGTCATCTCCAACACTATTATCACCATCATCATCCCTACAGTCATCTCCAACACATTATCACCATCATCATCACCATCATCATCCTTACAGTCATCTCCAACACCATTATCACCATCATCATCACCATCATCATCCCTACAGTCATCTCCAACACTATTATCACCATCATCATCACCATCATCATCCTTACAGCCATCTCCAACACTATTATCACCATCATCATCATTACAGCCATCTCCAACACTATTATCACCATCATCATCACCATCATCATCCTTACAGTCATCTCCAACACCATCATCATCACCATCATCATCCCTACAGTCAACTCCAACACCATTATCACCATCATCACCACCATCATCATCCCTACAGTCATCTCCAACACCATTATCACCATCATCACCACCATCATCATCCTTACAGTCATCTCCAACACTATTATCACCATCATCATCCCTATAGTCATCTCCAACACCATTATCACCATCATCATCACCATCATCATCACCATCATCATCCTTACAGTCATCTCCAACACTATTATCACCATCATCATCCCTACAGTCATCTCCAACACCATTATCACCATCATCATCACCATCATCATCCTTACAGTCATCTCCAACACCATTATCACCATCATCATCACCATCATCATCCCTACAGTCATCTCCAACACTATTATCACCATCATCATCACCATCATCATCCTTACAGCCATCTCCAACACTATTATCACCATCATCATCATTACAGCCATCTCCAACACTATTATCACCATCATCATCACCATCATCATCCTTACAGTCATCTCCAACACCATCATCATCACCATCATCATCCCTACAGTCAACTCCAACACCATTATCACCATCATCACCACCATCATCATCCCTACAGTCATCTCCAACACCATTATCACCATCATCACCACCATCATCATCCTTACAGTCATCTCCAACACTATTATCACCATCATCATCCCTATAGTCATCTCCAACACCATTATCACCATCATCACCACCACCATCATCTTTACAGCCATCTCCAACACCATTATCGCCATCATCATCACCATCATCATCCTTACAGCCATCTCCAACACTATTATCACCATCATCATCACCATCATCATCCTTACAGCCATCTCCAACACTATTATCACCATCATCATCCTTACAGTCATCTCCAACACCATTATCACCATCATCATCACCATCATCATCCTTACAGTCATCTCCAACACCATTATCACCATCATCATCACCATCATCATCCTTACAGTCATCTCCAACACCATTATCACCATCATCATCCCTACAGTCATCTCCAACACCATTATCACCATCATCATCACCATCATCATCCTTACAGTCATCTCCAACACTATTATCACCACCATCATCACCATCATCATCCTTACAGCCATCTCCAACACTATTATCACCATCATCATCACCATCATCATCCTTACAGACATCTCCAACACTATTATCACCATCATCATCACCATCATCATCCTTACAGTCATCTCCAACACTATTATCACCATCATCATCACCATCATCATCCTTACAGTCATCTCCAACACTATTATCACCATCATCATCACCATCATCATCCTTACAGCCATCTCCAACACTATTATCACCATCATCATCACCATCATCATCCTTACAGTCATCTCCAACACTATTATCACCATCATCACCATTATCATCCCTACAGTCATCTCCAACACCACCATTGTCATTGCCTCTTCCATCCCCTCCATTATCACCACCATCATCTTCTTCATCTCCGTCATCAGTTCCATAATCATTCTCATCAGTCACCACCCCCATCATCACCCACATCACCTCCACCACCACTGCCATCACACTCACCACTGTGGACCCTCCTGAGTTACCCACAGAGCCTGGGTGCAAAGCTTTGTTTTGATGGCTGGCAAGAGCACTGTCTAGAGGGGGTGAGATAGGGAACCTCAGAGTATATCCACAGAGGAAAAGGTACTCACTGAATAGATTTCTACCTAAACTGATGCCTCGTTGGTAGGTCCCATGTCAGAAGGTGAAATCCTTTTCCTGCCAAGCCCTGATGGATGCCAACAACCTTCTAAGGACTCTTAGGGCTGTGGAACTGTGTTCTAGTATTTCTGCAGCCTAGTCACGGGACCCTTCAAACCACACGGCCAAGGGGGGATGCAGGGATGAGTTGGGGGTGCTCAAAGTCTACAACAGCCAAGAGGCCACTGTAGAAGATAGACTCACATACGCCTGGCACTGACTTCCAAACACAGACTCTAGTTTTCAAAAATCTAATCAAATATTTACAAGATTGGATGAGCCTCATCAGTATGGAGAGAAGGTGTTTGTTAGTGCTTGGGGTGCACCACAGGGGATGGTTTTCATGAGGGACATTAAGAAACACATCAGAGATCCCACGGACCCAGCCTCTACTGGCAGCTTCACCTAGCACCAAGGAGACTTCCTCTGGAACCATGCGTGACCTGGACTCCTGTGGAGTGGGACACCCCTGTCCCCATGGGTGGGCCAGAGGGCTAGAGAAGTCCATCCCGCATCATATATCAGCCAGCAAGGAGCAGACCGATGAGCCAGGAAGACATAATGTCTGCAGGGAACCTTCGGGAAGTCACCTCTGAGCTGGCTCAAGTGGGAGTTCTTTCTGGGGGATGGGCAGGCGGCTGGGCTGGTGCAGGGGCACACTCCAGTGGGCCTCACTCCTTGATGGCTTTGGGCAGCCCAGGCCTGGACAGCCGGCCACCCTGCACTGTGTTCCTTTGCAAAGGCTGGACGCTGTGGACCCAGGAGCAGAGAAGGGGCCTTCTAAATGTGCAGCGGTGCTGATCCCTCCCCCAGTATACTGTTTAGGGGGACGCTTCCCCTCCACACTCAGAAAGTCCTGGCGTTAGAAACCAATCACTGCGGCTGTCCCCATAGCTGCTTGGGCACTTGAGCTGGGTGGGAGGCGCCTGTTCCCCACCCACCCCAGCCTTCATCATTGCCTTGCTATGGTCTGCAACCCATGAAGGTTTGAGCTGCAGTACTGGGATGTCCCAGAGCCGTGGGCCCAGCTTCCAACATCACTTCCCTGCCAGCCAGGAGCCCTGCCACCCGCCTGCCCGCCAATCACCTCGCCAGCCAGGGCACCTCAAGCCAAGGAGGTACTGCCATCTGAATTGCGACTGAGCAGGGGAAGGCAGCTTTATGTCCTGAATTTCTGTCTTTCTGTTCTAAAGTAACCATTGGAATAATTTTCTTACAGAATGATAGTTGCCATGGTAACCAGAGCAAATTTTCCTTTTTGAAACAGATGTCTCATTTAGTTGAAAATTAGAATGTGAACAAACCCATGGGAAAAATTAATTCAAACTTTAACAGAGCGCTGAATACAATGTAATCTCTTCGAGGTTAACCCCTTAACAGCTTTTTTGTGCACTTCGGGTAACCTTTGGATCGAGCCTAATTAGGCCCGCTTAGCCAATATAAATGACCTCCTCGTAGCCAATCATTACCGGGTTCCTCTGAAGCATGAAGTCGGCTTCCCTGGGGAAGTCGCTCAGCCCCAGGGTGGGCGTACCCCAGGGCCCTTTAATTAGCTTGAGGTTGAGCTGGGGTACAGCCACCCCTGGCTGCAGCCATTTCCTGGGCCTTGAGCCTTGGGTGGTGGATAGAGGCCCAGGGGAGCCCTGAGTGGGTCTGACCCCAGGCTACATCCAGGCCCAGGGTACAATGTTCAAGAGCAGGGAGTGGGGGCACTTTCCAGACAGAACCCCAATTCGGATACTGAAGGGACACCCAAGTGACACCCACAGAGACACAGCTGCTCTCCAGTCTGGCCACACTCAATCCTCACACTCATCCCAGGGGTGCGGTGCCATCACGTTCTCATTTTCAGATGCAGAAAGGGAGGTGTGGAGCCATCCCTAAGCGGTATAGCCAGGACTTACACCCAGAGCTCTGATCCAGGGCAGGCTCTCGCTTCCAGCCTGGAAGGACGAAAAGACGACTCTCTTTGGCAACCCCTGGACAGCCACTCACATCTAGTCACTCAGTTAACCCTCAGAACTAAACTCCTGACACATTTTACACACAAAGAAATGTTAGAAGCGGGAACATGGCTTAGTGGGAACGTGCCTGCCCCTCAAGTGTGAGGACCAGAGATCAGACCCCAGGACCCACATAAATGTCAGATGGACCTGCTGACCCACTGGTAACACCAGCACTCAGGACATGGAAAGGGTGCCCGGAACTAGCTGGCTAGCTAGACTGAGTCAGCACGCTCTGGGATCCAGTGGGAGACCCTGCCTCGGTCCCACAAAGAGAATGACAGGAAATCCCACTGTCCTCTACACACACACACATCTGCATGAAACTTGCCCTCACATACATGTACTACATACCACACAGACACATGCGCAAAAAGAAATGTTAGTACAGAGAAGGCAAGCAGTATATTTGAGGGCACACAGGAAGAAGAGAGACTTGGACCATGATTCTAGGCTCCTTTAGCCTGTGCTCAAGCTGGTGGCTAATGTAAAAGACCTCCTGGGGGGTCCAGGCCCAGAGGAGTGGCTTCCTGCCTGCCTCACCCGAGCAGCTTTTGAGTCTCCCCTGGGAAGACCTCTGCCTGGCTCTTCCACAGTTCCCTGCAGCCTCCAGGACAAACCCAGACCTCATAGCCTGGAACAGAGTCCTCAGGACCTACCACAACCAGCTGTCAGACAACCCCGCCAGGTTCCCATGAAGTTCCCCCAGCAGCCTTGTCCTGCTTCTAAGCGCAGGGACCTGTCCCCACCAGGCTTTGGTTCCTGCTGTCCTCCCATCTGAAAAGTCCTTCCCAGCTTCTCTTCATCATCCATGCCCATATTCCTCAGGGCCTGGCTCAAGCCAGCATGCCCTTCCCACCCTGACAGCCCCATGTCGGCTCCTCAGGGACAGGGGTAGGCTCCAGTCAGTCCTTTCCTGACTTATTATTATGCCTAACAAAGGTCTGGACCCAAGTGGGCTTCAGGAAGGGTTTGCTCAAGGAGTGTATGACTGAAGAGTGAGAAAGGTGGAATAAGCCAGCAGGTGCGCCCCCTGGCGGCAGATATGAGGAACTATGCGTTCTCTCTCTCTCTCTCTCTCTCTCTCTCTCTCTCTCACACACACACACACACACACACACACACACACACCGTGGCGAGAGCTAAGCCCCAGGACCTAACAGTCAAGCCCAAATAAACCAAAATCAACAAGACTGGCATTGAGGGTGCCTGCCACCTGCCGAACTTCCTGCTCTCTCAACCTCCCGGGAACCGCCCAGGTGGCATGATGTGCCCATTTCACAAGTGAAGTCTCAAAGGTGAACCAGAGCCCAGCGCTCACCCTCCCTTGTACCATGATGCCCAGGAGGCTTACTCCCCAGGGACCCTCCCTGCTTCCATGGTGGGGCTCCAGGGCACCGAGGCTACCCCCTCCCCCCGCGTCTCTACCCTTTGGGAGGGGGCAGTTGCCCCATCAAAGCAGGAGAGTAATGAAGTGACCTGTCCCAGCCGGCGGCTGTGCTTTCAGAAGAACCTGTCCAGCCCCGCCCCTACCATGTCAACCCCTCACCATGGGCTGCTCCTTCCCCGTAAGAAGGCAGGCTTTCTTGGGCCACGTTCAAGGAGCCAATGGGAGCGACCCAGGTGAGTCGGGTTCCTGTCACTGGCCCACGTCCCTCCTCAGAGCCCCCAGCATTCCAGCAAGGCTATACCCCACTTCTGTGGCAGAGGGAAGCAATACTCCCAGAGACTGCACTGTGCAGCCTGCCTGTCTGCGGGACACCCTGCCCCTCATGAGGGACTCTTGCATTGGCCATTCCTCCGTATCTCCAGGACTGGCACGCCAAAGCCAGGGCTGAGGGAGTCGAGTAGGTGGTGGGCCCCAAGGCTGCTGAGATGAGGCCAGGCAGCACCAGCTGCGGTGTCTTGAAGCCCGTCACTCACGCGCCCTGCTGGGCCACAACCACAGCTGGAAAGTCAGCAGAGATGAGTGGGACCGGAGAAGGCGTCCTTTGTTGCTCCTAATTAATCTCCCCCACCCTCCCAGTGTGTGGAATCGTTCATCTTTTGTTTCGCCGAGACTCTGCGGCGGGCGGGCCAGGGCAGATGACTGTCTCAGATGCTAATCTCACGCAGGCGAAAGAGCCGTGCGTGCAGAAGCCTCTACGGAGAGCAGCCACTGCAACGGGGAGTCACTCGTTCCTGGACAGGCCAAAGAAGACAGGGATAGGAAAGGGAGAAAGAAACTGTGTGTGTGTGTGTGTCTGTGTGTGTACAACTATGTGATTGTATAGCATCAGTGTGCATGAGCACACAGTAGTATGTGCATATCATGAGTGTGTGTGCACGCAGGGACGTGTGCATATTGTGAGTGTTCATGTGCACGCAGGGCTGTGTGTGTGCATGCATGGCTGGGGCTGCCAGGAGTGTGTGTGTGTGCACAGTCGTATTTGTGATGAGTGTGAGCTCCATGCAGGGATGTGTATCTATCAGGATTGTGCGTGTGCATGCAGAGGTGTGTCTGTCAGGAGTGTGTGTGTGCGCAGGGATGTGTGTTTATCATGACTGTGTGTGTACAGAGGTGTGTCTATCAGGAGTGTGCGTGTGCTACAGTGATGTGTGGCTGTCAGGAGTGTGCGTGTGCCGCAGGTGTGCACACGGTCAGCTTCGAGGGGCCTGGGGGCTGAGGAACATTTCTTCCCTGCTTCAGAATTCATCACGACCCAGCATGCCAGGCAGGCCAAGACCTAGTGGGGGAGTTTGAAGGAACAGAGCAGTGACGGGGCCACTTAGGGCAGGCACACCGGGTTTCGGGGCCCCTGAGCTATGGCCTGTGCTGCTGGCTTCCACACGGCTGTCAGTCGTCATGACACCCTTGATTCCCTAGGGAGGACTCTGGCCCAGGGGCCTCTGGTCAGTCAGTCCTGTGGGACCACCTATCCCTCTGGATGGAGTAGTCCTGCCTCGTCCTGTCACGAGGCTGATTAAGTGGGGGCAGTTAAGGGGACAGTCTGTCCAGTGCCAGCCCCAGTGATGAGGTGAGGTGAGTCTTTGCTTCAGCTGTCTGAACAAACTGTGAAGGTCGCAGCCCCAGGCTAAAGCCACCTGTCATCACCTGACAAACTCCACTCTAGCGATGCTGGGACTGGCAGCGTCTGGGTAAAGGGAGTGGAGTCTAATGACCATGAGATGGCAAGAGGTGACCAAGCTGGCTAATGGACCTCAGTGCACCTTTGTCAGGATGGGCTCTGAGGACTTGAGGAGAAGAGTTGACCAGTAAGGCCAATGAGCTGCAAGGCTGGCTCCTCTGCAAAAGAGAGCAGGACCCCAGGCCCCAGACCTTAGCAGTGCCCAGCCAGTGAGCCTGTGTGGTACGGGGTGCCAAGAGATCCACAGAAGGTGGACCCTGCTGGATGGACCCACAGACGGAGGCGGACACAGTCCCTCTGAGCTCTCAAGCCGAGCTATACCTTAAACTGGGCTATGCACCCCAACAGGGTCCCCCCAAGTCTTCATGGATGCCCAAAGCCTAACTCTTAAGCACACTAGAGAGAACTACTGAAGAGGTGTCACAGAGCAAATGGGTTTTAAAGATAGGAACTATTTCCTGAAAGAAGGCGCAAAGGGCTGCAGGCTAAGAGCTGGACAGCATGCGGTGGACCTGCCCGTCACTCCCACAGGGAGAAGGAAGCCCCCAGGCCTGGGTTCCGCGGTGGCAGGCGGCCATCCTCACCTCCCTCACAGGGCCTCCTGAAAAGGGCACCATCACTGGGCAGCCTTAAGGCCAGCTGGAACGTGGCCACGCAGGGCTGGACAGGCCCAGTGGCAGCAATGGCTAGGTTGGCAGGGGCTGGCTTTGGGCAGCAGGATCTCCCCACACAGGCAGGACTCTGGGATACCCTACCCCCACGTCCAGGATCTCAACCCCAATTTGGTGAGAGGCGCGGAGGCAACAGGCTCATGGCGGCATCCGATGTTGTTCTCTCCCGTGACAGACACGTCACAGGGCGCCCGTGACGGTGAACCTGGGCTTCCTACCAGGATCTAGCTCCCCTCGATTCCCAAGAAACCTTCCTTCCGCAAGCTACTCTGCCTCGTCATCTGTAAGATGGGGACACGAGAGGAGGTCTCTCTGAGTGCTCTGGGGTTGGAGCCGCTGAAGTGTGGCGTCTCGGGGCAGAACAGACATTCTTAGAGCGTCCCATTGACACACAGCCCTGAGCTCCTTCCAGGACACACCCAAGGTTCCCAGGCTGCCCCATTCCTGCCCCAGCCTGTGTGACAAGCCGAAGCTCACAAATGTAGGGGAGGGTGACAAAGGTGACAGTCTCCCGGGACCACCAGCCACTGCTTTCCCCTGGTTAGGGAAGCTCTGCCCACGGCTGTGTATTTGCCATCCTTATTCCTGTCCCCAACTCTGGGTGGTCACAGCGTGATGGGAATGCGGGTGCATGCGAGGCAATGTCCACACTTGGCCTCCTTGAAGCCTAAGGACCAAGGGTCTACCTGGGCCACCTCACAAAAACCACAGTGCTGGCCACAGCCACACCACCAGCACTTGCCCAACGGGCCAGTCCACCCTTACAGAGTCTCTGGCTGGTACCGGAGGCCCCAGCTTCTAGACAGAAGTGAAGACCCGCCCCCTCTCTTCCCAGCCTTGGGGTCCAGTGCTACCAGGAGGCAGCCAAGAATCGGAAAATGCGGGTCCCAGCCCAGCCGCCCAGGCACAGGCCCGGCAGCCACTTCTCAAAGTTTAATGTCTCAGCAGGTTTAGATTTCTTCTTTGAAAATACCAGAAGTAATTAGAGCAGATGGGCTTAGCTGCTTGCCAATTTCACTCTCTCCCTCCTCACTCTTTTTTTTTTTTTTTAAATCAAGGCCGTTTTCAGTTAAATGAGAACAAAAAAAATGCATCCAAAACCCATAAATGAATAGGGTATGTATGCGGTGTTGTTTTTAGCACTTAGGGTTTTGCATCAGCCTCCTCCTCCTCTCCCGCAGTTGGTTCCGGCCTCTGCTGTGCTCTCAGGGACCCCCAGGCTGCGCCCCAGGAACACAGAAAAGAGCAGAGGTGCTCTGACTCCAACAGAGTCAACGTTTGGTCGGGTGGGGACGGCCAAACGTGCCCTCGGCAGACTTCGGTTCCTCCCTTGCCCAGCCAGCTGCGCGGATGGAGCCCACGCTGAAGAAGGGCAAGGCCAGGTCATGGGCACGGGGAAGACGGCATCTGGCCTTCAGCTTTCTAAAGGGGCTGCAGAAGGAAGAAGGCACAGTCAGGCCTTGGGGTAGAGTCTAGCTCGGCATCCAGTGAGCAAGGAGTTGATGGCAGGCCTGGGAAGTATCCACACTGAAGACACGGGCCAGGGGCTTTTCATGGAGTCCCCACAGCCGCAGGAGTCGACCTGTTCATTCGTCCATTCAAGTATTTATCAAGATCAGCCATGCACTGCTTTGGGCTCTGGAGTTGGAACTAGAGAGATTTGAGTCCTCGGTCTCAAATGGTCACACAAGCAAAGGGATATTACAGAAACTGACCAGAATAACTGAGGTACTCCGTCCAGCCCCGAAGGAATCCGTGGAGCCAGGGGGAGTCCAGGCGCCCCGAGCGTTGCTGGGGCGGCAGTGCCCACCGAGCAGCCTGCTCTGCAGAGCGGAGGACACGCTTTGTCAACATGGGGCCAGCCAAGCAGCGTCTGCACGGAAAACCCCGGATGGGATGGAATCCCTCCCTCCCACCATCAAAACCACCATTCCCAGCTGATCTCACACCCAGGGAAAGGCATGTGACAAGGTTCTAGAAGAACAAGTAGACGCCAATCTTCATGACTTCAGGGGAGGAAGACTTCTTCGATGGGACACAAAAAGCATGTCCCATGAAGAAAAACTGGAAGACATTTGATCACACCAAAGTGAAGGACTTCTGTTCATCCCACGGCCCTGCTGAGCAAGGGGAAGACAGGCGACAGAGGAGGGAAGGCAGTTTGTAAAGCTACAACTGGCCGAGGGCTTGTGCTAAATTAGAACCCTTGAAGAATCTCTACGAACCAAGTCGAACAGGGACCAGGGCTGGGATGGAGCTTAGAGGCAGAGCGCCTGCCGTGAGCGCCATCCTCATACTACCGAACCAAAGAACAAGCCAGACTACCTAACAACAAGTTTTTAAAGGTTGTTTGTTTATTTATTTACTTATTTGAGAGAAAGAGAGAGGAAAAGGCAGACACAGAGAGAGGATGGATGAGCCAGGGCCTCTAATCACTGCAACCGAACTCCAGACACACACACCACTTTGTGCATCTGGTTTACGTGGGTACTGGGGAATTGAACCTGGGTCCTTAGGCTTCACAGACTAAGCCATCTCTCCAGCCCCTAACAACAATTTTGATGGGCAGAAGACTTCAGGAAAGAGAAGTTCTGGGTGGCCGGTAACCATGAGAAACTCCCAATGCCCACTCACCAGAGTGAGCAAAATTCAAAGCTCTGTGATACCAAGTGCCCACAAGGGTGGAGATGAACAAATGCTGGCCGGGGATGGCTCTTAACAACGCCAATTTGAGAAGGAGCTTGGCATTAGCTCCATTCAACAGAGGGCACACGTAATCCAACACCTGGCCTCTTCACTCCCAGGGGCAGGGGGTGGAGTGCATGCACGTATGTGCACATGTGATGTGCGGACTTCCACGCAAAAGAAAGTCCTTAGCAATAGCCTCTCCGATAGCTTCAGGCCAATGGCAATTGGATGTGGGTAGATGGATAAAGAAATCACAATGTGTTCATTCAATGGCATCCTACCCAGTGGTGAGGAAAGAACCCATTCTAACTGCACATCACAATTTAGAAGAATCTAGCCGGGCATGGTGGCACATGCCTTTAATCCCAGCACTCGTGAGGCAGAGGTAGGAGGATCGCTGTGAGTTCAAGGCCACCCTGAGACTACATAGCAAATTCCAGGTCAGCCTGGGATAGAGCAAGACCCTACCTCAAAAAATAAAAACAACAGCAGCAACAAAATAACACAGATGTCTCCCCTGCCCTTTTGTAGCGTTGACAATTTGAATTAGATTTCAAGTAAAATCTGAATAGAGGGCTGGAGAGATGGCTTAACGGTTAAGCGCTTGCCTGTGAAGCCTAAGGACCCCGGTTCGAGGCTTGATTCCCCAGGACCCACATTAGCCAGATGCACAAGGGGGCGCACGCATCTGGAGTTCGTTTGCAGTGGCTGGAGGCCCTGGCGCGCCCATTCTCTCTCTCTCTCTCTCTCTCTCTCTCCCCCTCCCTCCTTCCCTCCTCTATGTCGCTTTCAAAGAAATAAACAAAAAACAATTTTTTAAAAAATCTGAATAGAAAAAAAAATGTAGAAAAATCTTCAAATATAATAGAAGTGAGGCTGGAGAGATGGCCAGTGGATAAAGGCACCTGCTTGCAAAGCCTGTCTGCCTGGCCTCAAGTCCCCAGCACCCACGTAAACCAGATGCAAAGTGGCACATACATCTGTGATCCCAGGGCGCCTATGACAACGGGAGGCAGAGCCAGGAGAATCCAAAGCTCATGAGCCAGCTAGTCTGACATTCATTGCCCAAACACACACATAAATTAATTAACTAATTAATTAAAAAGTAATGTAAGCCAAACAAGCCACATAGCCCAGATGGTGTGTATCCCCATACAGTCAAGTGTCCATTTTCCTCTTCAAAGGACAGACATGCACGGGAAATCCATGGAGAAATCTCTGTACCGTCCACTCACTTTTGCTGCAAACCAGAAACTGCTCTAAACAAGATCTCACTTAAATTTCCTTTAAAAAGAAAAGGAAAAACACGCGGTCCAAACTATCTCAGGCTCTAGGTTGCCAGAGGAAATAGAGTGTACCCAGTTATATTTGAACTCTAGATAAAGAATGAACCTTTTTCAGTACCTGTGCGTCCCAAATGTTACATGGGACTTATTTGTACTTAATGACTCTCCCTCTGCCTCTCACCAACTCCCACGGCCTGACCTTGGTGACAGAGGACCCCAGGGGCCTCTACAGGGCCTGAGCGAGGACACACAGACAAGCACCGCGCAGGGGCCCGGCTGGGCACAGGCTTGGCGAATACAAGGCAGCCATCGCCCTGGACAGCAGGACCATACTCCATCTACTCTGGGGTCTCCTGAGCGCCACACAGATCCAGGCCATGGTGGACTTCAGGACACAGGACCCACCAAGTGGGAACCATGAAAATCCAACCCCTTCAGGCTCTTCAGCTGAGCATCCCTCAGTGGTAACAGGAGAAAAGCCAGCCATGGTGAGTATGGAGTTGCTTTTCCTTCCCTTGCCCAGCTTGCACTGGACAGTCCTCAGTGTTAAGGACAGACTGGTCACTCTGCTGCCCTCTCAAATGGAGTAACAAGACAGACTCCCCATGAGTGTGGTGCCTACCAGCAAGGGAATGGGGCCTGCAAGGGGAAGGCTCGGGAGGACGCTCCAGCCTCGGCTCGCATGGCCGCAAGCTCGCTCTTGAGAAGCGGAGGAGCCCCTCTCCTGAACTCCACAGGTCGGCCACCGTGTCCAGGGAGGGACAACAAAAGGGAAACCTGGGCTGGAGAGATGGCTCTGATTCATCCTGACTTCCGCATCCGGCTCCCACCCATCCACGGCCCAGTGCTGCCCAGCTGCGGGGGGGGGGGGGGGGGGGGGGGGGGGGGGGGGGGGGGGGGGGGGGGGGGGGGGGGGGGGGGGGGGGGGGCGGGGGGGGGGGGGGGGGGGTGGGGGGGGGGGGGGGTGGGGGGGGGGGGGGGGGGGGGTGGGGGGGGGGGGGGGGGGGGGGGGGGGTGGGGGGGGGGGGGGGGGGGGGGTGGGGGGGGGGGGGGGGGGGGGGGGGTTTTTTGGGGGTAACTTTACGTAGACTAAAAACATACTTGTCCCACCCTGTGGACCCAAGGCTTCCCTCTGCAGCTGTGAGCCTATCCAGTGCATAGGGACACCCCACCACCATCATTCCCCACCACCATCATCCCCACCACCATCACCACCACCATCATCACCACCATCATCCCCACCACCATCACCACCACCACCATTGTTACCACCATCACCATCATCACCACCATCATCCCCACCATCAACACCATCACCATCACCACCATTGTTACCACCATCACCATCACCACCATTGTTACCACCACCACCATCACCACCATTGTTACCACCATCACCATCACCACCATTGTTACCACCATCACCATCATCACCACCATCATCACCACCACCACCATTGTTACCACCACCACCATCAACACCATCACCATCACCACCATTGTTACCACCACCACCATCAACACCATCACCATCACCACCATTGTTACCACCATCACCATCACCACTACCACACCATCACCATCACCACCATTGTTACCACCATCACCATCACCACTACCACACCATCACCATCACCACCATCATCACCACCACCACCACCACCACCATTGTTACCACCACCACCATCATCCCCACCATCAACACCATCACCACCACCACCACCATTGTTACCACCACCACCATCACCATCACCACCACCATCAACACCATCACCATCACCACCACCACCACCATTGTTACCACCATCACCATCACCACCATCATCCCCACCACCATCACCATCATCACCACCACCATCAACACCATCACCACCATTGTTACCACCATCACCATCACCACCATCACCATCACCACCATTGTTACCACCATCACCATCACCACCATCATCCCCACCATCAACACCATCACCACCATTGTTACCACCATCACCATCACCACCATCATCACCACCACCACCACCATCACCACCATCATCCCCACCATCAACACCATCACCATCACCACCATTGTTACCACCACCACCATCAACACCATCACCACCATTGTTACCACCATCACCATCACCACCATGTTACCACCATCACCATCACCACCATGTTACCACCATCACCATCACCACCATGTTACCACCATCACCATCACCACCATCATCCCCACCATCATCCCCACCATCATCCCCACCATCATCCCCACCATCATCCCCACCATCATCCCCACCATCAATACCATCACCACCATCACCATCACCACCATCATCCCCACCATCATCCCCACCATCAACACCATCACCATCACCACCATGTTACCACCATCACCATCATCACCACCACCACCACCATCAACACCATCATCCCCACCACCATCACCACCATTGTTACCACCACCACCATCATCCCCACCATCATCCCCACCACCATCATTCCCCACCACCATCACCACCATTGTTACCACCATCACCATCACCACCATTGTTACCACCATCACCATCATCACCACCACCATCACCATCACCACCATTGTTACCACCACCACCATCACCACCATTGTTACCACCACCACCATCACCACCATGTTACCACCATCACCATCACCACCATGTTACCACCATCACCATCACCACCATTGTTACCACCACCACCATCACCACCATGTTACCACCATCACCATCACCACCATCACCATCACCACCATTGTTACCACCACCACCATCACCATCACCACCATTGTTACCACCATCACCATCATCACCACCACCACCACCATTGTTACCACCATCACCATCATCACCACCACCATCAACACCATCACCACCATTGTTACCACCATCACCATCACCACCATCACCACCATTGTTACCACCATCACCATCATCACCACCACCATCAACACCATCACCACCATCACCATCATCACCACCACCACCATTGTTACCACCACCACCATCACCACCACCATCACCACCATTGTTACCACCATCACCATCACCACCATGTTACCACCATCACCATCATCACCACCACCACCATTGTTACCACCATCACCATCACCACCATCATCCCCACCATCAATACCATCACCACCATCACCACCATTGTTACCACCATCACCATCACCACCATTGTTACCACCATCACCATCACCACCATCATCCCCACCATCAATACCATCACCACCATCATCCCCACCATCATCCCCACCATCAACACCATCACCACCATTGTTACCACCACCACCATCATCCCCACCACCATCACCATCACCACCATCATCCCCACCATCATCCCCACCATCAATACCATCACCACCATCACCATCACCACCATTGTTACCACCACCACCATTGTTACCACCATCACCATCATCACCACCATCATCCCCACCATCAATACCATCACCACCATCACCATCACCACCACCATCATCCCCACCACCATCACCACCATTGTTACCACCACCACCATCACCCCACCACCATCATTCCCCACCATCATCACCACCACCACCATCACCATCACCACCACCACCATTGTTACCACCACCACCATCATCCCCACCATCATCCCCACCACCATCACCACCATGTTACCACCATCACCATCACCACCATTGTTACCACCACCACCATCAACACCATCACCACCATCATCCCCACCACCATCATCCCCACCATCATCCCCACCATCAATACCATCACCACCATCACCATCACCACCATCATCACCACCATCATCACTCACCATCACTATCACCACCATCACCATCATCACCACCATCATCATCACCATCACTATCACCACCATCACCATCATCACCACCATCATCATCACCATCACTATCACCACCATCACCATCATCACCACCATCATCATCACCATCACCATCACCACCATCACCATCAATACCACCACCATCAACACCATCACCATCAATACCACCACCATCAACACCATCACCATCACCACCATTGTTACCACCATCACCACCATCACCACTACCACCATCACCACCATCACCATTACCACTACCATCACCACCAATACCACCACCATCAACACCATCACCATCACCACCATCAGCACCACACAACCTTACATCACAGTCATCACCCCCATCATCACTGTCAGCAGAAGCAACAGTAACTGTACCACTGCCACCATCACCATCATCACAAAGCTTCCACAGACATACTGTCCATAACACAGAATAGTCTTGACCAACTGTCACCGTGAGCACCACCTAGCCAGGTGAGCGCAGACAGGAAATGATCAAGGTGTGTTTATTTTTTAAACAGTTTTTATCCCCATACAGTAAAGCAGGCTTTGGCCCACCGGAAAACCCCGACTGTCTTTCCTCCAGCTGACCAATGGCTTGGCCCACATCCATGTACTTTTCTATGGAAGGGATAAAAGACTGGACCTAGAGAAAGATTCCTACTGCTACAGGCCAGACAGGTCTGCCCCTTCCTAGCTGCATAATCTTTGGCAAGACCCTTACTGTCTCTGTGCCTCAGTTTCCTCAACTATGAAATGGAGATGATGGCACCTGACTTGTGTGAGACAACATATAACACAGAGAACATAGCTGATCTTAGCCTTCCTCAGTCCATTGGGGAAACTGAGGCCCAGAGGGTGAGACGATGAGATTAAATCCAGCTTGTTGAGCCAGAGCTTCAGCTGCTCCTCCCAACCCCCTGCCCTGGCACTCAGCACCACACTCTTGCCCGGGTGAGTGGTGAGGGTAGATGTGGGGTGCACTCACCACGGGGAGCCATAGATCCTGAAGCCACGCACAGTGACCTCCGAGTCCTGCAGGTAGATGCAGTTGGTGAGTAGTGACTGCACGTTCTCGTAGTTCTCCGGCTTCAGCTTGGACACGGACGGGAAGTAGTAGAAATCCTGCTTGATGAGGTCAGCCATGAACTCCTGGTCAAAGGTCAGCTCGTGGTTGCCGGCGATCACAATCTTGTACTCATAGGGCAGGCTGCCTGCGGGGTGGACACACAGACACAGGGTGGAATGGTGGCCGTTCAGGAAGCCAGAGGGCCCCTAAGACGGCGCCCAACCTGTACTGTGGATTAGAGGTGGCAGCAGCCCTGTTACTGTCTCCCTGCTCCTGCCTGCCCAGGCCTCTGCTGACCAGTGAGAGAGGACAGGGACATCCAGGTGTCTGAGCTGCAGGGCACCTGGACTCCTCCCAGGGACTTCTCTGTCTCCCTTTATTCTGCCTTGTACAGGAAGAAGATCTCCCCAGGACCCTACCTGCCCCCAGCTTTGAGGGCCCAGCTCCCACCACCTGCAGTCTTGGGCTCTCCAGCCTACACATTACAACAGAAATCACAAGTTCTTTGCAGAGCTCAGGTCAAGCCTTTGCAAACCCTGAACTCAGGAAAAACCACAGTGCCTACTAGCACCAGCATGGAGCCAAAAGCCAACATGACAGTGAACCACGCTTAAGGTCTGTGTGTATATGCGACCACATATGGCCTTCCTCTTTTCCTAGATGTAACTACAACTACAATTTTTCTGGGAATTTCAAACACAAGACAATGAACTTTACGTAGACTAAAAACATACTTGTGCCGCCCCTGTGACCCAAGGCTTCACCTCCGCAGCTGTGAGCCTATCCAGTGCATAGGGACTCCCCACCACCATGACCTCATTTACAAAAAGAGAGAGGGAAGAAAGAAAACAGGTCCCTTAGCAACCCTCTGAGACATAATTTCAGAAACCTGTGTTTATGGCTACTGTAAAGACCCTGAAGGGAAAGTCTCTCTTGAGAAACCCACACCACCCTTGGGTGTGCACTGTCGTTTTCCTGAGTGCGTCCCCAGCGTATCTCCCTAATTCTAAGTGCCCCAAACTATTTTTAAATCTCCTCTTGGGGTGGGGAGATGGCTCAACCATTAAAGGTGTTTGCTTGCAAAGCCTGCGAGTTTGGGTTCAATTCTCCAGTACCCATGAAAAGCCAGATGCACAAAGTGACACATGTGTCTAGAGTTTATTTGCAGCAGCAAGAAGCTCTGGTGCACCCATGCACACACAGTCTCTCTCCCTCTCCCCCACCCTTTCTCTCTCTTTTTCTCATAAATAAACATCTAATCTAAACTCCAACTCTGGGTTATAGTAATGTCCTGAAATTCTGTTCTGCAGTGACGTCAAGAATCCCAGCTTCGCCTGAGTGGAGGTCTCTGAAGAGGACACCACAGGTTGCTGCAGGTGGCAGCTTGGAACTGTCATCGGCTCCTGTTCCCACTGTGACCGAAGTGGCCATGACCATGTTCTAACAGCAGAGGCCAGTGACACTTCTGAAACACACCCAACTAGGACCTGCACAATCCACCCAACGGCCAAGGCCTGGCCACGGGTGTGAGGTGGAGGTGGGAGAACACAGTGGCCCTTGAGACCACAGTCTCCACCACTCAGGGACCCTAGGCCTCTGTGTACGTTTATCAGCTCCAGAAGCCCATGGGCACAGGACAGACCCGGGTCCCAGACTCAGTTCTGCCACTGACCCACTGAATGACTCAGCCCCCGATGCCTTAGTTCCCTCACCCGTAAGATGGAAAAGGTTATTTCTGCCTTACAAGACAGCTTTCATACACAGAAGAGACTGACTGGAAAAGTAAAGAAACTTTTTAATATTTATATTTATTTACTTAAGAGAGAAGTAGAGAGAGAGAGAGAGAGGGAATAAGCCATCTCTCCATCTCAAAACTTTTGATATCAAAAGAGAAAAAAAAGTCAGCTTCCCTGGCCCAAAATTTGCAAACTGGAAGCCTGCAGACCAGCCCCAACCACAGACATATTTTGTTTAGCATTACTTTTTTTCTCCCCAAGTTGAATTTGTTGCCAGCACACACAAATAATTGAGAGATTCCCAATAAAACTTGATTCTTCCTGGTTTCTAAAAAATAACTAAATAAAATCTAGTATTTGACAGTCCTGGCCCCGTCAGGAAGTATTCCTGTTCCTTAGAAGGAGGGAAGTCCCCACTTTGCCTCAATCTCTACTGCTTCGCACGGAGTCCAGTTCACTCATTTTAAGGTACTGCCCACTCTGGGCAGGCATTTGGGTTTCTGCGCCTTATAAGAACTGTTGTCCCTTGACCCAGGGAGCTTCCAGCGAGGCTGTGGGGGATGGCCCTCCATGCCCACCTGACTCCCTACCTTCCTACCCTCCTATGGTTCTGTGGTTCCTGAATGAGAGTCCCAGGAACACAGGAGCTGTTGGCTTCACCCACCCTGTCCCCAGCATGCCCCAGCACTAGTCTGGCGAATGAAGTTGCCAACAAAACCACAACCTCATGTCCAGGCAGGGGAGGGCAGGCGAGCTGAGGAAGCAGCCAGACCCCTTCCCTAGTGCCTGTGGTGGATGGCCACTTGATGGGGCTCAGATCTCTGCTTCCCACTGACCCTTCCCAGGGAGCGCCCATTACCTCCACTCTGAACCCACCATGGGGCTCCAAGGCCAAAAACCCTGTAAGCCCCACAGCACAGGTGCAGGGATGATGTCAGATAGTGGTGAGCCCCATCCCTCGGGGTCAACAACCCAGAGTCCTTCAAGACCACCAGGACACAGAGTCATCCTGGGAGCCTCACGGGCCCTCCCCAAGTGCACTGCCCAGGAGGCGGCCAGGGAATCCAGTGGGATGGGTGCAGTGGCTGTTGCCCGGTGCCTTTGGCTCTGATTCATCCTGACTTCCGCATCCCGGCTCCCACCCATCCACGCCCAGTGCTGCCCAAGCTGCGGGGGGGGGGGGGGGGTTGGGAGGAGCTGCACTAATGTGTTTCTGTCATGTCTCTGACTGGGGGGTGTTACTTAAGCAAATCAGCAAATTACTCCAACAGTGCAGTGCCATTTATTTCTGCAATGCCCAACTCCCGGGGGTGTGCAGGAAGCTGTCAGCTCTCCACACCCCGAGGCCTCCCACCTTGGCGGAGGAGAATGAGGCCTCTTCACTCCAGGGAAGGTGGATGGGGCACAACGAACTGGCTTCCGCACCCAAGGCCAGGCAGGAGGACAGAAGCTGCACCTTTCTGGAGTGGCAGGGTCATATACTATTTGATATCTCCATCAAGCTGGGTGCCACGTGGGTGGGTAGGGGGGAAGGTATGTCCATTTTCAAACCAAACATCCAGCACCACACCCCTGCACTGAAAGTCTAGCCACGAGCAGGACTACCTGAATGCTGAACGTGACGGTTCATCAACGGCATGTGACCTCAACGGATACCTAAATCTCACTACCTCCATTGTGACGCTGGAGAAAGGTTGCCTAAGCCCCGTAACTAAGACAGTGGCAAATGGAGGACAGGTGATGCCCAGTACACCTGGCCTGGCATCCTGCAGTGCATTCTGAGCCATCGTGCCACACTGCTTCTCAGTAGACGGACAGAGGAACGGAGGGAAGGAGAAGGGATGGATGGATGATGGGTGGATGATGGCGAATGGGTGGGTGAGTGAATGGATGAATGGATGGATGAGTGGATGAACAGATGCTGAATGGATGGATGGGTAGATGGGACGGATAGATGGATGTGTGGGTTGCTATAGAGATGAATGGGTGGGTGGATGGATGGATGGATGGATGAGTGGGTAGATTTATGAAGGCGAGTGAAGCCAGTCCACCACATGCATAAATGGATTATAGACGCATGCACGCTTACATGGATGGGGGATGGTTGGACAGAAGGCAGAGGAATACATCTGTCAGCCAATCCAACTCTGACAGTCTCTCTGGATCCCTCCCTTCCCTCCAACTGTCCCAGCCAGAGCACAGCTGACTCGCCTCTCTCATCCGCAATCCTGACTGTCCACCTCTGAGTCTTCTCCAGTTGGACCTGCTCTCTGGTATGGGTGCCCAGGCTCTGGGATGGCGGGACCATGCTTCCGTGGGGCGAAGTCCCCTCCTGTGTTCTAGAGCCGCTGCCTCTGTTGTCACTCCCAAAGGCGGCCCTACTCTCCCAGCATTCCCCTCATCCTGCTGCTCTTACCAACCTGAGTTGTGGATATGGTGCCTCTTACGTTCTTGCTGTTAGTACCACCTTCCCCAGCCGCAGTCTGGGAGTGATGCCCACATGCTTGCACACAGAGGGCACGGGTGCTGTTTCCTCCTTTATTTCTCACCCTCGGCTGCTGCCCCACTGTGGATCAGAGGGCTGACAGCAGACAGCAAGGGGAACCTCCAGTGCCCAGCCAGGAGCAGCTGTCCTGGGACGGTGTGGAGAGCCCGCACCCCAGGCCGGGGCTATTCTCCAGGCAGCTGTGGGAGCAGTTACAGCATCAACCTGAACCACGTCACACGACGGAGCCACGAGGGGCAAACGTAGGAAGGCAGGAGAGACAGCTGTCTGAAGACCCCAGCTGGGCTGAGGAGCGCAGCTCCAGTGACCGGGGGCTATGCTGGCTTCTTGGACAGCCTCAGAGGGGGACAAGCGAGTCCAAATGCCTATTCCTTGTTTTAAATGTATCTTTATTTTATTTATTAGAGAGAAAGAGAGAGAGAATGAGCATGCCAGGGTCTCCAGCCACTGCAAATGGAACTCCAGACTCATGCGCCACCATGTGCATCTGGCTAATGTGGGTAGTGGGTAATTGAACTTGGGCTTCATAGGCAAGTACCTTAGCTGCTAAGCCATCTCTCCAGCCCCCAAATGCCTTTTTTTAACTACCCACATTTACCAGCCGGAAGTCAACCTGTTCCAATGCCCGCCATGCTGGAAGTTCACGTTCTTCCCTGAAGCGGATTCTGCCAGAAATCTCAGTCCTGGCCTCTCCAAAACACTGTGTGGACATGGCTCATGCCGCAGACACTGGGCGGAGCTCTGTTGAGGGCACAAGATGAGCAGGGTCCAGAGACCCACAAAACTTTTATCTGATCCATGCCCCTCATGAACAAGAGCAAAACCTGAAGTCAGCGGGGGCTAAGAAGGTCCCCATGGTCACAGAGCAAGACAGTGGAGAACTCGGACTCTAATCTTGGCCTCCTGCTTGAGCAATCCCCTAACAAAGGACCCCCCAACCTCTGCTAGGACATGCCCCATGAGATGTTTTAGGGAACTGGAAAAATACAAGGATGACCAGAAAGGATGCTTATCTCCTGAATCCTGACAGGATGCCAGGCCCAACCGCTGCTCCTCTCTCTCTCTTTGAAACTGGTGGACACTCCATGCCGCATCTACGTGGTAATTCTCAGGTCCTTTGCCAAAAAGCTTTCGCCCTTCCAGCCAGCTTATCTGAGATGTTGCCGTTTTCTAGCTATGGGCTTCTGGGTGGTAAGGAGACCGTGAACTGTTCATCAGAAGAGCACCAGAGGGGGACAACCCTATTGTTTTCACCTTTCAATTGCCAGATACGTGAAACACACAAGTATTCACAAACAGACTGGGGGGGGGCAGGGTGGATGTGACTCTGTTCCCTCTGTGCTCCTGAGATTAATCTCCCTCCGAAGGTTAGCTAACACGCGCCATCCATTTCACGGGCAGTGCCGCCTCCAGATCAGTTACGCTCAAGGAGAGACAGCAGCTTCCGTGCCATCAGCGCCGTCCCGGAGTGGCGCATTGCAGCCGATGGGGCTTCGGTGTGCTCTAAATGCAGTGACAATCAGGAGAATGCCCACTTACTGCTTCTTCCGCCCATTCCCATCTCACAGAACACAGCAGAGGGCCGGGGGGGGGGCAGGGGGGAATGAAGAGACATAACGATCTCTGATTGCGTTTTTTAGTGCGTCTTTGACAGTTCTGTGTTTAAACACTTGCCGATTCTGGGAGGTTTGCGTTAGCAGAATTCTGAGCATGGCACACGGCCTGGGCAAGCCCTGGAGCAGAAGCTCTGAGGGTCAGCTGCAAGCCACCACGGGGTCTCTGTGAGGCTCAGATACATGAATCCCAGCCATGAATTGCCAGGCCACACACACATAGGGAGATTTCCAGAGATTGAGCTAGAGACCTGGAGGCATTACAGGGCACCTGCACTGGAGACTCCAAGGCAGATATTCAATGAATCTAAATGCCCTTTGTAAGCAAGGCCTGCTGTCCCCAGGGAGAGCTAGTGCCACAGAGGTCAGAGTGCCAGCTATGGAGCCCGATCCCCTCTCGACTTCCCACTGGCTGGCTGCCCAGAATGGGATCTCAGCATCCCCGTTTGTAACGTGTTAGGCTTATGTTCCTCACTCCCGAGTGAAGACGTGCAAAGCCCAGGCTGCCCCCAGCCTCAGCCTTGTTTAATGAACCACGGATACAGAGACGTTCATTCATAGCTCCCCAGAGGAGGAGGCGTGCCTGGCCACACAGGGACCCATGGGGAGGCCTAGCTGGTCAAAGGGCAAGGTAGAAACATGGGCAAGAGCTTTGGTAGTGCCCTCCCCCTTGGAGATAGGGAGGTGAACAGGCTTAGGGCGCCAGTCCAGGTACTCTGGTGGCTCCGGCGACAGGGCCTGCTCCTCATTATCTGGTAGCCTGGGACATGCCAGGTGGGGCGTGGCCTCAGCCCAGAACTCTGTGAAGGGCCTGGGGGCTGTGGAGTTGGTGGTTTGCCTGTGGAAGGCACACAGCTAACCCTGGCAGGGGCAGCCCCTGCAGCCAGTGAGACTACAGAAAATACAAAGGCAGAGGCCGTCCTAGACCTCAGACATTTTCATCCCATGATGGTGCTGTTTAGAAATTTCCATGCAGTTATCTTCTATATGGCCCCAACATGAGGCTGGGAAGCTAGAACTCAGAAAAAAAAAAAAAAAAAAAGGCCCTATTACTGTCCCAAGGTACACAGCAGCTCGGGGAGCCAACCCCACCCACCATTCCCTGCCACAACAACCCCTGGGGGACTGGCATATGCTGGGGCAGCAGACCATCCGCTGAGCCACAGGCCAGCTCTGCCACCCGCCTGCTGGCTCCTGCGGGTCCCGCGTGGGAGACTCCTGGATCCACGACGCCACACTAGTGCCCATATTTAAAAGGCAAATGTGATTTTGCTTCTGTTCCATCCTAATAGCCCAAATGTTTAATTTTCCAACATTTGTTTTTCCTGGGAAATGTTTTCCAAACAGGGACATTCCGTCCTCACCATCTTCAACTGCTCTCTTCCATTGCTACTGTGGAGCACAGCGGCTTCAGGCTGAAGGGTGCCTGGGTTCTTTCACCCCAAAATGAGGCTGCCTTCGGCCAGGAGACTGCCAAAATCCCCCAGGAAGCCACAGTCTGGCAGAACATACATGTTCACCAAAGGACCCTGGGGGCATCAGGATGAACCCAGCTAGTGACAATGGCCTTTGCCTGCGTGCAGTCACCCCTGGGAGCGTTCCACCCGCACTTATCACCACACGGCCCACGGCCCTCACCACTCTGGGCTGCTTGGTATATGCTGAACCACATGCCTGGGACACCTTTCCTGCCCCGTCCCTAAGTCAACCCCAATGCAACTCATGCTTTGTCTACCAGCCCGAGGCTGGCTTCCACCAAGCTGCCTTCCATGGGCACCCCACCATTGAGATCAGGCTGGCCCCCACTTTAAGTCATTCCGCATGTCATCTAAAATAGCAGGCTACCAGACTGTGTGTTGCCCTGCGGAAATCCATTTAATCAGCAACGTCTAACTCCAGTTGAGGGGTAGAGGAGGGTTCTACTCCTGGGTGGACGTGTGAGCAGCACGCCTGACACCTTCCATGTGGCACAGACTAACAAATGACTCACTCCTGGCAGTAACAAGGGTGACACCCAATAAATCTGTTGAGGTGAACTGGACTGTATGAGCATATGGGTGGGTTAAAATCCTATCAGGGGCTGCAGAGATAGCTAGCAGTTAAAGTGTTTGTCTACGAAGCCTAAGAACCTGGGTTTGATTCCCCAGTACCTACATAAGCCAGATGCACAAGGTGGCACATGTGTTTGGAGTTCATTTGCAGTGGCCAGAGGCCCTGGTGTGTCCATTCTCTCTCTCTCTCTCATAAATAAATTAAAATAAAATCAAAAATGTTTAAAACCTATTGGAAAACCGGGCCCAAGAACTACCAGACACACCCGGCTGGGGGACGGGTGTACCGTCCTCACCTGGACCCTAGAAGTGAACATCTAGCACTTCAGTGGTGACGGTCCCCAGCAACCTGTCACCTGCCCTCTCCACGCGTACGTTGTCCAGGGACTGCTGCACGGCCTCTGCTCAGCTCAGTCCCCACTGTCGATGTGGCCTACTCAGTTACCACCTGCCCGTCCACCTGTTCACCTGTCTGGAGCTGCCGTCCATCTGTCCACCTGTTCGTCTGGGCTGGGTCCTGCCCATGGCTTCCCCCGGCTGCCGCAGCTCAGCTCTGACTCTACAGAGGCAGCCACTCTTCCAGCTTCTCCTCCGGCACGTTACCTCACTGTCAGGACCCTCATGAGTCTATCTGCTTTTCAGCGCTGGTCTCTCAAGCCTCTTTAAAACTCTCGCCTTTTTAACTCTTGGTTGTCATTCTGTAACCTCCATATACGAATACATACAGATATAAAGTCTGAGGAAAGGAAGGTTAGAGAGGAAGCAGGAGAGGTTCCCAGGGGCCGCGAGGTCCAGACTTCCATGGTTGCTGGCAGGATGGGGGACCTTTCCTCAGCACTTTTTTTTTTTTTTTTTTTTACAAATTTTATTTATTTATTTATTTTGAGACAGAAAGGGAGAGAGAGAGAGGATGAGCGCAGGTCCTCTAACCACTGCAAATGAACTCCAGACACATGTGCCACCTTGTGCATTTGGCCTGCATGGGACCTGAAGAATTGAACCTGGGTCCTTGGGCTTTGCAGGCAAGAGCCTTAACCGTTAAGCTATCTCTCCAGCCCTATATACAGATATATTCGCTGTGTGTTATGTAATGTGTGGTCTGAGAGTTAACACTAACAATTCAGACTGGAATAAACGAACCCTGTTTGCCTCGATCAGGGCTATCGAGGAAAGCAGGCGTATCTGGCAAGTTGCTGCCATTGAGGGCTGGGGAGATGGATCAGTGGGTGAGGGGCTTGCTGTGCATGCATGAAGACATCAGTTCAGGTATCAGCACTCACAGAAAATATGCCAGGTGTGGTGGTGCGCACCTATAATCCCAGGGCCATGCAGGTGGACATGCAAGATACCCTGGAGACCCTGTCTAGCTCAGTCAGTGGATTCTGGATTCAGTGAGAAACCCTCATAAAAATAAGGTTGAGGGCTGGAGGGATGGCTTAGCAGTTAATGCACTTGCCTGCAAAGCCAAAGGGCCCAGGTTCGATTCCCCAGGACCCACGTGAGCCAGATGCACAAGGGGGCACAAGCATATGGAGTTCATTTGCAGTGGCTGAAGGCCCCGGCACACCATTCTCTCTCTATCTGCCTCCCTCTCTGTCTCTCAAATAAATAAAAAATAATAATAATAAATATTTTTTTAAAAAAATTAAAGGGCTGGAGAGATGGCTTAGGGATTAAGGCACTTGCCTGCAAAGCCAAAGGACCCAGGTTCGATTTCCCAGGACCCACATAAGCCAGATGCACAAGGCAGTGCAGGAGTCTGGAGTTTGTTTGCAGTGGCTGGATGTTCTGGTGTGCCCATTCCCTCTCTCTCTAAATAAATAAATAAGCATAATTTTTTTTTTTTTTTTTTGGTTTCTCGAGGTAGGGTCTCACTCTAGCTCAGGCTGACCTGGAATTCACTATGTAGTCTCAGGGTGGCCTCAAACTCATGGTGATCCTCCTACCTCTGCCTCCCAAGTGCTGGGATTAAAGGCGTGTGCCACCACGCCCGGCATAAGATTTTTTTTTTTTTTTTTTTTTTTTTTTTTGGTTTTTCAAGGTAGGGTCTCACTCTAGCCCAGGCTGACCTGGAATTCACTATGGAGTCTCAGGGTGGCCTCGAACTCACGGCGATCCTCCTACCTCTGCCTCCCGAGTGCTGGGATTAAAGGCGTGCGCCACCACGCCCGGCTTAAGATATTTTTTAAAATAAAAATAAGGTTGCGAGCAATACAGGAAGACACCTGGCACACATATTAAGTATTGACACCCACATGCCTATGAACACACATACACACACATGCAAAAATAAACGAAAATCATAAACTTTAAAAAAATGTTGCTACTAAAATCACCATACCATGTCAATTTATTGTTAGCCACTAACTTCTGACCCTGTAGAGACACAGCGTGTTTGTCTACGATTCTGACACGTAACCATCACAGCACCCTATTTAGCCACTTCCAGCAGAGCGAAGAGAGCCCACAAACGCCCAGTCGTGTGTCTCACTCCGTCACTGCGGCCCCGGCTCCTTTGTCTCTCTATGCCCAGTGTGGGGCTTGGCAAGGGCCACAAAGTTCAGATGGCACAACTGAGACCTCCTCAGCAAGGGGACAAGGACGTCCTAGAAGGACGCATGGTGGTCACAGACAGCGTGACTGCTAAGAGGAAGGTGGTCCTTCTAGAAACCACCGTGATGCCCGTTCTCTGGGCAGGCCGGAGAGCCCAGAGCACAAAGGTCTGTTCTGTGTAGCTGGCACTTGGCAGCTATGGAGAGCCCTTCAAACTCCAGGTCAGGTCACCTCTGCTGCTATCTTACCTCATACCCCAGGATGAGGCCTTGCCTCTCTCAGGGCCTGTTTCCTCATCTGTCCCACGGGAAGTGTATGAAGGTGCTTAGCCCTGACAGCCTTCCCAGCAACCTGAGGTTCTCTAGGCAACCCAGTATGTGGTGTGCAGGGCGGGGAGGTCTTGGGGACATTAACGGGGTCAGATGGTGGGAGCAAATGGGCCGTTCATTAGGACAAGGCACTATGAGCACCCGTGTTCATCTCTGCCTGTTGACGACACCTAAAGAAATGCAGAGACGGGTCCTCTGAGGGAAGTCATTTGGAAGCTAAAAAGATGAGTGAGCAGACTGGCTTTGCTAAGCACCAGGGTGGGGAAGAAGCAGGGGCTGTTCCCTTGATCATTAGCCTTGGAGCACTTTGTGACTTAGGATCATGTATGACCTGAAAGAAAACACTGTTTTAATTAAATAAAAGGAAGGACCCGGGCTAGAGAGATGGCTCAGTCAGTAAAGCACTTGCAGTACAGTGAGCACGAGGAACGGAAGTCCAGACCCTCAACACCACACCAGAGCCGGGTGCGGTTGTGTACGCCTGTCAACTCACTGTCCTTTACCGGAAACTGGAAAGAACTGGAGGTGATCACGTTCAGAAAATGAGAGACTGTCGGGGAGACAGGAGGAGACATGGGAGAAGTGAGCAAGAGAGGGGAGCAAAGACAGCAGATCCACTCTAAGTAGCGGATATTCGTGACGGGAAACATCACAGTGAAACTCACTGGCTTGTACAATCAATGTGCTTTTAAAGCTTTCTAAAGACATCATTGCAGTTGTGGCTTGCTGAGGTTGAGACACATCCCCTTCCCTAATTCTCCTCACAACAGTTCCACACGATGGGCCGTGTTACTTGGCAGATGAAACTGGGCCTTGGTAAAGGTGGCTACCTGTGCAAAGGGAAGACAGAGAACAGGGATTTGAACCCAAGTCCAACTGACACGGAAGCCCTTGTTGTCCCCCTCTGTCACAACACCTCGATATTACACAAGCCCGAGTTTGTTTTTCATTAAATGCGCCTCAAAAAGAAAAAGAAAGAGGGGTTGTGGAGATGGCTTGGATGGCAAAGTGCTCTCCATACAGGCATGTGGATCTGAGTTTGACGCCCCAGTACTCCAGGTATGAGGGTGAGTACTGTACCCCCAGTGCCAGGGAGGCAGATGCAGGAAATGCTGGAGGCCTGCTGCCTGGCTACTCCAGCTCTACTGGTGAGCTCCATGCTCAGCAAGAGACCCTGTCTGGAAGAATAAGGCGGAAGCAGCTGAGGAAGACACCGGACATCGACCTCTGCTTCGAATGCAACACACGTGTGAACCCACATATATGCACACACAGGGAAAAAGAGAAAGAAGAAAGGAAGGAAAGAAAATAAAAAGAAGACAAAGGGGGCTGGAGAGATGGCTTAGCAGTTAAGGCGCTTGTCTTGGCAAAGCCAAAGACCCAGGTTCGATTTCCCAGGACCCACGTAAGCCAGATACACAAGGAGGCGCATGTGTCTAGAGTTCATTTGCAGGGTCTGGAGGCCCTGGCATGCCCAATTCTCGCTCTCTCTAATAAAAATTTAAAGTATTTTTTAAAAAAGAAAAGAAAGGAAGGAAGGAAGCTGCCTTGTATTTGAGTCTCCACAGTGTCTTTGGTGATGTGGAACTTGACTTTCTTGTAAAGAACGAACCCCGGGGAAGTACAGAGAGGCACTTTCATAAAGGCGGAGGCAAGCCAGGGCGTGGTGGCGCACGCCTTTAATCCCAGCACTCAAGAGGCAGAGGTAGGAGGATCGCCGTGAGTTCAAGACCACCCTGAGACTACACAGTAAATTCCAGGTCAGCCTGGGCTAGAGTGAGACCCTACCTCAAAAAATTTTTTTTAAAAAAGGAGGAGGAGGCGACACCCTTGGGCACATACTCCCCCCCATAACGATAATGATGTCAGCTAGCAAAAGTTGTCACAATCTGCCTTTGTGTGTGGGGGGGGTGGATATTGTTATTGTTGTTTACAGTTCTGTTTTGCTTCTTTTTTTTTTTTTTTTGAGGTAGGTTCACAATTCTGTGGTCCAGGCTAGACTAGAACTCATGATCCTCCTGCCTTAGCCTCCCAAGTACTGGAATTGCCAGTGCGTTACTGCCACACCCAACTACCATACACTCAGAGTTCTAGAAATCACCGAATATTCACAGCAGTCCAAGGAGTACATATTCAGGAAAACCCAGCGTGCTCTGCAGCTCTCGGCCCCCTCTCTGCAGCTCCATGGTAACCTGCCAGCAACCAGCCTCAGAGTGACGGAGCTGAGCAGCCTGCACGTCAGAGGCACCGGGGCTCTCGGCCCATGCTTCTGTGCACACGTACCCAGGAAAGACCTGAGGTCCCACTGGCAGCTAACCTTGAAGCTGGGCGTGCGTGAGAAGTGTTAGCTTTGGAGAAGCGCTGGAGTATTAAACGGTACGACCCCAGAAAAGGCTGGGAGCCTTTCAGTCATGATGGGAGACAGAGGTGCCCAAGGCCTGGAGGGGGAGCTCTGTCCAGTCCTTAGCTGACCACGGAACCAACCTGTTGGGCCTTGAGAGGCCTGGACGCGAGGCCTAGTGGAACTTCCTGAGCCTAGCTAAAATTTGGCGCCCTGCTGAGTCATAGCTGGCCAGAGACAGGTCGCCCTCTCAAGGCCCAACAGATGCAACAAGAGTACAAACTTCCCAGGCATTCCCGGAAGACCAATAAGCAAGTAGTGACTGCTGAGGCAAAATACCTGATAAAGATCACTTTAAGGGAGGAAGGGTTTATCTTGGCCTACACTTGGAGGTTACAGTCCCTCATGATGGGGGGAGGCATGGCGACAGGAGCATTAACACCGGGTCACACTGAAGGAAGGGGAGATGCATGAGAGCCGCCGTCCAGCTCACGTTATCATTTCATACAGTCCAGGACTCCAGCACATGGGATGGTGCCACCCACATTTAGAGTAGGCCTCCCCACCTCAGATAAGACGGGACACATTCTGGGTGGTATGGTCACAGACAAGTCTCCCTATCTCAATTAGTCTGATCTAGAAAATCCCTCACCAGCATGCCCAGAGATTTGTTTCTATTATGATCGCAAATACTGTCAGACTGACACCTAGAGATTAACCATCGCAATGGCAGAATACGTGTACAAAGCTCTTGGTTCGGTCAGTCCCCAGTGCCAAAAAATAAGTTAAAATGACTCCAGGCAAGATAAACTCAAAGTCTCCCACACCTACATTCATCATAGGCAAGCCATTAAAAAAAAGAAAGAAAGAAATATTCCTCACCACCCATAAACACCCAGTAAGACAAACAGCTAACTTTTCACTGACACCATGGAAACCAGGAGGAAGTGGAATCACACTGATGAAACGCTGTGAAGAAGAGACTCACCAAGAATTCTGTATCCGGGCTGGAGGGATGGGTTAGCAGTTAAAGCACTTGCCTGCAAAGCCAAAGGACCCAGGTTTGATCCTTCAGGACCCACATGAGCCAGATATACAAGATCGCACATGCACCTGCTGTTCATTTGCAGTGGCTGGAAGCCCTGGTGCACCCATTATTTCTATCTGCCTCTTTCTCTCCCTCTCTCAAATAAATATTTTTTTTTAAAAAGAATTCTATATCCAACAAAACTATCACTTAAAATTAGAGATGAGATTAAGCCATTCCCAGATCAATGAAATCTAACAGAATGTGTCACTAGCAGACAGCGCTCTACAGCAAACACTAAAAGGAACCCCTCAGGCTAAAATGAAAAAGTGCAAGATGACAGCTCAAATCCACACAAAGAAAGAGCAACGTGTACAGTAGCTACATGCGTAAACATGAAAGACAGCCCCGACGCAATTTTGTTTGTAATGCCTTTGTTCCCCTACCTGGCTTAAAACAAAACTGCCTTGATGAGTTTATAATGTATACAACATAACTTGTACGACAATAATAGCACAAAGGAGAGGGGAGGGAATCGAGCATTTACAGTACAGTGTGTGTATATCAATGAAATTAAGTTGCTATTAATACAAACAAGATGATTATAAGATAAAAAGATTAATTACAATTCCCAGGGCAGTAAGACCAGCCTGGGCTGCATGAGACACTGTTTCATGCATTGGCATCACTGGTGAGCACAGCTGCCACTCAGAACTTCTAGTGGATGCCTGGAAGCACAGGGCCCTCTGTGAACTGAGTGCATGCTATGCATACACAGTATCATAAAACACGTATGCTAGGTATAGTGAGACATTAATAAGAATAAAACAGAAAAACTTGAGCCAGGTGTGGTGGCGCACACCTTTAATCCCAACACTCAGGAGGCAGAGGTAGGAGGATCACCGTGAGTTTGAGGCCACCCTGATACTACATAGTGAAATTCAGGTCAACCTGAACTAGAGCAAAACCCTACCTCAAAAAAAGAAAAGAAAAAACAGAAAAGCTTATATCCATATGGTATAACAGAAATTGTATAAATTAGCTCTCTCTATATAGCTCTCTCCTGGTATCTATCTAATCTATCTCAAATAGCCTATTATATGAGACTCACCCTTCTCCTCATGATGATGTGAGATAACATGGTACCTAACTGTGGGATGGAGTGGGGTGACTGACTAAGGTGCTGTGATGTAGCGTGAGTTTACTGTAGACATTTTATGACTCATAAGAAGGGGACCACTCAGCCATACTGATAACTCCTGACCACAGGTATGTGAAACAAAGGCAAGGGGGAACTACTGTAACATGATAAACTAGAAAATACCTGTTTAACACAAACAAAGTCACAAATAGAAAAGAGGGGCAAAACAGACATAAGATACAGAAAACAAAGAGCAAAACAGAAGATGTAAACCCCACCTTATCACTAATTATTTAAACAGAAAGTGTCTAAAAATCATAATCAGGGCTGGAGAGATGGCTTAGCGGTTAAGGTGCTTGTCTGTGAAGCCAAAGGACCCAGGTTCGATTCCTCAGTACCCATGTAAGCCAGATGCAGAAGGTGGCACATGTGTCTGGAGTTCATTTACAGTGGCTAGAGGCTCTGGCACACCCATATTCTCTATCTATCTAACTGCCTCTCTCTCTCTCAAATAAATAAATAAAATATTTAAAAATAAAAAAAAAAACAGGGATGGAGAGATTGCTTAGTGGTTAAGGTGCTTGCCTGAGAAGCCTAAGAACTCATGTTTGAATCTCCAGGTCCCATGTAGCCAGACACACAGTGATGCAACCATACAATGTCACACATGTGCCACAAGGGGGCGAACACGTCTGGAGTTCACTCACAGTGGCTGAAGGCTCTTGTGTGCCCATTCTCTTTCTCTTCTCTCTCTGCCCCCCTCTCTTCTCTCTCTCTCTCTCTCTCTCTCTCTCTATCTATCTATCTATCTCCCCAACATAAATAATTAAAAAACTAAATTTAATGTTTTAAATCAATCAATGTTGGGCGTGGTGGCATATGCCTTTAATCCCAACACTTGGGAGATAGAGGTAGGAGGACTGCTGTGAGTTTGAGGCCACCCTGAGAGTACATAGTCAATTCCAGGTTAGCCTGGGCTAGAGTGAGACCTTACCTCAAAAAATAAATAAATAAATAAAATTTTTTAATCACAATCAAAAGGAACTGAAGGCTGGAGAGATGGCTCAGCAGTTATGGTATTTGCCTGCAAAGCCTAAGGACCCAGATTCAATTCCCCAGTGCCCACATAAAGCCAGATGCACAAGGTGGCTCTTGTGTCTGGAATTTGTTTGCAGTGGCTAGGGGCCCTGGCATGCCCATTTTTTATCCCTTTATCTCTCTCTTTCTGTCATTCTCTCTCTCTCATAAATAAATAAAATATTTTAAAAGGAACTGATTTTCTTTTAAAAAATATAATTACAGGCTATTATAGACATTCTTTTCTTTTTTTGTGATAGAATCTCACTATGTCACCCTAACTGGCCCCAAACTCATGACAATCCACCTGCTTCAGCCTCCTTAGTATTGGAATTATAGGAATGAGCCGCTATGCATGGCTAGGAGACACACTTTCAACGCAAAGACATGGGTTGAAAGTAAAAGGATAGAAAAAATACGGCATCCATCAGTAACCAAGAGTGTTGTAATGACTGCACCAAAACCATAAAACAGGCCCTGGGACAGCAAGTGTTACTAGAGAGGAGGACAGACATTGTATAAAGATAAGTAGCCAAGCTCCAGATGGCTTCACCGAGATTGCTACCATGCGATTCAAGAAAAACTAAAACCAGCCCTTGACAAAACCCTCCAAAAGACAGACGAGAATGAGACTCTTTCCAATTTACTGTGAGGCTCTGAGACGCAAACCAAAGATATAACAAGAAAAACGTAGACCCATATTCCTTGTACATATACATGCAAAATTCCCAATAAATTACTACCAAATCAAGTCCAGCAACACACAAGAAAGCATTGCATACCAGGACCCAATGGGATTTATCCCAAGGACATTTACCAATCAATGTTATCTACAATAGTAATAAGGGGGAAACCCCGTATGATCATTTTAATAGTCACAGAAAGGTATTTGACAAAACCCAGTGTTCTTACATGATAAAAACACTTAAACTAGGAGTCACTGAAGGGTCCTTCCCAACTTGCTGAAGATTATCTCCAGCAATCCTGCAGCCAGCCACTGGAGGAAGAGCTCTCCCGAAATGAGGTACGGGACAAGGGTGACCATGTATATTCGACACTGCGCTTGAGGCTTCGGCCAGAGCAGTTCAGTAAGAACAAGAAATAAAAGCACCCAGATTGGAAAGGAGGAAGGAAAGCTGTCTCTATTTCACACAGCACCTGGTGTCGTGACCACCACAGGCAAGGAAGCCAAGATCAGGAACAGCCACCCGAGGCCGTAAGAGGTACAGCCTTGTCCCTCCGGAGCTCCGGGAAGGGGTGTGGCTGTCTCAGACCTGCAGTGTCTAGAACAGGGAACAAGCCCATCGCTGTGGTTGTGAACTGACCAGTTTGTGGTCATCTGTGACAACAGCCTCTGCAAACTGACGCCTTCAAAGCAGTTGAAGGTTTTGAAACAAGGACTTATGGTCACTTATGGTCTTCAGAGAAGCCACAGAGGCCTGGCCAGCAGCAAGGAACAGCATGGCAAGCAGGTGCTGGCGGAGGGACTTCCACAGCTCAGCACACCGACTGGAAACGCTCTTCCCCAGTGACTGCAGCCCGGCAGGCGTGACGCGCTCTGGGAGAGCGTGCTGAGACAGGAAACGGCTCTCAAGGGCTAGGGAGATGGGTCAGCAGTTTAAGACGCTTGTTTGCAAAGTGACACACGCACCTGAAGTTCCTTTGCAATGACAGGAGGCCCTGGCATGCCAATTCTCTCTCTCTCTCTCTCTCTCTCTCTCTCTAGCAAATAAATTATATTAAAAAAAAAAAAACACAAGAAAAGAAAATGGCTCTAGAGATCTAGAGATGGTACCAACCTCTATCACATGCTGAATTATACCACAGCCATTCATATGTTGAAGCCTTAAACTCCAGGACCTCAGAGTATATTTGGAAGTAGGTTCTTTTTTTTAGTGAGTATGTGTGTGTGTGCGTGCGTGTTTGTACGCACACATGAACACGCCATGGTGTATATGCAGAGGTCAGAAGACAACCTTGGTCCTCTGCTTCCGCTTTGGTTAAGACGGGCTCTTTCCCGCTTTGCTGCTGGGAAGGTCAGCCTAGCTGATCCATGAGCCTTGGGATCCTCCTGCCTCTGCCTCCCATCGCCATAGGCGCACTGGCTTGCCGATGTGTGCACCGCTTTGTTTCGGGCTCGATGTGAATGCTGGGGATCTCAACTCCAGGCAGGTGGCATGAAGAGCAAATGCCTTCACGGCTCAGCCGCTTCCCCAGCCTGTGGAGATGGGGTCTTTGAAGAGGTAATTCAAACAGGGCTGAGTGGTGGCTCTACGGGTAAGAGTGCTTGCTGCATAAGCATGAAAGCCCAAGAGGGCTTGATCCACCCTGAGTTTGATGCCTCAGAACCCATATGAACAGCTGGCCATGGCCACACACACCTTGACCCCAGTCCTGTGGAAAGCAGAGACTGGAGAATCACTGGGGCTCACTGGTCAGCCAGTGTGACCACAACAGCAGCTCCAGGCTGAGTAAGAAGCCTTGTCTCAAGGAAGAATGAGAGAGGAAGACACCCCACGTTCTCCTCTGGCCTCCACATGTGTGTGCACGGGGTACATGCACCCGCAAACACACGTGCGTATACCACACACTACACATATTGCACACCTGCGTGCACCAAAATGGAGTTTTTAAGGTAAAATAAGGCTGTATGGGAAAGCTCTAATCCTGTATCACTAGGACCCTTATAAGAAGACAGGACTGGAGAGATGGCTTAGCAGTTAAGGCGCTTCTAACCCTAAGGACCCATGTTCAACTCTCCAGATCCCATGCAAGCCCAATGCACAAGGTAACACCAGTGTGCAAGGCTGCACATGCGCACAAGGTGGCACACACACACGTCTGGAGTTCGACTACAGTGGCTGGAGGTCCTGGTATACCAATTCCCTCCCTCCCTCCCTCTCTCTCTCTCTCTCTCTCTCTCTCTCACACACACACACACACACACACACACACACAGTTCAGTCTGTTGGGCTTGCCTCAAAAAGAAAAAAGAGGAGAACAAGACCTGGACACAGCAAGGAGCACATGGAAAGACAGCGAGAAGAGGTCCTTCCGGAGCTCTGGAAAGAGGTGTCAAGACAGTCTAGTCCTGCTGACACCCCAGCATGTTCCAGAACTGAAGGACTCGGCACAGGTGCCCAGCCTGCGACGCTCTGGGACGGCGACTCCAGCAAACAGTGCAGCAATGGGGACGTGACCCAGCGGCTAAGAGCACTTGCTGCTTAAACATGAGGGCCTCCTGGGAAGAGTCCTCAAGGGTTCCGTGGGCGGAAGGCAGGGCTGCAGGGCCGGCTTCGTGGCCCCGGTGCTACTAATCAAACGGTGTTCAAAAAGCTTTCACACTTGCCTTCTGGCTACAGACAGCCCACTTAAAGGAGAAAAATTTAACCCAAAACAACGTTCCTTTGCAGTGGCAACTGAAATAATTATTTGAAAGTGACTAAGATTAATGGTTTCTACCACACACACACACACACACACACACACATACACACACACACACACTTCATATACCAAGTGTCTTTAGGCAGAATAAACACTGTGGGCAAGAGGATGCTAGCAAAACCATCTTATGTCTCTCCGGTCCTTCCTTCCACAGTCATTCTCTTGGTCCTCACGGGCACCACCCTACAAGGACAGCAGAAAACACGTCCCACCTTGGCCCCTATTCCCAGTGACATTGTGAAGGCTCATGCAAAGAGTTGGGCCTTTTGTGTCCACTGAGGGGTGGTCTGCGAGGGGGAGGCTGACACCAGTGATACGACAGAGTAGAGTTAAGAACCAAGGACAAACAGCAGCCCCCCTGTAGGTGACGGGGTGCCTCCAAAGAGCAGCTCACCCAAGAGAGGCAGGAAGTGGGAAACAAGAGAGGCAGGCAGGGCAGGAGAGTGCGCACAGGCCTGTAAGGGACAGTAGATGTTCTACAGAAGTGAGGGGTGACCACCACTGAAAGAGCCAGGACATAGCAGAGAACAAAACAGTTCTCTCAAATATGACGTTAGGGGCTAGAGAGATGGCTTAGTGGCTAAGTGCTTGCCTGTGAAGCCTAAGGACCCCAGTTCAAGGCTCGATTCCCCAGGACCCACGTTAGCCAGATGCACAAGGGGGTCGCACACGTCTGGAGTTTGTTCGCAGTGGCTGGAGGCCCTGGCGCGCCCATCCCCCCCCCAGCTGCCTCTTTCTCTCTCTGTCGCTCTTAAATAAATAAATAAAAATAAACAAAAAAATTAAAAAATATGACAACGTTAGTTTGGAAAACGACTATTCTGAGAGTTTGGGATGTCACCAACGCAAGCCCAGCTCTGTCAGCTCCCCGCTTCCCCTTCAGCACGTCGACCCAGCGCAGTTAGCTCAGAAAGGCCCAGATCCTCATTAGCTCCACACTTCTTCCGAAAGGTGTGAAATTCTTCCTAAGAGAAATCAAAGAAACAAACCTCTGCACTTAAAATATCTGCTTTTCTTTGAAAACAAATTTCAAAGAACTAAATTCTAACTTTTAAATGTTTGATTGAAAAAAAAAAGAAGGGAGGCATCTTCATATGGTACTAGTAATTAACATGACCATCAAGGGGGCAGAGACGGTGCCAGGCTTTCTGGATATACACATAAAACCACCACGGCACTCCCTACTTCTGTTATGATGGTCCTGTCCCTTGCCAACTCAGGCTGAGCCCAGGCCACCCACCTTCTTGACCTTTCCAATCTCACCTGTGTATGTGTGTGCACCGTGTGTACACGTGTGCATGCAGGTAGAGGTTAGACCCTCAATCTTCACCTTATCTTTTGAGATGGATGCTCTCACTGATTCCGCTAAAATAGGCCAGCAAACCCCAGAGACCCTATTGTGGCCACCTCCCCAGCCCTGGGATTACAGAGACATGCCACGACACTCAGCTCTGCCACGGGTGTGCAATCCAAACTCATGGCATCGTGCATAGGCAACAAGCTCTTCATCCACTGAGCCATCTGCCAAGCCCCTCCAGCCCCTTTACAGGGGTGGAAACAGGCTCAGACAGGGGACAGAACACTCCCAAAGCCACGTGTTGAGATCAGAACCAGGACCTCTCAGGAGTTAAATGTTTAAACACACCCAGGCTCACTGTCTCACTGTCTTCACAACAGCCCACACAGCAGGGGCGTCACTCCGGGTTGGAGACGTAGTAGACACTGACGCAGGGGGACAGTGATCTTCTCAAGTCTGTCCAGCGGGCACACAGCTGGGGGTGGGGGTGGGGGCTGGCAAGAGGTCTGCACAGCCTATTCCACAGGGCTGCCTCTCATTTCAGGAGTGAAAAGGGCCAGGACTGTGGCCATGGCCACATTCTGACCCCCTCTGAACCTCAGACAAGTCCCATAAGGTAGGGTCTCCCCAGGAGCCCAGGCTTCAGGGAACAGAGTAGGAGAGAGTTCAGCTGTTTTCCACAGGATGATTTTCAGACCAGCTTCTTATAAGGACTTTTCGGGAAGCCAAGATCTCACACCTAAGCAGGATATGACTGGTCTCATTGAACCAGAGTGCTACCCAGTCCCCAGAGCAGTTACTGGTAGCCCTGGGAAGGCCCTGGGGTTCTGCTAACCTCTGCCACCTGGCTGGCCCTCACTAACCCACCCTACTTGCTGGGCAGCTCCGGCATATTCCACCTTCTTAAGCTCCCAGCTGCAGCCACTGTCCCTACCTTGGCAATGCATCACTCTCAGGAGAGCTGGACACGCTGCAGAGCTCACCTCCCACCTGCTTGGACTTCCGTTGGCCCCACACTGTCTCATTCATCCCTCGCCAAGGCCCCATGAGAAACGTCCCAGAGTGCTCCCTTTTGTAAAGGGAGAATCTTAGGTCCAGGACTGGAGGGATGGTTCATTGGTTGGCAGAACTTGTGTAAGCATGATAAACATAATTCGGATCTCCCAACCCACATAAAGCCAGACGTAGTCGGGCAAATGCATGTGCAATCCCAGTGCGCCTGTGGCAAAGGCAGACAGAGTCAAAAGAACCCAGAAGCTTGAGGCAGTGGCAAAAAAAAAAAAAAAATAGAGGTTCTGCCCCCAACAAGGTGGGGAGCAAAGACCGACACCCTCTGACATACACACACACATTTTGACATGTACACACCACACACACACACACACACCTGAGGTCAAGAGAGGCTATGTCACCTACCCAAGGTCACACAGTGAGGTTGCAATGCATGTGGAGCCTCAAGGGCCACTGCTCCCTGCTGGTGGCTGGAGGTGCTCCAGAGCCTGACAACGGAGGCAGGCGGAGGGGACACACAGCACCCACAGGCTATGGGGCAAGGAGACAGGTGCACTGGCGTTTTATTTTTATTTTGTGTGTGTTCATGTGTGTACATGTTTGGGTGGCATGAGTGCAGACGCAAGAAATTTCTGGGTTGTTCCACAGCTTCTGGAAAATTCTCTTGTCTGCATTTTTTTCAATTATTGATTTTTTTTTAATAAATAGGTTGCACATAGACCCTCTCTTCCCTGAATGTCTTAGGTGGGGTTATTGGTATTGATTGTGGGGACCAAGAGGCCTCAGTCAATCTCTGCGGGGATGGAGAAAACATGATGTCTCAGGCGATTCCCACCCACCCTGAGGCTCTCACAAGCTTTCCGCCCCCTCTTCTGTGATGCTCCCTGAGCCTTGGCAGGCAAGACAGAGATCTGACTTAGTGTTGCTTTCCCTGTACACTCTGGATCTCTGTTTTTTGGAGGTTTGAGTGACTTCAGTGTCTGTCGCCATTGCCCTGGTTCTGGTTTTCAGACTAGCCGTGAGGGCAGCATTGGTGCCACTGCGTCCCCTGTAAGGACTCTGGACCGGGGCAGACCAGGTGTCTCTGCGTCTCACCTCACCATCAGCACGCTGGGATTACAGAGGCCCACCAAGGCTTCTGGATATTTATGTGGGGCCTGCGGGTGGGACCCCAACTTGACTGGAAAGTGCTTTATGCACTCAGCCATCTTCCTCTGCTTCATTCATTTTCTAATTTTCATTTGTGTGGGAGCATACGGGTGTGCACATGCATGCATACGGGGCGGGGGCACACGTAGGGCCATGCAAGGATCTCTTGCTGCTGCAAGTGACTATCTATTTGTCTTTATGTGAGTGGCTAGAGAATTAAGCCCAGATGGCTGACTTTGCAAGCAAAGCACCTTTAACCGCTAAGCCCCCACCCCAGCACATTCCTGATTTGACTAAGAACCCCCAATCCCTACTGTGGACTGGCACTGTCCACGGTTCTGAAGATAAGGCATTGGATGATCAAGACCTCTGACCTGGGTGACCTTCAGGAGACCCCGGCCCCACCCTGGGCCTCAGTCACCTCATCTATGTAGTGAGGACAACACCACTCAGGTCCCAGGCTGTTGGTGACAAGGGAGAAGTGAGAAACATAAACCTGCCTGGGAACCGAGATGTCACTGTGAGGCTCCCACATGGCTAGGATAGGGTCTGTAGCAAAAGGTGCTTTTCAATTAAGAAATGAACAATGGCTGGGCATGGTGGCACAAGCCTTTAATCCCAGCACTTGGGAGGCAGAGGTAGGAGGATCGCCATGAGTTAGTGGCTACCCTGAGACTACATAGTGAATTCCTAGGCTACAGTGAAACCCTACCTTGAAAAAACAAAAAACAAAAAAGAAAAAAGAAAAAGAAAGAAAAGAAAGAGAAATGAACAACGGAGCCAGGTGTGGTGGCACACACCTTTAATCCCAGCACTTGGGAGCTTTCATTCCAGCGTTTGGGAGGCAGAGGTAGGAGGATCACCATGAGTTCAAGGCCACCTTGAGACTACATAGTGAATTCCAGGTCAGCCTGGGCTACAGTGAAACCCGACCTCAAAAAAACAAAAAAGAAGAAGGAGGAAGAGGAGGAGGAATATGGTACCATGGGAACATTTGTGAGTGTTCAAGTAAGAAATCATCAACAAGCAGAGCATGTTGGCACACACCTTAACCCCAGCACTCTTGGGAGGCAGAGGCAGGAGGATCGCTGTGAGTTCAAGGCCACCCTGAAACTACATAGTGAATTCCAGATCAGCCTGGCCTAGAGTGAAACCCTACCTCAAAAAATGCAAAATAAGCTGGGCGTGGTGGCGCACGCCTTTAATCCCAGCACTCGGGAGGCAGAGGTAGGAGGATCGCTGTGAGTTCGAGGCCACCCTGAGACTACATAGTTAATTCCAGGTCAGCCTGGGCTAGAGTGAGACCCTACCCCAAAAAACCAAAAAAAAAAAAATGCAAAATAAGAAACAAAAAACAAACAATGGAAATTCTTGTATCTTAGCATCAACCTCAGCGTGATTTTGTTTTTGATAAACCAAATACAATAAAACAGTATTCCTTAACAAATATCAAAACTAGGGTAGAGAAGAAATTTTGCTCATAGAATGGGCTGGAATTTTCTAGATACACAATGAGTAATTATTTTTTTCTCAAGGTAGGGCTCACTCTAGCTCAGGCTGACCTGGAATTCACTCTGTAGTCTCAGGGTGGCCTTGAACTCATGGTGATCCTCCTACCTCTGCCTCCCAAGTGCTGGGATTAAAGGCATGCACCACCACACCCGGCTCCAGTAATTCCCATATATTTTGTTAATTTTTTTGTTAATTTTTATTTATTAATTTGAGCAGATAGAGAAAGAGGCAGAGAGAGAGAGAGAGAGAATGGGCATATCAGGACCTCCAGCCAGTGCAAACGAACTCCAGATGCATGCGCCACCTTGTGCATCTGGCTTACATGGGTCCTGGGGAATCAAGCCTCAAACTGGGGTCGTTAGGCTTCATAAGGAAATGCTTAACCACAAAGCCATCTCTCCAGCCCCCAATTCCCGTATTTTAAAAATGTCACTGTGCTGGGGAGATGGCTCCGTGAATAAAGCCCTTGCCAGGCAGGCACGAGGAGGACTCGAGTTCAGACTCTCAGCACCCATGGAAAAGCTGGGCACGACGGCTGGCACCTGGACTCCCAACGCTGGACGGCAGAGGCAGGAAGATCCCTGGGGCTTACTGGCCAGCTAATCTAGATGAATCAGTGAGCTCCAGGTTTAGTGGAAGATGACTGAGGAAGACAGCCCAGTGTTGATCTCTAGCCTCTATATGCACACACACACACACACACACACACACACACACGCGTCTCCACACACATACACATATGCATACATGGCACATACAAAATTTAATACACATACAAAAATTAATATAATAAAAAAGGTCACCTGAGGTAACATTTTTTTAAAGTATATGATAATTTTAAAGAGAATATAACATATAACCTTGGGCCGAAATCCTGACCCCATGTCTATTGCCATGTGACCTTGAGCAAGTGCCTCCCCTTTCACAGCCTCATCCACGAGGTAGAAAACAACATCCCTCCAGACTCATCTCCATCATTCCGCAGCACAGCCATGAACGCCTGGGGCTGTTTCATTTCAAGCTTATTACAATGAAGTAAAATGCAGAAGGCAGCTTCTCAGTCACACTGTCACTTCAAGTGTTCACTATACAGAAAGTTAGTGGCTACCATGCTGGGCAGCATAGGTATAAAGATTTTTACCACCTCAGAACGTTCTGGAAAGTACTGAGCTTGGTACTCAAAGTGTGGAAAATAAGAAAATGGCGTCTTTTGGGTATTTGTAAGACATGCAAAATCTCAAGCCCGCTGGGAACTTGCCCAGCAAGGACTGGCGTGTTAACACACTCCCCTGTCCCGAAGAGCCTTACACAGTGCGGTCTGAGAAGGGCTGAGAGAAGGCCGAAATGAGAAACCAGAATCCAGGCACTGTAGGGCATTACCAGCTGAGGCAGGAGGATCACAAGTTTGAGGCCAGTCTGGGCTATATAGCAAGACCCTGTCAGAAGAAGAAGAAAGAAGAAGAAGGAGGAGGAGGAGGAGAAGGAGGAGGAGGAAGAGGAGGAAGAAGAAGAAGAAGAAGAAGAAACAAGGGAGGACATAGTAGCGCACACCTTTAATCCCAGCACTCGGGAGGCAGAGGTAGGAGGATCACCGTGAGTTTGAGGACACAGAAATCCCACAAGAGACCATAAGGGGAAACACTCTTCATCAAGAAGCAGCAGCTCTGGGTTGGGGACAATGACGTCAGCCCCTGCCGCTCGCTCCAAGTGGCAACAACATTCTCCAAACCGAATCAGTCCTAGAGCTTCTGACAAGGTTTAAGGCGAGCACAGGTGCGGGAGGCTGGCGGGGGAAGGTGGGAGAGACAGGAAGTGTGGAATCTTCCAGACGTGCAGCTCTCTGTGCACACAGGGATAGAAGATGTTAGTTCCGTGCTGGCCAGGATTCCCTGGCTTGTTGATTATTCCTGTGCTGAAATAAAAAATCCAGCATGAAAATGACATTTGGAAAAGAAAAAAAAAAACCCACGGGCTCGTTTCACATCCAAACACTTCTCTGCACGTTTCTGAGAAGGACGCAGCAGTGATGAGCCAGCACAGAGGTCCTGTTTCCCCCAGCCCCCGAGAAACCAGCGCGGAGTCTCCTCCACAAGGATGGGGTTCACCTTCACTGTCAACTTGACTGGATTGAGAATCACTGAGGAGACACACCTCTGGGCGTGGCTGTGGGGACGCTTCCAGAGTTATCCAAGGAGGAAAGATCCATCCTAAATGTGGATGGCACCGTCCCATGGGCTGGGGTCCCAGATGAAATGAGGAGAAGAAAAGGAATTGAGCAGCCGCACTCCTCCCTCCCTCCCTCTCTCTCTCTCTCCCTCTCTCTCTCTCTCTCTCTCTCTCTCTGCTTCCTGCTGGTGGCTGCCTCGGGCTCCCACCGCTGCACCTTCCCCACCATGATGGACTGTACCTTCAAACTACGAGCCAAGATGAGCCCTTCCTTCCCTAAGTTGCTTCCTGTCGAGGCACAGTAATGAGGAAAGTAACACACACACCCTGAACAGAAGCTGCTGAGGGAAGCTTGAAGGTGAGTGGAAGGCTCAGACAGACTGGAACAACCCAATCCCACCCACCCAACTGCGACCCAGGAGAAAAGCCAGTCCTGAAAAGCGATGCCACCTGCTCTCGACTCACACGTCCCCTGGAGGTGGGGTTACACACTTAAGCCCGGATGGCCGACCTGATCCCAGCCCGTGGCTTCACCTGCTCTTGAGAGGGAGTACAGTTAGGGTGACTGGACCCCTGAAAGAAGAGGCAGGAGAGTCTACACTTGTTAGAAATCAAAGACCATCTGACTTCTTATCTCTTGCCGGGTTCCTTAGACCTGTTTCTCTACAAACAACCAGGAGCCCTCCCGGGAGCAAGGGCTTTCATAGGATTTAAACACTGTGGTTGGTCAAGTTCAGCCCCTGGAACTTGGTGCCAGGGCTAGCCTCTTCCTGAGACAGCCCCTAGCCCTGACCAACCAGCTGTCCCTGTGGTTCACCTGAGCCGGAAGACAGCCCAAGACTATAAGGTTATAAACAGCTTTGCACGGGGAGGATAGGCTCTCGGACTGTCTGACCCCTTGGGAACTTCCAGCTGTGGGTGAGTTTTTCACTCAGCTGGGGCTGAACCCCAGCCCAGGCCCAGCTGAACTGAGCCAAGGGGAGCCCCCCCCAGCCCTTACTCTCCACATGGGTTCTTTAACCCAGCTCCCCCCCTGGCAGGAGCGCCTTGACTTTCTTTTCCCTCTCTTCCTTCCACATTTTTTCCAGACCCTCCACATGGGATCTCTAGCCACATGGGTGCCTTTCCTTGGCTCTGTCCTTTCCTTAATAAACGTAATAACTTAATAATTACCCTTCTCAGTCTCTTTCATTCAACTCTTTGATTAAAATTAGAAACAAACCTAGGCTTTGGGTTTCAAGGACTTTCCTGGACACCGTGCACCCCGTTACACTCAGTCCCATCAACCCCTTGTTTTTATGACTCCCAGGTGGGAGTCTGGGCGCATCCCAGCCCACCGTTCCTCAGGCATCTAGTGTGGACCAGCGCAATCAGACACTCCACGCCAGAGGACCAGGGGCCAGTGGCAGGCGGAGCTTCAGCTCCACCCTCAGGAGCTGGAAGGCCGGTGCCCACCCTTCACCCATCCAAACACTACCCACTGTGAAAGGCCCGCCCCAAGTGCCACTTCCTGCACGAAGCTGCAACCTTCTGGGCGTGGTCCCTCCTCCATCGGGCCTCTGCTCCTCCCAGCCAGTCCTCCACACACTGGACATCCTGTCCTCCTGCCTGCCCTATTCCCCACCATAGCTGCTGTTTCTGTCCAGGATGGGCCACACGGGCTCAGCTGGTGACTTCCATTCTGCTTCACCTCAACAAAGGGGGCTAACAGGGTGTTGGGGGCCCAGGAAAGTCCTTGAACCTCAAACCCCTATGTCTGCTTCTGATTTTTGTCCAAGAATTGAATAAAAAAGAAGACTGAGAAGGATAATTATTAAACTATTATATTTATTGAGGGAGGTACAGAGCCAAGGAAAGGCACCCACATAGCTAGAGATCCCACGTGGAGGGCCTGGAAAACCACGGAAGAGAAGAGAGAAAAGAAAGTTCGAGGAGCTCTGTCATGTGGGGAGCTGGAGGAGATAAAGAATCCATGTGGAGAGTAAGGGCCAGGGGCCTCCTCTATCAGACAGAATGTCTCGCTGAACCCAGCAGAGCTGCTGCTTTCAGTCAGACTGGCTGACCCGTGAGCCCCAGTGAATCTTCAGTCTCTGCTCCCCAGGGGACTAGAATTGAGAGGGAGTCAGGTAGCTTTGTCAGACAGCTGGGGTGCCTGGGACCCTGAAAGTAAAAGCAGGAATGTCTCTGAGCTTTGCTAGTGACCAGAGGGGAAGCTGGCTTCTCCTTATCTCCTGCCTACAGGAGTTCCCGAGATCTGTTTTTCCATAAACAACCTGAGCCCCTCCTGAGAAGGAGGTCCCCTTTCCTAGAATTTAAATCTGATCCTGACATTGTGGTTGGTCAAGTTCAGCCCCCCAGTTCACGGTCAGGGCTGGCCTCTTCCTGAGCCAGCCCCGAGCCCAGACCAACCAACACTCTCTCTGGCTCATCGGAGCCTGAAGGTAAAGCCCACTACAGCAAGGTTGTAAATATGTTTATGAGGGGAGGGCAAGCTCTCTTCATCACTCCTGAACCGCCAGGTTCTGGTGAGTTCTCCCCTCGTCTCAGCCCAGCTGGACCGAGATGAGGGAAGAACCCCCCTGACGGCCCTCTTCCCCCTCCTACCATGTCAGGGCCTCTCGTACTTTCTCTTTTTTCTCTCTCTAAACCTCTTTTCACATTTCTTCTAGGCCCACATGGGCTCTCAGAGACCACGTGGGTGTATTCATTTTCCTTCCCTTGGTTTTGTACTTTCCTAAATACATATAATAGTTTAATAATTATCCTTCTCAGTTTGGTTTGCCCACTTCTTTGGTTAAATGTAAACACGAACCTAGGGTTTGGAGTTCAAGGACTTTATTCCTTGAATGTATCAGAATGACAGGTGGGTGAGACCACACCCAGGTGCTCACGTAAGTGTTGGAGAATTAAAGCCGGGGCACATCAGGCCCTCTCAGGCCCTCTCGTGTGCACAGCAGTGTCCTGACCTGCTGCGCCAGCTCCCCAGCCCCCTGATTAATTTTAGATGGTGTCAAGTCGGATACACATATTAAAAATTTATGACTACTAGTAAATGGATCAAAAAAAGAGTACAGAATTTCCAAATCAGTAGAGGAGAAAAACGCAACTTCAATCAATTCAGAGAAGGCGGGGGTGGTGTGGAGGACAGGAAGCCTAAATAATGACAGAAATGGACATGTTTTATACACTGGGAAACCCTAAACAAGCAGTTGTTGTTACTCAAATAGGAAAACTTTTGCCAAGACCCTCCCATAGGGAAAGAACAGAGGTGGAGTCCTTGCAGTTAGCCCACAGCACAGTGAGATGAGCTTCAGACGCAGCACAGGGGACAAGCTAGAGGAGGAGCTGACTCACCTCGCAACAACACCTCCAGCAGCCCTGCGGCCTCCCTTTCAACTTTGGCCCCCAGGACGCTCAGGCCCCGTTTCCCACTCCCACGGCCCACGTAGTCCTGGGTGTGGATATTCACCTCCAAACTGCGTGTGTGTGTGTGTGTGTGTGTGTGTGTGTGTGTGTGTGTGTTGAGGTAGCATCTAACTCTAGCCCAAAGTGGCCTGGAATTCACTCTGTAGTCCCAGGCTGGCCAAGAACTCAAAGTGATCCTCCGACCTCTGCCTCCCAAGTGCTAAGATCTAAAGCATGCACCGCCACACCAGGCTAATTTATACTTTTGATCCATCACCAATACTGAGAAATCTGAGAGAGCCCAGGACTTTCAGAGATATGCACGTGTGCCTTATTTAAACATTATCTGAATATTTTTTTAAAATCTAAGGCAGACATATTTTGGTTTGTAATCTTTTTGTAAAAAATGAAAAAACACAGTACCATAGAATATGCTTGACGAGTGAACACACACACACACACACACACATACACCAGAGAGTCTCATTTCCAAAGCCATTCTGTTGTAAATAGATAATTACCACTTTCACACACCTTTCCCGGGATTTCTGCATTAACATGAGAATACTGTAATTATGACTGGCCAAAATCACTTCACTACAACCTCCAATCCTAGATTTTTTTTTCATCTTTATTAGGAGTTAATTTTCTCCCTTTTAGCCCCTAAACACAGCTTGGCTTTGTGTATTCTTTTTTGATGAAGAATATAGAAAATTAATTTTTAAATGAATCCCAAACCTCGGCTGTATGAGGCATTGCTCTTTAGTAGCACACAGGTTCCCACTCACACGCCCTTCGTGTGCCAGGCACATTGGCAGTGACGGCCATCCGGAATCACATTGCAGCGCCACCCGCCAGCGCCTGGGCACCAGAAATGACATGACCCCAGAGCTAAATAAATAAAGAGTGGTATGTTCAAAATGCATTATATACTTCATGAAAATGGCCTTATACAATAACCCAGAATAATAAAATTTAAAAATCTACAAAGGAAAATAAGTAGCAAGAGCCAAGTATTTTTAAAAAATAATAATAATGTTCAATCCCGAGTATGCAAGAATAAAGACATGGGCAGAATCCGGCCACCGCATCGGGCAGAAGTGCAAATCAGCCAGAATCCATTTCAAGTCTATTCCCACGGTCAGCAACTACTACTTGTTAGCTTTCAGGGGGGAAAACAGTTGGTGGACTTTTTTTTTTTTAATTGAAGTGACCACGTCACGGAGTATGTCTTCCTCATTCTCTTAAATATCTGCCTTAGGGTCCTCACTGGTCCTGGTGAGTCCCAGGGGGACCACCACCCTCCCACCCCGGCCCCGCCCAGTGCCACCCGCCCCATGTTTCCCATCAGCCAATCCTGTTGATTTCACCTCCTGCTCTCACTCTCCAGGCACCAACAGGTAGGGGCAGGTAGAGGCAGGGGGTGGGAGGGGCCTGGTTTCTTTGCCAACTTGGACTCCAGCCTGGCTCAGCCCAGGGTCCCCCTGCCTGGGGTGATCAGTCTCCACCCAATCTAAGCCTGACCTGTCCCTCCCTCACAGAAGCCCTCAGGTGGCCTCTGTAAGACTAGGGCTGCTCTTCACGGGCTCCCGGGTCAGCAGCCCAGAGTACACGACTGGACCTTCTTCCTCCCCAGACCCTGGCTGGGTCTGCACTGTGCACCGGCAGCTCATGGCTCAGCTCACAGCCCTCTCTGACGGGCCTTGCAGCCTCCTCCCATGCCAGTCACTAGCACCTCACCCTGTGCACAGAGCAGTGTCATCCACAGAGCTCCTCAAGCAATCCTGTGCACCCATGTGCTTCACTGAATCCACCGGTCACGTCCTTGAGCCCACAGGACAGAGACACTTCTGTGTCACGATCGCTGAATCTCCACACCGGGAGAGTACAGCAGACTGCCAGGATATGTGTCCACCGTGCTGACTGCAGACCCCCGCCCCGTCCCCACAGCTGGGGAACACGGCACTAACCCATGCCCAGACTGCTGTGGTGAGCCTGCGGACCCACAGGGCAGCTACACTAGGCAGGGTCTAGATGACAAAGACCCCCCAGAGCCAAGCTTGAGGGTCTCATTCAATGGCAGTAGACCCTTAAGGGGAAATAGGAGGTTGCCTGGCGGATCAGGGCACAGCCAGAAGCGGCAGCAAGTACCCTGGGTGGGACCTGACAGGGACCATCATAAGGCATGCCAGGCTGCACCTGCCCACACAGCCTGACACCATAGTCAGGCCCAGGAAACCTGCCCCAGTCCACCCACACTGCGCTGCCTACATTGTAAGTGTGAAATGACTCTGAACTCTGGAGGGCCAACCGATGACACCCAGACACCTCTCCCAGGACAGTTAGAGTTCCATCTGCTTTTGAGGCCTGAGCCCTAGCTCCTATGTCCACAAGAAACACACACACACACACAAACACACACTCCTCTTCACAAGCACCTGGAGAAGGGGTCACAATCGTGTCCTGGCAGATGGGAAGGATGGGGTAAGAAATAATGATGGAACGAGACAGAAGTGGGAACTTGCCCAGCTCCCGGGGACAGAAAGCCATGGAGCTCCTCCCATCCCTGTCCAAGGTTGGCCTCTCCTAGAAGCAAAGGGCGCTAGGGACAGCCCGAAGGGGACAGCAAAACTTGGGGTGGGGAATGGTGGCTAAAAGGATGTGGTCAACCACCAGCTACATCTGAAAAAGTGTTTTCCTGGGGTTGGAGAGATGGCTTAGCAGTTAAGGCGCTTGCCTGCGATGCCTAAGAACTCAGGTTCGAATCTCCAGGTCCCACGTAGCCGGACACACAGTGACGCAGGCACACAATGTCGCACAGGCACACAAGGGGGCGCACACGTCTGGAGTTCATGCACAGCAGCTGAAGGCCCTGGCGCGCCCATTCTCTCTCTCTCAAGATTAAAAAAAAATATTTAAATGTTTTCCTCAAATAATCATCATTTCTAGACTGTGAGCTGCCCCACACTCCTGCAGGGTGAAGGCAAGGCCCCCTGCTCCTTCCAGACCCCTCACACAAGCAAAGCGGCAGAATCTGTGGCCCAGAGCCACACTGCAAATGAGGCAAGCCCCACATCCCGCCTTGAGCAAGCACTGCGCTCCCCGTCCTCTCCCTCCCTCCTCACGGATTTTAATTAACGGTTTACTTGCAAAAGACCCAGCTCTGTTTAACTAAATCCTTGGACCCTTTTTATATTGTCTTCTATATCATTTTATGCTAGGGCGCCAGGAAAAAAAGTTAATTATAACTTCTAAATACTCCATTAATGGGCCCTGCCTGATTTTGTGAAGGGCAGTGCAGCTAAATGAACTAGTTCCTCAGACACCTCCCAGCTCCCGCCACACGTCCAACCAAGCAGCCTCGGGGGAGGCGAGCTGGCCCGGTGCCCGTCTTCAGCCACTCAAGGGCTCACGTGTGATCATGCAGGGCAAAAGCCAGCAAGGTGGGAGGGCTCCCTCAGGTGTTCGCACTGGCTCCACAGGTGATATGAGTGACTGCAGGGAAGGGGTCAGCAGGCCACCAGATGAGGTAACATGTGGGCAGGACTAGACAGGTGGCACTGGACATCAGCTTCCAGGGCTAGGAGAAGGGGCCATGGGTTTCTGGTTGGAAAGATCTAGGATGCCACCTGGGGAGCTGCAGTTTACTACACAGTGCACAGGGATGGGTCAGTGTGGGGCACAATCCTGGTGTCCTGAGGACAGCTCTGAGGAGAGGCAGGGGTAAGCCTGAACCATCCACCACCAGCTGTGGAGAGAGCTGGAGGCGTTCTGCTGGCCTGCGTGGGAGAGAGGGCTTGGGGGTGTGAGTGGTTGTCACGTGGGATGAAGGCAGTCAGAGGGCAAGCCTGAGAGAAGCCCTCCTTGTGGGGCAAGAGGATGAGGAGCAAAAGAGGTGACGGGGAAGGCCCAGGGGACACACGGGAGGCGGGGCCAGCGGCGCAGTGCTGTCAAGGTGCCACAAGCAAAGACCAGAGAGAGGGATGCGGAGTGATCTGCTGCATCCTCTGTTATCTGGGACATCCAGGGGTTGAGGCATGGACGAAGGCTTTACAGCCATGGGTCCCCAGCCAGAGGAGACCTGCCTGGCACTTGCCAGTCACTGATCACAAGCTTCCTGGTGTCCTAGGAGTCCCAGCTGTGAGCTAATGGTTCTCACAGAAGGGCAGCAGCTGCATGAGGGTTGGCACTGCTGCCCAGAAAACTTGTGGAGGGCAGGGCTAGGTGCTGTGCCCAAAGCCATCACCTTGGGCTGTGGGGTCACTGGGTACTCAGCACCTCCCCGGGCAGCCCTGACCTAGGGGGTGGGTGCACATCTCCCTGGAACTGGCCTCCTGGGTCAGCCACAACCCGCTGGCTTCACCTCCTGGCCTCAACCTTGGGACTCCAACTCAGCCCTCGACCTGAGAGTTCTCAGATCAATCCCAAGTCCATAGGGTGACAGGGTTTACATCAGTCTGCAACCTCGAAGCCCCCATGCACTGCTGTTCCAACCTGCAGCTGTCAGATACCTGGTCCCAGCCACAGCAGGGAGTCCACAAATCCAGGATCATGGCTACTGCCCTTTCCTCTCGACAGAGCCTCCTGGGTCAAGACAAGAAGAAGCCTTATCACTGCCCCAGGGGCCAAAGGTCCAGTGGAGATCACAGAGCACTCTGTCCCTGCAGGCTAGTGCCACCACACACCCTGGGTGGAAACGGAGGGACCACTATGCTCAGCAGTGTCAAAGGCTCCACAGACAGCCACTTCCATAAAGTAAATAGGAATCCCCAGACAAGGAAGGAGGAGAGCTGTAGGCACAGCCCAGCACGGAGGGGCTCGAGCCATGCTGACAGGCACAGGTGGGCTGATATGGAAGGTAGTTGACAGGTCTGCATAGGGAGGTTGGAAGACTTACCTAAGGTCTCATAGAAGAAACAGGGGTATTGACCTAATTGACATCCAGGTGTGAGCTCCTAACCTTCACAGGGACTCCCCACACAGGGAAAATGGAACGACCCATGGGAACTCCAAACTGCATGCTGATCATCACACCACTGACTATGAGGAGGAAGGGGTCTCCTATACACTGACTGTGAGGAGGAAAGGGTCTCCAGTACACTGACTGTGAGGAGGAAGGGGTCCCTACTACACTGACTGTGAGGAGGAAGGGGTCTCCTGTACACTGACTGTGAGGAGGAAGGGGTCTCCTGTACACTGACTGTGAGGAGGAAAGGGTCTCCAGTACACTGACTGTGAGGAGGAAGGGGTCCCTCCTACACTGACTGTGAGGAGGAAGGGGTCTCCTGTACACTGACTGTGAGGAGGAAGGGGTCTCCAGTACACTGACTGTGAGGAGGAAGGGGTCCCCAGTACACTGACTGTGAGGAGGAAGGGGTCCCCAGTACACTGACTGTGAAGAGGAAGAGGTCCCCAGTACACTGACTGTGAGGAGGAAGGGGTCTCCTGAACACTGACTGTGAGGAGGAAGGGGTCCGCAGTACACTGACTGTGAAGAGGAAGAGGTCCCCAGTACACTGACTGTGAGGAGGAAGGGGTCCCCAGTACACTGACTGTGAGGAGGAAGGGGTCCGCAGTACACTGACTGTGAGGAGGAAGGGGTCTCCAGTACACTGACTGTGAGGAGGAAGGGGTCCGCAGTACACTGACTGTGAGGAGGAAGGGGTCCGCAGTACACTGACTGTGAGGAGGAAGGGGTCCGCAATACACTGAGTGTAAGGAGGAAGGGGTCTCCAGTACACTGACTGTGAGGAAGAAGGGGTCCGCAGTACACTGACTGTGAGGAGGAAGGGGTCTCCTGTACACTGACTATGAGGAGGAAGGGGTCTCCTGTACACTGACTGTGAGGAGGAAGGGGTCCCTACTACACTGACTGTGAGGAGGAAGGGGTCTCCTGTACACTGACTGTGAGGAGGAAGGGGTCCGCAGTACACTGACTGTGAGGAGGAAGGGGTCCGCAGTACACTGACTGTGAGGAGGAAGGGGTCTCCTGTACACTGACTGTGAGGAGGAAGGGGTCCGCAGTACACTGACTGTGAGGAGGAAGGGGTCTCCTGTACACTGACTGTGAGGAGGAAGGGGTCTCCTGTACACTGACTGTGAGGAGGAAGGGGTCCGCAGTACACTGACTGTGAAGAGGAAGAGGTCCCCAGTACACTGACTGTGAGGAGGAAGGGGTCTCCTGTACACTGACTGTGAAGAGGAAGAGGTCCCCAGTACACTGACTGTGAGGAGGAAGGGGTCCCCAGTACACTGACTGTGAGGAGGAAGGGGTCCCCAGTACACTGACTGTGAGGAGGAAGGGGTCCCCAGTACACTGACTGTGAGGAGGAAGGGGTCTGCAGTACACTGACTGTGAGGAGGAAGGGGTCCGCAGTACACTGACTGTGAGAGGAAGGGGTCCCAGTACACTGACTGTCAGGAGGAAGGGGTCCCCAGTACACTGACTGTGAGGAAGAAGGGGTCTCCAGTACACTGACTGTGAGGAGGAAGGGGTCTGCAGTACACTGACTATCAGGAGGAAGGGGTCCCCAGTACACTGACTGTGAAGAGGAAGAGGTCCCCAGTACACTGACTGTGAGGAGGAAGGGGTCTCCTGTACACTGACTGTGAGGAGGAAGGGGTCCCCAGTACACTGACTGTGAGGAGGAAGGGGTCTGCAGTACACTGACTGTGAGGAGGAAGGGGTCCTCCAGTACACTGACTGTGAGGAGGAAGGGGTCTCCAGTACACTGACTGTGAGGAGGAAGGGGTCCCAGTACACTGACTGTGAGGAGAAGGGGTCCCAGTACACTGATGTGAGGAGGAAGGGGTCCCCAGTACACTGAATGTGAGGAGGAAGGGGTCTCCAGTACACTGAATATGAGGAGGAAGGGGTCCGCAGTACACTGACTGTGAGGAGGAAGGGGTCCGCAGTACACTGACTGTGAGGAGGAAGGGGTCCCCAGTACACTGACTGTGAGGAGGAAGGGGTCTCCAGTACACTGACTGTGAGGAGGAAGGGGTCCCCAGTACACTGACTGTGAGGAGGAAGGGGTCTGCAGTACACTGACTGTGAGGAGGAAGGGGTCCCCAGTACACTGACTGTGAGGAGGAAGGGGTCTCCAGTACACTGACTGTGAGGAGGAAGGGGTCCCCAGTACACTGACTGTGAGGAGGAAGGGGTCTCCAGTACACTGACTGTGAGGAGGAAGGGGTCTCCAGTACACTGACTGTGAGGAGGAAGGGGTCTCCAGTACACTGACTGTGAGGAGGAAGGGGTCTCCAGTACACTGACTATGAGGAGGAAGGGGTCCCCAGTACACTGACTGTGAGGAGGAAGGGGTCTGCAGTACACTGACTGTGAGGAGGGAAGGGGTCCTCAGTACACTGACAGTGAGGAGGAAGGGGTCCCCAGTACACTGACTGTGAGGAGGAAGGGTTCCCCAGTACACTGACGGTGAGGACGGAAGGGGTCCCCAGTACACTGACTGTGAGGAGGAAGGGGGTCTGCAGTTATCACTGGGACACTGACTGCAGGAGGGAAGGGGTCTCCAGTACACTGACTGTGAGGAGGAAGGGGTCCCCAGTACACTGACTGTGAGGAGGAAGGGGTCTCCAGTACACTGACTGTGAGGAGGAAGGGGTCCTCCAGTACACTGACTGTGAGGATGAAGGGTCTGCAGTACACTGACTATCAGAGGAATGGGGTCTCCAGTACACTGACTGTGAGGAGGAAGGAGGTCTCCAGTACACTGACTGTGAGGAGGAAGGGGTCTCCAGTACACTGACTGTGAGGAGAAGGGTCTCGCGTACACTGACTGTGAGGATGAAGGGGTCTGCAGTACACTGACTGTGAGGAGGAAGGGGTCTCCTGTACACTGACTGTGAGGAGGAAGGGGTCTCCAGTACACTGACTGTGAGGAGGAAGGGGTCCCCAGTACACTGACTGTGAGGATGAAGGGGTCTGCAGTACACTGACTGTGAGGAGGAAGGGGTCCCTACTACACTGACTGTGAGGAGGAAGGGGTCTCCTGTACACTGACTGTGAGGAGGAAGGGGTCTCCAGTACACTGACTGTGAGGAGGAAGGGGTCCCCAGTACACTGACTGTGAGGAGGAAGGGGTCCCAGTACACTGACTGTGAAGAGGAAGAGGTCCCCAGTACACTGACTGTGAGGAGGAAGGGGTCTCCTGACACTGACTGTGAGGAGGGAAGGGGTCCGCAGTACACTGGACTGTGAAGAGGAAGAGGTCCCCAGTACACTGACTGTGAGGAGGAAGGGGTCCGCAGTACACTGACTGTGAGGAGGAAGGGGTCCCCAGTACACTGACTGTGAGGAGGAAGGGGTCCCAGTACACTGACTGTGAGGAGGAAGGGGTCTCCAGTACACTGACTGTGAGGAGGAAGGGGTCTCCAGTACACTGACTGTGAGGAGGAAGGGGTGTGCAGTACACTGACTGTGAGGAGGAAGGGGTCTCTAGTACACTGACTGTGAGGAGGAAGGGGTCTCTAGTACACTGACTGTGAGGAGGAAGGGTCTCCAGTACACTGACTGTGAGGAGGAAGGGTCTCCAGTACACTGACTGTGAGGAGGAAGGGTCTCCAGTACACTGACTGTGAGGAGGAAGGGGTCCGCGGTACACTGACTGTGAGGAGGAAGGGGTCCCCAGTACACTGACTGTGAGGAGGAAGGGGTCTCCAGTACACTGACTGTGAGGAGGAAGGGGGTCCCCAGTACACTGACTGTGAGGGGAAGGGGTCCCAGTACACTGACTGTGAGGAGAAGGGGTCTCCACAGAGGGGTCTCCAGTACACTGACTGTGAGGAGGAAGGGTCCCCAGTACACTGACTGTGAGGAGGAAGGGGTCCGCAGTACACTGACTGTGAGGAGGAAGGGGTGTCCAGTACACTGACTATGAGGAGGAAGGGGTGTCCAGTACACTGTGAGGAGGAAGGGGTCTCCAGTACACTGACTGTGAGGAGGAAGGGGTCTCCTGTACACTGACTGTGAGGAGGAAGGGGTCCCCAGTACACTGACTGTGAGGAAGAAGGGGTCCCCAGTACACTGTGAGGAGGAAGGGGTATCCAGTACACTGACTGTGAGGAGGAAGGGGTCTGCAGTACACTGACTGTGAGGAGGAAGGGTCCCCAGTACACTGACTGTGAGGAGGAAGGGGTCTCCAGTACACTGACTGTGAGGAGGAAGGGGTCCGCAGTACACTGACTGTGAGGAGGAAGGGGTCTCCAGTACATTTACTGTGTGTCCTGTACCTTCCTTGTTCCTGTTTCACCCTTTGGTGTTACCTTTTTCTCCTGCAAACAGATCCTTAGCTACTCTTTAGCTGCTTCCTGGGATAGTCTTACGAGAGAGAGGGTTGTTGTGGCCTCAATCTAGACCCCATCTATTGACCCAGACAGAGACCTGCAAATTGGACAGTACGGCATGCTAACTGATCTGAATCAGTGTAATGTCTGCCATGCAGTTCTGTGCAGGCGCCAAGCAGGTCTTACTAAGGGTGATTACTCTTTAATTTCTTCCCTGCCTGGAGGTGGCCTGGAATGAGGCCTCTATGTGACCCTGAGATCAGGAGGGGAAGAGCTGCCATGTTCCTAGAGACAGGGGAATGCTGAATGACCAGGAGGGATCCTCTGCCATGCTGACCACCCCTCCTGGACACCCTGCACTCGACACCAGGGAGATCACATTTCCTCAAAACCGTGATCGCTGCCTATATTTGGCACCAGAACAATACACACTTCACTTCCTTTAAGTATTCAGGATGAAAGAGGAAAATAATTCTCCCAACTCAGCCATGTAGACATCAAATCTAGAACCTTCTGAAATCTTGACCATTGATGATGCCTCCACTCTTTCTCTACCATCCAGAACAGCATTTTGAAAACTTTGTGTGTGTGTGCATGTGTTTGAACGTGCATGAGGAGGTCAGAGGACCACCTTACGTCCAACTTTTTCTGAAGCAGTGTCTCACTGGCCTGGAGCTCATCTACTTAGGCTAGCCTGGCTAACCTGTCTCCACCTGCCAAGCGCTGGGATTACAAGCACATGCCACCAAGCCTGCCTTTTTTACGTGGGTTCTGAGTATTCAACTTAGATCCTCATGTCTGAAAGGCAAACACTTTACCAACTGAGACCAGGAAAACTTTTAAGGATATTCTCTGTTGAACCTTCTGGAAGTGGATCAATGTCCAACCCCTGCTCACCTCTCCTCTCTGGGCATGCTCTCTCAGTCCTGCCTCAGGGCCTATGGAGCCACAGTGCTTTTGCCAGGATGACCTTTCCTGGGTTCTGCATAGAGCTGCGCTATGCTCCCCCTCAGTCCTAGCTCAAGACCACCTCTGAAGAGTGCCTCTTAACCACCCAGCTAAGGAACCTTCACCACCCACCACCCTGGGGTCCCCACCCAGATCCTCAAGTCAGTCCTCCGCAGAACTCTGCCATTCTCTCTCCAGTTCTTTTGGTTTGTTTGTTTGTTTTAAATACAGGTTTTAAATTTTTACTTACTTATTTATTTATTTATTTATTTATTTATTTATTTATTTTTACAGAGAAAGAAAGACAGAATGGGCTCACCAGGGCCTCTAGCCACTGCAAACAAACTCCAGACGCATACGCCACCATTTTCCTCTGGCTTACATGGGTACCTGGGTACCACGGAATCAAACCTGAGTCCTTAGACTTCCCAGGCAAGAGCCTTAACCACCAAGGCCTCTCTTCAGTCCTTACTGCTTCTGTGTTTACCAGTCGGGCCTCTGCCTCGGGCCACCAGGCTAAGCAAGGTCCTACCTACTCACCCCCTGCTGCCCAGGGCCCGAGACGTGCCTGGCCCCAGGGGCTGGGGAGGTGCACTGAGAGAACATTTCCTTCCAGTCTGTCCTATGTGCGTGTCAGCAGGGACAGGTGATGGCTGAGGACACACATCAACACCCTCAGACGTTTACACATGTGGACACACAGGCGTTCTACAGCTGGCCCTACCGGCTCAACCCTGCTACTTGAGTGCACGCTCTCCCCCTGGTAGGGGGAGCCCCAATCTGCCAGATGCCACAAGAGGCAACAGTCATGTGAATGTCACACTTCACAGTTAACAAATCATGGCTGGCTCTCCCAAATGAGCAGGGCTTCGAATCCGTCTCTGGAGGCCAGCAGGGCAAAAGGAGCCTGGTCACCATGTAAAATGAGGGTGTGTGGCTGACTGAATCACCCAGGCAGATAGCGGATTTGACAGCCAAGTCCATACCCTGACTTCATTCTAAGAACCAGAGAGGCAACAGAGAGCATGGCTTCAGAGTCCTACTACACAGGTTTGAATCCCACCTCTGCCACGTGCACGCATACCATGTGACCTTGGGCATGACTGTTTGCTGCTCTGGGCCTTGCTTTTTTCCTACCTTGTCAAAGGAATCTGACAACAGCTCTTCCTCAATACAGAGTCAGGGTGACATGAGTTAGTACTACGCATAGAAGTTATTGAACTGTGTAACTGGTACGTTACAGTGGCCATCAAAATGCAAGCTCTGTACACACACGTGCCTGGCCGGCTGTGCCCAGCAAGCCCCCATCCCATCTCTCAGCTAGAACCTCCAAGCCCCGGGGACTTGGGTCACCGGCCCAGGACTGTGAGTGTCTGTGCAGCAGCAGAAGTGCCACAGGTCAGCTGCCAGTGCAGTTCCACAAAGCGAGTGTGACGAGCTCTGCTCTCACGTGCAAACTCCTGGCCCCGGCCCAGGGGTGGAGGGCAGCTCCTGGCTCCTCTGCAGCCCTTCCCAGCCAGTGACAGCCCTGACCTCTGCAAAGGCTTCCTTCAAAGCAGCAAAAGGGAAAGGCTTGGGGAAAGGAAGTTGCAGGAGGTCACACTTTCCACCAAAACGGTCGGGCACACGGCAACCGTCCCCAGCCACCCTGTAAATCATACTGCCGGCCTCTTCCAGAAGCTCCCCGCTGCAAGGCGGCCACTGGAGATCTTCCTACCATGCCACCTCCCTTACCTGGCCAAGTAGGACCTCCTGTCTTCAACACCACAGCAGGTGGGACAAGAACCACCCTGGACACAGAGTCCCCCCCCCCGGGAGAAGACAACGCGTGGCTAGGGGCAGGGTCTGTCACTGGCCTTGCCTCAGCCATCGCCCACACTAGCCTTCAAGTATTGGAGCCCAGCGGGACCAGGATTAGAATTTCTCGTTTACAAAAATCAATATTTAGAGCACCAAGCCTGCCAAGAAGAGGAGAAGCCTTGCTTGTAAATATTTGTCTCGGCTGGCAGAGCCAGGCCTCTCGCTCACCGTGGTACCCGCCTTGCAGCTGGCCCTCTGCTCTGCAGCTCCCCGCCAACAGCACAGCAGGACGCCCTGGGGAGGAGGAGGGGACCGTCTGGCAGCCACGGGGGCCGGTAGGCAGCACCCACATTTTCAGGAGAGCAGGCCTGTGCGGAGGGCCGCCCAGGGCCATCCATCTGTCCCCAACGCAGAACCAGAGATGCCTCTCTGTGAGAGTCCTCCGGATCTGCACAAGTGAATTCACCCACAGGGAGACCAGGTTTGTCTTTCTTATTTTGGAAGAAAAAAAAAAGCATGGAGACAAACCCCTGGAAGCATGCTTGCAGATCATCTCCCACCGCGGCCCTGCGTGGACCACGCTGTCCCTGCAGCTGCCCACCAGAGAAGCCCACATCCGGTGGCTCCCTGTGGGCACCAGGGGCTACACAGCAGGAGGCCGAGCTGGTACGAACACGTACTGACTGAGAACCTGACTCGGTATCATTGTTTCCAAAGTCATTCATTCATTCCTGCATTTGCCCGCTCAGCCATCTGTCCACTCAGCAATTGTTAGGCACCTGTGTCAGGCACTCAAGGCTACATGCAGGTAGCCGCGTGAGCAAAGTACCTTTGTGGGAGGGGTGGTCTCCCAGAACAGAGGAGCCTCCCACACACAAGTGGGAAGTCACACTCATGACAAGTGTTGACAGGGGAGGTCCCTGGCGGAGACAGGAAAGGGCTACGATTCCATCCGAGAGGCCAGGGGAGGCTCACCAGAGCGAGCAGATAGGAAAGGACCCAAGGGGGGCGCCAGGCGGCACAGGGAGGAAAGACCACAGGGAAGAGGGCAGTCTCAGGACCCCAGTCCTACTGCCTACCCTCCTGCCCAGCTTGTTGGGACCTACCCAGCCATTCGTTGAATTTCTTCACCTCACTCGGGAGCCCCAGCTCTGTGAAGTCGCCGGCATGGATGAGCACATCACCGTAAGGCATCTGGATGGGATCCGTCCTTGAGTGGGTGTCAGACACACACACGAAACGTGTGTAGCCAGGTGGCTTGGGAGCATCGTGAGGCACCGGGTCCACCCTGTGGGGAGAGGAGACACTGGAGGTCATGAGGGCCCGGGGGAGGGAGGGCGTGGGATGGCATGTGTGTGGCTGCAGCCCACACACAACCCAGCAACTCAGATCACACCCAAGTAAACATGGGACAAGGGCTCAACCTGCATTGCTCTTTGTCCCTTGTGCCTCAGTTTCCCCTCTGTACCATGGTGTGATGGTTCATCTTTGTTGTCACCTTAACAATATTTAGAATCACCATGGAAACACAGTTCTAGGTGTGTCCATGAAGGTGTTTCCAGTAGGTTTAACTGAGGAAGGAAGACCTACCCCAAATGTGAGGGACAGCATCCCATGAGCAAGGGTCTTGGACTAAATAAAAATTTCTGGGGGCTGGAGAGACAGCTTAGCAGTTAAGGCGCTTGCCTGCGAAGCCTAAAGACCCATGTTCGACTCTCCAGGTCCCATGTAAGCCAGACGCACAAGGAGATGCAAGCATGCAAGGTTGCACATGCACACAAGGGGGTGCATGCATCTGGAGTTCAACTGCAGTGGCTGGAGGCCCTGGCACACCAATTCCCTTTCTCTCTCTCTCTCTCTCTCTCTCTCTCTCTCTCTCTGATAAAAATAATAAGAAAAAGAAAAAGAAAAAGAAAAAATTCTGGGCTAGAGTGAGACCCTACCTCAAAAAAAAATTTTTTTTAATGCTGAGCACCAGCACTGGTCACTCTGCTTCCTCACTACAGATAGAATGTGCCCAGCCTCACGTCCCTGCCACCATGCCTCTCCCACCATGATGGACGACATCCCTTCTTAAACCTTGAGCCTTAAAAATAAGCCCTCCCGCTGGGCGCGGTGGTGCACGCCTTTAATCCCAGCACTTGAGAGGCAGAGGTAGGAGGATGGCCGTAAGTTCAAGGCCACCCCGAGAATACATAGTGAATTCCAGGTCAGTCTGGGCTAGAGTGAGACCTTTCTTTGAAAAAAAGAAAGAAAGAAAGAAAGAAAGAAAGAAAGAAAGAAAGAAAGAAAGAAAGAAAAGAAAAAAAAGAAAAGAAAAAAAAATAAGCCCTCCCTCAGGACTGCTTACAATGCACTCTTCTAGACACAAAATGGCCTGGATATCCATGAACTCACAGTGCCTGGCGCTACCTACACAAGACCTTCATAATAGGAGGAAAATATGATGACATCAAAATAAAGGAGAGACTGATTGTAAGGGGGAGGGGATTCAATGGAGGGTAGATTTGCGAGGGGGAGGGAATTATCATGGTTTATTGTCTATACCCATGGAAGCTGTCAACAGAAAGTTTGAAAGAATAAGCCCTCCCTTCCTTAAGTTGCCTTTGTCGGGTATTATGTCACAACAACAAGAAAGTAACTACTACACATGGGACCTCAGAGGGCCCGGGCACCATGCCCACGGGCAGCCGTGTTGTTGCAGCCTTGTTCTTACAGCCGACCTGCTCTGACCAAAGCAGGACTTCCCAGGTTTGTTCATAACCACGGGCCCTGTGCAGTTTTATTTTTCATTTTATTTATTTTAGAGAAAGAGGCAGAGAAAGGGAGAGAATGGGCGTACCAGGGCCTCTAGCCACTACCAACAAACTCCAGACACATGTGCCACCATGTGCATCTGGCTTACGTGGGTGGGTACTGGGGAATTGAACTTGCGTCCTTAGGCTTCATAAGCAAGTGCTTTAACCACTAAGCCATCTCTCCAGCCCCCCCCCATGTAGTTTTAATACTGCAGAAACAGTGTCTGTCTATCTTTGTGCCATCTTTCTGTTTGTCTATGCTTTGAATAAAAGTCAGATTTTTTTTCAGCCTCCCACAAACTAGCTTTCACCCCTGGGGGGGGTGCTATTGCCCCACTGAGAATATGTGGCCTGAAGTCCATTGAAGAGAACAGGCCAGGAGCCCAGCAGCGTGGGGAGCCAGGTGACAGTGTGTAATAAAAGCACTCCAGCAGGCAATTCTTCGAACCTGACACAACCTGGTCGTGTTGACACCAAGAGCTTTCTGGTTGTATAAGACAACACCCCTGGAATCAGAGGACCAGGCTCCCAAGCCTGTCACTTAGGCGTGACCTCAAGCAAAACACACAGCCTGGGTTAGCACATCCCTGAAACAGAGCCATCTCCCCAGGCAGAAATGGTCGGGAAATGAGAAGGAACAGCACCCATGAAGATCCTTGTTCTCTGGAGCCTTCGCGCCCTGTGGCCACTGTGTCTTATCCAACAGGTAGCCCAGTGCCCCCAGAGTGCAGCGCAGCCAGGGCTGAGAACCTGGCCCTGGGCGCTGGGCTCCTGGTCCCGTGCTCTTCTCAGCCCACGCCACCGCCTCCTCAGCTAAATGACTTCACCAGGCTCAAAACGCTTAAAAACAACGCAATGACATTTCAACAAGCAGCTCTCTCCAAATGAGTATGCCGCTCGAGGAGTTGTGTTTAAATCTAATTATGCGGCAAACCAAACGCGGTACCATATCAGTTACATAAATACTTTTAAAGACATCTTTCTAATTATCCTTTTTTTTCAGACAATATACTTCGAAGAAATTTAATTAACACCTTATGAGAGAGAGGGTTCAGCATGCTAATGTGAAGGAGCATCGACGCTGGGTACGCACAGGAGGAGGCCCCAAGCCAGCCTCTCCCGGCTCCCACGGCATCACGGGCTGCACGGAGTACATGTGGCCACCTTCTGGAGGTTATTAAGCCACGACAGAATACCAAAAGGTCAAGGTCAGGGCTGGGCCGACTAGGGAAAACAAGAGAACCCCCTGGCTAGGGAGATGGTTCAGTAGATAAGTGCTGGCCCCCAAGCATGAATTCCTCAGTTCAGATCTCAAGAACCCACATAAAGCAAAGGGTGGAGCACGAGTGTCCGTGATCCCAGCACTCCCAAGGTGAGGAGAGAGGCTGAGCAGGAGGATCTACCAGAGGCATGGGGGTTAGTTAACCGGGCCAAGGGAATGGTTTAACAAGAAACCCGCCGCAAACAAGGTAGAAGGTGGTGATTGACACCTTAAAGCTGTCCTCTGACCTCCCTCCACAGGCACGCGCCCACTCTCACACGCGTGAGCATGCACACACACACACACAAGAAGGAAAATTCCCAAATGAGCCAGTAATGACCAGCCAAGGAAGACTGACGCTGTCCTTCTCTCCATTCATTCATTCACTCACTCACTCACTCATTCATTCAGCAAAACACATCCTGAGCATCCACACTGCTCTAACCCCTGAGCTCACCAGGGCCACAGGGATGACCGTACTTGCCTCCCCCCCCCCCAAACACACACACACACACACACACACACACACACACACACACACACTAGGAGCTCATGAGTTGATAGCAACTAGTTCTGTCCTGACAGGTGCCCTGCAGCTTCCAGCCACGATAGGCCAGCACAGAGGCTGTAGACCAGAAAGATGCCCTAACCTGATCTGAGTTCCTGGAAGCTCCCAGAAGGAGGCGATGTGTGAGTGGGTCTAGAAGCGAAACCTGCCAGCAGTTCCCACCTCTCCTGTGCTCTCTGGGACCTCTGGCACCTCCTCCCCAAGACAGTCTTACAGGTAGCTGGCAGGGCTCCCCCGCGTGCTCTGCCCGTCCCCGACACAGCTCATTGGACCAAGGGTAGCCAATCACCACTGGGCTATCAGTCTGGCACAGGAATTCAGGCAAGCCAATCAAATCCACTTGTTCATTCACATTCATACATTCATATTCATTCTCTCTTTCTCTCTCTCTCTCTCTCCTGCAAAGTGACAAAGACCATATCAAAGAGAGAGGAAGAGGGGAGAGACTGCATGTGATGTAGACAGGGCCTGGCAGTCTGTCCTTGAGAGGCAGCCTGGCTGGCGGGGAGCCCCGGCGGCCCCAGCTCCCAGCACCAGCAGGCAGCCAGGGGCCCTCGTGGCAGGGCTGCTCTTGGAGCAGAGCTCTTTAATTAACTCTGCTTTACTTCCCTGCAGCCCGAGGCTTCGAGCACAGTGAAGATGCAAACCTGGAGATCCCAGAGGGAGAACTAAAGCCTCTCATCGGCACTCAGTCCTCCTCCGGCAATTTGGACTGCAACAAACGCTCAGACGTGAAATGAATTTGCTGGTTCCCAGGCACCAAGCACTCTGCATCCACCCCAAGCCGGACTATCTACTCCAAATGCCAGACACCTGCCCGGTGTGAGGGATGCACCTGGGGAGGGGACACCCACAGAGGCCACCCATGGGAGCACCCACAAACCTGCCAGTGTTTAGAAATAAGGAAAAGAACAAGAGATGCAGGGATGGTCTAAGAGAGGGCATGACTGGAGTCCTTGATGCAGCTGTGCGGGAAGCGGGACCTATACCAGGACGTAGTAGCTGATTCAGCAGAGGACCTGAGCCGGTAGACGCCTGTCCATCCCTAAGGCAATTCAAAACAAACTGAACAACAGCCCATGGACTAAGCAACTGTGGTCTGGAATGATAAGTCTCGGGCCCACAGTCCTAGTGAAAGGGCAGAATTTGAACCCAGAGCCTCACTACAGCAATTTAAGCATCTAATCTCAATTTCTTCTGGTAGTTAAAAAAAAAAAAAAAGAGCCGGGTACATGACTTTAATCCCAGCACTCGGGAGGCAGAGATAGGAGGATTCCCATGAGTTCAAGGCCACCCTGAGACTACATAGTGAATTCCAGGTCAGCCTGAGTTAGAGTGAGACCCTACCTTGAAAAAAAAAAAGTCAGAGTACTTGTCTACAATGCAAAATGGCCTGGGTTCCATCCCCAGCACAAAAATGGAAAGAAAAAAAGAGAGGGAGAGACAGAGAGAGCAAAAGAGGAGAGAGGAAGGGAGGAAGGGAGGGAGGGAGGGAAGAAGGAAGGAGGGAGGGAGGGAGACAGGGACTGGAGGGAGGGAAAAAGAAGGGTAAAGAAAAAAACAGAAGGGGAGGGGAGGAGGGAAGGGTAGATTATTTTTCAGCCACATTCTATATAGACCAGATGTAAGGTACTGAAACAAATGCTCTTTCTTTCCTGGAGCCAAAACCAACTTCTCTACGGCTCCTGCCTGCTGGGGTGGCTCACAGCCCCCAAACCAGTCCCGGCCTCCCACCAGCCTAATGCTCAACCATCCCATGGTAATGAGGACAGCAGAAACTACACAGGCAAAGATCACGGCCTCAGGTACCCAGACCCGGGCTGGCACTGGGCTTGGTGACCCTCATTGCACCCACCCTCCCGGGCTCCAGTCCACTCTGTGGGGTGCTTGTGAGTGGGGGACAGAGTGAGGAGGTCTCATTTCCTCAGCTCAGAGCCCTGATGCCAATATCCCACAGTGGCCCCCGCCCTTGGCTCTCTGGCACTGAACACCCACACAAGTGCCGGAAACCACTGCTGTCCTCCAATCAGTGCGATCTTGGAGAGATAGGCCCTCAGAAGTCCAAGAAGCCTACAGTGCATTTGACCAGGCATTAGCGACATTGTTTAAGGCTTTTAAAAATGGGGAAACTGGACTGGAGAGATAGCTTAGCGGTTAAGGCGCTGGCCTGCGAAGCCTAAGGACCCATGTTTGACTCTCCAGATCCCATGTAAGTCAGACACACAAAGGTGAGGCAAGCGCAAGGTCACACGTGCCCACTAAGTGACACAAGTGTCTGGAGTTTGTGTGCAGTGTCTGAGGCCCTGGCACACCAATTCTCCGTGTCTCTCTCTCTCTCTCTCTCTCTAAAATAAAGTAAATAAAAAATTTTTCTTTGGGTTTTTTGAGGCAGGGTCTCACTCTAGCTCAGGCTGACCTGGAATTCACTCTGTAGTCTCAAGGTGGCCTTGAACTCACAGCAATCCTCCTACCTCTGCCTCCCGAGTGCTGGGATTAAAGTAAAATAAATAAATTTTTTAAAGGGGTAAACTGAGGACCATGGACGGGCAGTGGCTGGCTGGCTTCGCATCACACCCCTGCTCCAACTCACTGCCCTGCCCTCTTTCTAGGAAACACAGAATCCAGGGTGACCCTGGCCACGCTGGGCCTCTGCGCCCCTGACCTGCACATCCCCACCTCCCGGCCCGTGGTCTGTCCCGCCGGCACGGCCCACTCCACTTGCATTCATACCGCTGGACCTGGTGGGTCCCAGCGCTCTCCTGGGCTTGTTCCTGACCTAGCCTGCGCTCCCTTTCCCTTCTTCTCATTTGTCCAGCCAGGGCCAGGCATGGTGGAGGGCGGGTGCCCAGGGCCAGGCATGGTGGAGGGCGGATGCCCAGGAACGCGTCCCACTTTTGAACATGTGAGCGGGACCAACACACATGGCAGGAAGGTGGCTCTCAGAATGCAGAGCTGGGGCGACGGGTCTTGTCATGGAGGTCAGAGAAGGCTTTCCTGAGGAAGTGACCTCGGAGATTAAATATAACCAAGAGCTGGAAACACAGAGGGAACAGCACATGCAAAGAGAGACCTGAGGCAAGAGGGTAAATGGAAGGTTCTGGAAACCGGAAGCAGCTACTATGTCTGATGCCCAGGGATGCAGGGCAATGCTGAGAGCCCCATGTCTCCCAGGCTTGAGCCCTGCACTGCCTCACCCCAGCTCCAAGCTGAGCCCACTGGCCCCAAGCTTCTCAGCCAGTGGACAGGTGGACTCTGACAGTGGCAAGGGTCATTTGCTTTTCTTCCAAGGTCTCCATTTCCTTCTGGTGGAGTTCCAGGGTCAAGAGCAGAAGGGCTCCTCCTAACCTGACTGTCCTAGCCCTCTTCCTGCAGTCTCTGGCACCTAAATGCAGCCCGAGGAGCCCAGAGGGTCTTTCAGGGTCTGACCCATGTCACCATGGTGACTTCTAAAGGGCAGGCAGCAGGAAGAGTTACTATGCCCAACACCAAGCATCCCCACTCCAGGCACCTCCATGGCAGACACCCCATAACTCTGACACTCAACGCTCTCACCGCCCACCACCACACCTGCCCATTCTGAAGCCTGGCGCCCGGAGGACTCTTGTGAGCCCCTTCTCCCAGGTCTCTCACGCCTAGTGGGTATGTTCAGCTCTGAGGTCCACAGGCAGAGGACCCAGCTGCAAAGAGTCATCCCTCAGACAAAGGATGCCTCTGTCCCTCACCCCACCCCCAGGGTCTCTGGGGAGACCACATAAATCACACAGCTCAATCAGAGGCCACATTTGGACTGTCATTGTTGTTATTAAATAGAAATTGTGGATTTATTAAATAAGGCCCCCTCGCTCTCCCACCCCCAGAGACAAAGCTCCGGGCAGCGACAAATCACGTGACGGGGATGCCTCCAACCCACACGCCTCTCCGAAGGACGGAGGAGCGCACTTGCCACGAAAACCTGTTCAGCCAAACCCAGCAGCCCGCGGGCCGCCTCTGACGCAGGGCTGGAGTCTGAATGGAAGCGAGTGGATGGGTAGCATTTTATCTCAACCTAGAAGTCATTTTCTCCAGAGTCCGACCCAGAGCACCCAAAACAGGCAGAGCCTCCCCAACCCCTCTCCCCGCTATCTTCCTGCCTCCACGGCTCTTTTTGCAGGCTCTCTCTGTGGGGTCTGCCCAGCCCAGGCAGGACCACTACCCACAACAACTCTACATGGTGGCAGCTCTACAGCTGGGCTGCTCAGAGAGGGGTGTGCACACAGACAGTGACGTGATGCTCTGTCTGAAGACCTGGGGTTCCTCTTCCATATATTCCTGCTGGACAGAGTTGGTCCCAGCTTCCAGGACTTCAGGCTCCATCACCTCCAATCCCACCAGCAAATGACAGAGAAAGGGGTCCCTCTACCTGTAGCAGCCCTGCCAGCTGTGAAATCCCAGAGACCTAAGAAGTGGTTGGCCTAAGACCCAATGCCTTCAGACTGCCTAAATCCACAAATCTGCCCCCTACCCAAAAAACCAGAGGCATTTACCCAGATGGAAACCCACCAAAAGCTCTGGTAGCAGCTTCTGGTAGGGCAGGGTAAAACCCGCAGGGAAATGAGCATCACCCAGAACGGGAACTTCTGAGAAGATGGGGTTTACACACTGGTGTCCATGCCAGGACCACACCTGTGGCCTTCTAAGTCTGCCCTCCATTGACTATCTCCTTGAACCACTCTTTAATAAGCCTGGGGCTCATGGACGCCACACAGGAAGGAGCAGCCACACACTGCCAAGCCATCGTGGCAGGCCTTGGCATCTCCCATGGGACCTTCCCCAAGTTCTCCCGATGACAGCTTCGCATGTCACCAAGGGACAGCAGCGGGATCACATGTGAATCTGCTGCCCAGAGATGGGGCCACCAGCCCTAGAAGAGGCCAGAGGCCTGCACCCCCGGGTGTCATCTGACAGGTGCAGCAGGAGGGAGGGGCCTCCTCACTGGAACACACCTAGTGTGGCCTCTGCCTCCTTGCGCTGTCATGAGACTCAGCAGTGTCCACGCTCCTCACGGACCGAACCGGGACCCAATCCTAGCCACAGGCAAGCACTGAGGTGCCGAGAGAACACGCAAAACCAGCTGTACAGGCCTGACAACGCGAGTCTAGATCCCAGGACCCCCATAAATCCAGACTCGGTAGCACATGCATCTGTCACCGAAGCTCACCTACAGTGACATGGGCAGCAGAGGCAGGAAGCTCGCAGGCCAGCTAGTCTGTCCTGCGCAATGGTGAACAAGAGACTGCCTCAGTCAAGACAGAAGACGACCAACAAGAAAGTTATCTCTGATACACATGCCCCACACGAACACACGCATACAATCACACACGTATGAAGAAAAACCACTGTGCTCCCTAGACCTTTTGGTAGAACATGTTAAAAGACCAGGGTCCTGGTCAAAAGATTGGGAGACAACTGGCCCAGGATGAGATCCTAACGCTTCCCTCTCTGGGACTCAGTCTCCCACCGGAGTATGTCAGACCAGCGGTCACAAACCACTTGCCCTGGGACTTGGGGTGGCCAGGAGTTCCGTCAACAAAGCCAAAAGCCTAAAGTTCTTTACATGATCATCTAATTCTTAAATGTTTGGGAAACATTCTCCAGGTCAAAAAAAAAAAAAAAAGAAAGAAAGAAAAAGAAAAGAACAACAGCAGAATGAGGACGACCAGTCTGCAGCCCTCATAACCCCAGCCTCAGTGGTCCAGCAATGCAGAATGGTTGCGGCCCACGAGCCCTGAGTGTGTGTTCACAGGTATGCCCAGAAGCCCAGGCCCACCGGGTCCTCAGAGCCCACACTTACATCTGCACGTGCGGTGGCTGGAAGCGGCCCTGGTTGATGTTGTAGAAGGTGAAGGCCTGGGTGGGATTGGAGCTGTACTCGTCCACTTCAATGATGAGCCGGCCGTGCTGGTGTCGCCGGGGGGCCATCACGTGGGACTGGGAGAACGCCATGCCCAGGCCACAGGGGAGCAGGGCCAGGGCCTCGGCCTTCAGGACACCAGCATCCCACCTAGAGCGCCACATGGACTTCCGAGGGCCACCCGGGCATCTCCCGCCGCCGCTGCCGCCGCCGCCGCCACCGGGCCCCCCGCCAGACCTGCAAACAGACTGAGGAGACAGAGCAGAACCAAGAGACAGTTAATCTGTTTGGGATTTGCTTTATTTAATGTCAGATGAAGATTTAGAAAGGGGGGGGGGAGAAGAAAAAAAAAACAGTCGTAGAGCTCAAAACTCATTACAAATCTTTCCAACTCAGCAGTTTGATGAATCTACTTTGGTAAAAAAAAAAGAAAAGGGAAGGGAGGGAGGGGACCAGGAGAGGGAAAAAAACAATCCACAATGCTGTGGATGGATTGCATGCATGGACCAACATGTTTAAATACTTGACATTTTTTTTTTTTCTTCAACAAAATCCTCAGGAGTCCAAAGGGTGACAGTGAGCTGGGGGCGAGAGGAGACGATGGCTGGTGTTTTGTAAACAGGGAAGGTAAGTTTTATTTTTCTGATGGGGGGGGTGGGGCAAGAAGGATTCCTTCTCTAAGCCCCTCCTTCCACATAGCCTCAAACACACCCACGAGGCCACCCCCCCGCCCCCCCCCCCCCCCCCCCGCCCCGCAAGCCTGAGCAGGTGAGAACAGAAATCTTTCTTCAACATCAGTTTCGCCTCAAGGTGTCTTTGAGAGGCGCCCAGAGGACGTATCTTCCTGGGGAAGGGGTGGCCACGTACCGCCCAGCTGAGGTGGGATGGCAGCTGTGGGGAGACAGCTAGAGGGAGGGAATGCCCCTCCCCAGCCCTCATCCTGTCCCATCGGGGGTCTCAGGAAGTCCCCTAGTCAGTGCTCCATAAATCCACTCAAATCATGGCATGCAACTGCTAGAAGCTTTTAAATTTCTCCTGCACTGAAAAAGTGCAGTTTGTATGTAGGTTTTGCGGGACTAAACGCCCCTTTGACAGATTCCAGCCCAAAGCGGCTACATGTAATGGCAGGAGCAGCAGGCCGACTGGCCAGTGGCAGGGCCTACCCTACTGCAAGCGCTCCACGCTGTGGCCAGCGGAGTTACCAACACCACGGACTTCCCTGGCTCCTTTGCGTAATTATTTTTTAAGCTGTGTAAGTAGGCAGTGATTCGAAGATACTTTTTTGTCCTTGCTGTTTTCAGTTTTTGTTCATTTAAGCGCCTCCGACAATTCCATTTGCACTGTATTTAACCAAGGAGAAAATACTGTAATTTAAACAATTCGTGGACAGTTGTATCCCAATCCCATTAAAGCAAGGAAAAAAAAAAAAAAAAAAACTTGCTTTGCACTCGGAAATGGAGTCAACACCCTCAGAAAACAAATTAGATTAGCAAAATGATAAAAATTAGAAACTAGAGAACATTTTAATTATGTGCAAAGGAGAAATAGGTTATCAATTTTTTTAAAAAAAACTCAATCATCCCCATATTATAGTAACACCCTCCTCCTCCCCCACACACGCCTGAGACACGGAGAGAAGGGACATTGTCCCACATGTGGTGGCGCATACCCTACTCAAAAGGCTGAGGCAGGAGAATTGCCATGGGTTTCAGACCAGCCAGATCTACAGTGTGAGACGCAGTCTCTAAAAGGATGGGGGAGGCAGGCTCCATAATCGCAGCACCCGGGGATCAGAGGCAGGAGGAACCTGAAATTCAAGATTATCCTTGCCTATTATAGTCAGTTCAAGTTTGAGGCTAGCCTGGGCTACATGGGACCCTGTCTCAAAAAAAAAAAGAAAGAAAGAAAGAAAGAAAGAAAGAAAGAAAGAAAGAAAGAAAGAAAGAAAGAAACGAGGAAAGGAAGAGAAGGAAAAAGGAAAATACGAAACAGGAGAGTAGGGAGGGGACATCTCTATCATGCCCTCCAAAGCTCCAGAACCATGACAGAAGAGGTGGCAGAAAGAACTTCAGAGCCAAAAGAAGGGAAGGAGAGCACACGACACTGTCCTCCAGACACACAGCAGCCTTGAGATCCATGACCTCACAGTGGCTGACACTACCTACACAAGACCCACATAACAGGAGGAAAAGATACGACATCAAAATAGGAAACATAATGGAGAGAAGGAATTCAGTGGAGATTGGGTTCAGCAGAGGAAAAAGGAGGGTGATGGGAGGGATTATGATTATGGTATATTGTCAATAATAAAATTTTTTTAAGCCAGGCGTGGTGGCTCACACCTTTAATCCCAGCACTTGGGAGGCAGAGGCAGGAGGATCGCCATGAATTCGAGGCCACTGAGACTACATAGTGAATTCTGAGACTACATAGTGAATTACTGGTCAACCTGAGCTAGAGTGAGAAAAACCATACAATAAAAACAAATAAATAAAAAATAAATAATATTTTTTAAGAAAGAAAAGAAGAAGGTGGAGGAGGGACCTGGCCCAGAGTCACACCATGAGTGGGTGGCAGACCTAGGCCAGGCCGTCTGCCCAGCCCACTCCTCCCATTGGGTCACACCGTCCTCCTCGCCCACTGGCCACAGCCTCTCACTGTTCACCTCTGAGGAGACAGGGCCCTGATCAAGGGACCTTTGATCTGGGGTTCAGTGAGGAGCCCTGATGTCTGCAGAGGGCAGGCCCTGGGGGACCCCTTGCTGATCCCTGTACATCACCAGCCTTGTGACCCTGAGAAATGGTTTAGGCTCCTGGGTCCATCTCATCACCCACAAAATGCAGAGAACACTGGTCCTGAGAGTCAGGAGAAGGGAGGCGGTGTGTAAACTGTCACAAGGCCCAGCACACAGCAAGTGCTGAATAAACGCACCCTGCTCTGGAGCACACATTAGACTCACTCCAGGGCCTCCACAAGTACCTCACAGGTGCTGGATATGTGGATGGAGGGATGGTCAGACAAGAGTCTGGGTAAACTCCTTCCCTAGCACCCAGCACAGACATGGCAGAGTGTGGGTGTCTGGACAGCTCAGTACCAAGTCTGAAGAGCCATCGTCCTCTTTCCTTCACCTACCCTATCCCATTAGTGCAAGGGCCCCAGCCATGCTGAGCACCATATAGCCAAAAAGAAAAAAGAAAAGAAAAACCAAACCAGGAGCGCCCAGGGCCCACCGACACCTGCCCAGGGCAGCAGGTGCCAGCAGAGGCACCACAGTGGGAGAAGCTGCTCTGCGCCAGGGGACTCCGGTGGAGAGGAGGCAGCAGCTAGCTCTGCAGTGCCACACTGCGCTTCCCATAAAGGGGGTTCGCCACAGCCCTGCCTGCAGAAACGAGGGAAACCAGGGCCCAGAGCCTCCTTCTACACATCCATTTCAGGTTTATGGAGCTGCAGCTGCTGCAGTCCGTCATGAGCACGCCGCACTCCACGCCGTGGTCCACCCAGAGGGAGCTGCGTCTCCCAGCAAATGGCTTTCAGCTGGGAGGCATTCACACCTGGTCCACAAAGCCGCAAAAACCCCACCCGGCTCTCAAGTGCACTAGGGACGTTGGTGGGGGCTTCCCAGCTTGCACCCCGGCTCCCGGTCCAATGACGTGACCCTAAGCACGTCAAAGGTCCTGGTGGGGATGCTCTGGGGGCGGAGCATGCTGCAGAGAGAAGCATGGCAAAGGAATGAATGAATTAGTGAGTGAATCCACTCATCCAACAAATGACTCCCAGGGCCCTGCTGGCTGCCCCTGTTCTCTGCACCAGAAAACACTGGAAAGGAAAAGAGGGCATGCCCTCAAGGAACAGGGGGTGTGGCAAAAGGAGGTAAATTCATAAGTAAACAGAAAAGGTGCTTTTAGATAAGAATACGCACTTGCAATAAGACAGAACTCAGAGATGGAGTTACATAAAATTGGAGCAAACTGGGTGATTAAAAAAAAAAAAGACTTATCTAGCTGGGTGTGGTGCCGCAGGCCTTTAATCTCAGCACACAGGAGGCTGAGGGAAGAGTATTGCCATGAGTTCGAGGTCACCCTGAGATCATATAGTGAATTCTAGGTCAGCCTGAGCTAGAGTGAGACCCTACCTCGAAAAACAAAACAAAACAAAGCAAAAAAAAAAAAAAAAAAGACTTATCTGGGGCTGGAGAGATGGCTCCAAGGTTAAAGGCACTTGCTTGCAAAGCCTAACAGCCTGGGTTCAATTCCTCCTTAATTCACATAAAGCTAGATGCAAAAAGTGGTGCACGCTTCTGGAGTTTTGTTTTGTTTTGGCTTTTTGTTGTTGTTTGTTTTGTTTTATTGAGGTAGAGTCTCATTCTATCCCAGGCGGATCTGGAACTCAACTCTGTAGTCCCAGGTTGGCCTCGAACTCACAGCGATCCTCCCACCTCTGCCTCCCTAGTGCTGGGATTAAAGGTGTGTGCCACCGTGCCAGGCGCATCTGGAGATCGTTTGCAGAGGCAGGCGGCCCTGGTGCCTCTAAATCATTCCCTTTCTCTAAAATAAACAAATATTTTTTTTAAAAAGACCTGCGTAGGGCTGAAGGAGATGGCTTAGTGGTTAAGGCGCTGGCCTATGAAGCCTAAGGACCCATGTTCTACTCTCCAGATCCCACGTAAGCCAGATGCGCAAGATGGCGCAAACACGTACTCAAGGTCGCACATGCGCACAAGGTGGCACACAGGTCTGGAGTTTGATTATAGTGGCTGGAGGCTCTGGCGCACCAATTCTCCCCCCACCTTTCGCATAATAAAAAAAAAAAAGGTCAGTCTGTTGGACTTGCCTCAAAAAAGAAAGAAAGACTTGTCTAAAAAGGGGATGTTGCCTCACAGGAATGATAAGTGGAACCAACCACACCCAGGCCTAGGGAAAGAGAAACAAGGCTGAAGTGACAGCGAGTTCAGGGGCCTGGCAGAGGAGACAGTGGCCTTGCTGCTGCTCACCAGCAAGCTTCTGAACTGGAGCGGTCAGAGGAAGCGGGAGTCCAAGTCCAGCGGCGGGCACTGCTGTGCTGGGCGACGCTGGGTAAGTCATTTAACTTCTCAGCTCCCACTTCCTCACTGGTTGCTTTTTGGAGGTGCAGAGAGGACGGGGAGGCTCTGCGCCTGCCCCTCCACACAGACCCAGGGAGCTAGCTCCGTGGGAGGCTCCAGGCCTCCCTGGCCCTGCCCTGGTGGAAACAGTCCTGCCGTTTTCTGCCTGCCTTCCTTGAGTCTCATCCAAGCCTAGTTTCTTCTCACAGGAGCCTGGCTGCCACAGGGCACCCTGCCATACAGGAAGCTGAATTCTAAGGAAGAGGTCAGACCCCAGTACCCCCAACTCTGCCCCGAGCTTTGTCTGGCCTTCTGCTGGATTTGGTCCTCTGTCAGCATGGCCGCTCCACAGCAGCCTCCACAAGGAGCATCCTAAAATTCACTCTGCCCGCGACACTTTCTCTGACGGGACCTTCTCAACATTCCTACTGCCCATAGGGAGAGAGAGCCCACTGCTCCGGACGCTGCATGGCCACACCCAGTCCAGCGTCCCTCACACTCTGCAGGCCCAGCTCCACCACGCCTGTCTTCCCCGGCAACAAGGAGTCCTGCACAGAGCCCCAGGTCCTGCCTCTGCAAGTGTCCACCCGTTTCCTCAGCTCGGGACTGGGGAGACATTTTCCTAGACCTCCCTAGGCTGCACCAGAGCCTCCACCAGACCTCCCTTATCAAAGCCCCCAGGACAGCGCCAGTTCTGGTTCTGAGCTGAGTGAGAAGCCAGAGAACAAAGCAACGGATGGGTGGGTGAGGGGATACATGCATGCATGCGTGCAGAAACGCATGGATATATGGGTGGGTGGGTGGGTGGATGGATGGATGAGTGGAGGGATGGAACAAACTTCATAGGCCTTTGAGTCTGACAGCCCAGATTTAAAAACAACTTCAACCTCCCCACACCTGGGATTTTCATCTGAAATGTGCAGACCTTCCTCCTGTGGCTGGCAGAGCCGAAAGGACGTAGGGAATGCAAAAGCACACGGTGAGCACACAGTAGGTGCTCAATAAGTGCTTCTTCCACTCAGGTAAGACTAGTCCAGTGAAGCCCAGAGTTCTACAAAGGAACTTTGGAGAATTCAGCCTTTTCAAATGGCCACACCACCACCACCTCTACTCTAACTCTTCCTCCTTCACCTCCTCTTGCTCCTCCTCCTTTTCCTGGAACCCCCAGGTCCTCTCCTATCTCATCACTGGGCAAGCTGTGCTTGTTCTGATTCTGGGCCGGGGGCGCTGGATACACCCAGGACAGCCAGCCCTTGACTAGTTTTTCTAGCCCTACTGGGGACACTGGTCAGTCCCTGAAAACCTACTGCTTTTTCTCTGGGCCACACCCTGTTTGGGGACCCAAGTGATCCAGGTTTGCGTGAGGGCCACAGACGTGGCTTCCGGGTAGAGGGTTTACCTAGCAGTCAGGGCCCTCCATTCAATCCCCAGCGCTGAAGAAAAAGAAGACTCAGGGGCCAGCAGAGAGCCAGGCACATCAACAGAACAAAAGATTCAACGGGCCCCCCCCCTGGAACTGCCTCAGGAGGGAGGCTCAGGAGGAGGGGGTCTGCGGTTGGAGAGAAGTCCTCACCCAACTGTGCGGCCAGCCTGCATGTGCCAAGGGGGCTTAGAGAGGAGAGAGACCGAGAAGGGCCTTGGCTCACACGGACTATCTCTACCACAGGTGGACACTTGGGGATGAGATGTCAGGTCATCCAACAGTCCGAATCGGAGGAAAAGATGTTAGGGGCAGGTCACTGGGTTGGTGACCCCTGGGTTCTGCACGCCATGCTGGACCTGCACGGCCCCACCTATTGTCCCTGTGCCCCAGCTACCAGCCTCTTCGCACACTCTCACACGTGTCCCAACTCGGAAGGTGAAGGTCACCTGGGACCCAAAAGCAAGGCGAGGCCATTAAGTGAACCACCGCCGAAAGCCCCGGGTACTCTTTAACAATGACGGAGGCGAGGACAGCACCGTGGCGCCCTAAGTCCAGACCTCGGGTGACAGTCAATGACTGCGCAGGGACCGCTGTCTGATTAAAGCACGCGAAAGGGCCAGGGCCCGCCCTGCGGCAGCGTCTACCGAGATTCCACGACGTCTCTCTTCGCCTCTGACTGCAAGCAGGGCGGCCCGAGCAGCCCGGCATCTCTAAGCAGCCAGCCCCAAAGTCCGGCTGAGCTTCCTCGGGCTGCTGGCTCAGAGCAAAGCCCCAGAAAGCCAGCTCTGGGGAGACGCTGCTTACAAAGGCTTTTGTTACAATGTATCAAAATGTCACACAGAAGGAAAAAAAAAAAAAAAAAGCATGCTAACACCCCCTGTATTCCCCACAGGCAAAAATATAGGAGATAACACTGAACAAAAAAGGAGCAATACACAAACTATGCTTTCCAAACAAGCTCAAAAATCACTTTTAAATTTAATTTTTTTTCTTGTTTTGGCTGTGCATAAAAACATGCAATTGGCAAATCAAAACTTGAAAACACCATAAAGGTGTACACACGTGTACACACACACACACACACACACACACAACAGAGGAACTCAAGAATAGGCCTGGGGGGGGGGGTTGGTGTCAGGCCCTGTCCTACGATGTTCTAAAATGATGGAGCCTATGTGTGGTCTCTCTGTGTATCCACTGTGGGTCTCCATGGCGAAGAAATCTTGGCCAGCAACTGGCACTGGCAGCCCGGTGGGATGAGCTGATGAGCTAAGTACATGAAGGGATCCACAGATACAGGGGAAATGCGGCTGTCTTCCCTGAGAAAGGCTCAACCGCGAGTGACTTTAAAGCATTCGCCACTTAAAACCCTTTTAGCTGGGCCCATTTTGAATTATGAGAACATTATTTTAAATTACACTTTCTAATTCCTCGCACCACCCCACCCCTTGCAGTCGCTTCATTTTCCAATTATGTACTTTTATTTCAGCATGATGAAGAGTGTTACTTACTGGATCATGTCCTGTCTGCCACAAATAGCTGCTCACTTATTCCCTGAATTTGAGATGTGAACGCAGTCGGCTCTTCAAATCCCAAATATCTTCTGTTCCCACCGCATAGAATGAGACCCAAGAAGAGCAAAAGCCCACAGGGCTCGGACAGAGAAATATGTTTGCAAACCCGTGCTCCACTCCACAAATTATTATAATTCTTGGTGCTTTCTTGTCCATCTAGCAGGTCAGCAGTCACAGGAATAATAGTGAGTGTGCCAGTTTTTCATCTGCTAAGTGCTATGTGCTACTTTTGAAAATAAAGCTCTCGGAGGTCCGCGCATGGAGCCGCAGAGGGAAGCCGCTGGGGTGTGCTCAAATAGGCACACAGACATGCCAGTGTGCAAAAGGAAGTGAGTGGTAAGTGTGACAGTCTACACTTCATCTCCTCCCCACAGGCACGCCAACCCACACTGGTCACTCAAGAGGGTTGGGAACCTGCATGGCTGAGGTGGAGGGAGACAAAAGAGGGTTTTGTTTGCTCAGTGTTTAAATACAATTTGCAAAGAAGGTAAGTGTGGCTTTGCGGCTCTCGTGGCAATCTATTAAACAGACATCGCCGGAGCAGCATCGGCACTGTGGAAATTCCACACTGAGTCTTGAGTGGGGTTGGCTATTTGTCTGTGAGCAGCTCAAGTGTATGTGATTTTTTGCGTTTTTTTTTTTTTTTTTTTTTTTTTTGCGATCACAAGGGAGTTTGCAATTAAGGATTGAACCCGCAAAGTCTGATCAATTGACTAATGTGCTTCCATGGCAAACTTAGAAAAACCAAATTTCATTCTCCACCCACTCTCTGTGTGCTCAACCCAGGGCAGGCTTGGGTGGGGAAGTCTACAGTGACCTTTTTCATGGATGCCAACGTGTCAAAAAGTGCTTCGTTATTATGGGAAGAAAAATGGCATGCATGTCTCAGGTAGCCAGCGCAAAAATAGATCACACGGCCCTGTGGACTGCAGCACTGTATAGAAAACACGGGAGAATGAAACGGAGGGGAGGTGATGAGTGTGTTGGAAATGAGAAGCAGACATTATTTTCTTCTTAAAGGATGAAATTAGCCTGGGCCATGCCAAAAGTCTCCTCATGTGGATTAATGCGAAGCCTCCTAAACCTTCTCGGGAGGAGGGGACAGGCCTGCAATGGTGGCCACAGACAAGCTCCACTGCAGAAATACAGCCGCAAGTGTGGGCCAGGGTGGTGGGAAGAGATGGCTATTCCTGCCTGGCTTGAAATGGCAGCAGATCACAAGCAGAGCGCAGTTGTCTGTCACTCTGACTGCAGCTGCTCCTGTTTGTGATCAGCGACTAGGTCCTCACATTATGCTGGCCAAGTCCATGTCCCAGCAAACTCCCGGAAAAGGAATTCACAAGAATGGGCCCAGCAGCATCTCAAGTCACCACATGAGTTCAAAACAAACACACCTGACCTCAATTTGTTACATGTCTTCAATGAAATTTGGCTGCCTCATTAGTGTTTTAAATGGAAATAGAACATAACTAAGTTTTGTCTCATTAGGGGGAAAAAAAACTGTCAAAATAAAACATTTGTGTTGGTAGCAATCCAACCGGTCAGGTCACCAGGGAGAGCCATGGTGAGCCAAACTAACTGGAAAACCTCCTCATCCTCCACCCAATGCCACTTCTGAAGAGAAGCTTCCAGTTTGGTTCGGTTACTTCTTTTGTTCGTTTGTTTGTTTGGTTGGTTGGTTTTTCAAAATAGGGTCTCACTCTATCCCAGGCTGACCTGGAATTCACTATGTGGTCTCAGGGTGGCCTCGAACTCACAGCGATCCTCCTCCCTCTGCCTCCCGAGTGCTGGGATTAAAGGCACGCGCCACCACGGCTGGCCAGGTTTGGATATTTCTTTCTCCCTCTCCCTGAGCTTGTTTTAGCTTTTCACATCTTCGCCACCTCTGCAGACCCAAACTGAACAATTTCAGTGGCCGTCTGGAGACAAGAGTCGCTGATGGTGTCACGCCCTCACCACGGCCTTGTTTCAGGTGACACTCTTCTCACCCACCCAGCTCGCTGACTCCCGCACGCCAGGTGCATCGTGCTCGCGACCGTGGCATCCGGGGTAGAGGGAAGGCCCCGCAAGCAAGCCTGCCTCTCATCCGAAGGCTCAGCTTAGCTCTGTGGGTCCAGACAAGCCTGAGAACCTGGCTCTAGGCCTGTGGGCCGGCGGAGCCTGGATCCCACAGCCCTCCACCCCAGAGGCTCAGACAAAGATATCTCGTGTTGAAGGGAAAGATCTCAAGGAGAATGAAATGGAGGGTGATGCAAAGACCTTTTGTGTTCCTGGTGAGGGAGGGACGATGGGAGAGACATGTCACATTAACACTTTGACAGACAATTCAGGGATAAGGCAAGAATTCCACCCTTAGCTGCAGCGCCTGCGACTTGAAAAGCATTCACTAACCTCCACTAATTGCATGTTTTTCTGTACGTTATATTTACTTGTTAAAAGTCTTCGCCTGGCCAATTCATTTCCTCTGCCCCACTATTCATGATCAGTCACAGGTCTGAAATTGGAAGAGTGGAGGTATTTGGATAGATTAAAAGATGACTGCACTTTTGGGAGGGTCTCCTTTTTACCACAAGTCCAGAACCTGCATCCACCATGCAGATGTTTCTCTGAGCCGTCCTTAATTCTTCAGACAGCAGAGAGAGACGTGTCCCTGAGTGCAGCCAGCATACAAGAGGCCATCAGCCCCTGGGTGGGAAGCCGGCAAGTTCAATGGAGAATGAATGAACTTCAAATCGCTGTGGATGGATAAAGGTGCCATAGTTCCACGGGTGGGCTGGGGAAGTTTAAAAAGTAGGTTTTCCTGAACAATATTCTTTAGGCCTGTCTGTGTGTTCCTGCTGCAGTTTGGGTACTAAGAGAAACACACTCCAGTTCCCACCTTTCACCTAAACCTAGGCCTGCTCTGACAGTCCCTGGATGTAGCGCAGTGAGTGGTTCCAAGCACACCACAGTGGTCACATCCAAGGTCCTTCATCCCTCATGCAGAGACTCTCAGTCTAACCCAACGTCAGCGTGATGGGATCTAATTCAATCCAGGCCTTTCCAAATTCCCGGGGCTGAGGAATAAATCAGAAGGCAGCCCTACATCGAGCCACTTCCGAACACACGGTTCAACCTGCGGGCCTGGAGTATCGCCTTTTTGACCAGCCATCAGCCAATTAACGTCCGTCCAACTCTCAAGCAGTGGAAGACGCAGAACCATTTCCCCGAAATCCATCTTGAGTGAAAAGATTTTACAAGTGTTGAGGGGCTGCCACTTGGAAAGCCAATTTGCAGGGAGCCGGGCGGTGCACAGCCGTTTATTATGCATGGCTCCCACACAGCAGTCCCCTATAGACTGCGCCTTGCTCCAGACGTCTCCCTGTCACCACCCGCTGCAAAGCCGGGGGCTCTCCCCTGCCTTAGCCCCCTCCCCAGATGGCCTCCCGGTGCCTAGGCTCCCAGCTGGGGTATAGCAGTCACTCTGCGGCCTCCACAGCTCCCCTTGAGGCATTTTAGCCATGTGCCAAGTACTTATGAAGTTGATTTAATTTCCCTTTGACCAAGGACAGAGTACTGACCAGGTTAGTGCCTGCCTGACCCACCCACGCCCCCCTCAAAAGGTGCCAGACCCCTCTATCGAGTCTCCCACCACCATACATGCCAGCAAACAGCTCTCAACCATTCAAAGGTGCCTCACTTTTGTTCCCTCGGTTTAATTTCATAACTGCTTGCCACTTAACATGGAAATGGTGTGTGTGGGGGGGTGCTGGGAAAGAGGAAGAGAGGTCAGCTGGACAAGGGTGTGGTCCAATTCAACAGTGGAGCCTCCTGACCCCCCGGGGGTACTACACAGTCTGGACCCAAAGGCTTATGAGGAGACAGACAAGGATGAGTCCCCAAACCTAAGCCAGGGTCTCCCAGTCCCCTTGTACACATGGACAGCTCTCCTCTGACCCAGCGTGCGAGCCCAAGGGGGCTGTGCCTGAGTTCTCTCTCTTGTAGAATGTCCCAGAACAAACCCATGAGAGAGGGAACTGCTTTTAGCAGGGGCAGCCCATGAAATACTGCCTGCTGTGGAGGGCTAGGACCTGTCTGATTAGTCATTGAATGTGCCCCCCCCCCCCGCGGGGCCCAACAGACAGCAGTAAATATGTGAATGAGGGATGGATGGATGGATGGATGGATGGATGGATGGATGGATATGAAGTTCCCAGCAACAATCAGCCAAAGTGGTCACTTGACCAGCATCTGTCCCCCTCCTCATCCCCGTCATCAAGTACCAGCAGGGGCTGGCAGCGCACAGTAGGCTCTCCACGACCGGGGGTGGCTATTGTTATCACCGTTACCTTCCCTCGCACCCCACCGGCCCGCCGGTCCCCCGCAGCTACTCCGCTAGCCCACAGCGGCAGCGGCCGGCGAGCCGGCGAAAAGTTTCGCTGACCGCGCGGCCCCCCCGCTGGAGTCTCGCGGCCCGGCCCGGCCCCTTCCCGCGCGCACGGGCTCCGGGCTCGGCCGGCGGGGCGGGAGGAGGGCGGGTGTCCGGCCGGGCCGCGCGCACCGGGCACGGGCGGCCAAAGTAACTTTGAGGGCGGGCGGGCGGGCGGCCGGCGCGGCGGGCAGTCCCCCGGGCGCGGGGACGGGGTTCCCGGCCGCGCCCCCCTCTCGGGGTCCCGTCCCCCGGGCCCGCACCACGCACCCTGCGCCACCGCCCCCCACGGCCCGCGGCCCGGGCCGCTCCTACCTGGCCCCGGGCTCCTCTCGGGCGGCCGCGGCGGCCGCGAGCAGCAGCGCGCGCGGAGGGCGGCAGGGGCCCGGCTCCCGCGAGGGCGGCGCGCAGGGGCGGGGGCTCCTCCGGCGGAGGCCGCCTCGCCGCGCGTCCGAGGCTGCAAGTGGGAGCCAGACTCCTCCTTCGGGGGGCGGGGGGTCCCCGCGCCCCCTCCCCCGCCCGCCGCCGCCGCCGCCGGGCTCCGCGCCTCCCCGGCCCGGCGCGCCGCCGCCCTCCGCCCGCGCCCCCGCCGCCCGTGCCCGGCACGAGCGCGCTCTCGGCCTCGGGCCCCGGCCCCGCTCGTGCAGCCTCCGGGGACCCCGCGCTCGGGCCCGGAGCCCGCATCCCCGCCGCCGCCAACTGCCGCCTAAGGGACTGGCAGCCGGGGGCAGCCGGCCCGGCCCGGCGCTGGAGAGGAGCGCGGCCCGCGCTGCGGAGAAGAAGGGGAGTCCCCGGCCGACCGCGCGCCCCGCGCCCCGCGCCCTCTCCGCGCGCTTCGCCCCCCGGCCCGGGCCAGCCGCGCGCGGGGACCTCGGGGACCCGGCGCGGGGTGGGGAGTGGGTTGGGGGCAGCGTTCTCACCTCCGGGGCCGCCGCGCCGCAGCGGGCACCGCGTGCAGGGGCATGCGTGCCTCCTTCCCCTGGCTCCCCGGCTCCTGCCTGCCAGCCGGTCTCCCTCCCAACGCCACTGGGGCGCCCCGTCCCGTGCCTCTCCCGGTTCTCTTCCGGAGAGATGGGGACTCCAGCTTCTGGTAGGAACCGGCCTGGGCCCTCCTGCTGCTGAGTCCCCATCTCTTCTCCACCGCTGCCTCTGGTCCCTGGCCCGCAGTCCCGTGGCTGACCAGAGGCCACCTCTCCCAGAGTACCCAAGCTGGCAGGTAAGCAAGTCAGGACCTCAGAGAGCAAAACTGCTGAGGTCGTCCCACCTTAGGGAGTTTGACAGTCTGTTGATGACCCCTGACCCCTTGGCCTGGTGGGGAAGGGGTCCAGAGAGCCTATGTGGGCACAGTACACAGACCATCTAGCCTGGGCCTCCAAGACAGAGATAAGGGAGGTCCTCTCAGTCTCGTCAGCCAATGTCTGTGAGTGCCCGCTTCCCTGACCCACTCACAGGTCACGTGGAGCCTTCCAGCCCCCGCAGATGGTCAGCCACCATCCCCCCAGAATGTGGTGGGCATCTCAGGCTTAGGCTGCCCTCCATGAGAGCAAGCTCTGGTGGGAGTGCCAAAGGGAGACCCCGAGGAGAAGAGACACAGCAACTGAGGGTAGGTTCCTGGAGAGAGAGGTGCCCCAGTCAACAAGAACGGGCCAAGGATCAGAGGGTGGGGAGAGCCTCCTGGGTAGAGGACTGTTGCAGGGCCTTGGCCAGGGCAGGGTGGTGAGGTCAGTGGAGTTGGAGGAAAAGGGAACGCAGTAAAGGAAGAGGGAAAGGCAGTAAGGTGCGCAGCGTCCAGAGAGGCAGCCTGGGACCATTGGCTAGGTCCTCGGGCTTCATCGGGGGCAGTGAGGAGCTATTGAAGGCTCTGAGCAGGTACCTGCCACGGTCAAGCGTCTTTTGAGAGCTCACTCTGGCCTCCCTGACAGGAAGGGGTCTGGATGAGGAGAGACGGAGGCTGTGAGCTGAGGCCTCTTCCACTCCCTGGGCTCTGGGCCTCACTTCTGGCCCCACACCCACACTGGAACTCCTTTCCAGGTTGTGGGGAGGGCGAGGCTGCAGGCTTCCTGAGCACCTTACAGGGATGGGCAAAACCGTCACACCTGTCTAGGAGACAAGGCCTGGGCCCAGTGTGCCAGCCAACTCCACCTGCTGCCTGCCAAGGACAGGGTGGCAGCTGGGCAACGGCCTTCGGTGTAGAACCTGCCCTCCTGGTCTCTAGGACAAGAGAGGAGACACCAGGTATCCCTGTGACTCCTGCCCTCTAAAGACGAGCTTCCTTACCACCTGCATTCCACCACAACTGCCCTCAGCTCCCAGAATGCCATCTCTCCGCTCCCCGGATATGCATTTATTGAGCACCTACTGTATGACTGCCCTCTGCACTTGCTTTGGAGCCAAGCATGTAGTCCACACCAAAGGCCAGCCATGATGACCTACCAGACCCAAGTCCCAGGCACTGAGCTCTGAGCTGCTGTCTCGGGTAGCTCCCCCCCTCCTCCCCTGGTCTGGGATGCACCTCAGAAGTCGGGCCCAAGAACCCGATGCTGAAACCATGAGGCCTGGAGCTCAGTAGATGCTGGTGAATAGCTCTAAAAGACAAGGGAACGAGGAGTGTGGGCTGGGCAGAAAAGACCCGCTCCTAAAAGAGCAAACCAATCTGGGTGAACACAACACAGTCTGCTTTGGGAAAATTTTAATAACACAGTGGCACTTGTTCACAAAGACTAATAGAAACACTGCACAAACCCCGAACTGCCAAAACAGCCAGGGAGCTCGCTTTGCTGGGAAGGGTCTCCCAGGTGCCTACCGCAGGCTGTGGACCAAAGGAAAGGAGAGGAGAAGGCAGTCTCTGCCCCAGGAGAGACAGGAGGTCCTCACCCCTGATAAAAGAGGGCAGCTGAGGGCCAGGGGAAGAGCCACAGGTGAAGTCCAGGGCACGTCAGAGGAGCTGGAAGAACGGGATCTTGTGATAGAGGAGAGGGCAGCCTGGGCACTAATGATGTCCCCTAGTGGAGAAATTCAACTTCCAAGAAGATACCACAGGACAGTGCCTGCAAACAGTAATCGCTATGAATGGGAAGTAATCTAAATAGGATTGGCTTTTTTTTTTAATGTAGTTAGTGGGCTGGAGAGATAGCTTAGTGGTTAAGGTGCTTGCCTGTGAAGCCTTAGAGCCCATGTTCAACTCTCCAGGCCCCACATAAGCCAGACGCACAATGAGATGCAAGCACACAAGGTCACACATGTGCATAAGGTGGCACACATGTCTGGAGTTTGATTAAAAGTGGCTTGAGGCCCTGGCACGCCTGTTCTCTCTCTCCCCCCCCCCCCCCTTGCGTGGTCGTGCATGTAAAGGCCAGAGAACAAATCTCAAGTGTTATTCCTCAGTTGTGCTAGCCACCTTTTTTGTTTTGTTTATATTTTTAATATTTTACTATTTATTTGTTTGAAAGAGAAAGTGAATGGACGCGCCAGGGCCTCCTAGCCACTACAAATGAACTCTAGATGCATACGACATCTTGTGCATCTGGCATTACGTAGGTACTGGGGAACTGAACCTCGGTTCTTTGACTTTGCAGGCTAGCACCTTAGTAAGCCATCTCTCCAGCCCTTCTTTATATTTTAATTTTTTTATTTGAGAGAGAGAGAGAGAGAGAAAGAAAGAAAAAAGTAGAAGTAGAGAGAGAGAATGAGCACACCAGGGCCTCCAGCCACTGTAAACGAACTCCAGACATATGCACCACCTTGTGCATCTGGCTTACGTGGGTCTTGGGGAATCAAACCCGGGTCTTTAGACTTTGCAGGCAAGCATCTTAACCACAAAGCCATTTCTCCAGGGTTTCTCATTGACCTGGAGCTGGACACCTACACTAGAATGGCTGGCCAGGGAACCCCAGACTCCACCTGTCTCCGTCTCCCGAGCACTAGGATTACAAGCATATGCTGCAGTGTTCAGCTATTCTGTGTGTTTAACTGGGTTCTGGGAATCGAACTCTGATTCCCATGTTTGTAGGGCTGCCACTTTATCAGCCGAGTCATCTCCCCGACGCTAGGACTGACTTGTGACATCCTGGTGACCACCTTCATCCTGGTAGCCACATTATATTGCTGAAGTGTAACAAGGCAGGAAGATGACGTGCCTGTGTAGCACGCGGCTAGTGAATGTATGAAGCGGGTCACATGGGTGTGGGTCCAAAACTCTGTTTTTGAAAAATGAAAAGCTGGGGGTATGGTGGTGCATGCCTTTAATGCCAGCACTCAGGAGGCAGGGGTAGGAGGATCGCCGTGAGTTCGAGGCCACCCTGAGACTACATAGTGAGTTCTAGGTCAGCCTGGGCCAGACTGAGACCCTGCCTCGAAAAAAAAAAAAGAAAAAAGAAAATGAAAACTAGAGGTAAGACTGGAAGAACAGTAGGAAGTAAGTACAGTAAAGCAAAATGATGGGTGGGTGTATTTTCAATATTATTTACAGGATTTGCTTTTCTGTGGTTATCAGCAATCATGAAGGATGCTGAGCATGGGGCATTCGTGGAGGGAGCAGGGCAGTGATGCATGCAGGGCATGGGCTGGGGCAGCTGATGCTGTGGGCAAGGCGGGTTACAGAGGGCTTCCAGAGGCCGTCAGCAGCAAGCCCACTCTCCTGCCCGCCTCAACCCCCCTACGGAACCTGGTGCATGCCGGAGGGACGTGACTCACCCTGGATGTGCCGGGTCCCAGGAAGCTCCGTGGGAGAAGGCCAGAGTCCAGTGGAGGTGGGCATCCGCGTGGCCGTGGGCTGGGAGAGGCTCCTGAGGAGAAGGTACTCAAAGGACGGATCCCAGCTTCACGTGTTCGCCTCAGGCCTCCTCCAAGGTCTCTTCCTGCTAGCCCAGCTATGTCTGGATCCTGACACAGGCCCAAGGAGGGGCCGTCTCCTTCACCGGCTGTCTGGCGTGGTCCTCATCCCAGACCTTACTTACCTCGGGTCCAGAGACTAAGGTGGAGATCCACTGCTAGCCGCAAGTCTCAGGCTCTGCCCACCTCCAGCAGCCTACAGTGCCTCCTCCCTAACTCCTGAGCGATGTCCTGACCTCAAGTTCAAATCCTGCCTCTTCCACTTGCAGTTAAAACTCTGAGTCTTATCTCTTCCTCTGACCAACGGCCTCTATCTCAAGGACAGTGCACCTGAGATACCGTGGGTATTTAGCAAGTGGTGGCATTTAGCATCATCACCAGGTCTGGGGAATCTGGATTTTAATCTCAGTCTGTCACTAACTTTCCCAGGACCTTGGAACCTTCTGATGTTCCTCTGAGCCTCAGTCTTCTCAGTTAAAGAGAAAGGAGGTCTGGCAGCTCACCCACACCTCAGCTTGCTCATAGGGACATGGCATAGTGAAGAAAGATCTCAGAAACACCCTGCTCCCACCCCTAGCTAGAATGTCATCCTGTCACATGAGCCCCTTTAGTGCCATGGCACTCACCCTGTGTGACCACAAAAAGCTGGATAGAAGTTGGAGGAGGTAGGTGGCCTCCCCGACCATCAGAATGTGCCAGGATGCCACAAGTCGTGGACATGAGGGGACCAGATCCTGGCCACTGCTGTCCTCTGGTCACCACTCTCAAGCTGCCTCTGTGGGTGGCCTGGACTTTGGTCCCTTCATGTCGCCTGTGAGCACACTTCGTGGTGCCTTATTGTTGGCTTCTTCCCCAGGAAAGGCTGTCAGGGACACCAGTGAGGGGAAGCCTTCCCCACAGAGGAAAAGTGAAGCCTCCGCTGATGGATTACAAACAGGTTCCTGGGAGCTGCAGAGATGCCTGAGGGGTTAAGGCGCTTTGCTGGCAAAGCCAAAGGACCCAGGTTCTATTCCCCAGGACCCGTGTAAAGCCATATGTCTGGAGTTCACTTGCAGTGGCTAGGAGACCCTGGCATACCCATCTTCTTTCTATCTGCCTCTGCCCCCTCAAATAAATAAATTTAAAAAAAATTTTTTTAAAAAGAAGGCTCCTACAAGACAGACTTCATAAGTTGGAAGACACAGCTGGGGTTCTAACCCTGTGTCTAACCTGATCTTTGACCTCTACAAGGCAAAACAGGCTCCAAAGTTTTCAGGACCTGTCCAGCCAGGATGTAGTAGGCCAGCCTTCAGACTGCAAACACCACCTGCTGCCCCCCTGTCCCCTCTATCCAGCCCACCCTCCAGTCAGGCAGCAGGCCAGGCTCCTCTGTCTCTGTCTCTCTCTCTGTCTCTCTCTCACACACACACACACCATTACAGCCAGACTCAGTGGGACTCTGGTGAGCTGTCCAGGGTCCTGGCCGGGCCCAGCCAGCCCTCCCCAACAAGGCTTCTCTGATCTTTTACTGTCTCATCCCAACGTCCCAGATAGCAAAGAAGTAACGTGGAAGCCGTGGAGCTGGGCCTGCCTAGGGCTCCTGTCCCCACGCTGCCCATGTCCCCTGACCACGTTGCCCATGTCCCCTGACCACTCTGGACACCACACTTCCATGCTAGGGCCCCCAGTGGCCTAAAGTAAGTGCCTTGAGGGGCAGCCCAGGCAGGAAGTCAAGCTCATAGATGTCTCACCACTTCTGTGGGCTTTGAAAAGCCACGTGACTAACTGCAGGGACAGTGACACCATGCTGTGCTTGAGCACAGGACCCCGGATAAGGGTGGGGCCTGGGAACTTAACAGTGACCACACCCTGACGACCAGAGGGAGACCCTGGTTGGGGAAGAGCAGTGGGTGCAAAGGAAGGGTTGGGCAGCGCCAGATGACCAGGGCAGAGAAGAGGGTACAGTTGAGTACCATAAGTCCAGGGAGGACAAAAGGCGTGGGCGGAGCGGAAGCTGAAGGCTGACCAGAAGGGGACCCCAGGAATGCTCTATGACCCAAGGACAATGACAGCGAACCCGTGCTAAGCACCTCAGCCCCGAGCAACATGCCAGACACGTCACTGCATCTCATTCACTGCCCTGGCCCATCCTACTGGCTCAGCCTGGAGTGGGGGGCGGTAGTGGCCCCCAGTGTCCACAGGTACCACAGCCTCTCCCACAGCTCACAGCATCCCCAAGCAGATGTCAGGCAAAAGTGTCACGTGCCTCCTGGAGACCAGTGGGGGGTCACACAAAACACAACAGCCATGTGTCACCGGGGACATTTCATTCTGTTGTCAGAGCCTGTGTAAGTCTGCTCATAATCTCTCCTAGGGCAGCCTAGAAATCTGCCCCGGGCTGGAGAGATGGCTTAGCGGTTAAGCGCTTGCCTGTGAAGCCTAAGGACCCCGGGTTCGAGGCTCGATTCCCCAGGACCCACATTAGCCAGATGCACAAGGGGGCACACGCATCTGGAGTTCGTTTGCAGAGGCTGGAAGCCCTGGCGCGCCCATTCTCTCTCTTTCTCTCTATCTGCCTCTTCCTCTCTCTGTCACTCTCAAATAAATAAATAAAAATGAACAAAAAAAATTTAAAAAAAAAAAAGAAAGAAATCTGCCCGACCCCTCTGTCTTCCCTCTTGGGCGCTGAGATACCAAACAGGCTCAGGAGCTGCTCCGCCCCGAATCGCTCTCCAGCACCCGCTCCACCATCCAAGGGAGGCGCAGGGGCCCCAAGCAGCAGCACTGTGTGCAGGCGGGTGGTCTGACTCCATGGCTAGGCCCAAGGTGGCACCAGAGTCACACGGGGGCGGGGAGGGGAGGGAACAGGACAGGAAGCCTGAGAAAGTCCCGGCTCAGGCTGTAAACGTCCAATCTGGACACTGCTTCCCCCCGTCCTAAAGAGGTCCGGTGAGGGGCTTGACTCAGCAAGACCCACTTGGGCCTGGGTCCCAGCCTGAGAACCTGGACAGGAGATGAGCAGGAGCCGTGAGACAGGCACAGGCCCTGGAGAGAAATGTTGGAAGAAAGCTCAGGAATGAGGACACCCCGGCACCAGCCCAGAGCAGCCCCTCCTTCAAGGGCAGCAAGATCTGGTGTCCCATACCCTGGCTCCATCAGAAAGCATCCCAATTCCTGTCCACCTGCCTCCAATCTCTCCTGTTACCCCCTTTTACCTGCCTTGGGCTCCCTGCTCACCTACCAGCCGTGAGGGGGTCCTACCTCTGCTCTGCATTCAGTGGTTTCCGTTCTGTCAAGACCCCATCCTTCCCGAAGCGTGTGCTGCTTAAGCTAGCATCCCTCCTGACTCTCTAGGAGACTGTAGCCACTGTGCCCTCCTCCTTGACGCACAGCCAGCAGTGCAGCCTTAGCCTGGGAGCCTGGAGGGGAATCGGGAGCACAGGAGGGAGCTGGCCGAGGCTGGGGCCAGGCCTACAGCAAGCAGAGCCCTGCCAGAGGCCCTTCTCCTACCACCCGTCGTCTCCTGGGGGAAGCCATGCAGCCAGCCAAAGACAGGCCCGGCCTGAGATGTCAGACAGGCCTGTACCGGGCTTGTGGCAAAGTGTCCAACCTGGCACCACACAAGCACAGGGAGGGCAAGGGTGCCACCTCAGGCTGTGCTGGCTCGTCAGAACAAGGAGTCTGAGCTCCTGTGCATTCTGGATCCCCAAAAGCACCAGGCAGAAAGGGTTCAGGAGAGCCCACAAGACCCGCCCATCCTTTCCTGCCACAGGGGTCCTGTGTTAGTTCCTCTTGGGCCCCCATCTCCATCCCCTCCACCAAGCAGGTACTCAAGGAGCTCAAAATTCATCAGAATGATGCCTACCAGGCACCCCGTTTTGTGAGCATCTGAAATCTGTCCACCGGGCAGCCACTGTCCCAGAATGAGAGGTGACATCCCTAAGAGGTAACAAGAGAGCCGAAAGAAGGACAGCAGAGCCCAGGGAGGAACGACAGAGGCTGTGGAGATGCCGCCGAGCTGGGAAGACCAGGCCCAACTCCCGAGGCTGCCATCAGCTCCCTTCTCTGGGAAAACAGGTAGTCTCTGCTTTCTGGCAGGACCTGCCTGCCATACCTTCCTCCCCATTGCCCATCCCCTCCCCAGACCTGCCTGAGGGACCCTCTGAGCCAGCCTGCTCTTCCCTCCCTGGATCCAAGGCTCACCCCACAACTGACCCCCAGCTAGTCTTGCCACACGCCCTGTGTCCACGTCGGCCTTCTCCGGGGAGCCTCGGGGTCTTGCTGAGACCAAACACAGCTATCATGTAGCATGCAGCCAGACCACGTCACGTAAGGCTGGGCCCTGGCTGCCACCCACACCCTTGTCCAGAGGCTTCCAGCCCTTTCCTAGCAGCAGGCTTGAGTCTGAGTGATCAAAGTTGGAGCAGGGGGAGGGGGTATCCTCTATTCCAGCCTCACACTGTCCCCGTTGCACAAATAGGGAAGTGGAGGTGCAGGTTCAAAAACAAGCACCTGGGCTAAAGAGATGGCTTAGTGGTCAAGGTGCTTGCCTGTGAAGCCTAAGGATCCAGGTTCGATTCCTCAGTCCCCAAGTAAAGCCAAATGCACAAGGTAGCGCATGCATCCTGAGTTTGTTTGCAGTGGCTAGAGGCCCTGGCGTACCCATTCCCCATTCTTTCTCTGTGTCTCTTAAATAAATAAGTAAATAAATAATGCTATGTCCCCACTGAGAAGGAAGGAAAAGTGAGCCCTGAGGAGATCAAGGGCATTGGGGCAGGACTAAAAAGAGATGTGTGTTTTTCTGCGCCCAATATTATCGATGCCTCATCCCCAGAGGTCTCCATGGCCACCGATAACCCAACTGCTCGAACTATCTATGAGGAAAGTGAGGTGAGAGTGTTGAACAACACAGCTAGCGGGGACACTGCAGTCTCCTAACCCCAGCCTCTGTCTACTCCCCTCCCTGGGGCTCTGGCAGCTGAGGAGAAAGAAAGGGGGTGTGTGCCGGGGCATCTCCAAGGACACCTCTCATCAAGGAGGCAGGGCTCCCTCCTGCCTCCCATCCCAGAATTCCCCCTGTATCTTGCTGCAGAAGCGTCCCTTAGCGGACTGGCCTTGAACCCTCACAACCATGAGAGAAGCGGCATCACTATCTCTGGGTTTCGGGTGACACGCTGGGCCTAAGAAGATGGACTTGCCCAGAGCCACATCTTGAATTTCTGGGTTCCCTGGAGTGACACCCAGTTCTGGGACCACCCTGTCCTCTGGCTTATAGCTCTGCTGCTTCCTAGGCCAGAGTGGGAGAGCCCAGGCAGGGGCCTGCAAAGAAACTGCCTATCGGGAGCTGGAGGTGGGGCTCAGTGGTCCAGTGATAGCCTGGCATGCAGCGAGCTCACGGCTCCATCCCTCAGCACTGGGAGAGAAAAGCTGGGAGGAGGAGGAGGAAGGGAAGGAGGGAGAGAGGAAGGAAGAAGGAGAAGAAGGAGGAAGAAGAAGCAAAGGAGGAGGAGGAGAAAGAAGGGAGGGGAGAAGGAGGACAGAGGGAAAGAGAGGAGGGAAGGGACTCTCCTGTTAAGCAGGAAGCAGCATATACAGTTCTTACGCAGGATCCCAGTCAGCCACTATGAGGGGCTGATATTGGAAACAGTGTCCACCTGGCCCCTTGTGCAGGCCAGGGTTCTCTGGGGCCACCTGACCATTCCGTGCTTGCCTCCTGCTCTCCCTCATCTGGATCAGACCAGACCAGAGCTGGCCCAGAATCCTAGAGCACTGGGCGGGAAGGACCCTTTGACAACCTCGGGTCACAGAGCTGACAAGCTGACCCATCCCAGGTAGACAGCAAGCTGTACCCCAGACCTAACCTGGAGTTCCCAACCCCTGACCCCAGCTTTCCCCACATGGATGGGACCCCTGGGGCTTGCCCGCCTATCACAGCTCCCCCAGAGACTTCCCACAGACTTGGAGCCACTCAATTCACATGTACAGACGTAGAAACTGAGGCACAGAGGGGGTTAAGTAACTGCTGAGATTCTCAGTAGCCATGATGTGGGCTGCAAACACTATACCCACACCCTGCACGGCCTCCCTGTGAATCTGTCACTCCCGGGCCACACCCATCCCCTCAGTCACCCTTGTGAGTCTAGCACCCTCCACGTTTTGTTCTGCTCCCCAGAAGGCCCCTCCTCCCCATCCCACCACCTGGGCACCGGCCCAGCTGCTGCTTCCTTGGGAGCCACTGCCAAGATCTCAGCTCCCGTCATCGCCTCGAGGTGGCCAGTGGGAGCCGTCACAGCAGCCTGGCACAAGCCCACCTCTGTCTGCTTCACAGCCCCGGGCCAGCAGGGTGGGCAGCCAGGCCTGGGCCCATGGCTATGGAAGAAGGATGTAGAGACCTTGCCCTCTCCACCTTATATCAGCTAACAGGTTGGGGGAGAACCTGGGATTCAGCTAAGCAGCCTTGGAAACTGGCTAACACTGTACATGGGAACCAGCAGGAGATGCTCGGAGGTTGCAGGGTAGCTTCCTCCAGGGGGCGCCGCTTCCCCGGCTCAAACTCTGCTTGGTGCTTCCAGCATCCACCTAAGTGTCCAGCCTCCAGCTGGCAAGGCTGAGCACTTCAGAGGCAGGGAGACTGAGGGGATGGGGGCGTCCTCTGCTCTACTATTTATCCACTTGAAAGCGCCGTTGGGCACCTGCTGGCTCTTCCTAATGGCTCCATTCAGCTTCTCATGTCCCCGTTCGGATTTTGACCTTCAGAGGCAGCTAGAGGGTGGTCTGGGAGACAGAGACCCCAGGGGCCTCAGTAAACTTACACAGCCTTGGCAGCGAGGTGAGAATGAGAAACTAGAGCGGGCTCCAGCGTCACCTCTTCCATTCCCTCCCTGGCGCAGATCTGGGTCTTCCTGGTCAGGGTAGAGACATGTCGTAGGAGGTGAGGACTGGCCCCCTTCCTTCCTCCCCTCCTGCTTCTCCCAGCGAGAAAGCAGTGACGAGCCCTTAGAGGGAGGGGCAGGCTGCCCGGCACCCTGGCTGCAGCCCCACGTGCATTTGGCAAGGCTCCTCTCCGTCTGCCACTTTGGGTTGTGATGAAGGGATATGGGAAGTACTAGGACAGGCAGTGCCAGGATGGGCAGCCTGTGGGAGAGGGCTAAGAGCCCCCCCGGAACGTGCTAGAGGGGGCTGTCTCAGGCTGGCCCTGGGCCTCACCCTGCGGTAAGGGAGGAAGGCCAGGTAATTGAGCCATATGCATGAGTGTACAAAAAGGGGTTGTGGGCTGGAGAGATGGCTTAGTGGTTAAGGTACTTACCTGTGAAGCCTAAGGACCCAGGTTCAACTCCCCAGATTCCACGTAAGCAGATGGGTAGGGCGATGCATGCACACAAGGTGTCGCATGCAACTGGAGTTCATTTACATTGGCTGGAGGTCCTGGCGCACCAATTCCCTCCCTTTCTCTCATAAAAAAATTGTTAACTACTTTTTATTAAATTTTAGTTATTTATTTGAGAGCCACAGACAGAGAGAGAAAGAGGAAGGGAGAAAGAGAGAGAGAATGGGCGCACCAGGGCCTCTAGCCACTGCAAATGAACTCCAGACGCATGCGCCCCCTTGTGCATCTGGCTAACGTGGGTCCTGGAGAATAAAGTCCTTAGGCTTCACAGGCAAGCGCTTAACTGCTCAGCCATCTCTCCAGCCCCTCATAAATAATTTTTTAATTTATTTATTGACAGAGTGAGAGAGGGAAAGAGGCATAGAGAGAGAATGGGCTCACTAGGGCTCACAGCCACTGCAAACTAACTCCAGATGCATGCACCACCTTGTGCACCTTGCTTACGTGGGTCCTGGGGAGTCAAACCAAGGTCCTTTGGCTTTGCAGGCAAGTGCTTTAATGACTAAGACATCCCTTTAGCCCCCTCATAAATAAAATTTTTAAAGGGGGGCTAAAGGAAAGGGTGGGAAAGAAGCGTGTGGAGGTTGAAGAGCCACACCTCTCTGAGCACCCACAGCTGTCAGTAACCCCTGACTCCAGGCTGCGTAGGTCTCCCTCTTTGCTTCAGAAGCCAGGGAGAGAATCCCGCTGGGCCTTGCTTAGGTCAGATGTTCAGACTGGGGCCAATGAGCTCTAGTGGGGTTGGGGCCCCAAAACACAGTGAGTCTGGCCAATCCCAGAAAAGGGAGACTGTGGGTGGGGCTTCCTATTTTACAGATATGGGGTTGACAAGACACCAACAAAGGTCCTTGGTAGCATGTCCCAGAGCCCTTGAAGTGCTCCTGACAGGTGTGGTTGGGTGGGAGGGAGCCAGGTGTGTCCTGCTGAGGAGGAGGGTGGAGGGGTGGGGTAGCCTCACGAGGGGGAGTGCAGGACAGGCATGGCTCCCTGGGCAAGCAGTGACACGGGGCCACAGCAGAGGCTGGCTGGGCAGGGAGGGCGTGGGTGGAGGCAGAGACAGCAGAGCTTGATGGGAGCTGAGGAAATAGCTTAGTGAAGCGCTCGCCACACAAGCATGAGTGCCTGAGTTTGGATCCCCAGAGCCCGAGTGAAAGCCGGGCATGATCCCAGCACACCTAGGACAAGAAGAGAGGTGGCGACAGGGGATGAAGCTGGAGGGTCAGCAAGCCTGGCAAGCAAGGCAGTGATCAATGGGAGACCTTACCTCGAACAAGTGGACAGTAAGGACGGACACTCCAGGGTGTCCTCTATCCTACAGTGACCCCCCCACACACACACACACACCTGGGCCTAGGCCACTGGGGCAATGGGGTCAGGGAGATGCTCGCCAGCACTCCAAATGTACCTAGCGGCTCATAATGTGTGAGGTGGGGCATTGAGGCACCTAGGAGAATGAAGTGTTTTGTCTGAAACCTTCTCAGAGGTGGCTCCAGAAAGCAGATCGCCAGAAAATATCTATAAGAGAAAAAGATCCACGAGATGGGCACCAATAAGGAATGCCAGGGAGGAGAAAGCAGATGGGGGCAGGATCAGGAGGGCTCCGCAAATGAACTTGAAAGGCAGCTGCCACAGCACACGCCGGTAGTCCCAGACACTGAGTGGACCAAGGCAGGAGGATCACTGGAGCCCAAGAGTTCAATGATAGCCTGGACAAAATAACAAGACCCTAAGTTTTTTAAAATTCTTTTTATTGACAGTTTCCATAATTATAGACAATAACCCATGGTAATTCCCTCCCTCCCCCCACTTTCCCCTTTGAAACTCCACTCTCTATCATATCCCCTCCCTGTCTCAATCAGTCTGTCTTTTATTTTGATGTTATGATCTTTTCTTCTTACTATGATGGTCTTATGTAGGTAGTGTCAGGCACTGTGAGGTCATGGATATCCAGGCCATTTTGTGTCTGGAGGAGCACATTGTAAGGAGTCCTTCCCTTCCTGTGGCTCTTATATTCTTTCCTCCACCTCTTCCTCAATGGACCCTGAGCCTTGGAAAGTGTGATAGAGATATTGCAGTGCTGAGCACTCCTCTGTCACTTCTTCTCAGCACCATGATGCCTTCTGAGTCATCCCAAGGTCACTGCCATCTGAAAAGAGAAGTTTCTCTAACCAAAAGTGAGAGTAGCATTAATATATGAGTGTGCACATTAAGAGAAGTGCTTACTGGGCAGTTTGGTGAGCATAGTACATACATTTAGCCAGATAGCAGCAGACGTTACACCCCTAAGGCTCATAACTACCCCTGTTGTAGGTTTTCAGTATCAGGGATGTATTCCCTCCCATGGAGTGGGCCTCCAGTCAAATTAGAGGGCAGTTGATTTCCGCCATAACAGATGTGCCACTATTGCACCTGTTGGCTCATTTGGCCTGGCTGGCCAAACTTAAGGCTTGCAGTATCCACTGGTGAGTATCTTCACTGGTGTTTTCTCTCTCTCCCATTGAACTGCGTGCAGCATGGCTTTTTTCCAGCTTTCTGTCAGCTGGTCTACACGGTGGAGGTTTTCAGCTCAGCTCCAGCAGGATTTCTCAGTGACCTTGCAGCCCAAGTATGTGCAGTCTTCAGCAACAGGAAGACCCTAATTCTCCAAAAACAAAAACTGCAGATCTGAGAGTTCACAATCCACGGGTCATAGGGGATCTTCAGTAGAGTCCCTAGGGGCCTGGGAGGTGGAGGTGAGGACAGACACCCTGAGTTGGGGATGCCCCTCGTAGGAAAAAAGCCTCAGCTGGGTGTCGGTCCCTGTAAAGCCTGGATGCCCCGAGTCCGTGCCAGCACTCAGACTCCAGGAGACAGCTGCTGCACACACCCACCGGTGACCCGGGAAACGAAGCCTGGGCCAGGCTGACTCTGAGATAGGAAGTTTCAGGAGTACTGTGCCTTGCTGGGATCCACGCTTGCTTTGGAGTGCGATGGGCCTGGTCCCCTTTCCATCTCTGTCACCTGCTCCTTTCTTGCCTGACTTTGGACAAAGTCTGAACCTACGTGTCTGCACCCTATGCTGGAACCTCAGTCTCCACATCTGTAAAGTGGGCCTCATATATGCCTGTCTTCTGGGACCATCATAGCGATTCAGCAAAGTGACTTTTTGAATAATTGCCTGGCTGAGAGGAGGGTGAGTCCAGGACCAGTAGGAGAGAAAGTTGAACGTGGGGCAAACCTGGTCTCACTGAGCTGCTAGGAGAGGACAGACAGAAAAAAAAAAAAAAAACAGGGCACGTCTCCAGGGTTCCCAAAGTTCCTCTAAGTAAGGCCCAGCACTCACCCCCATCCCCTTGCCCTTGCCCATGCTGTGCTCTCTGCTTGATGCCCACACCACCACCTGGAAGCTTCAAGGATTTTACCAACCCCTTTCCTGTCCCTGCACCATCTAGGCTGGCTTGACACCTTGTTTTACCTGTCACCTTACTGTATTCCTCTCTGGCTACACTCCCCGGTGCCACACAGACCGCCATGTCTTACCCACAACCAGACACCCCTAGGCCTAAGAGGCAGAGGAAGCCAAATGGACCCCCCACTGTGCACCTGGCACCGCAGGGGGCCAGGCAGGCCCTCCAGGCCTCCCACAGGAAAGCCTGTGTTTGTGTTGCAAACAGAGGCTGGGAGGGGTTGCTGCATCCAGCACGGGAGGTGGGGGGGGACGCAGACACCCAGGAACCAGGCCTGGTTTCCCCCCAAGTTCCCAGGGCTCCTGCTGCCTGAGCCCAGAGTCCAGATAAGCTCAATTTGTCCTGCGGCACACTGTGTGTGGGTGGCAGGACCAATAACAAGAGCTCCGGGCCAGGGTGGCACCCGGCCCAGCAGCTTCTTCCTGTCTGGAATCCAGCTGGCATAGGAAATGCCACCAAGTCTGGCATGCAGGATGACCCTGTTCCTTTCCTCAACCCTGCGGCAACTTGAGGGCTCGCCACCCCCACACTCACCACTTCCGTCTGGGGTCTCTGCCTATAGCTACATCCCCCAACCACTGTGCCTCAGTAAGCCAATCGAGGAACCCACTCCTGACCCTATACTTGGAGCCTGAGCCTGGCCACAGCCTGTGGGGAGAATGGAAGCCCCCAGGAGAGGCGTGGAACACAGGCTCTAGAGCCCCAAATCCTGCTCAAATCCCACCCCCAACACCGGGCAGCAAGTCACTGCTCTCTGCCCGGCCTTGTTTCTTCATCTATAAACTGCAGGCTTGACCAGCGAGGCCTGATGAGCCATTTCCAGCACACTGGGCCCAACTGCCAGCTCCGAAGACAGAATTGTTGAAACCTATCGCCATCATTGGACCCAGTTCAAAGAAGGTATCTGGGTTGGGGGGGCGCGGGCAACAGAACTCCCTATTTCCTTTTCTCCATCCTCCCAAAGCCTTGGCAAATGACTGTCAGATTCATAAAGTAGAAGGGGGAAATGGGCTTACTCTGCGTGTGGCCTGGATGACCCACCACACACTGGGGGCTGAGATGGGCAAGGACCAGGAGGGGGCGGACACAGGCCACTCTCTCTTAGCAAGTAGCCTCTGGGAGTCTTCCCAGGACTGACCCAAGTGTCTATAGCCCTTGATAGGCTAGCAGCTCTTTCACCTCATCTCAGACAGGATTAGCAATTGGCCCATTCATTGGTCCACAAGACCTGGCTATGCTCCCGCCAAGGGACTACATTGCCATTATAAACCCCAGGCAGGGGCTGGAGAAATGGCTTAGTGATTAAGGCACTTGCCTGCAAAGCCAAAGGATCTAGGTTCAATTCCCCAGGACCCACGTAAGCCAGATGCACAAGGGGGTGCATGCGTCTGGAGTTTGTTTGCGGCAACTGGAAGCCCTAGCATGCCCATTCTCTCTCATTCTCTCTCTCTCTCTCTTTCTCTCTCTCTGTCTTTCAAGTAAATAAAGAAAAACAAAATATTTTTTAAAAAAAGAAACCCCAGGCAGGGCTGGGCCTGTGCTGGGCAGGCTGGAGATAGCACCCACACAGGTGCTTGCCCTCAGTCCGTCTGGAAATTCAGTCTGGGTAGACGTCACCAATGTCCATCACGCAGAGCAGGTGGAGGGGCACAAGCTCAGGAGGCCCCACTCACTCAGAGCCCCTCTAAACGAGTCTGGCCCTAAGTGTCCTTGCGGGCCAGCCGGGAAGGGATGGTGACTCTTTGAACGGGCGGCAGTAGTGAGGACAGCTGCAGAGCCAAGGCCGTCCTGCCTTCTTTGTGGGAGCAGCTCAAACCCAGCGCCAAGAGCCAGGGGAGACCCTGGTCCTGACAGATGTGAGTCACGCTTTCTTTTTAAACTTTATTTATTTATTTGCAAGCAGAGAAAGAGAGATAGAAGAGAGAGAGAGAGGGAGAATGGGTGCATCGGGTCCTGAGCCAACCTCCCCAAGCCTTGTTCCTTATCTGCAGAGGCTGATGTCTCGGGACTCGGTCTGCACTGAGCAGGAATCAGCTGTCCTTGCATCCCGCATGCCCCGGCTCTCACGGGCAAAGGCTTCCTCGGGGCTGGGGAGAAGGCGCCGTGGCTAAAAGCGCTTGCTGCACAAGCTTGAGCACTGGAGAGCGGATCTCCGGTACCCAGCAAAAAAAACAAAACAACAAAAAAAAAAAAAAGCAAGTAGTCTGTGTAGCAGTTACTTTCTCTTTGCAGCTTATGGAAGGAAAGGGCTTATGTCCGCTTACAGTTTCCAGGGGAATTTTTTTTTTCAAGTTGGGTCTCACTCTAACCCAGGCTGACCTGGAATTCACTATGGAGTCTCAGGATGGCCCCGAACTCACGGTGATCCTCCTACCTCTGCCTCCCGAGTGCTGGGATTAAAGGCATGCGCCACCACCGCCGGCCCTCCAGGGGAATTTTCACGATGGCAGAGAAAGCATGGCACCAGCAGATAACCAGGTGTCACGTCAGCAGCGACGAAGCAGCAAGGGTGAGCTAGCTATGAACACCCAGTGGGGCTAGACTAATGGACACCGAGATGAGGCCCCGGTGACACACCTCCTCCAGCAAGGCTCCACCTCTGCAGGCTCCACCAACTCGGGACTCAACGTGAGGCTGAATGAGAACATACGAGCCACAATCTATAATTCCAACATGCCCATGGTAACAAGAGACAAAATCATGCCAGCTAGTCAGGTGTTCACAGCAGCACAATGAGAGAAAGCCTGTCTCAGACAAGGGGGAAAGATAAGGACAGACACCCAAGGTTGTCCTCTGGTGTGTGTGTGTGTGTGTGTGTGTGTGTGTGTGCATGCGTGCGTGTTAAGGCCCTTGCTTGTAAAGCCTAAGAACCCAGGTTAAATTCCGCAGTAATTCTCACGTAAGCCAAATGCACAAGGTGGCACATGCATCTGGAATTCATTTACAGTGGCTAGAGGCTCTGGTACTCCCATTCATTTTCTCTCTCTTTCCCTCTCTCTCTGTGTTGCTGTCTCTCTCTCAAATAAATAAATAAAATATTTTTAAGTACTTTGTGGGAGGGTCACAAGGAAAGGCAGACCTGGGAGCAGAGAGGGTCTGGCACCATAGGAAGAGGCCTTGAGCAGGGTAGGAGGCATGTGTGGACTGGAGTGATGACATCAGAGACGAGCCACCTTGGTCGTATGCTTGACATGAGCAGCTTTGCAAGACTTCACAGGGAAAGATGCATGAAGGAGTCAAGGAGATACCTGCATATAGTAGGAGCTAAATTGATGCCAGTTTCAATAACATTTCACTGCTTGAAAGTGCGGTCATTGGAAAAACAAGCTGTCTCGTGTGTCGATCCATCTCCCTCCACCACCCCCCCTTCCTTCTCAAAGCCCTGACTTGGAGCGCTGCCAATTCGCACGATGTAAATACCGACACCAGGTCAATCTCAAGCCACCAACCCACAGGCAACAGTGAAACAACCATGTCCTGAGGGCTCCATGACGCTACCTGTCCCCACAGCCACCATCCTAAAATCTGGCTGGTGTGCCTTCCTATCACATCATCCATGCTTCTGGAACCCATACCTGCCAGGTGTGTCCCAGCCTCCGGGCCTCTGTACTTGTGTTTCCTGCCTGGCCCACCATCCTCCCCGTCTGCCAATTCCCCTTAGCAGCACCTCTGCATGGCAGAAGTCCCCTTGCCACAACTCCCAGTCTGCCTGGCAAACCCTCTCTGGTATGTGGCATGACCAGAGCTCAGCTCAAAGCTTCCCTTTTTCTGAGACACCGTCCCTGACCACCTTGTGAACAAGGCTTGCTCCCCTCCCACACACCAAGTTGATTTGTCCTCAACTTAAAAGTATGATTCACAGGAGTTCAAGGCCACCCTGAGACTACATAGTTAAATCCAGGTCAGCCTGGGCTAGAGTGAGACCCTGCCTCGAAAACCCAAAAACAATAAAATAAAATAAAAATAGACCAAAAACAAAAGTATGACTCACGGGCTGGAGAGATGGCTTGCCTACGAAGCCTAAAGACCCATATCCAACTCTTCAGATCACCTAAGCCAGATGCACAGGTGTCGCAAGGCTGTAAGGTGCGCATAAGGCAGCGCACGTGTCTGGAGTTCAATTGCAGTGTCTGAAGAGCCTGGCACACCCATTCTCTCTCTCTCTCTCTCTCATAAAAAAAGACCCGTCTCTTGGGCTTACCTCAAGAAAAAAGAAGAAGAAGAAGTGTGGGCTGGAGAAATGGCTTAGCGATTAAGGTGCTTGCCTGCCAAGCCAAAAAACCCAGGTTCGATTCCCCAGGACCCACATAAGCCAGATGCACAAAGGGCGCATGCATCTGGAGTTTGTTTGCAGTGGCTAGAGGCTCTGGTGCACCCATTCTCTCTCTCTCTCTCTCTCTCTCTCTCTCTCTCTCTTCTATCTCTCTTTCTCTGATTGCAAATAAATAAATAAAGTTTTAAAAGAAAGCGTGACTCACATCTGTCTGTCATGGGTGCATTCTTATCCGTTCATTACCTTGTCCTACCCTGTAGGGTTTGCGGCAGCCCAGCGGGTCCTTTGTCACTGAAGTGAAGCGCACAGCACTCAGGCCGGGCCCCATCTTGCGGCATGGATGAGGGCAGGAACATCAGTAGCTACCTGGCCTGACCCTCCTGGGCCCTGCCTGGCCGGCCACCCCTCCCCCCTCCACAATGACCCCCCCCACACACCCGCAGCTCTAATTGGGAGAGCCCTCCCCCCACCCCTTGGCGGGGGGGGGGCCCCTCCGCTGCAGCCGTATTGTATGACCTGTAATTGCAGCCTCTTCTCCCCCACCCCAGCTCGCTCCTCAGCAGAAAGGAGCCCAGGTCCATTGTGCACCTCCCGCTCACACAGGGATGACCTCACCGCCCTCCCAGATGAGTGGGGGAAAGGCCTGGAGGCTGTGGCCTGGGACAAAGGGCCTGGGGCACCCTTCAGAGAGGGTTTCCAGGGGTGATACAAGGGCGCTTTTCATTAGGGGAAGAATCGGGGGAGGGGGTTAATCCTTGAGAAAGGACCCTGAGGGAGACTGCCACAGGCAGCCCTGGGCTTGGGGGGAACTTCAGAGACAGAGACAGATGGGGGTGGTCCTGGGCCTAGAATATGCCCTTAGGTAGCCTTGGACCAGAGGTTCTCTTGTCCAGAGCCTGTAAAATGAGTTTATTATGAGGCCTGTATCTGACCATGGAGGTCCTGGGCAAAGTACCCAGTTAGTACCCAAAGCAGTTATTTTTTCTTTCATCCCTCTCTCCCTCTATTCTCCCCCTCCTCTTCTTCCTTCTCTTCCTCCTCACCCTCTTCTTCCTCTGATATGGGATAAGGGAATTTTGGGGTGTCTTTGAGAGCACTGGAGACTTATCTCTGCTTTTGGGTGGGCAATAACTCAGGAGCTAAGGCCCTGAAAACTCAATGGGCCACACAAAGCTCTCACTGAGTCAGTGGTTTCCAGATTCTTGTCTTCTGAATTCAAAGAATTGAAACCCACGGAGTGGAGGATAAGGTTCTCTTAGATTCTAGAGAGAGCTTGAGAGAAGGAAGGAAGGCAGGGCTCTTGGCCAAGGAGGCAAGATGGGATTTCCAGAAACGGAGAAGGCCCACCTCAAGATCTAGGCTGGGGTCTTTTATGTGAGCCCCCTGGACGGACCAGTCAGCCCCATCCTGACATCGGGTGTCTGGGATAAGGTTTTCTGGAAAAGGACTAAGTCCTTCCTGTCCCAGGAAAGGAAGAGATAAGAATGAAAGCACAGGGTCACCTCTTCTGCGAGGTTGTAGGAGGTGAGAAAAAAGCCACACTCTGTCTTCTGACAGTTCTGACCTGTGGCAAAGTGAGATGGCCTGCATTCTCCCCCACAGGCTCAAAGACATTCTTCATCTTTACTTTCGGGGCCCTGTCACCCCTAAACTGCCTCACTTCCTTACCTTCCTCCCCCTCCCCCCACTTTTTTTTGAGATAGGGTCTCACTCTAGCTAAGGCTGACCTGGAATTCACTCTGTATTCTCAGGATGGCCTCAAACTCATGGTGATCCTCCTACCTCTGCCTCCCAAGTGCTACGATTAAAGGTGTGCGCCACCACACCCGGATCCTCCCCTGTCCCTTTTTAAATTTTATTTCGAGATAGGGTCTTGCTAAGTTACCCAGGCCATTCTTGAACTTGTGATCCTCCTGCCCCAGCCTCCTGAGTAGCTGAGATATCACATGCCTGGGCCACCAAGCCCAACTTCTTGTGTTTGTAGACACCTCTCATTCCTCAGCTCCTGTCCCCCAGCCTCAAAACTGCCCTCACCCTAACCCTCACCAGGAGCTCCCACTGAGCCACCGTGGACCACCGGTTGCTCTGAGCTCCAGGCCCAGGAGGCTCCGTGGCCCCACGACTGAACCCAAAGCCTGTCCTCTGCCTCCTTCCATCACCACTGTGGCCACAGCTGCAGCCCCGGGGCTGAGGAACTTCAGGGGCTGGGCCCCTGGTCCTGGTGTTGCTGTCGGGTTCCTCTGCCTGGGAAGGGGACGGTCGTAGGGCAGGTGATGGAGCGATCACTCCTGCAGGACCAGCGAGACCCTGTGCTGCAAGGGGCACAGTGGACTTAGGGGGGCCCAAGTGTGGGATGTGCAGGAGAACACCACCAGTCAGATCTCCCTGCCCACGAAGAGCAAGCATGCTCCTTGAAGCTCTGTGGCCCTGTGTCTGATTTCCAGGGTGACTATGACTCGGTGACACCCAGGTGATGATTTTTACTTGCAGGCTGGGTATATAGCTCAGTGGTAAAGCACTTGCCTAGCATGCATGAGGCTCTGGATTCCTCCCCAGAGATGCAAATACATTAACATTTTTCATGGTTTTGGGGGGCCTGGAGAGATTGCTTAGCAGTTAAGCCATTGCCTGCAAAGCCAGGTTCGATTCCCCAGGACCCATGTAACCCAGATGCACAAGTTGGCGTATGTGTCTGGAGTGAACATTTGCAGCTGCTAGAGGCCCTGGCATGCCCATTCTCTCTCTCTCTCTCTCTCTCTCTCTCTCTCTCTAATCTGCCTCTTTCTCTCTCTCTGTCTCTCTCTGTCAAATAAATAAAATTAAATAAATTTAAAATTTTTGTAATTACTTTTTTTAATTTCCATTTTCTCTTTTTTGTGAATATGTGTATGTGCAAGTGACCATGCACATGAGTGTATGCACAGAGAGGCCAGGGGACAACCTTGGGTGTCCGCCTCAGGAACCCTACCCACGCTTTTCCTCTCCTGAGACAAGTTCTCTCATTGGCCTGAAGCTCACCAGTGAGGCTTGTCTGACTGGCTGGCGAGCTCTGGTGACCCCCCCCCCTCCGCCGCTGCCTCCCCAGTGCCGAGTCATAGGTGTGTGTCACCATGCCTAGCCATGTTCATTCATGTGTACTGGAGACGACACTCGGGTCTGCATGCTTGCAAGTCAAGCGCTTTCCCCACCAGGCCATCGCTCAGCCCCCATGCCCTTCTTTCTTTCTTTCTTTCTTTTTTAAAATTTTAATGAAAGAGAGAGAGAATTGACATGCCAGGGCCTCCAGCCACTGTAGTCGAACTCCAGATGTGTGCACTACCTTGTGCGCATGTGCAACCTTGTGTGTCTGGCTCAAGTGGGGCCTGGAGAGTCAAACATGGGTCCTTAGGCTTCACAGACAAGCGCCTTAACCACTGAACCGTCTCTCCAGCCCCACCCCCCCCCATGTCCTTCTTACTGAGCCTATTCCCACCGAGACCTCTGCAGCGTTCACCTTCCTAACCAGGCGGCCAGCCTGTCTTGTCCGTCACAGCTTCAGCACCCGTCTGTTTCCTCAACATTCCTGGCCAGTTCCCGAGACAGGCGTGTGAGTCCTCAGTGTGGTCAGGAAGAGTTGATCTGAAGCCGAAGGGCCACTCAACCAGCGCTGTCCTGCCCAGCCGATGCTGACAGATGGTGTTGGGAGCAAGGAGGGTCCAAGACACTGGGGGACACACTGTAGAGGGACAGCTGTATTAGTCACCCTGTCTTTGCTCACACAAAACACCTGACAAAAATCAGTTTAAGGGAGGGAAGGTTTGTTTCCGCTGACAGTTCCAGGATGGTCCTCCGTGGTGGGGACAGCATGGTGGCCGGAGCCTGAGGCGGCTGATGACACTCAGTGGGGAAGCGGAGTGATGGACACCGGCACTCAGCCAGCTCCCCTTTACACAGTCAGGACCCCAGCCCACGGAGTGATTAAGGTGGTCTTCCCTCCTCAACTAACCTAACCAAGTTACTCTCTCAGGCTGCCCAGACATTAACACCTATTGTAGACAGCCCCTCACAGGTCCTTTCAGGTTAACAATATAAACCATCACAGTGGTCAAGTTGCAGTTTGGTGGTGACCACTGGAATGTGACAGACATGTTAGGATGTCTATGACCTCTGTCCACCCAGCAGACTGGCTCCCTGGCTAGCTGAGGTAAGCAGCTGCCAAACTGGGGCTGACCTGCTGGAGAGACACTCAGAACCAGGAGCTGAATCCTGCCAACAACCCCCGCAGATGAGCCTTCAAGTAAGGGCACAAAATTGTCATTGGCCTCGACAAAGCACATTACAGAGAGGACCCCGGCTAAGCCAAGCCTCTGGACTCCTGACCCCAAAACCGTAGCAGAATGGATGTGCTTTAGCCCTGCCAGCTCTGTGGGGTTTGTGGGGCTCCTGCAATGACCGCTCCCCCTCTGGGAAGTGGCTGCACCACGGAATCGTGTTACGAAGATGCGTGGATTCACTGAAGACCTACTACGTGCCCTGCACGGTCTTAGTCATTCTTCACATGTCCTTGGTGCTGTTTACAGATGAGGAAACTGGGGACGCCCCACAGCCTGGCTCTGAACTGAGAGGAGAGAAGGCGGCTCGCCAGCGCCCATCTCAAGCCCTCTGTCTCTGATCCAACCCTCGCCCAGCGCTTTCCTCCTTGGGTGCAGACATCTGTCACCCAAGTGACACACAGACACACGTGTCTTTCTGCATTTATTTCCCAGAAGCACCCTATCGACTTTCCCTGCATTAATAAGCATTTAGTTCCTTGGCTGTCTGGAGGTCCATTTGCTGGGGAGAGTGAAGGGCCTGACCGTTTCTACTTCACCTGCTGAATGGGAAACTGATTCAATTAGAAAAATCTATAGCTAATTTGAAAGCTCTGATTCTATAATTTCCTACAGGGAAGACATGTAAATTGCGTGTTATTTAACAACCTTTCATGGCAGGTGAGTTCCGTGGGGGGCAATTATAACCCACTCTCCGCTCTTCTTACAGACTCCTGACAAGGGAAAAGAGGGAGGAGGGACGTGGGGAAGAGAACTGGAGACTATTTCGAAGCTGATCTCTGAGTAGTGATAGGGAACCCCTAGATGAGAAGGACCCAGGCAGAGATAGCTTATGAACGCTCCCTGCTTCCCGCCCCACATCTGCCCAGGTAAGCAAGCTGGATCCACCAGCCCTTGGTCTTTCTTCCCTGGTAAGGAGGTGGCAGTCAGGATGCCCCACCTACACTCCAGACTTCTGCCATGTAGTTAGCCTTCCCTCAATCTCTCTGGCCTCAGGCCCCTCTGTGCACTGGGGAGACCATAACCACACCCCAATCTGAGCTGTTGGAGAGACCAAACCCCTTATCAAGTGCAAAATGAAAGCGCCATCTTTCATTTCTCTCCAGAGCTGAGAGAGGAGCCGGTGTGGGCAGTTCCCATCGGGATCTGACTCCAAGCCTCTTCTTCTCTCACCCCTACAAATCCCCAAGGAGCCCTTTCTCTACAAAGACCCCGGTTTCCCTCCCACACCAATAGTAAACATCTCTATGCACCACCGCTCCCCTTTGTGCATACACAGAAAGAGGGGGGACCTGGACACGTGCCTCTGGAAGAATCTTCCAGAAACCAAGACAAGAGTCCTCTGGGATGAGGAGCTGGAGGGACAAGAGCACAAAAGACTAGCTCCCACTTTATGCACTCTGGCACTGCTTAGTTTCCTTCCTTCCTTCCTCCTTCCTTCCTTCCTTATCTCTCTTCTTCCCTCCTTTCCTACCATGTGTGCGCATGTGGGCCTGTGTGTATGTGTTGGTGTGTGTGCAGCTGCACATCTGTGCGCATACTTGTGGAGGCAAGGTTTCAACTTCAGATGTGGTTCCTCCAGTACTTCCATCATTTTTGAAATAGGATCTCTCATTCACCTGAAACTCACCAATTAGGTTAGACTTTCTGGCCAGTGAACCCCAAAGAACCTCCTCTCCAGTACTGGGACAAGTGTACACCATCATGCCTGGCTTCTTTTTTAATATGTATTTTTATTTATTTATCTGAAAAAGAGAGAGAGTGTGTGTGCATGAGGGCCTCCAGCCACTGCAAATGAACTCTAAATGCATGTGTCATCTTGTGTATCTGGCTTACATGGGTCCTGGGGAATCGAACCTGGGTCCTTTGGCTTTGCAGGCAAACACCTTAACCACTAAGAGCCATCTCTCCAGCTCTTCTTTCTGTCCTTCTTTTTTTTTTTTTCAGGTAGGGTGGTCAGGCTGACCTGGAATTCACTATGTAGTCTCAGGCTGGCCTTGAACTCACAGTGATCCTCCCAAGTGCTGGGATTAAAGACGTACCACCATCCCCAGCTCAGCTCCCTTTTCTTTTACATAGGTTATGGGAATAAGACTTGAGTCCTCCTGCTTGCAAAGCAAACACATTCCCAAGTGGACCAGCTCCCAGCATCCTGATTTTATACATTATTCTTCTGCCCATTTAAAATGAATACATATATATCATATTATATGTAATATATATTTAAAAGAGAGTGGGTAGGGGTGTGCTAGGGCCTCTTGCTTCTGCAAGCAAACACCATACACATGTGTCACTTTGTGTATCTGGCTTCATGTGGATACTGAGGAATTGAACCCAGGCCATCAGGCTTTGTAAGAAAGTGCCTTTAACCACTGACAGTCTCCCCAGCCCTCTTGCATCTGTCCATTTTTAACAAATGAAATGTTTCCCAGACTCCTCCCCCTCCTCTTGCCCTTCACCCCTTATTATCTCCTTTTGGCCTGAGCATGTGTGACCTGCACAGGTCAACCTCAGGCTGGGCTCCCCTCCCCCCTTGGAGCTGCCCCCAGCTGGCCATTGAAAGAGAAGGAAAGTCTTATGTTCCCCTCAGAGAACTCTTAATGCAGAATTTGGGGCCCAGGAAGGGATTGCATTCTATAAACATGCAGGAGATCCCAGGCTGATGGACCCTAACTTTTGGGTCCTTGTCCAAGTTAACAGAGAATTGGAAACACAGACTTGGACAGGGTAAAATTGTGAATGATGAAGTTCATTTGAGTTAGGATCCAGAAGGAAGGCTAGCAGGGAGACCTAAGCCAAGAGAGACTCTCCTTCCGCTCAGCCTGGCTGAGATGGAGAAAAGCCTGGGTATGGATACACACTCACGGGAGGCAGAGCACAAGAGCCCACGTCAAATGATCCCCTCACACACGGGCTAGAAAAGAGTAAGATGAAAAGGACTCAAAGCGGGCTGGAGAGATGGCTTAGCAGTTAAGCGCTTGCCTGTGATGCCTAAGGACCTCGGTTCGAGGCTCGACTCCCCAGGACCCACGTTAGCCAGATGCACAAGGGGGCGCATGCGTCTGGAGTCGTTTGCAGTGGCTGGAGGCCCTGGTGCGCCCATTCTCTCTCCCTCTCTCTATCTGCCTCTTTCTCTCTCTGTCTGTCGCTCTCAAATAAATAAATAAATATAACAAAAAAAAAGAAAAGAAAAGGACTCAAAGCTTAAAGAGGGACCCTAAAAGTAGCACAGTAGGCTGGGTGTGGTCAGCCTGGGCTAGAGGGAGACCCTACCTCATAAAAAAAAAGAAAAAAAAATCCTCCCCCCATCCACTTTCCAGCCTGGAGAGGAGGCTGGGAACAACTTACACACATGGGTCAAGAGGGATTGGGAGGAAGAAGAGAGATTTACACGTGTGGTTAGGCTCAGTTATATGGGGCAGACATCCAATTAGGATATCATCAGAACATATGTGTAAGGGAAGGACCTGATTGGTTGTTGGACTCAAAAAGTTGGCTCAGGGGCTGAAGAGATGGCTTGGTGGTAAAGGCGTTTGCCTGCAAAGCCAAAGGATCCCAGTTCCACTCGCTAGGACCCAGATGCACAAGGGGGCGCATGCATCTGGAGTTCATTTGCAGTTGCTGGAGGCCCTGGCGCACCCATTCTCTCTTCCTCTCTCTCTCTCTTTCTCTCTCTCTCTCTCTCCCTCTTTTTCTCTCTCAAATAAACAAATAAAATATATTTAAAAAAATTTTTAAAGTTGACTCAGGTGGGGCCATCCCACAGGTGTGTTAAGCCTTGGAAAGGAAGAAGCGGGGAGTGCTGCTGAAGTGTTGCTTGGGGCCATCTTGAACGTGACTAGGGAAGACGCAGGTTCTAGTCCTGCCAGGGCAGAGAAGGTGGCATCTCCTTGGGCCTCTGTTCCCAGCTGGCTACCTATAAAAAAGCTGTCTTTATTCTATTCTCTTTCACTATAAGCAGACACTCCCATGAAACACCTGGACAGGGCACTCCAAAGACTGCCCCAACTCTCCCCAAGCAGCATCGTGATTCCCACTGGTAGGTAGGTGGGTGGGAGATGGCGCCACCTGCTGGACACAAGTGAGAAGTGCGTGCATGGTCCCTACTTGAGGGTGTGTCCTGAGCCCTTCACAGCCTCTTTCTGCCTGTGAATTCCTCTCAACAGCTGCTTCAGGTGGTTTTCACAGACGTGACAGTTTGCACGTGTCAGAGGTGTGTCAGCTCTATCAATCTTCATTTAGTCCTTCAGTGTGAAGTGAGGGCCAGCTCTGTGCTAGGTAGACACAAGTGGTACAGTGGCCAAAAGATACCTATGGTCCTCGCAGGCTCTGAGGGCTGGAGGTGACAATTAAAGAATTCCTTTCAGGGCTGGAGAGATGGCTTAGCAGTTAAGGCGCTTGCCTTCAAAGCCTAAGGACACAGGTTCGATTCCCCAGGACCCACGTAAGCCAGATGCACAAAGTGGTCCATGTGTCTAGACTTTGTTTGCAGTGGCTGGAGGCCCTGGCATGCCCTTTCTCTCTCTTTCTCTCTCTCTCCCTCTCTCTCTCTCTCTTTCTCTCACTCTCCTCTCCCTCTCTTTCTCAAATGAATAAACAAAGACAAAATACAAAAAAATTAAAAGGAATTCCTTTCACAAGGAAACATTTAATCATAGCCATTATCATACATAATGTGGATCGCACACTGTTGATGGCTGTTTTACAGGCTCAGAAAGGTAGAGTGACACCCTAACCATCACACAGCAAGAGAAAGTGGGGCTCAGATAGGAACCCGAGACTATCAGACCCCAAGGGGCCAGGAGGAGGGCAGAGCCAAGCTGCAGGAATTCCCCAAAGCCAGCTTAACAAAGTCCCAGGGGGAGGAACTTTCTCCCAAGTCGGTTTCAGCTGATCTCAGGCAGTACCAGGATTGGACCAGGCCCCTCCCAGAGATGCATCTCAGGGGACAAGGAACTTCTAGAACACTGGGTCCTCAAACGCTATCTGCAGGGACAACCTTCATCATCCACATCCTCATCCCTTCCATCAAACAAGCCCACCCACCTTCACGGGAAAGGCCCCCGTGGTAAGATGTGATTCGAAGGCCACCTAGGAATGGCCGTCTCTTTGTGGCCTCAGCTTCCCCTCCTGCTGAATGAAAGGTCAGACTGGACAATCTAAAGGTTTCTTCTGAAGAGTTAGTCAGCAAATGAGCAGACACGCAGACAGCTCAGAGGCCCAGAAGTGACCCACGTGGTAGAGACCAAAGCCGAAATGGCTTTCTGGCAGTGAAGGCCTCTGCTGGCACGGTGAGTAAGGGGGAAGCTGGCAATGTGCTGCCTCTCCTGCATGGTTGCAGCCTGCTGACCCATGGAGGGATCCGTGAGCCAGACCCCGGGGCGGCCCTCTCCAGGCTCAGCCAGATCTCCTTGGGCAGGTGTCTGAAGGCCCTTGGGGGAAACCATGTACTGCTTATAAGTGTGGCTGGGACGGGGTCTCCCCCAGATCCTATCACAGTCTGTGCCTGTGGCTGAGACCCCTAGCCCCTCTCTGTTTCATTTGTCAGATGAAGGTCACATGCAGCCTGGCTCCCAGCTGGCGGCAGGATCAGATGTGTGACTTCAACGGAGGGCAGAGCACCTAGGACAGTCTTCGTACTCCCGGAAAGAGGGCTGCACTCCCTCCCCACAATGCAAGAGGGCGACTGCGATTCATTGTTTCCTTGTGGGATGAACTCTTCAATGGTCACCTCCAGCCCTCCGATCCTGCGGGGACCAAGGCAGGCTTCACTGTATCACGAGTGCCCACATGGCACAGAGCTGGCCTCCCCAGCGTGGCATGAAGGGGGCATGGAACCACATTGACCGTGTGCACTCATCACTTTGCACGATATGGGTATTCCTGCATGTTATCTCACTAAACTACACACACACACACACACATACACAGACCCTGCTCTGACTGGGAAATATGGAGGCTCGGTGACGAAGTGTCAATATATCACTGGGACATTGCGGGGTTCCAATCTTGGTCTCCAGATCAGTTTCTGCCTATCCCTGGAATAGCCTGGACGGTCCTGGTGGAAAAATCACAGGCTTAAACACATTACAGGTGGCACTTCACTATTTTGGCCACAGGGGGGCAATAGCATCCCAGCCATCAGCAGTTTGGCAGCGACGCCTTCTCCTCCAGGGGAAATCCCACCCAGAGGCAGAGAGGAAGGCTGGCCAGAGGGCAGCTCCGTCCCAGCAGAGCCAGGCTAGGTCCTGTCACTTCCACTGCCTTAGTACAAGTGCCCATAGGAAGAAGACCAGGGCTGATGGACAGGCAGGTCCTAGCTCAGTGTCTGTCTTGCTACATGACCCGGGCTAGTCCTTGCTATCTCTAGGCCTCAGTTTCCCTATAAAATATGGATGTAGCTTCAAGTCAGGGATTGCAACCTGGCAGTCTCAAGTTGTGCTCGGTCAACGCGAAGTTTTTCAACACTGCTCCTTTGGCTGTCTCCCTCCAGGGTGGCTGCAGACGCTGTCTCCCCCAGTCTCTCAGTTCCAGAAACAGTGTCTGAGCGCGTGGACAGCCACAGGTCTCCAAGGTAGACATGCAGACCTCCACTGTGTTTGTGTCGACTGGCCCCAAGTCCAGCACGTACTTGCATCCCCTGTGGGCCCATCAGTCCACTTGTGTACCTGCGTCTGCGTCTGCGTCATGCCCTCTCCCAGCCCCGAGCCAAATCCCGTGCTGGCTAAGCACAGCCTCTGGAGCCTTGGGGCAGGAGGATGTCAGGGTGAGGTTATCTAAGACTCTGGTCTCAGTTCAAGGTGAGGCAGCCGTCAGGGAAGTCCAGGGTGGAGTATTTCTCAGCTCCACCTCCGTGTGCCAGACAGGGTCACAGGCCTGCAGGACATAGTTCCTGCAAGGCAGCCCAGGGTCTGACAGACTGAGTGAGCAAGAATCATAAAATGAAACCTTGAGGGCTGGAGAGATGGCTCAGCAGTTAAGGCTCCTACCTGAAAAGCCTAATGACCGGGCTTCCATTCCCCACATAAAGCCAGATATACAAAGTGGCGCATACATCTGGAGTTCATTTGCAGCAGCTGGAGGCCCTGGTGTGTCCATTTTCTCTCTCTCTCTCTCTCTCTCTCTCTCTCATTCTCTCTCTTTCTTTTTCTTTCTCTATCTCTCTTCTCTTTATCTCTCTGTGCGTGCAAGATATATATATATATATATATATATATATATATATATATATATATATTGGTTTTTCGAGGTAGAGTCTCACTCTAGCTCAGGCTGACCTGGAATTCACTATGCATTCTCAGGGTGGCCTCGAACTCATGGCAATCCTCCTACCTCTGCCTCCTGAGTGCTGGGATTAAAGGCATGCACCACCACGCCCGGCTATATTGTTTTTTGTTTGTTTTTTAATGAAACCTTGGACCACTTTCTTTCCTGGAGGCCACCGTGGCCCCATGCTGACATTAGGTCTACCTTAGCAAAGGGGAGTCTCCAAAAGTTAGAAGTGATTTGTCCTAAGTTGGCTCAGAGGTGGGACCATCTGTTCCTCATTGTGCAGAGAGCTGGCTGCTGGCTGAAGCCTGGACCCTCATCACTTTCAGCCAGGGACAAATTCAGTCCCTCTCTGTGATGGTTAACTTTGATTGTCAGCCTGGCAGGATCTGAAGTCAATTAGAAGGCATGCCTCTGGGCATGTCTGTGAGGGAGTTCCCAGGAAAGATTCACTAAGAAAGGAAGAGCTCAGAACAGTCCGCACTCTCTAATTGGTGGCTGGAATATGAAAAGGTCCCAGGAAAGCGTAGTGTGGCCTGCCTGCTCTTGCTTCTTTTTAAAAGTTATTTATTTATTTCTTATTTTAGAGATAGAGAATTGGTGCACCAGGGCCTCAGCCACTGCAATTGAACTCCAGACACTTGTGCCACCTAGTGGTCAGGTGTGACCTTGCACTTGCCTCACCTTGTGCATCCAGCCTACATGGGATCTGGAGAGTCAAACATGGGTTCTTAGGCATCACAAGCAAAGCACCTTAACTGCTAAGCCATCTCTCCAGCCCTGCCCTTGCTTCTTGCTGCTGCATCTAGCACTGCTGCTGCAGCCAACCTCAGACTTCAGCTTCTTCAGCCTTCCAACATAGACTGAACACCAGCCACTCTAGAAATCTCCGAGGCCTTCAGCTCTGGACTAGGACTGCTGAGGCATCCAGCCTGTTGGACTGAGCAGCTCTGGGTTCTCAGTCACTGCTGGACCACTCAGCCCCTGTCATGTAAAGTCACTCCAGTGCCTCCCCCAGCAGATGTATTATATGCACGCACAGTCTATTAGAAAACAGTGGAATATAGTAGATTAGATTAGAAAATAGTAGAATTCTTGTCGTGTACCTGGAACTCACTATGTAGTCTCAGGGTGGCGTCAAATTCACAGAGATCCTCCTACCTCTGCCTCCCAAGTGCTAGGATTAAAGGCCTACGCCACCACGCCCGACTGAGTTTGTTTCTTTTGAGACAGGGTCCCACTATGTAGTGTTGGCTAGCCTGATACTTGCTATATAAACGAGAACTCAGTTCAGAGTGCTGGAATGGCAGGCACGTACCAGCATGCCTGGCTGTTCCCTGTGCCGTTTTTTGTTTGTTTGTTTTTGGTTTTTTGAGGTAGGGTCTCACTCTAGCTCAGGCTGACCTGGAATTCACTATGCAGTCTCAGGGTGGCCTCGAATTTATAGCGATCTTCCTACCTCTGCCTCCCAAGTGCTAGGATTAAAGGCATATGCCACCACATCTGGTTTCCCCGTGGTATTTTATTTAATTATTAATTTTTTATTTATTTGACAGAGAAAGAGGGAGAGAGAGAGTACGGGCGCGCCAGGGCCTCCAGCTACTGCAAATGAACTCCACACACATGTGCCCCCTTGTGCATCTGGCTAACATGGGTCCTGGGGAATTGAACCTGGGTCCTTTGGCTTTGCAGGTAAATGCCTTAACTGCTAAGCCATCTCCCCAGCCTCCCCATGGTTGTTTTAAGTTATTTTTACTTGTGTGGGTGCAGATGCCTGTGGAAATGAGGAGGGCGTCCGGTGTCCTCCTCTGCCTCTCCTCTGCTTTACTTCCTGCAGACGGACTCTGGGATCACAGACATATTTGGCCAGGCCTGGCTTCACACTGGCGCTAGGGATCAAACCCAGGTCCTCGAGTTTGCACAGCAAGCCCTCTTGCCTGCTGAGCCGCGTCTCCAGCCCTGTTCTGAGCTGTATGCTGAACGTTTTCTTGCTTTTCTTCTTTCTTTCTTGGTGTGTTTGTGTAGGATGTGACTACACACATATGAGTAGATACACACGCCCCATGCCTGCATGTGGGGAGGCTCTCTCCTCTCTCTCTTCTTCCTTAGTTCCGTGAGACAAGAGTCGCACCCTAAACATGGGGCTTGCCGTTGTCAGTCAGCCTGGCTGACCAGGAGCTATAGCCGTCCTCTTGTCCCTGTCCCTCAGCACCGGGCCTACAGGCACCTGTGGCCACGCTGTAGTTTCTTACATGGGTCTTAGGGTTTGAATTCAGGTCCGCATTTTAAACAGCAAGCATTCTTACCCACTGAATGAGCCATCTCCCCAGCACCAAACCTTGTTTTCTTTAAAGATTTACTACTTCTGGTGGTCTTGCCTGAAGTTTTAAAAAACATATTTTATTTATTTATTTGAGAGAGACTCAGAAAGAGAGAGAGGCACACCAGGGCCTCCAGCCACTGCAAATGAACTCCAGACGCATGTGCCACCTTGTGCTTCTGGCTTATGTGGGGCCTGGGGAATTGAATCTGGGTTCTTAGGTTTCACAGGCAAGCACCTTAGTCGCTAAGCCATCTATCCAGCGCCTGAGTTGTTTTTTTTTTTTTTTTTTAATTGTGGTAGAATCCACATGATATAAATTTGCCATCTAGACTGCCTTCCAGCATGGAGGTCGGCAGCAGTAAGTCACCTGCAGCGTGGGGAAGCCCTCACCGCCATCCGCCTCCAAGGCTCTTTGCCTCTGAGATCTCTTTTCCAATTACAATTTCTAACTCCTTGTTGATAACATAAAAATGAAGTTGCTCACAACTGATGGCTAAACCCACAATGCACGACCCACATTCCCCAAGGAGGAGGGTCCCTGCGGAGAGGGGAGGACAGGGAGGAGGCTAACGATGTACCAACATGACTGTATACACACTGTGTACACAGCTAATAAAAAACTGAAGTTGCTTTTTGTGTTTTTATATGAAACAGAATTACAGAAGTCTCACTTCCAATAGCCTATGGTTAAATCCTTGTGGCTCTTCTGGTTCAGTGACGCCATCATCAGCTAATGGCACTAGTTTTATCTTTATGCCCTTTATCTTTCTCGCAGCATCTGCTGGCCAGGACCTAAGCCACGGTATTGACAGGCATGGGTTAGAGTTAACATTGATTGTCTCTGAGCTCACACACGACCCATGCTTTGCTGTCACGTATGAGGTCACCTGTACCTGCGCATATATGCTCATTTCCCTTTACCGAGACAAGGATGCCACTTCCAAGTGATTTGTGAAGATTTTTGTATGAAGGAATGTCAAATTTTTGCTATTTCATTTTGTGGTTTTCTGGACTCATTCTGGGTTCCAAGCTGGCTTCCAGCTGGCAATCCTCCTGCCTCATCCTCATGTGTGATGGGCTGCACCACCACACCTGGCTGAATGTGAAATTTTACTGAATAATTTGTCCATCTATTTAAATGATTGTTTTTACTGTGTGTGTTGTATGCACATGTGTGTACAGATGTGTGTGCCCCATACACACATATACAGAGGCCAGAGGAGATCACTGTGTGTCTTCCTCAACTGCTCATCTGTGCGTTTCTTTTATTTTTCTCAATTTTTATTTATTTATTTATGAGAGAGAGAGGTAGAGCAAGAGAGAGAGAGAAAATGGGTGCACCAGGACCTCCAGCCACTGCAAAAGAACTCCAGAAGCATGTGCAACCTTGTGCATCCGGCTAACATGGGTCCAGGGGAATCATACGTGGGCCCTTTAGCTTTGCAGATGAGCACCTTAACTGCTAAGCCATCTCCAACCCCCTTTTTTTCTAAATTTTTATTTATTTATTTATGAGAGAGAGAGAGAGAGAGAGGTAGAGAGAGAGAGTCACCTGTGTGTTTCTTTGAGATTGAGTCTTATCCTGAACCCAGAGCTGCTGCTGTTTATTTTTATTTTTAGAGAGAGAAAGAGAGCAAAATAGACAGAGAGAGAGAGAGAGAGAGAGAGAGAGAGAGAGAGTTGCTTACTCTTTCATCAATATATTCATGATTTCTTTCTGTAGTACCAGCCTACCGTAATTTTTTCTTTCTTCCTTCTCTCCCTCCTCCCCTCCTTCTCTGTACATTATCCCTCTCCTCCTTTCTCCCCCTCTTGGTGCTGAGAATTTAACCCAAGGCTACACATTCCAAGGTCCTGCACCTCTGAGCTGCACCCTTGGCTGCTCCTACTGTAATTTTTCTGTGCTTAAACTTTCAACAGCTCTGGGTCCTTGTACTTGACTTACATCTCTTACAAACTGAATATAATCTAGACTTTAAAAAAAAATTTTTGAGGCAAGCCCAACAAACTGGCTTTTTTTTTTTTAATGTGAGAGAATGAGAGCAAGAGTGAGAGAAAGAGAGAGAGAGAGAATTGGCATGCCAGGGCCTCCAGCCACTGTAATCGAACTCCAGACAGACGTGTCATCTTGTCCACATGTACAGCCTTGCACACTTGCATCACCTTGTGTATCTGGCTTACATGGGACCTGGAGAGTTGAATGTGAGTCCTTAGGCTTCGCAGGCAAGCGCCTTAACCACTAAACCATCTCTCCAGCCCTTATCTAGATGGTTTTGATATGAGGTCTCAATATGTAGCCCAGATTCCTCCTGTCTCAGCCTCCTGAGTAGCTAAGATTACAGATGTGTGCTGCCACACCTGGCTCTTGCTTTCTATATATTTTAAATTTTTGATTCAATAATTGTCTTTGAACCAACGAGTTTGGACCTTTTATGTGTGTAACTGAGAATTTATTCAGATTATTTTGACATTGTGTATTTCCTAGTCATTCCATCTCCCTGACCACAACCCCTTTTTCCCACACCATCAGAACCACTTGAGGGTCTCTCCTCTTTTTCTCTTCTTAATTTTGCTTTCTAATTACTCAGAAGTTATACACTCTATAAGAGATTTTTAGAAACATTTTATTTATTATTTGAAAACAGAGAGATATAGCGAAAGAGAGAGAGACAGTGACAGAGAGAAAGTATGGGCACACCAGGGCCTCTAGCTACTGCAAATGAACTCAAGATGCATGTATCACTTTGTGTATATGGCTTTATGTGGGTACTGGGGAATCAAACCTGGGTTATTAGGTTTTGCAGGCAAGCCTTTAACCTTTAACCACTGAGCCATCTCTCCAGCTCTATAACTGATTTTTTAAATTTTTTTATTTATTTAAGAGAGAAAGGCAGATAGAGAGAGAGAGAATGGGCATGCCAGGGCCCTTAGCTACTGCAAACAAACTCAAGATGCATGCACCACCCTGTGCATCTGGCTTACAAGAGCCCTGGAAAATTAAATCTGAGTCCTTAGGCTTCTCAGGCAAGTGCCTTAACAACCGCTTGGCCATCTCTCCAACCCGATAATTGATTTTTTAGTATTGTTTCAGTATTTTAATATAGCTACTAGCAATGTCTATGCTTGGTCGGTATATTTGCCCTCCCTCCCAATAATTGCAAGAATTTGAAAGCTTTAATTTTGACTATCCCCTCCCAAATTATATGGTATCATGCATTATGTTAGCACTGGCCCATTTCTCTCTACCATAAATTAGATGTTGTTATTGTGGGGTAATGCAGTCCACATTTGTTTATTTTCTCCAAAGCAGTTGCCAATGTCTTTGCTTGTTGCTCCTTCTTACATAGCTGACCCTTCATCTGGAATCATCTTTATCCGCCCACAGTGAATTATATTGTGAGTTTTCTTCCATGGGCTATTTTAATGGAGTAGTCTCACGGTGTTTATTCGTCTGAATATGTCTGAATTCCACCTCCTTTCTGAAAGGATGGCATAGAGTCTATGTTGGCAGCTACTGTTTCTCACTGAAAGTATAATCCAGCCAGCAACAGTGGCATCCGCCTGTCATCCCAGCCCTCAGGAGGCCGAGGCAGGAGTGAAACTTTGAGGCCAACCTACGACCTGTGTAACGAGACTCTATCCTGTCCACTGTCTCCCAAAAGATAATTCTAGTATACTCTGTCTTCTACTGGTGATTGTAAAGTCATCTATAAATCTAATTCGTTTTTTTTTTTGTTTGTTTGTTTTTGTTTTTTCCGAGTTAGGATCTCACTCCAACTCAGGCTAACCTGGAATTCATTATGTAGTCTCAGGCTGGCCTTGAACTCATGGTGATCCTCCTACCTCTGCCTCCCGAGTGCTGGGATTAAAGGCGTGTGCCACCATGCCCGGCTCAGAAATCTAATGCTTCACCCTTTGGGGATAATCTTTTTTTCTCTGGTTCTTTTAACATCTTCTCTTTTTCTCTCATGGCCCGTCCTTTTACTCTGGCATATCCAGATGTTTCTCTTTATCAGCCTTGCTTGGGGTTCACTAGGCTTCCTGGATCTGGGGTTTGTATCAACCATTATCTCCTCCCACTCTGCCTGGGCCTCCACCCACTGTCTCCTCATAGAACTCTGAATGGAAACACTATTCTCTGTGAGGTGACCAGTCCTCTCTGGCTGAGTCACCTCTGCCTTTCGACCTGACCTCTGAGGGTCAAATTCCAAGTCGAGTATTTTTTTCATTTCTGTTTACTTTCATTTGATTCTTTCTCAAATCTGGCTGCTCTTTTCAGCCTATTATTCCCTGCTCAATCTTTCCAAATTTCTCTTTTATTTCCTTAGAAACACACACACACACAAATGCTATTTTAAATTCACTTGTGGTCTGCTTATGATCTTTTCAGATCTGAAAGCTTCAAGGACTTGTTTCTATCACATCTCCTTTCTACTGTTTCTCTTTCCCTCTTTTCTTACGAAGCTTATCATTTTCCCACTGTGATCCTCCCACCATCTTTGGAAGGTGCCATGAGGACGTTCTATCAGGTGACGCTGTCGAGCTCAGGTGCCCAGGGAGGACTGGGGTGTACTTCTGCCAGTGGACTCGGGATGCTGATAAGCAGGGGCCCTTCAAACTCTCAGCTTCAATCTTGTTTTGTTTTGTTGTTGGTATATATGAGTTATACCTAGTCCTGGATTTCCTAAGGACATTTTCATACAAGTATCTAATGTCCTTTGACTGTGTCCCTCTACACCCACCCCCTGTCTCCCCCTTTTCCCCTCCTGTTAGCCCCCTATGTTCCCCTAAACAGATTTACCTCTATCTTCATGTCACATATGTATACATGATTTATGTATCCATATAAAATCCAGGATCCACAAATGAGAAAAATATGCCGCATTTGTCTACGTCTGACTTAATTCACTTAACATGATTATCTCTAGCTGCATCCATTTTCTTGCAAATAACATAACTTTGCTCTTCTTTAGGGGTGAAGAAAATCCCGTTGGATATATCCTCCTTATCATTGCTCTGTGGTTAGACACTGACGTTGGCTGCATAACTTAGCTATTGTGAACGGCGCTGCAGTAACCGCCGCTGTGTGAGTATCTCCGTGGTATGTTGACCTAACGTCCTCTGGGTAAACACACAGGAGCGGCAGAGCTGGGTCAGACCTGTGAACTCCAACTCAAAATCACATGAGAACCAACTAGCTATGCGAAATTCTCAGGGGAGATATTTTTTCCTTAACCTTAGGTCAAGGTCAGGGCAAGCAGGTTTCAATTCTTTCCCTTCTGTGAGGTGAGATTTATTTTTCATTCTTTCAGACACTCTGGGCATTGGCCTTTGAAGGACACTGGCACTTTGAACACTTGCTTTGAAGGGGTTTCCAGTTACATCCCCCTTAAGGAAGCCCGGGCTTGACCTCGTGTTCCTTAAACCAGTCTCCGAAGACTCCTGCCTGCGTTCCATCACAGTCGTCATTGTCTTACTCACTCACCAGCTCCACAGTCAGTAGGGGGAGTGATTTTTAATGCTACATCTTATCTGGCATTTTCCTTATAACCAGGGGAGTTATTAAAGGTATCTAATCTGGCAGAGTGCCTGAGACAGCCAGTCTCCTCAAGAAATTTCCAGAACTTGCATTGGCCTTTGGCCTACACAACAGCATACCGTATTTATCTGTGGCTGTTAATGCTGTTGGGGTTGAATTTCCCTTAACACAAGGTTCCTACGGGCCAGGGGGAAGCAGGGCCTCGGTGTTCTCATCTGTCACGGCCGTGAAGCCACGCAGGCACACGAGAAAGACGTGGCGAGGGCTGACCGACTGTCCACTCTGAGACGCAGACCTGGCTGCTGGGGGCGGGGGCGGCGCTCACACGGGGCGCTGGCACAGGACCCGCGCTTGGTCATGTTTCGCCTCTGTGCTGAGGACCACGGGCAACCCGGATTCGGCCACAGAAAGCTGCAAAACTGACCTGGACTTTTGTTTGCTCAGCTTGTTTTTGTTTGTTCATTTGTTTGTAATTTAAAAAAGAAAGTTTTCAGGGCTGGTGAGCTGGTAGCGCCACCCAAGCATGAGGGCCTGAGACCGTCTGAGGTCGATTCCCTAGGACCCGTGTAAACAGCTGGGTGCCGGCCACACATGTCTATAACCCCAGTCCTACAGGGAGCTGAGACTGGAGAACCTCTGGGACTGATAAGAACAGCAGCCCCACCCTCCTGGCTGGCCCTCGTCGTGCTGGAAGGCCCTATGGGAGCTGTTGGAAGACAATGGTCGCCAACAGCATGAGTAAGCAGGGGACTCTGTAGACTATGGAGTCAACCATCTAGACAAGAAGTACACACTTGTATAACAGTGGCACACAGCCTCTGCAGGTGACCAACTATTCTCCAACTGGACGTGAAGCCCACTCAGTGCGAGAGCTCATATCTGGTACTGGAAATCAAGTCAGAACCCCATGGTCAAGAAACTCAGACTTCAGAGAGAATCCCCCACTGCTTGCACACCAAAACATCCCTGAAATAACTTTGCACAACCCCTTTAGCCCAAACTGCTCTCACTCTTGGAGAATCTGTTTTATTTTACAGAAGGCAGAGAAAATGGAGGAGAACCAAGATCCATCAATAAGACAAAAAGATAGCCAACCGCCCACCATGAGACTTGCCACCTCTACCACATCTGCTGGGGCCCAGGAGGAATTGGAGAGGAAGTGGTGACGTGAATCCTGCTCTTACTTCTAGCCTGACAACCAGCTCCAGGGCAGTGGTGACAGACACAGTGATTAATCAAAACCCATCAAAGCAGGAATCCAGAGGCTACAGAGAACTCAACACTTAATCAGACTGCCAACAGGCCTGCCATGGCTCAGGGAATATTGTGGAAGAGGGGACAGAAAGATTGTAAGAGCCTCAGAGTGGGTAGGAGGAACCTGAGGCACATTGCCCCCCTTCACCTCCCACTACTCCATAGAGACTGTGAAACCTTTATGACCCCACAGTGAATACCATAACCCCACTGAGGAGGTCCCCAGGGAAACGGGAGCATATAAATAATATAATATATGATACATATAATACAATACAATGTAATATATACACAATAACTTGGAAAGCAAAAACACAGCAGCTCTAGGTTCAGAGACACTCTGTCTCATGGAACCACAAAAATGAGCGATGGAAGGGGGAACACCCCATGTCCTCCTCTAGCCTCTACACGGGCATGTATAGGGTGCATACATTTGCACACATGTGTATGCGCCACACACAACTCACACATGCTAAAAATATAATAACAACATTTTCATGTCTAGTGACACAGGTTCGTAATCTCAGATACTCAGGAAGCTGAGGCATGAGGATCTCAAAGCCTACCTGTACTGTATAGTGAGTTCAAGGTCAGCATAAATAACTTAATAAGCCCCTATCTCAAAATATAAAGGAGATTGGCCTAGAGATGTGACTCAGTGACACTGCCCTTGCCTCACATGTGTGGGGGCCTGCGTTCTATCCTCAGCACTGGAACCATAAGTAAGTAAATAATAAAATGACATTTTAAAAGTCTTAATGTCATAACATGAAAATACTCCTCACTAGCTGGCATTACACCAGTCAGACTTGTGACCAGCAGATCTTAGCAGCCCTAACAGAAAGGCCCCAAACCGTGTGTGTCAGGAGCCTGATAGAGGAGAAACAGGACCGCCTGATGGAGTGTGAACGCCTCAACTCTCATCTTTCCTAAAACAGAGCTTACCCTGCTCCCTAAATATCCCATGGGTCTCTGCAAAGCTCCCTCGCACTCCCACCCACCGTCACACTTCTGACTCAGAGGGAAAAATAGTGCACCAGTAATTCATCTTCTTCAAGCACTGCCCGCGAGCTTCGAAGTTTTTTTTCACAGCTGAGTTATTTCTGATCTTGGTTCTGGCAGAAAGAAATATAGATCAACAGTGGCTGGGAGACGTTTGGAAGCTTTGCCAAGTCAAACAGTGTCTAAAAGTCTACAGCTGAGCCGCCAGTCCTGAGAAAGTGTGTTTCCACTTACAGAAAAACACCTCAAAGCGCTCGCCATGTAAAATCAGGAAAAAGGAGGGTCAGAAAAGACTCTCCAAGTGGTCTCACACACCGCTCTGAAAGCCCTGGAAGAATCACAGGCACTTGGCAGGCCCCGAGGCCCCGGGGACTGCAAAGCTTGAAGACCCGAGCGGAGAGGTGAAAGGTGAGCCTGAGTCTGACAAAATGATGTGAGCTTGGCCAAGTCATCGGGCCTGGCTTCCCCTCTGTGCACTGTAAACAGGCATGGGGCTGGTGAGGCACCTTATGGGTTGGCTCAGCCATGGAGTAAAGGTAATATGGGATCATGTGGCATCACAGTGCTCAGGAAGCTCCTGGGCTTTGAGTGTTGGGGGGGGGGTGCCCCATGCACTTACTACGGAGAGGCATTTGCGGGAGCAGAGCAACAGGTATCCCACTCTTCTGCCTGGTTCTGTCTGAGCCGGAGTTTTCTTTACTGATTCTGGAACCTGTGGGGCTCCAATGACTCTCAGGTCTCTGCTCCTCTGTTGGACTGGGATTACAGACATGCATGGCCACCATCCAGCTATTTATGTAGGATCTGGAGATTCGAACACTGGTGGTCTCAGGCTCCTCTCAGGCCCTCATGTTTGTGCAGAAAATGCACTTAACAGCTGAGTCATCTCTCCAGCCCTAAGCGTTTGTTTTTATTGTTGTGATGATCATAAAATGATGATGATGATGATGACTTTGAAACTTTCTGAGGAAAGAGACACGATAAGGCCTCTTTGAAAAACGGTCCATGGAGCCAGGAGTGATGGTGCACGCCTTTAATCCCAGCGCTTGGGAGGCAGTGGTAGGAGGACTGCTGTGAGTTCGAGGCCACCCTGAGACTCCATAGTGAATTCCAGGTCAGCCTGGACTAGAGCAGAGACCCTACCTTGAAAAACCAAAAAAAAAAAAAAAAAAGGTCCATGGGCTGGAGAGATGGCTTAGTGGTTATGGCGCTTGCCTGAGAAGCCTAAGGACCCTTGTTTGACTCTCCAGACCCCACGTAAGCCAGACACACAAAGGTGAGGCAAGCACAAGGTCTCACATGCCCACTAGGTGGCACAAGCATCTGGAGTTGGATTGCAGTGGCTGAGACCCTGTCGCACCAATTCTCTCTCCCCATATCTCTCTAAAACAAAAATAAACAATAAATAGTAAGGTGGAAAGTGACTGAGAAAGGCACCTGATGTCCACCTCTGGTGCACACATGTACACACACGCACACAGGCTCACACACATACAAACACACACACACGCACATCATATACTCATGGGCGGAGGGGGAAGGTCCACGGTAAGCTGGACATGTCAGGAGGCCAAGACAGGAGGCTTGATGCAAGTCTGAGGCTACATAGCAAGTTCCAAGTCAGCTGGGCTACAGTGCGAGGTCAGGTCTCAACCAGAACAAAAGGTCCATAGGAAAGCCGGGCGTGGTGGCACACGCCTTTAATCCCAGCACTCGGGAGGCAGAGGTAGGAGGATCGCCATGAGTTCGAGGCCACCCTGAGACTCCATAGTGAATTCCAGGTCAGCCTGGGATAGAGTGAAACCCTACCTCGAAAAACCGAAAAAAAAAAAAAAAAAAAAAAAAAAGGTCCATAGGAGCAGTCAGCTCTGACTGACTCCATCCTGTGTTTTCCCATGGCCTGTTCCCACCAGTGCGGTGGGTGTCCGAGCTGCTGCCCGCTGAGGCATTCAGAAACGCTTTCCTGCTGACGTAGAGCGCCCCCGCACGTCTCCTTGCCTCTGCTTCCCATCGGCTCTGCGAGGAAATCTGTCAACCCATTTTTTCAAACGAAGAAACCAAAATGCAGAGCAGTCAGAGGCTTGTCCATTTCAGTGAGTTGGGGGTGGAACTGGGATCCAAGATGGGATCTCCCACCCTTGCAAGAGGCTCCGATCTGCATGCTGTCTCTGGCATCAGTGGATGTGAACTGGGAGGGGCCTGTGCTGGTCACGGACTGGAACTGAATTGGAACAGCTCCTTGCCCCAAGAATGCTCACATGGAGGGCTGGAGAGTTGGCTTAGTAGTTAAGGCACTTGTCTGCAAAGCCAAAGGATCTTGGTTCGATTCCCCAGAACCCACATATGCCACATACACCAGGGGGCACATGCATTTGCAGTAGCTGGAGGCCCTGGCACACTTGCTTTCTCTCTCTCTCTCTTACACACACACACACACACACACACCTCTTTCTCTCAAATAAATAAAAATAAAATTATAAACAAGTTTTTTTTTTAGAAAAAAAAAGCATGCTCACATGGAGCTGGCTGGTTTAATGCCTCACTCCCTAGACTGTGCTAAAAGAGCAGGAAAGGTGCTTGTTTGAAGGCTTGAAACTCAGAAGAACAGAGAGGAGGAGAGAAGGGAGAACAGCAACAGAATGCAGGGAGCTGAAGAGCAGAGGACTCTGTGTGCAGGCCGGGAAGCCAGTCCTAAGCTGAGGAGAAGAAAGAGAAGACCCACTGTGTTTACTCCCAGACTCTCCAAAGATGTGAGGCATGGCCTTGGCCCCAGTGGGGAGCAGCTGAACAATCCCTGTCCCAGGAAGTCACAAAGCCAGCATCCTCAACAACAAAGGACCTGTCCCTGTGATCCATCTCACAGTCTCTGGTGACAGAAGCCTGAGGTCTATACCTAGAAACTGAGGCAGAGGTACCTCTGGACAACTAGGTGGAAGGATGGATGCATGGATGGATGGGTAGCTGCATGGATAGATGGATAGATAAACAGCTTGATGGATGGATAAATGGAGAATGGGTGATGGATGGATAATTGGATGGATAACTTGATAGATGGGTGGATGGTTACTAAAAATCCCACAACTCCCTCCCACCACATCCTAGAGCACCAATCCAGGCTCTGCCCTCCAGCAAAAGATGTACCAGGGGAAGGGCTTTATGAACACTGCCCAGGCAAATCCTGAATCCTCCCAGCTGAATGGCTCCAAGACAAGCTCATCTCAGACACTTTAAACACACAGGGATAGGCACAGGGGCTCTTGTCCCAAGAGCAGACAATAAGGGATCAACAGGCGAGGAGGATAGATACATGCATAAAACAATCAGAGGAAAGCAACCCAGAAGAAACAGAGACTGTCTAAGAAAGGGCGAGGGGAAAAAAGCAAGGCAAGAAATAATTATAAGTGTTTGCAACTGTAGCCCTACCCAGCCAAAACACCGACCAATAGAGTGAAGATTCTTTCAGTCACCAGCGGTCACACACATTCAGTCATCACTATTAATGGATTTCATATTCGGAGGTTTAATGGCACAGATATAAAAACCAAAATAATCCCATAAAGAAAATGAAATAGTTAACACTGGGGAGGACATCTTGGTGGCTGGGGATGGGCAGTAACTGTAGTGTTTGTTATGGAAATTTGTATAACGATTTGCCTATATGAGGTTAATTAAAATAAAAGGTATAAATATAAAGAAAATAAATAGGGCTGGAGAAGATGGCTTAGTGGTTAAGGCATTTACCTGCAAAGCCAAAGGACCCCGGTTCAATTCCACAGGACCCACGTAAGCCAGATGCACAAGGAGGCGCATGCATCTGGAGTTTGTTTGCAGTGGCTGGAGAACCTGATGAGCCCATTCTCTCTCTCTCTCTCTCTCTCTCTCTCTCGCTCGCTTGCTCGCTCACTCGCTCTCTCGCTCTTGCTCTCAAATAAATAAATAAATAAAATGTATTTAAAGAGAAAGAAAATGAACAATTTTCTCTGCTCTGGAGCAAAACCTGCGAGCCAGAACATGGTCTACTGGGGACAGGCTCACTTTTATTGCCCTCCCCCCTGCCCCCCGTCACCCCATGAGACTCTAGCTTTGACCTGGAAGACACCTCCGGGCCCCACAGCACCATAGAGGGTGTGGCGTTACCCTGTTTGAGCGATGGCCCCAGGCTGGATGAAGATCCGAGCAGGGACTCACTGGCCCACGGCCCCATCTGTGCAGGACCGCTTGCCCCTACTGGGGGCTGTGACATTGATCTATGAAGTCGATGGCAGGTTGCCATCCTCTCAGGACTGCCCTGCCAGCCCCTCCTCCATAAGAGAGCAAGCTAATGACACGGTGCTGACTGAGCCCTCAAGGGACACCCAGCACACCTGAGGTCTTGGAGACAAAGGAGGCTCCCCAAGGAAGGGGGTATAGGGAGGCAGAGACCCTGTCCCCGACTCCAGTTCAGAGAGGACTTCCTGGTCCTCTGCCCTGATTTCCCCTGGCCTGGCTCACTGTTGTGGGTGGTGGCTCTTCCTGAGGAGTTTCAGGTGACAGTCCCCAGAGCGGCCTGAGACTGAGTCCTAGGCACCCCAGTATCCTCATCAGCTCCTCTCTTCTCCAAGTCAGACTCAGCCACCAAAATCATTGCTGACTGGAGGCCATCCCCTCCTGTGGGGAGTTAAGATCCTAAAAGACTCGCTTTTCCCCACAGTTAGGGTCACAGTGGTGTCTCATCTTCTTCTCAGAGCCAAGGAGACACCCAGACACTTCTCACCTTCCTCATGAATCATGCCTGGTTAGGGAAATAAAAAGGTGAGAAACCAAAGAATATTTCAGGAAACACGAACAATCAGTCTCTTGGGTATTAAAGCAGACGACGAGGTTCCTGAATAAACAGCGTGGGGAAGAACCCAGCATAGGACATGGGTGTCCACACAGGGCAAGGTCCGAGAAAGAGTCTGGAGACCTTCACATGTACGCTGAAAACACATTCCTTATAAAGCAAAGTAAACTCTAGGAAGATTGTCCAAAGCTGTGCGTGCACCCTGACCGGATCTTTGGAGGAATGGGAAGTTTTTAAACTTTAAAAATACTTAAAAGGAAGCCGGGCGTGGTGGCGCGCACCTTTAATCCCAGCACTCAGGAGGCAGAGGTAGGAGGATTGCTGTGAGTTTGAGGCCACCCTGAGAATACAGAGTGAATTCCAGGTCAGCCTGGGCTAGAGTGAGACCCTGCCTCGGAAAACAAAACAAATCAAAACAATACTTAAAAGGGAGGGATTGCTTAGTGGTTAAGGCATTTGCCTGCAAAGCCTAAGGATCCAGGTTCAATTCTCCAGCACCCACGTAAGCCAGATGCACAAGGGGCACATGCGTCTGGAGTTCATTTGCAATGGTTGGATGCCCTGGCACGCCCATTCTCTCTCTCTCTCTCTCTCTCTCAAAATGGATAAATAAATAAAATTTAAAAAATAAAAATACTTAAAAGGGACTGGGAGATGACTCAGCACTTAAGAGTACTTGCTGCTTGAGTATGAGGACTGCTCGGGCCAGAGACCACCAAGCTTGACTTCCCAGGAATTCAGCTGGGCATGGCCAAGCATGTCTGTAATCCCAGTCATCCATGGGGAGAAGAGAGCAGAAAATCACAAGGGCTCACTGGCAGATGGCAGCTCTGGGTTGAAGGACACAGATGAGTGATTAGAGGACATATTGGATGTTCTTCTCTGGCCTCAGCACACATGTGCATGGGGCACACACACATGCATACAACACACACACACATAATCAACAGACACTGAGGAGGGGCTGGGAGGGTGGCTCAGTGGTTAACAGCACTTGCTGTACAAGCCTGGCAACCAGAGTTCATATCCCTAAAACCCACCTAAAGCCAGATGTACATAGATACATGAGGTGGTTTGAATGTAAAATGTCCCCCAAAGATATGTGTGTTTGAATATTTAATCCCCAGTTGATGGTGCTGTTCTGGAAGGTTGTAGAACCTTTAGAAGGTGGAACCTTGCTGGAGGAAGTGTGTCACTAGGGGGTGGGCTTTGGGGTGGTGCATCCCAGCCCCACCTGCTGCCTTTCTCTCTGTTTCCTCCCTGACCATGTGACAATGTGACCCTGGCTTCCTGCTCCTGCCATGCTCCCCCCCCCCCATCACAGAATTCCCCTTCCTTCGGCTGCTCTGGTTGAATATTTTCTCCCAGCAAGACAGCAATGAGCCTAAGTCAATAGTGGTGGAATCTGGGGTATCCCAAAGCTTTCAAGCCAGCTTGTTTGGTGTTCACAATAGCAAACAGCAAGAAAGAGTCTGCCTCAAACACGGTGGAAGGGAAGGACCGGCACCCTGGGTTTTCCTCTTCTACACATGTGCTGTGGCATGCCTGTGCCCATACATCCACATCCACATGCATCACACACACACACACACACTCACTCACTCACTGAGGACGTTTTTTAAAAAGGGAAAAGAGAACAAGTCTGATTGTTAAAATAAGAACTCTGCCACAGATAAAGTGAATGGGGGGGGGGGGTTGGGAGTGAGGAGGGATAGATTGACAACCAAATGAAGGGTGAATTTTAACATCCATAACCCAGGAAAACACAAACCTGGCTGGTAAGGAAAGCCTTAAACCAACACGATTTTTATTTTCTTTCATTTTTTGGAACTTGACAAAATGATACCAAATTTCATCTGGAAAAATAAACACGTGAGACCAGCCAGGGAAATTGTAAGGAAAAACAAAAGTAATGAAAGAGAGCTGGCCCTGCCAGATGTTAAAACATACTGTGAACGCACAGTCATCTTTAAAGTCTTGTAACGCTGGAAAAGAAATAGACAGCTCAATCCGGGCTCCCACCCTGCCCCAGAGTGCAGAGGGGGAAGGGACACACGTGGACAGTCAGCTTGTAAATAAGAAGAGGCATTTCCTATCAGAGGGGAAAAGTCACTGTTCAAAGCAGGGCATTGAGATTGCTGGAAGTCAGCCAGCTGGAAAAAATAAAATGGAATCCCTACCTCACCCCTTATACCCAAATAAATTCCAGATGGATCCAAATTTAAACAAACAAAAAAATTTAACCATAAAAATTCTAAAGGAAAACATAGGTGAACTTATTTATAGTCTTGGAAAGATCTCTCTAAGCAGGATACAGAACTCAGAAGCCAGAGTAAAATTTTATCTGGGGAAATAAATGGGCGAGAAATCCAAAGAATAGTTTCTAGAAGATGATAGGTCATGTCCTCTGTGATATTAAAAAAAACGTGATGAATAGAGGGAAGAAAGACAGGCTTTGCTACATGAAATGACGCAGTGGATGAGAACAGTGACTTCTCCAGACAGCCAGCATGTCAGGAAACATGTGGCTTTAAATTCATTTTTACTTCTGCAGAGAAATAAAGTATTTAGAAAGCAGATACAATCCTAGAAAAACTGACCAAAGTCTATGGGAATATTGACAAGCTGTCTGGAGGGATAGAGACTTTTCAAGGTTTAAAATGATCAAGCAAACCAGTAGGGAGATAAAAACTGACTCAACCCATTAAGACACATCTTCTGGGCTGGAGAGATGGCTTAGCAGTGATGGCGCTTGCCTGTGAAATCCAAAGACCCATGTTCAGTTCTCCAGATCCCACGTAAGCCAGACACACAACATAATGCAAGCACGTAAGATCACACGTGCTCAAGATGGTGCACGCTTCTGGAGTTCAATTGCAGTGGCTGGAAGTCCTGGTGCTATGCTTTCTCTCCCTCTCTCTCATAAAAAGAACGCGCCCATTATCTCTCCCTCTCTCTATCTGCCTCTTTCTCTCTGTCTGTCGCTCTCAAATAAATTAATAAAAAAATAACAAAAAATATTAAAAAAAAAAAAAGAAAAATACAAAACACATCTTTTTTGTTTGTGTGTGTGCATGTGTGAATGGTGGGGGGGTGTATCTTGGAATGTGTGTGGAGGTTAGAGGACAACCTTGGGGAAGGGGTGAGTCCTTCAATATTGTTTCAGACAGGGTCTCTCTTGCTTTGCTGCCACAAAACCCGGGACTAGCTGACCCACCAGTTTGGGGGTTCTTTTGACTCTGCTGCCATGACCACAGACAGGTATGCTGGGATCACAGACACATGGCATAAATGCATCTGGCTTTACCTGGGCTCTGAGGATCCAAACTCTGATTGTCAGGCTTGCCCAGCAAGTGCTCATAGCGACTGAACCATCTCCCACCCTTAAAACACATCTTGCTGCACGTGGTGATGCACACACGTGATCCTAGCACCTGGAAGCACTGATGCAGGAGGATTGAGTCTGAGACATCCTTGGCTACATAATGAGATCCTGTCTCAAAGAACCCAGGTGTGGGGGTGCGGTTCCATGGGAGAGCCCTTGTCCAGCATGCACAAAGCCCTGGGCGTGATCTACCAGCACCTTGAAAAATTTCTCTATCAAGAAGTCAATGTTACACAATACATTTTAAATTTCTAGATTGAAAAAAAAAAAAGGTAAACAAGGCCTGGAGAGATGGATTGGCAGTCAAGGCACTTGCCTGTAAAGCCAAAGGACCCAGGTTCAGTTCCCCAGGACCCATATAAGCCCACGGTGGGGAGGGGGCATGTGTCCAGAGTTCGTTTGCAGGTCTCTCTCTCTCTCTCTCCTCCTCAAATAAATAAATAAAAATAAAAAGGGTAAACAAAACCAAAAGAAAAGCTGGAGAAAGACTGACACTTCATAGGATTCATTGATTTAGTTTAGAAAATGCTCACAAAAGTGAGACAGACTTCAAACCTAACAGAAAAGATGACAAAGGGGCTGGAGAGATGGCTAGCCATTAAGGTTTGCCTGCAAAGCCAAAGGACCTCGGTTTGATTCCCCAGGACCCACATAAGCCAGATGCACAAGGGGGCGCATGCATCTAGAGTTCGTTTGCAGTGGCTGGAGGCCCTGACGTGCCCATTCTCTCTCTCTCTCTCTCTCCCCTTGCCTATTTCTGTATCTCTCTCTCAAATTAATAAATAAAGATAAAGTATTTTTTTAAAAAAAGAAAAGATGACAAAGGTTGTCATGAAAAGGAGACTGCCACACAAAACTTTAAAAGAATAGTAAGTTTCTGAAAATTTCAACCTTGCTTATATTAAGAAATGTAAGTTCAAAGACTGAATGTCATCAGGTGTGGTGGCACAAGTTTATAATTCAACACTTGGGAGGCGGAGGCAGGAGGATCAGGAATTCAAGGTTCTCCTTGGCTGATAGTGAGTTCAAGGCCAGCCTGGGCTACATAGGACCCTGTCACAAAAGAAAAGAAAAGCAGTGTGATGTGCTGCATGGCTTAGTGGTGAAGCACTTGCCTAGCATGTGAGGCCCTGGGTTTTATCCCCCTAATACACACATATGAGACGGCAGGGGTGGGGTGGGAACAGGAATTGTCAGGAACTGTGAACTGCGGCTCCCAGGTTTAAAATAAAAATCTCACTTCTGCTTCTGCCACTGGCCTGCCTGAAACTCAGCATGTCACTTCTCCCATTGGGCCTGTTTCCTCACATATGAAGCAAGGGGAATGACATAATTTCACTTTTCACAAACCTACCTGGCATATGACAGAGTGAAGGTGTGGGTGGTGGGACGGGGGAGTAGGTGGCAAGTAATCCCCCTACATGAGGGGAGACAGCCGCATCTGGGGCTCCAGCCAAGCACAGCAGGCTGCTGCCTCTTCCCCAGCTGAGGCCGGTGGCGGCAGAGAAGTCACCTCTCTCTGCTGCCACGTGAGTGCTTTCCTGCCATGAGGCGGGTTGGGCCCCAGGCCTGCCTTTCCTGGTGTCTTAGGTGCAGGCCATCCAATAAGCGACGTCTGCACCAATAACACCAATAAGTGAGCATGGGCACAGACACCAACAAATGACACGGGCACAAACACTGATCTTGCTCAAACCCTTCGGTGGTCCCCATTGCCTTGGAGAGTCAGGCTAAACCCCTTGGCCAAATCCTTCCTGAGGCCCTGGGTTCTGGCTCCAGCCTCTGTCTGTGATCCCCTGTTTCCCACATCCTGGTGAGGGGGTCCCTTCCTGTCAGTCCCCTCATCTGTCTCTATGCTGACTTTACCCCAGGTGAGTGTGTCCTGCACACTTCACATAAAGCAAAATCTGATGTAGCAATCAGAGGGCACAGGGTCACCCAAGGACCATGTACAACTTTTCATCAAAGCCTTCCCACTTGGTGGATCTTGGGGAGTCTAAGGGGGTGGGGGAGAGAAAGCGTGCACATTCACGGCAACACTTTGTACGAGCTCTGCCCAGGGTGCGTATGTGTGTGTGTGTGTGTGTGTGTGTGTGTGCGCGCACGCGCGCGTGCATGCGCAGAAAAAAGACTGGAAGGAAATACAGTTCACCAAAAGGCTCCAAGATAGCAACCACCTTGGCAACGAGATGCAAATAGCTTAAGCTCACTGAGCACTCCATGCCCAGCCAGGCACACAAAAGAGTGTATGTTATCTTCATTTTATTTATTTATTTATTTATTTATTTATTTATGAGAGAGAGTGTGCATAGGCACAGCAGGGCCTCTTGCTGCTGCAAAGAAATCCAGATACACGCATACTTTGTGTGTCTGACTTTACAGGGGTACTGGTGAATCAAACCTGAGCCTTTAGGGTTGGCAAGCAAGTGCCTTTAACCACTGAGCCATCTTCTCAATCCTCTTTATTCGCTTTTATAACTTTCACATTGTCTGTGGTTTATTTTCATGACTTTTGCTATCAGAAAAGAATTGCATCTTAGAGTCTAGGGTTAAACTGTGATAAATGAAAAAAATCACAAGTGAGGGAAGGTCCTGGACAAAGTCAGGTAACCTCCTATTTCCAGATGACACCCCCATGTCCCTGGATCCCGCTGTGTCTGGCATCTTCCTGAAAATGGAGCCCAGCAGCCACCTTCGAGGCACATGCTCAGTGGAATGAGCGTAGAGCCCATGCCCCAGGAATACCCGACCCCGCCTTGCAAACCTACTGAGCATCTTAGTATCCATGACTACCTGGCTGCAAGATGGGGACTTAAGAAGTCAGACAAGGCCCAGTGAGGTGGCACACACCTTTCAACCCAGCACTTGGGAGGCAGAGGTTGGAGGATCGATGTGAGTTCAAGGCCAACCTGAGACTACAGAGTGAGATCCAGGTAAGCCTGGGCTAGAGTGAGGCCCTACCTCAGAAAAAAAAAAAAAAAAGACAAACAAACAACAACAATAAAAAAAAAAGTCAGATAAACCCTGATCCCTGTGGAATGCCCCAGTGTGAACCTGGCCAAGGAATCCCTAATTCGAACTGCCTCGATTTCCCCATTTCTGAAATGGCCATGGCAGCACTTTCTTTGTGAACCAGGTAAGAATGAAATGAGAAAAGGAAGAAGGGGGAGGAACATTAAATTTAAAGCCCAACACCCAGTAGGTATTCCACAACAAGGTGCTATCATTTGTCCATGCCATTATTTGTTACTGATTTGTTGGGGCGTGCTCCAAGGCAGTAATCGGGGAGCCCCCCCACCTCACCCCCAAGTAAGTACTTATGAAGAAGTCCTCTGGACGAAGGCCCAGAAAGCCAGAATGTTAAAAGGATAAATAAAGCGTCTCGCCGGGCTGGACAAAGTCTGCGCGGGCCAGAGGGGGCAGGGGCGAGGGTGGCCCGGAGGGCTTAAGCCTGGGACAATGGGCGCCGGCGGAGCTGACCAGAGCTGCTTCTTTGAGTCGTGAGAAGAGCTATTTTCTCGTTTAAAGCCTTAAAGAGCCATTAAGTTGGGCAAATCACTGGTAAAACAGCTGGAATCTAAGTAGCAATTTAAACAGCCCATTGCCCTTCCATCCCTGGAATGTGAGCTGCTGGACAGGCGATCTCCGGTCCGTCTGATATTGTCAGACATAAGAGGATTGAGAGGGGCTCCTCCCCGGGCCCTGAATGCAGTCCGCCTTTATTTAGCAAATCCACATTTCTGCCCCACCCCCTCCTCTTTTTTTTTTTTTTTTTTTTTCAAGTGAGCAGAGCGAACTCTAATTTTCCCTCCCCAGCCTCCTGAATCAGTCCATTCTTTCCTTATGTGGAACTAATGAAGGCTTTGCAGAGTCCCCGCGCAGGAACAGGGCCCTTAAATAAAACATGTTTCATTGATCAACTTCAAAAAGTCTTTGGCGGGGCTTGGAGGTGAAAGAGGGAGGAGGTAGTTGGGGGGGGGGACTACGGGGGAGGGTCTCCCAGAGGCCTGGGAGGGGGAGGAGGGGTCTGCGGCTGATGTTGGAGTGACAGGCAGGGGAGGTGGGGGCCATGCATAATGTCCATTTCTGTCCCCTTAGATCCATTTGTTTGTTTTGTGGGCCGGTGATTCTGCCGGCGCCAGGGCCTCCTGCCCAAGACCCACCATTCACCCGCAGCCGACAGAAGGAAGGCTGCATTGCTTTAAATGTGATTTTTATTTTATTTTATTTTTTCTTAATCTCACCACAAATAAAAATTTGGCCCAGCCAAGCAGAGCTCTGGCCCTCCAACAATCCCCCAGAGCAATGTGGCCGCCAGCTTTAAGCTTCTCTAACATCGCTTCCAGCAGCATCCTGGAATCCTACAGTCCCAGGAAAAACAGCTGCAGCTCAAGGCCTTGGGCTCCCTATGATCATGGTCCACAGAACCTTAGAAAGCACCTACTATGTGCTAGGCACCGCTACTAGTTAATTTTATTTCTATGGGCTTTCAAAATAATTTTTTAAAAATATTTAATTAATTTATTTATTTGCAAGCAGAGAGAGAAGAGAGACAGAGAGAATGGGCACGCCAGGGCCTCCAGTCACTGCAAATGAACTCCAGATGCATGTGCCTCTTTGAGAATCTGGCTTTACATGGGCACTGGGGAATCAACCCCGGATCCCTTAGGCTTTGCAGGCAAGCACCTTAACTGCTGAGCCATCTCTCCAGCCCTTCAAAATAATTTTAATTGCGAATGGCAAAACAAATTCATGATTCACTACAGGTGCCATAAAAAGTTAATTCATCCCCTGTGAGACATGGGCTTTAGAGTGTCCTTTATCCAGAGGGTGTCCCTTAGGCTGATTAATTTCCTTAGAGCCACAACCAGGGCCCTCTAAGTCATGTGCCCCATCCCACCCAGCCTGGCACTCTCTCCACCACTATTCCTTACATGCATATCTTCATACTCACCCTATCCTAAAATTCATATTGGTATGTATTGACTGCCAGCTATATGCAGGTCACAACACCAGAAGCTTTACTGATGTACGTGTATGTGTTGTGTGTGTAATGTACTCACATGTGTGCATATGTGTGTGCAAGTGGAGGCCACAGTTCTTGGGTGCCACGCCATCCACCTTTTCTGGGGCGAGTCTCTAACTAACCAGGAGGTCACTAAGTAGGCTACACTGGCTGAGCAGTGGGCTTCAGGGATGATCTGGTCTCCACTTCTCCAACCCTCATATCACAAGCAAGTGCCACCACACCTCGCTTGAATCTGTCTTTGTTCATCTCTCCATCACTGAGCCCCTTTTACACTCATTTTAATTTATATATTATAGGCACACTAGGGCCTCTAGCTACTGCAAATGAACTTAAGATGTATGTGTCACCATGTGCATCTGGCTTACATGGGTTCTGGGAAATCGAACCTGAGTCCTTAGGCTTCACAAGCAAGTGACTTCACAGCTAAGCTGTCTCTTCAGCCCTACACTCATTCTTAATGCCAGGAAGCCAGCCAAGGCTCAGGGAGGCTGAGTGCCTTCCCTAAACTCACACCAGCTGACCAAGTGGTGTGTCCACTCAGACTGAACACAGCTCCTGTGGGAGACTTGCCACACAGGAAGGAGGAATACAGGTACGTTGGGGAGCAGGACCCTCAGCCTCCTGTAGAATGCACTGTGCCTCAGTGTCCCTCTCCAGACCTGAGCCTGCTGTGACAAGGGTCAGCTCTCTTCTTCATCCCTAGTGTATGGCATACAACTGGACAGGGGACTGTTGCTTAGTTGATTCCTTTCTAGATGGATCTGTGGGTCACTGTCACAACTGAGCCACTCCTTTTCTTCCTCTGTCCCCTCTGGAGGAGGATGCCAGGGGAGGGACCACATCACTTTCCTTGGTCCCAGTTTCTCCATCTGAAAACAGGACTTGAGACTTCCAACCTTAGCCTTTGACCTTGAGGACTAACGCGAGTAAACCTTGAGAGAATGCATTTGCCTGAGTCTGGCGTGCTGCGAAGTCCTAAAAAGTCCCCTTTGTCACTATCACAATGACCTGCCCCAGTGACATCCCAACCATGACGTTTCTTACCTCAGGGCACAGCTGGCATTGGGGCCGTACTAGCTCAAGTCCCTTAGTCAAGCTCTCTCTGGCCACACCCCACTCCCTAGCAAGAACCCTAATGGCTCTGCTGTGCACAGTGTTGTGTCTGTCTGTGACCCTCCTGGGCAGCCACAGCGACACTTTATCATGGGGACACTTATGCCCTCCTTCTTTGGGCTGGGCACAGACTGGGAGTTGAACTAGACTAGGCCTGAGGCAGGACAAAAACTGGAATCTTCCATGCAAAATGGTAAAGCAGAGTGAGATTTGAGAAAGTAGAACGCCATGCATTCCAGGACCAGAAGTCCTTAACTTCTCTCTGGATCCTAGGAAACATGCCCGGAATGTCACCGGCCTGTATATGACCTCTTGTTTACAGATCAGGGACACGAATCAGCAGAAAGAAAAAGCCTCTGGACGGAACACAGGCTACAGTCTCCTAAGTAGCTGAGACAAGGGAGGGTTCTGAGAGCAGTGTGCTACTCCAGTGTGCTCCGTGGACCTTGGCCACATTTGATTTTTTAAAATTTTATTTATTCATTCATTTGAGAGAGAGAGAGAGAGAGAGAGAGAGAGAGAGACAGAATTAGCACGCCAGGAACTCCAGCCACTGCAAACCAACTCAAGACACATGTGCAACCTCGTGTATCTGGCTTATGTGGATACTGGGGAATTGAACAGGGGTCCTTAGGCTTCACCAGCAAATGCTTTAACAACAAAACCATCTCTCCAACCCCAGACTTGATTATTTTATGGATAATTATACATCTGTATAAGAATTTTGATCATAATCACCCCTATTAACTTCTCATTTCCACATTTCCGCCCCCGCCACACAAACACCCTGCTTCTTCCCAACTGGTCCTTGTTTACTTTGAGGTTGTGTGTGTGTGGGGGGGGGTTGTGAATGTGTGTGTGTGTGTGTCTGTCCCACTGAGTCTAACTAGGGTTTTCTGCATGAGCATGGAAAAAGAGTTATTGGCCAAAGCGCATACAACTTACCAGTGGCTACACCAAAAAGGAATTGTATCCATCTCCCCCAGCAAACATTAGCTGCCAATAACTCCTCCAGAAGGGTTAAGGCCTCATATTCTCAGGAGTGAACTTCTAACCACTTCCATGCCTTCTGAGGCAGACCTCTAACCTCCCTCATGTCCTACGGGGAAGACCTCTAACTACCCTCATGTTATCTGGGGAAGACTTCTAACCTTCCTCACGTCCTCTGGGGAAGACCTCTAACCTCCCTCACATCCTCTGAGGAAGTCCTCAAACCTCCTTCACATCCTCTGGGGAAGACCTTTAACCTCCCTAATGTCCCCTGAGGAAGTCCTAAAACCACCCTCACGTCCTCTGTCATGTGCTCTAGGGAAGACATCTAACCTCCTTCGCACCCTCTGGCAAAGTCCGCTAACCTCACTCATGCCTTCTGTGAAAGACCTCTAACCTCCCTCACGTTCTCTGGGGAAGACCTGTAACCTCCCTCACGCCCTCTGCGGAAGTCCTCTGACCTCCCTCACATCCTCTGGGGAAGACCTGTAACCTCCCTCACATCCTCTTGGGAAGACCTGTAACCTCCCTCACGTTCTCTGGGGAAGTCCTCTAAACTCCCTCACATCCTCTGGGGAAAACCTCTAACCTCCCTCATGCCCTCTGGGGAAGACCTCTAACCTCCCTCACGCCCTCTGGGGAAAACCTCTAACCTCCCTCACGTCCTCTGGGGAAAACCTCTAACCTCCCTCACACCCTCTGGGGAAAATCTCTAACCTCCCTCATGTCCTCTGGGGAAGTCCTCTGACCTCCCTCACATCCTCTGGAGAAGACCTCTAACCTCCCTCACGCCCTCTGGGGAAGACCTCTAACCTCCCTCACGCCCTCTGGGGAAGTCCTCTAACCTCCCTCACATCCTCTGGGGAAGTCCTCTAACCTCCCTCACATCCTCTGGGGAAGTCCTCTGACCTCCCTCACAGCCTCTGGGGAAGACCTGTAACCTCCCTCACATCCTCTGAGGAAGTCCTCTAACCTCCCTCACATCCTCTGGGGAAGACCTCTAGCCTCCCTCACGCCCTCTGGGGAAGACCTGTAACCTCCCTCACATCCCCTGGGGAAGACCTGTGACCTCCCTCACATCCCCTGGGGAAGTCCTCTGACCTCCCTCACACCCTCTGGGGAAGACCTCTAACCTCCCTCAGGCCTTCTGGGGAAGACCTCAAACCAACTCCATACATTGCTTGTCCCACTGTGGCATGGTGGCTCCTTTGGATACTCAGGTTTTGGCTAAAGTTTTACCTCTTAGGAGAGACCTTAGATGGTAATTCAACTCTACATTTGTACACACTTGCATGCATTAGAGCACATGCACGCGCGTGCGCGCGCACACACAAACACACACAGTATCCACACCTCACTCCAGTTCTCTGCAAAGTCCTCATCATCACCTGGACTTGTCTGAAATGTTTAGAGTAACCATGGGGTTGTCATATCTGGGTAAATAAAATGCAAAGAAAACATCATGGTGTTCTTTGTTCATAAGGAGCTTTGATAGGACTCCACTCTCCGTGATAGTTATTCCTGTTGGAGTGTGCATAAGAGGGAGCCACAGATCCTGGACTTGACTCCTGGTTCTGCTGTGTGACTAAGGTGCTAAGGTTACCAGGTGGTGTGGACTAGCATGGGGGAATGTATGTACTGTTCAGAACAAGGCCTGACCTGAGTGTTACCAGTTAGTGGCAGTTCTTCAAGGACCTTTCTCTCCCTGAGCAGTGACTGAGCAGGACTATTTCGGCTGCAAGTGACAGAAACCAACATAACTATCTGAAAGGCAGAAGGCATGGCTCCACCGAGGCCATAAAAACTGTCCTTCCTTTTCTTCCCTTCTTCTCTCACTCCCCTCTTCACCTCCTTTTCTCTATCCCCCCCCCCTTTACTTCTCACTGTCTGGTGGATCCCTTTTCTTGGCCACTTGCACACATAATGGCAGGGTTGGGCTCCAAGGACAGGCCTAGGGGACAGCAAGGCCATTGCAAGAGAGTGGAGTGAAGAGAAGCATGGCATTTGCAGGCAGACCACCAAGGACAGAGGTCAGCGGGGTTTGTCTCAGAGGTCTTCAATGGACCTCTAGCAGCTGTGAGTCTGAGCCTCTGTGGAGTGATTGAGAGAAAACCGGTGTCCCCTCCACAAAGCCTGTGGCCAGAGGAGGGAAGAAGCCATGCACATAGCCTTGCCCAGTGTGTGTGTGGGTGGGGGGTGGAGGGAAGAGCAGCAGAGGCGGAACTTGAGGAAGTGCTCAAGGCTGCTGCATGGAGTCTGATACACCTAAGTGAGCACCAAGTGGAAGTGCCCAAGTGAGCACTGGATGTGAGGCTGGGCCTCAGTTTACCCAGCTGTCCAATAAGGAACTCAGGCTGAGTTGTCTCTAGGATGCATTTGTTCTGTCCACATGTTCATAACCTTGCAGCCAAGAGTCAGTACCAAGGGTGGAGAGATGGCTTAATGGTTAAGGTGTTTTTCTGCAAAGCCAAAGGACCCAGGTTCAATTCCCCAGGACCTACGTAATCCTGGCGTGCCCATGCTCTCTCCCTCTCTCTCAAATAAGTAAATAAAAATAAAGCTGTTTTTTTAAGTAAAAAAAAGAGTCGGTATCAAACAATCACCCCAAAGGTGCTGGGGGGGCCCACCGGCATGCTGCCAGGCCCTGCACCAGCTGGGTTATCGAGGAAGAGTAAGGTCCTGCCTGAGTTCCACACAGGAGACTTTGAGAAGCCCTTCTGGTGTCACCATGTTTCACGTGTCTTCTACGCAGGGCAGGGATGGGGCTGTTCCAACAGTTTGGGGAAAGTTCAAGAGTGGCAGAACAGGAAACTTGGTTGCACACTGCTACAATTTGGGCAACATGTAGAAACTACTTTTCTCAATATTGGAACAAGACCAGTGAAGAGTGTCCAACCCTGCCATGGTGCCTCTCGGCCCATAGGTCTCAGAGTGTTTTTTTTTTTTTTTTTTTTTTTTTTTTGCTTTTTTTGCTTTTTCGAGGTAGGGTCTCACTCTAGCCCAGGCTGACCTGGAATTCACTATGGAGTCTCAGGGTGGCCTCAAACTCACGGCGATCCTCCTACCTCTGCCTCCCGAGTGCTGGGATTAAAGGCGTGCGCCACCATGCCCGGCTCAGAGTGTTTTCTGGGTAGATTGTACAGACCTAAGTTCAAATCCCACCTCTGACATCTAGCTCTGTGATCCTGGACTGGCAACCTGAGTTCCATGTTCTCAGGTGTCCAGTGGGGACAGCAGCAGTTTTCATGTCACAAGGATAAGTGATGTGATATACAAATATCCCAGCACCACATGGGGCACACGGGGACACTCAGCAAATGGTAGCTATAGTTATACCAAGGCAGGGGTCATCGCCACAAATCAGATGTCCTGTCACAACTCAGGAGGGTGACCTCAGGGCCTGCACCACAAGTAATTGGGGACTGAGGCCCTCATCTGACAGATGAAGTCAGGCAAAAGCAAAGGACCTTGGCTGGGGAGATGGCTTAGCAGTTAAGGCGCTTGTTGGCAAAGCCGAAGGACCCAGGTTCAGTTTCCCGGGACCCACATAAACCAGATGCATAAGGTGGCACATGTGTCTGGAGTTCATTTGCAGTGGTTAGAGGCCCTGGTGTGCCCATTCTTTCTCTCTCTCTCTCTTTCTCTCTCCCTCACATAAAAATAAATAAAGAAAATTTAAAAGCAAAGGACCCTAGGCAGTCTGGAGTGATGGCTCAACTGTTAAGAGCACTTCTTCTGAAATCATATGGGCCTGAAGAGGCCTAAGAGAGGGATCCTAGTTCCACAGGGGAGCAGAGACAGGAGAATTGCCACCAGAGCTAGCAAAAAAAAAAAAAAAAAAAAAAAAAAAAAAAAAAGCTCTGGGATCAGTAAAAGACTTCAGCCCAAGAAAGAACAGGTAGAAGAGAGCCATGATGCTCCAGCCACCAGTGGTGAGTGCACCCTGCCACAGGCGAGCCCATGGGGCACCACATGGACATATACATGTGTATACACTGTACCACACACATACACACACCACACCACGCGCCACATTGCACACACACAAGCAAAAGCCGAAAGAAAAGGACCCTAGGGATTGGCATGCAAGAGCTCAAGCTGTAAGCGGCCACCAGGGGTATTATGCAATTTCATTTTTATATGGAAGAGGGACAAAAGCCTCAGAAGTCATCAAGACTGAGGCTTAACATGGGTCTGTGTAATGACATTTTACGCTTGCAGGATACTATATTCCCAAAGAACTTTCACAACTGTTACTAATCAAGAGAGTTCTTCCCGGGGAAGTTTTCACAAAGTAAGGCATTCATAAGCAGCTGGGTATTACAACCACTGACTACTCACAGTAGCATTCACACTCGCGTCGTAACGGGGATGTTAACAGCCCTAACAGTGTGCACACAGGACCTGCGTGCACCAGGCGTGATTCTGACAGCTTCGGGTGTAGGATCTCATTGTAGACCCCTCCCCAAAGACACGAGCATCCGGCTCCTTTTACTGAAGAGGAGGCTGAAGTTCAGAGAGTTCCGGGGACACATGCCTGCTTGTTTTTACCTTCCCCAAAACTCCGAGAGACCAGCCACTCTGAAGAAGTCAGGCTAAAGAGGTGTAAGTTGATGGGTCTCTATTACAGGGCTGCTCAGCACTAATGGTGTGAACTGATCCCACGCCCATGGGATGCAGTGCCCACAATTTTCTGGCAGCCGAGTGCTGGGGTCTGGTCAGGGAGCTCACCTCCTCCTGCTCTCTTTCTCTGCAGACCTGTGTGAAGCGACACCAGGGGGAGCCAAAGAGCCCTAGGTCCCAGGTTGCCTGCTCTGGGCACCAGAAGCCTGGGGTTCTGCTGACCAACCTAACATCCCCACAGGGCACAGAAGATGAAAGTGGACAGGACAGAGGAAGCACCTGGATTCATTCTTAAGTCCCTGACACATAAAGAACCATTCCCTTGAAGTGATTAAGAATTTGGAGTCAACTGGTTCTGCCTTGTTTCCATGTCTGTTCATTCATTCATTGGCTTGAACATAATTTCTTCAGCTCCTCCTGGGAGCTGTGGCCACAAAGCCCTCAGAGCCCCAGTTTAAGAGGAGGCAGAAGTGAAACCCAGGGTGAGCTGGGCAGTCCGAGGGAGCCCCCAGGAGGCCCCACACTCAGCTTGCGGACAGGAATTGGGGAGCAGACAGGAGAGGGACAAAGGTGACCCTGGTAGAGCAAGCACTGGGCTCAGAGATGCAGGCAGCCAGGACTCCTAGTCAGTGGATGGTCATGCTGGGGACTAAGGGGACACAGGCACCTTGCTAGTCCCACAGAGTACACAGGCATCTGGGAAGATTGGGGAGAGTGTTTCCTCTCAAAGTCAGCAGCACCCCATTCCCAGCTCAGTCTTGAGGGGTGCCGAGCCACTCCTTGCTGGAGTCCTAACGATGGAGTGCTCACGGCAGCTACCCAACCCCAGTACAGTCACAGACAGCCCTCGGTCAGGTCACCATCACACAGTACTCCACGGCTTTCAAGGTGTTTCCAGAACATTCGCTTGTTCAGCCTTTTGCTTGGCCCCCACCTCTATGACCTTTGGCCCGTTTCTCCCTTCATCCATCAGGAAAGCCCCTCCTCTTGCTCCTGCCACGGTAGGCAGAAGTGGCCTCTGTCCCAGAAGCCACCTCCTGGAGAGCATGTATGAGGGACCTGCAGCTGTGGCTTCTCTCCTATGGCCCCTGGCTCTGCCACACACGCACACCCCACGATCTCCTTCGGGGAGGGTCCTCTCTTCTCTGCACACCTCGGGGCATGATCACACTCACCAGCATACTTGGCCTGAGCAGCTACTGGGGTTGGGGCAACAACCTCTAGGAGAGAGAGCTTCCCTGGAGACTACAGAGGTCCCAGCCATCCCCTGCCTTGACCTGGAGAGACAACCCGGAAGAGTTCTTTGCTGCTGTCACGCTCGGGGGACACTTAGCCAGCGCTGGGACCCCTGAAGAACAGACCATTAGAGAACAAGACTTCTAAAAGGTCGGGCCCCCTGGAAAGATCCCCCCACCGGCACAAACACATTCATTGCCCTGTTAGCCCATGCACCAGACACTACGAAATTCTGAGAGAGAACCCCCCCCCACCCCCGGTGTCACACAATGGGAAGGGACAAAATAAGTCTGATAGCAGGCTCTCCCAAACCACTGACCTGAAACAACCAAGCAGAAGAAAATGTGTGAAGTGGTGGGGTAGGAGTTGGGTGGTCTGTGGAGCCCAGACCCCCACTTCTCCTCCTCATCCTTTCTCCCCGAGCCATGGGGGGCCAGGGGGCGGGACCCAGTGCCTCAGTTTCCAGGCCAGTGCCACAGCCAACGGGAGGTCTGACAGGGATCAAGCCGGTCAGCGGACATGGATTGAGCCTCCCAGGGCCAGGAGGTGGCTGCAGAGGCCTGTGTGTTGGGGGCAGGGAGGCGAGCTAGTGGTGTGCAGGGTCACACTGGGAGAAAACTGGTGCAGGCGGCAGACAAAAAGAGAAAAGTCCTGTCTTTGAGTGGAGCAGGAGGGGGAAAAAAAAAGGAGCTCTCATTGGTGGTTGTCAAGGAGATGGGCCTTGGGGTTTGCTGAACTTTCTTCCTTAAAGCGAACTGCCTCACGGAGCTGAGTGGGGCCTTTTAGTTCCCGCCGCGCCTCGGGGGCGAGCAGGTCAGTGGCAGGCCCCCAAAGCCCAGGGCATCAGGTGTGGACCCTAGGGCGGGTAGGGTGACCTCGATGCTACTCCGCCCCCTGGCCCGCACGGCCTGTCATCCCGAGGCTCCCTCTTCGCCTTGGCGGGGCGACGGGACACACTCGTCCCAGGCCGGGGCGACCACACGCACCAGTGCCATGCGTCCCTCCCCCGGACGCCCGGTTGCAGATGAGCTGCCCACCAGGCAGGCCCTCTTGCTGACCATTGCGCCCGGGCGGCCTTAAAAAGTTTTGCATACATAAATCTTACAACCGATCTTCGAGAGTTTTCCACGTGCGGCTGCCCGGGGCAGCCCCTGGCATCCAGTAGGTGCTCAATAAATGTTGACGAGCTGGATACGGGGCGGTTGGGGGGTGAGGATGCTGTCCCCGAGAGCGGCCACCCTCGACGACGGCGGCCGAGCGCGCAGAGGCGGGTTAGCCCGGCCGAGACATTCCCCCCCACACACCCCACTACACCCTTGCACCGACCACCGAGGTCCCCATCCCCCCCCACCTGCCACCCAGCCCCAGGGGACAGAGGACGGCCCTCGACGCCCCTCCCGCCCCTCCCCCTGCAGGCCCGGCACCCCGCCCCCATTGGCCGATCGTGCTCGACGCCCCGCCCACCCCGCGGGCCACGGGCCAATGAGCGCGCGGCTGTCAGCTCGTCAGGCGCGCCGGCTCCGAGGCGGTGGAGCCCGAGCGCTGGCGGAGCTCGGCAGCTCGGGAGCGGCGAGGAGCGCTACGCCGAGCGGCCGGTCGCTGCGTCCCGCACCCCGCACGCCCCGCACCCGGGCCCGCAGCGAGCATGGGCGCGGCGGCCGTGCGCTGGCACTTGTGCGTGCTGCTCGCCCTGGGCGCGCGCGGGCGGCTGGCGGGGGGCAGCGGGCTGCCAGGTAAGCCGGGGTGGGGTGCGGTGCGGTGGGGTGGGGGCGCCCGGGCGGCGAGGCGAGGCGAGGCGAGGCGAGGCGAGGCGAGGCGCGCTCCGCCCCGGGGCTCTTCGCCCCGCCGTGTCCCGCTTCTCCGTGTAAAGTTACTTTGTGTGGGACCCCCGGGGTGGGCTGAGGCCCCGGGAGTGGAAACGCGAGGGCGGGAGGAAGAAAAGAAAGAAAGCGCCACGGACGGACGGACGGACGGACAGCCGGCCGAGGGGCCGCGGGTGGGGAGGGGAGGTTGGTGGAGGGAGCGGCCCTCGGGCGGGCGGCGGCGGGCGCACCGAGGCGGGACCCGAACCCGCGGCCCGACCGCAGCGCTCCCCAGAGAGGAGACGCCAGGAGGGGAGGCGAGAAAGCACCGACCGACCGACCGACCCAGGGACGGGACGCGGGAGATGGAGGGACAGACGGACGGGAAAGGAGACGCGGAGGGAACAGACAAAAGGACGACCGCAGGAAGAAGCCAGTCCAGAGAAAGACAGACGCGCGCGAGGGTCGAGGAGAGAGCAGAAACGCGGGGCGGGGGGGGGGGGGAGCGAAGGGAGGGAGGGCGGAGGTGGTGGACAGCAGACATCAAAGGAGGGGGGACGTGTGGGATGGACTACAGACGGAGAGGAGGAGACAGATGGACACCAGGCAGACACACGGGGAGGACCTGAAGGGGCGGCGCCAAGGGGATGGAGGGGACCAAGGGAAAGAGGAAGGATGGAGATGCCTGGGGAGGGATGGGCAGATGGACGGTCAGACCGTAGGGGGAGGAGAGACCGACAGACACGGGGAAGGAGGTGGGTGGAACATAGAGGGAGCCTAGACCAGACGCGGACCCCAGTGGCCTGAACACCCCGGAGAAGGGGTCAGAGGCATGGCAGGAAGCCTGCCAGCCTTCAATCGGGGCAGGCTACAGGAATGAGGTGGGGCTCTGTCCCTGGTTCTGTCCCCTCCTGCGCTCGGGTTGTCTGCTGGAAGGGGCTCTGGCAAAGCTGGGCTCCCAGTCTCTTCCCTCACATCTTGAGAGGCATGGACAGCATCCTGCTGTCCCCACAGCTCGTTCTCCTGAGGTCTGATTTTTGGCAGTACGGAGTCTGCTCCTGGAAGCCCCAGCCAGGCAGCTCCTGCGCGTCCCACACTATCCCCATTGGAGCTGAGCTTTTGTCCTTATCTCCCTCCAGAAGCCGGGCCTTGCTGCACTCATGTCTGGGTCTTTCTCTCTCAGGTCTTGAGGGCTTTCACTCCTGATGACTATTTCGTGTATGCCTCTCCCCATCTCTCCGTCCCTCCTTGAGTCTCCCCTCTGTGGAAGGCTGGTGACTGAGACCGGAGCGGCCGGTCCCAGCATAGGCAAACCAAAGTCACTGTGAACAGCCTGTGACAGAGGTCTGTGCTGTGCAACACAGGCGTCTCCAGCCGGCTCAGTCAGGCTTCCCTCCATGTCCCGGGACACGTTTATAGTTTGTGTGGCAGATAGCACTACCCACCCCTCCCCAGCTTCTGTTTCCATCCTGGTGAGGGCATCTACCTAGATGGAAGATGGAGGGTGGTGAGCAGGAGACTGCAGAACCCCAAAGGGCTTCCTTTCCCTCATCCTATGCCCTCCCCTTGAGAAGTGGGAAAAGCCATGTCTCCTGCTGGTCCTCTTTCAAAAGTGTCCCATGGGGGCTGGAGAGATGGCTTAGTGGTTAAGGCGTTTGCCTGCGAAGCCAAAGGACCCAGGTTCAATTCCTCAGGACCCACGTAAGCCAGATGCACAAGGTGGCACATGCGTCTGGAGTTTGTTTGCAGTGGCTGGAGGCCCTGGTGTGCCCATTCTCTCTCTGTCTCTCACCACTTGCAAATAAATAAATAAAATTTATTTTATATAAAAAAGTGTCCCATGGGAATCTCTGGGTTCTGATTTCCTCCCCTTGAGGGAGCGCCAACCATGCTCAGGGTCCCTCTGTGCCCACCCCCCAAGAGGACCCCCACTATGTTCCCGCTGGTGCTGCTCATATGCTCACTGGCTGTAGGCTCCAGCACTGCCAGCCTCTGGACCCTTGTCGTCTGTGTTTGGGATGCACACCTGAGTAGATATGGCTGTCCTAGGAACTGACACCACACATATGTGTGCACACATGTGCATTTGTTCACATGTGCACGTATGGGCAGGGGACAGTCTGTTGTGTCCCATTTTGATGCCTTACTCCCCTTGGTCAGCTGGGGGCTTTGGGGTGCTGGATTGAGGAGGAGGAGTCCTGAGCTGGGGGGGGGGGTCTCTCAGGCCTCCCAGGCACAGATCTAGAGCCCAAAGGCCAGCCAGGGGTGGAATTCAAAGTGGGCATTCATGGGGCCATGCAGTGTAGGGTGAGGCAAGAGGAATAAAGAGATAGGGACATTTGGGGCTTCCCAGGGGACTGTCCTCTGGGCAGCTGCTGCGAGTCCCTTGTGTGTTCACCTGAGGCCTTCTGTCTGTCCATCTGTGTGCTATTCACAGCCAGCTGGTAGCAGAGTGGCACCCAAGCAAGCTCGTTTCTATTAGAGGCTAGTCTCTGCCCCCAGTGAGCTACTGACCTGTAACACACCTCACTGGTCTCAGGTCCCCCATTTAAACCTAACCTGGAAGTTAATCAAGATTGTAGTTAAGGGTTTTTTGGGGGGGGAGGGGGAGAGGGAGATTGGGATTTGGTGTGTGTACAGAAGACCTGTTTTATCATGCAGCCTTGACTGCAGTTTTATGGACTCCAGAGGTGGGGAATGCCAGGTGAATCTGAGGACTCTCCATTCTAAGGTAGTCTTTGTCCTCTTTGATAGCACCCTAAGATTAATTTCCCATTTGTAACCCAGAGGGGCTAGATTTAATCCCTCCAAGGACCCTTCTGGAATGAGGAGAATGGAGGAGGGTCAGAGCGATGCCTGTGAGAAAACCAAGATGCACAGGGAGAGACTTTTCTTCCCGCTTTGTAGCCCTCAGTTTCCACATCTCTTCAGTGGGATAATAGCCACACCCAGTGGGGCTGTTGTGGAAATAAAGGAGGCTGACGTGTTGGTTGTGTGTGCTTGGCACAGGGCGGCTGCCTCAAGGATACTACTGTTGTCTCCTCAGATCATCTGCCACGTGGTAGCTATTGTCAGTTACCCCAGTGATCAGTGACAGGGCGGAGGCCAGAGCTCCTGGGCCTGCCCGACACTGCAAAGTCGCCCTTCACCACCTGCATTTTCCCGCCCCCCACAGGAGCTGCGGATGTGGATGAGTGCTCAGAGGGTACAGACGACTGTCATATTGATGCCATCTGCCAGAACACACCCAAGTCTTACAAATGCCTCTGCAAGCCAGGCTACAAAGGGGAAGGGAGGCAGTGTGAAGGTGAGTCCCGTCCAGCCCTCCCTACCAGGCCCGGGCCAAGGGCAGCGGCTGATGGCACCTCTGTGCCGCGGGCACTGACACCCCAGGCTCTGTTCATGCTTCTCTTTCCCTGAAATGCGGCTGCTGCTCCGGAGGGTAAAATGTGGAGACGTAGGTGACGGGTTGTGACCAAGCTTTAGACCTTTGTTGTTGTTGTTTTATTTGTTTGTTTTTTAGGTAGGGACTTGCTGTAGCTCAAGCTGACCTGGAATTCACTATGTAGTCTCAGGCTGGCTTCGAACTCATAGCTATCCTCCAACCTCTGCCTCCTGAGTGCTGGGATTAAAGGCGTGCACCACCACGCCTGGCTTAGGCCGTTTTTCCTGAAGCAGTTGAGGTGAGACACTGAGCATTCTATTCCTGCATCTGTCCCTGTCTAGGTATGGGAGCAGGTGAAGGCCCGAGGTGGCCCTCTGCTGTGTCTTCACCCTGTAGCTTCCCCAAAGGACCTTCTTGGAAAGCCACTGTGAGGCTGGCTCCTCTCTCCTATTTCCAGCCTCAGAACTTAGAGCCTGTGGGTGTGAGCCATCTGTCTGTCTGTCCAGCCTCCCTTCCCTGTACCTGGGATGCTGAAACTGCTCCCCAGGGCAGGTATGATGACACTCACCTGAAATCTCGGCACTCAGGAGGTTGATGGATGCACTCCACCATGGCGGCAGAGGCCTGGTGGCAGGGGCCTGGAGGCCACTGGTCACACTGCGTTCACAGGAGCAGAGACAGAGAGAGAGGGAGAGAGGTAGAGAAAGAGAGGAGTGCTGGTGCTCAGCTCACATTCTCCTTTTTATTCAGTCTGGGGCCCCAGCCCATGGAATGGTGCAGTCTATAGTTAGGGTGGGTCCTCCAACCTCAGATTAATCTAGAGAAATTCCTCACAGACATGCCCAGAGATTTGTTTCCATGGTGACTCTAAAGCCTGTCAAGTTGACAACCAGAGATTAACCACCACAGAGGTGGATCTAGGGTCTGAGACCAGCCTGGACTACATAGGGAGTTCGAGGCCACACTGGACTATCTAGTGAGACTGTCTCAAAACACACACACACACACACACACACACACACACACACACACTCACTAAAAACTACCTCCTTGGCAGAGGAAAACACTGGCTTTGTGGTACTGAGCACCAGGACCTTCCAAGCCAGCCAGAACATCTGTCCATGAGGGGCTTGTGGTCATTCTGACCCCATGGGTCTTGAGCTCAGCTGCTGGAGAAAGTAATGCCCTCCATGACCCACATCCCCTCCTGGGTGAAATCACTGACCCGCATCTTCATTATCTGTCCATATTGTACCTGTGAAGAAAACTGAGGCTCAGAGATCTATCATTTGCAGGGTTCCCAAGTTTTACAGTCTGCTGTGACAAGGACTGAACCCCAGAGCTTCTCACCCCGACTCAACACGCTTTAGCATAGTGGCGTCATCTCCCTGGGTCCCAGCAGCCTGGTTTTCAGAGTAGATTAGGAAAGTGTCACACAGAGGCAAGATGAGAGCTGGGCTCTGTGGGACTGGGGTTCCTCGGATGTAGTCGTGTCCCTGGGATGCTGATCTTGCTTCCCTACTTCAGGCTAGGGGCTGGACTGATGGCATCTTCTTGGGTCCTGCCTGGTATGGGCACCTGCCTGGCTTACTTGGGTCCTATGGACCTGCAAGGGATGGTGGTGATGCCCGTAGACCTCTAGGAAGAGGCCAGATTCCCAGCAGAGAGAACAGGTCATGAACAAAAAGTTGGTGGGGCAGGTCTGTCTGCTGGCAAGAGCTGAAGGGAAGAAGAGCTCAGAGGACCAAGGCGGAAGTGGAGCTGTGCGTGCGTGCGTGCGTGCGTGTGTGCCTGCACGTCTACTTTCTGCCCTTCTGCTCGTGCCCAGACCCAGTGTCCCAACAAGGGAGAGCCATGATTGAAACACCCCTTCTGCTGGCTGAGACCTCTGAGCTGGCTTGTCGCTCCCCCACCCCAGGTCCTGCTCTCCCCTGCCCTGGAGATGCACACTGTCTCCTACCTGCTTCCCCGAAGCCCTTTGAACCCAGCTTGAGCTCCTCATGTTTCTAGAACCCTAGGATGAGAGTCAGACCCTGTCCCCAGGCCAGCTGTGCCACCTGGCTCTATGACTCTCACACCTACCTCCACCCCAGAGGAAAGTTGGACGTCCCTATGGGAATGCTCTGCAGAAGCTACTAGTCTTTCTCCCTTCCTAGCCAGGCGCTGGCCTCTTCCAGTCACCTCCAAAACACTGAACACACACACGTGCACACTGTTGGGTATTGTACAGCCCAGTGGGGAGCTGAGGAGATGGCCTTGTGAGTAAACCGCCTACCCTACAAACATGAGGGACCTGAGTTTGGATCTCCAACACCCACATAAAAGCCCCAGGCATGGCACCTATGATCTAGCACTGGATGCAGGAGGATCCCTTGGGCTTCTGGGAAGCTGCTCTAGATGACTCAGTGAGCACTAGGGTCCATGAGGGACTCTGTCTCACAAACTAAGATGATACCCCATGTCAACCTCTGACCTCCAGACACAAATGCACTCGTATGAACATATATACACACACATACACAAACCAAAGAAAAATGAAATCAGTTAAAAAGTGCCGGTAGAGCAGAACATGGTGGCACTCACCTTTAATCCCAGCACTCAGGGAGGCAGAGGTAGGAGGATCGCCGTGAGTTCGAGGCCACCTTGAGAATACATAGTGAATTCCTGGTCAGCCTGGGCTAGAGCAAGACCCTACTTCAGAAAAATCAAAAAAGGAAAAAATTAATAGCAGTTAAGGCTCCCAGAAGCCCCTGGGCTACCCTTTACCATTTGTCTACCTCTGGCTTATCCTTACATGTCGTGCTCCCCCATTGAACCGTGAGCTTGATTACTAAGGGCCTGCCATGGGTTCAGTGTCAGGGCCATCACCCTCAAACTGTCTGACTTAGGCCATGTCCCCAGAAGCTCAGAGACCCTTTCACATCTGTCACTTTGCTCTGAGTTCCTAGGCGGGGTCTGCCACTAGCATGGGCCTGTGAAAAATGTTTAGTCTGATTCAACCCAACCCAGACTAAAGCTTCGATGAGCAGTTTGTGAGACCCCAGCGAGTACAGGAAGGATGGTGGGCAACGGGGAACATAGGGTCCCTGTGGAGGTCGGGGTGGGGAGGTTCGTTTTTGAGATAGTGTCATCTTCAGTCTGTGTTATTTTCATTTATTTACTTTTGGTTTTTTGAGATGGAGTCTCACTCTAGCGCAGGCTGACCTGGAATTCACTGTCTAGTCTTAGGGTGTCCTCCAACTCATGGCAAGCCTCCTGCCTCTGCCTCCCAAGTGCTGGGATTAGAGGCGTGCACCACCACGCCTAGCTCAGTCTGTGTTATTTTTAAGAAGGGACTAGCTTGACCTTTGCAAGGAAGCCCTCGTTACATCCCGCCTCTGATGCAAATACAGGACATGATGTACCCTACTCAGTTTCTCTTTGGGTTCTTTGGGACGAAACTATTCCCGATTCGTCCTGACGATCCGAGTGCGACACGGTACATACAGTATACAGAGCCCGCCTGCCTCGGTGCCTGCTTCGCAGCGCGCACCCAGCACACAGCCAGTGTTCAGCGTGCAGGTGCTTTCACGTCATGTGGGGTCGCGGTAGGCTCCAGTGGGATTGTGAATGGTAAAGACCTTTCAGAGTTCCCAGAGCCATGCTCCTGGGAGGTGATGGTCATGGTGCTATCTGCTCCTGCTCTCCGAGAGCTCATTGGATGGTGGTGCTGTGCTGAATGGGCCAAAGTCACTTACCAGTGGGAACCTTAACTCACTGGTATAGGATGGTGTGGGCAGTGCGCCGGGGCCTTGTCCACTTACCACATCAGCAGAACACAAAATAACCCTGAGGAGGCCTTGTGGGTAATGCTGGCTGGCTTGGGTTCTGAGGGCGTGAGTGGTCGTTGTCCCACTTACAATAGGTGTTCGTCCCTGGGGACCCACCCACAGGCATCAGTTGCCATCGGCACCTCGTGCTGGAGTGTTAACCCAAGGGTCTCCAGATCCCTTTAACTGGCTTCTCTGGGAGACTGTAGAGACATCTAGAAGGGGTGGCAGGCCCCATGCAGTGTGGCTTGAGGGAGCTTGGAGACCACCCAGAAGTTCACTTGCTGGTTTAGAGATAGGCCTAGGGAGTCCTTGCCAGGGTTGAAATGAGAGCTCAGGCAAGATGGGCCCAAGGCTGTGCGTCTGCAGGCTGTCAGTAGGCACAGCTGAGCCGAGTCGGACTTCGGAGCCAGAGGGCTTGGGTTCACCTCCTGCCTGTATAGCTTGGGCAAGATATCTAGCCTCTGTTTGTGTGTCTGCAAAATGAACATTCTTCTAGTGTCTGTTTCCTAGAAGGTGAAGGGTAAGAGAATTAACGTATTTAAAGCACTCTGGCCGAGCCCGAGGGGAATGCATGTGAGCCGTAGCTGTTTAACTGTGGTGATGAGGGTCATGCTGCTGACGACGAGATCAGATGACGATGGCGGTGATTTTTTTAAACGTTTTATTAACAAGCTCTACACTTATACACAATGTACCCCGATCATAATCTCCTCCCACCACCCTCATTTGTCATCCCTTCCCCGTCCCCGTCCACTGAACCCCTTATTTCCATCCAGCTCCTCTTCTGTTTTGATGCCATACCTTTCTTTAGCCCTCCTGTTATGCAGGTCGTGCGTAGGTAGCATCAGCCGCTGAAAGATCCATGAATACCACGGCGGCTTTGTGTCTGGAAGATAGTATTGCAAAGCACCTCTCCCCTTCCTTTGGCTGTTACATTCTTTCTGCCACCTCCTCCACAATGGTGCCTGAGCCGTGGAGGGTGTGATAGAGATGTCTCACGTAGTGCTGAGCACTCCTCTGTCACTCCTTCTCCGCACTTTGGTGAGTTTTGAGTCTTCCCCACTGATTACCACCATCTGAAAAGAGAAGCTTCTCCAACCAAACATGAGAACATCACTGGTATATGGGCATAAACATAAGTATTTAAAGGACAGTGTGGTAGGCAGAATTTATCCATTTAGCCAAATTTTCAATGGCAGGCGTGAATTCCCTCCCATGGAGCAGGCCTCAAATCCAATCAGAGAGCAGTAGGTTTTCCCCATAGCAGACATGCTACCATTGTACCAGTTGGTACGTTTGACCTGGCTGTCCAGCCATAAAGCTTCCAGGGTCCACTGCTGGTTAAGACCTTTCATGACTTTGGTCCTAACAGGCTGCATAGCACTTTCCAGTACCATGACAGCTAGTCAACAGGGAGGTGGCTTCCAGCTCAGCTCCAGCTTGATGTCTCAGTGACCTGCAGTCCAAGCATGTGGAGTCTGTAGCAATAGGGTCTTACCATCTAGTTCTGGTGGGCAACTAAGAGCTTAGCAATAGCTTGAATTGTTTGGGGGCCGCAGGGGCTTCCCTGACATACAGCTCACTGGGCACTGTTGAAAGTGGTTTTTTTTTTACAGTGCTTGGAATCGAACATAGGCTCTTGCACATGAAAGGCAAGTGTTTTACTACTGAGCTACACCCTCAGCCCAAGGGTGATACTGCTACAGGTAGTGATACTGATGATAATGGTGGTATAGCTGTGTGTGGAGGCACACAGCCTTTAATCCCAGCACTCGGGAGGCAGAGGTAGGAGGATTGTGATGAGTTTAAGGCCACCCTGAGACTTCTTACTAAATTCCAGGTCTGCTTGAGCTAGAGTGAGACCCTACCTCAAACCCCCCCAAAAATGATGGTGATATGATGATATTGGCCATGATGGTGGTGACAGTGAGGGTGGTGTTGATAAGGAAGGGATGGTCATAGTGACGAAGGGGATGATAGTGATATGATGATGATATTGGCCATGATGGTGGTGACGATGAGGGTGGTGTTGATAAGGAAGGGATGGTCATAGTGACGAAGGGGATGATGGTGATATGATGATGATACTGGCCATGATGGTGGTGACGATGAGGGTGGTGTTGATAAGGAAGGGATGGTCATAGTGACGAAGGGGATGATGGTGATATGATGATGATATTGGCCATGATGGTGGTGACAGTGAGGGTGGTGTTGATAAGGAAGGGATGGTCATAGTGATGAAGGGGATGATGGTGATATGATGATGATATTGGCCATGATGGTGGTGACGATGAGGGTGGTGTTGATAAGGAAGGGATGGTCATAGTGATGAAGGGGATGATGGTGATATGATGATGATATTGGCCATGATGGTGGTGACGATGAGGGTGGTGTTGATAAGGAAGGGATGGTCATAGTGACGAAGGGGATGATGGTGATATGATGATGATACTGGCCATGATGGTGGTGACGATGAGGGCGGTGTTGATAAGGAAGGGATGGTCATAGTGACGAAGGGGATGATGGTGATATGATGATGATACTGGCCATGATGGTGGTGACGATGAGGGCGGTGTTGATAAGGAAGGGATGGTCATAGTGATGAAAGGGGATGATGGTGATATGATGATGATACTGGCCATGATGGTGGTGATGATGAGGGTGGTGTTGATAAGGAAGGGATGGTCATAGTGATGAAGGGGATGATGGTGATATGATGATGATATTGGCCATGATGGCGGTGATGATGAGGGTGGTGTTGATAAGGAAGGGATGGTCATAGTGATGAAGGGGATGATGGTGATATGATGATGATATTGGCCATGATGGTGGTGACGATGAGGGTGGTGTTGATAAGGAAGGGATGGTCATAATGACGAAGGGGATGATGGTGATATGATGATGATACTGACCATGATGGTGGTGATGATAAGGGTGGTGTTGATAAGGAAGGGATGGTCACAGTGACGAAGGGGATGATGGTGATATGATGATGATATTGACCATGATGGTGGTGACAGTGAGGGTGGTGTTGATAAGGAAGGGATGGTCATAGTGACGAAGGGGATGATGGTGATATGATGATGATATTGGCCATGATGGTGGTGACGATGAGGGTGGTGTTGATAAGGAAGGGATGGTCACAGTGACGAAGGGGATGATGGTGATATGATGATGATATTGGCCATGATGGTGGTGACGATGAGTGTGGTGTTGATAAGGAAGGGATGGTCACAGTGACGAAGGGGATGATGGTGATATGATGATGATATTGGCCATGATGGTGGTGACGATGAGGGTGGTGTTGATAAGGGAGGGATGGTCACAGTGATGAAGGGGATGATGGTGATATGATGATGATACTGGCCATGATGGTGGTGATGATGAGGGTGGTGTTGATAAGGAAGGGATGGTCATAGTGATGAAGGGGATGATGGTGATATGATGATGATATTGGCCATGATGGTGGTGACGATGAGGGTGGTGTTGATAAAGAAGGGATGGTCATAATGACGAAGGGGATGATGGTGATATGATGATGATACTGACCATGATGGTGGTGATGATAAGGGTGGTGTTGATAAGGAAGGGATGGTCACAGTGACGAAGGGGATGATGGTGATATGATGATGATATTGACCATGATGGTGGTGACAGTGAGGGTGGTGTTGATAAGGAAGGGATGGTCATAGTGACGAAGGGGATGATGGTGATATGATGATGATATTGGCCATGATGGTGGTGATGATGAGGGTGGTGTTGATAAGGAAGGGATGGTCATAGTGATGAAGGGGATGATGGTGATATGATGATGATATTGGCCATGATGGTGGTGACGATGAGGGTGGTGTTGATAAGGAAGGGATGGTCATAGTGATGAAGGGGATGATGGTGATATGATGATGATACTGGCCATGATGGTGGTGATGGTAAGGGTGGTGTTGATAAGGAAGGGATGGTCATAGTGACAAAGGGGATGATGGTGATATGATGATGATATTGGCCATGATGGTGGTGACGATGAGGGTGGTGTTGATAAGTAAGGGATGGTCATAGTGACGAAGGGGATGATGGTGATGTGATGATGATATTGGCCATGATGGTGGTGATGATGAGCGTGGTGTTGATAAGGAAGCGATGGTCATAGTGAAGAAGGAGATGATGGTGATATGATGATGATATTGGCCATGATGGTGGTGACAGTGAGGGTGGTGTTGATAAGGGAGGGATGGTCATAGTGACAAAGGGGATGATGGTGATATGATGATGATATTGGCCATGATGGTGGTGATGGTAAGGGTGGTGTTGATAAGGAAGGGATGGTCATAGTGACGAAGGGGATGATGGTGATATGATGATATTGGCCATGATGGTGGTGATGATGAGGGTGGTGTTGATAAGGAAGGGATGGTCATAATGACGAAGGGGATGATAGTGATATGATGATGATACTGGCCATGATGATGGTGACAGTGAGCGTGGTGTTGATAAGGAAGGGATGGTCATAGTGATGAAGGGGATGATGGTGATATGATGATGATATTGGCCATGATGGTGGTGACGATGAGGGTGGTGTTGATAAGGGAGGGATGGTCATAGTGACGAAGGGGATGATGGTGACATGATGATGATATTGGCCATGATGGTGGTGATGATGAGGGTGGTGTTGATAAGGAAGGGATGGTCATAGTGACGAAGGGGATGATAGTGATATGATGATGATATTGGCCATGATGGTGGTGATGATGAGGGTGGTGTTGATAAGGAAGGGATGGTCATAGTGATGAAGGGGATGATGGTGATATGATGATGATACTGGCCATGATGGTGGTGACAGTGAGGGTGTTGTTGATAAGGAAGAGATGGTCATAGTGACGAAGGGGATGATGGTGATGTGATGATGATATTGGCCATGATGGTGGTGATGATGAGGGCGGTGTTGATAAGGAAGGGATGGTCATAGTGATGAAGGGGATGATGGTGATATGATGATGATATTGGCCATGATGGTGGTGACGATGAGGGTGGTGTTGATAAGGAAGGGATGGTCATAGTGACGAAGGGGATGATGGTGATATGATGATGGTATTGGCCATGATGGTGGTGATGATGAGGGCGGTGTTGATAAGGAAGTGATGGTCATAGTGACGAAGGGGATAAAGTCGAAGGTTCTTGATGATACTGGCAAGGGTGCTGGTGGTAACGGTAAAGATGGGGATGGTGACGATACCGGTCTTGATGATGGTGACAGTAACCTTGATGGCAGGTGTTGGTGGTAATGGTGAAGGATGGGGATGGTGATGGTATTGTTGGTGATGACAGCGACAGTAACGACGATGGCAGGTGCTGGTGGTAACGGTAATGATGGGGATGGGGACGATACTGGTGGTGATGACGGTGACGGTAGCGATGATAGCAGGTGCTGGTGGTAACGGTAAAGATGGAGATGGTGACGATACCTGTGGTGATGACGGTGACAGTAACGACGATGGCAGGTGCTGGTGGTAACGGTAAAGATGGGGATGGTGACGATAGTGGTGGTGATGGCGGTGACAGTAATGACGATGGCAGTTGTGACAGTGACCATGAAGAGGTGAAGATGAAGATGAGGTTGAGGTTCATGGTTAAGTCTATGCTCATAATGTTCAGTTCATGAAAAGGATGATTCAGCAGTTCTCAAGATCTGAGATTGCCGGGCAAAGAGAGGTGTTGGTTCATGGGCTTTATATAGCATGTAACCCTATCCCCACTGAGGTGTAGAGACACGTGCCATTCGAAGAGGAATATCTACTAGGAATATCTGGTTAAATATTCTATTCCTTGGGGAACAGAAGGCTTTTCTTTGTTCAGTTAACTTTAACTCGGAGACAACAAACATGTCGCCCCTTCACCCGTGGCAGACACCAGCAATCTATTGCTGTACCCTCCATGTGGTCACTACCACGGTAGATGAAATGTGTTTTCCTTCCCTAACTATGCTGGGGTGGCGTCCTGCAGAGATTACCATTTGGGGGCAGCAAGCACCCTGTTCTGCAGGGTGTATGGGTTCTCCCGTTCACCTCCATGGACACAGGATGAATCTTCTCAGTCATGTGGCCCGTGGCCTCCACATGTGTGATCACAGAGAGGCTGTGTTAGGTGCATTCTGCATAGAAGGTGGCTTGACAAGGACAGAAATGGCTTCTTCAGAAGCTGGCGTGGGGGGGGGGGGGCCTTGCTGAGGACGGGGCCACATCAGGTTATTGGTAAGGCTCTGGTGAGGTAGCGGCTGAATCAGGGCTTTCTCCATGGCTTGTATCTTGGCAGAAGCCGAGGTAGCTGGAAATGGACTTGTGATACAGAGAGTTGGTGTGGTGACCCTTTTCCTCTTTAGCCTGTTCCCTTCCTTGCTGCCACTTGCCCCTCTGAGATAGTTTCTGTGCTTGTGATCTGCCCCTGAGATAGTTTCTGTGCTTGTGATCTGCCCCCTGGGGTTTCTCTTAGCCCAGTATTCAAACATTGCTATTTCTTACCCTGCCCTCTCTAACCTCGCCCCAGCATCACTGTCTTGCCTTAGCTCCTCAAACTCCAGCCCCTGACGGCAGCACCATTGCACGTTCTGTCTCCCTGGCCCTCCTGCTTTGGCTAAGCCCAGGCGTCTGCAGCTCGTGAGACCCCTTGGGCATGGGTCTTTTGGAGGCCATCAGGGCCAGCCCTGTGCCGGCCCCCTGGTCTGAATTAGCCAGGCCTGTTTGTGCTCATTCTGCTGGAGGGCAGGCTGGGGCAAGGAGGGGCACTTCTTCCCTTTAAATGCCTCCACCCATTTAACCTTAATTGCCTTGTTTTCATAGGCATTTGCTAAGGAAAAGGACCAAATTATAGCTTGAATTGGGTCTTACTAATCTTAATTAAAAGCCCTCGTTCATAATCAAGACCAGGCCTCAAACGAGGAGCAAACCACCCTCAAATGGCTTGTTTAAATAACTAAGACCCCCTTGCTAATGGCTGTTTAGTCTGAACCCACAGCGCACATCACCCTTCAATGTGCTTAATTTTTAGACCATTTATTCAAGTGGTTTATTCCTCTCGCAAGTTTTAACTCAGGCCATTTTCAAAATGCTATAATTAAAGCTCTTGGGAGAAATAAGTTTTTGTTTTGGCCACAGAATGTTAACTATATTACTATTTTCCTTTTGGTGTGTGTGAAAAAGAAAAAAAAAATGACAACCTTATGACCATCAGAGATCACAAAATTAGCATGTACGTAATGAATGTAAATAGTCACTTCCTGTGTTTTATATCCCTGGGGTCTACTTGTCAATCACTGAAGCTAGGTAAATTACAGAGCATGTTGTTAAAGTGTTTTAACCAAAGTCCTAATCATAGACCCCATGATTCATTTAGTTTAGCACTAGAAAAAAAACAACTTAAAAACCAATTGGTCTTCTTAGGGAGCACCGTCCATGACCTTATTAAGCCACCTTTCTCAGTGTTATTGCACACTATTGAAACTTCAGATAAAAGTCTTTGGGGGAGGCCAGGAGAGGCAGTAGGATGTAGACTGAGCCTGAGGTGGGGGAGCAGGAGGGAATTTTCCCCCAAGTCTTAAAAACATACAGTTATGCACACTGGTGTGTGCTCTGCCCACGATGAAAGCCCTCGAAGCCAGCAGACCAGTGGGTGGCAGGAAACTGCGAGTGACTTAAGTTCCAGGTTGCTGTCAGCTAGCAATTAGGCAGCGCTGCTTCCATCCGGTCCTGACTCGGTGGCAGAGTTTAAGCCACTTAGAGAGTCCTTGGAGTGGAGTTGAAGGAACATAAGAGAGGCTCATGCTGCTGGTGTTCCAGCATAAGGGTCAAGTTCACCTCTCTGGGCAGCAGTCTCCCCAACAGTAAAATGTGGGGTCGGGGCTGGATTTAGGTAAGCACCCAGCGTGTTCACTTTTCCTCTGTCAAGCTTAGTGCTGAGACCCTGTGTCTCCTGCCCTTGACCTTGCTGGTTAGCAGAAAATTGGGAACAACATGATGAGTTAGAAAGCCGCAAGGTGGGAAGGCTGGGGAGATGGCTTGGTGGTTAGAAGGCCTGCCAGCCAGAGTTCAGACCCCTGGCACCAGGATGCAAAATGCGCCCCTATGATCCCAGTGCACCTATGGCAGTGGGGAACGGGCTCAGCTAGACTAGCCTTCCCAGGGGCAAAACCACTGCCAGAGAGCCCACCTCAGACAAGGTGGAAGGAGTGAACCAGCGCTGCAGGCTTTCCTCCGACCTCCACACAGGCACTGTGGCAGTGCTCCGCCCCCACCGATCATCGTCATTGTCATTACCCATGGTCATACAGGCAGAAAAGTAAAACATAAAAAAGTACGGCTGGACAGATGGCTTAGCTGTTAAGGCGCTTGCCTGCAAAGCCTAAGAACCCAGGTTCGATTCCCCAGTACCCATGCAAGCCAGATGCCCATGGTGGCACATGCATCTGGAGTTTGCAGTGGCTGGAGGCCCTGGCGCACACATTCTCTCTCTCTCTCTCCCCCCCTCTTTCTCTGTCTCTCAAATAAAGAAATAAATATATTTTAAGAACACAAAAATAAAACATATATATATGAAAGAAAGGAGCAATGGGAATAGAAACGAAAGTCAGTGGGGTTGAAGATAAGATTGTACATCTACCCTACCTAAGGAGGGACAGAAGCCATGGAGGGCCTCGAGGTGTCTCTGACATTGCTTCCCGCTTCCCACTCTAATGACAGTGGGCACATCTGCAGGAAGGACCACAGGGCCCGTCCTCTGGCCCCCTAAGGTCTGCAGGTGACTGAACCAGCTGGAGCCCTTGTTTCCTCATCCCCCACGAGCAGCCTCAGAAGTAGACGTTGGGGCAGGGTCTCACAGGCTGTTCCTGGAAGTGTGCTGAAGATGACATCGGTGATTGCGTATCGGGCTTTTCCCCTCCAAATCCCTCAGTTTCCAGAGCTTAGGGGGCTCCACTGGGCCTCCCGCCCCCTCTGGCTCTTACCCCCTCGGCTGTGCCTCCTGGCCCTCTTGCCTCCCCTCGGCTGCTTCTTATTACAGTGGCTGTATTTGTGTTTCCATCGGAGGAATGCTAACCAGAAAAAAACCATTATTTCTAAGAAAATAAACTGTGGGCTTATTGGCCTTTGAGTGCTACTGAAATGGATGTCGGCCTTGGGACAAAGCGGGCCGGGGCCTTGTGTGCGTAGGCAAGGTCAGGGGGTCTTGGAGGCTGCCCTGACCATGTCCTCCAGATGGGTCCAGGCTGCGGCCCCCGGGAGCAGCAGGTTTACAATTGTGGCAGCGGCTGCCTGCGGGTTCTGACCTGGGCTAGTAACAGCTGTGGGAGTCGATCACTCTCCACTCCCTCTGGGGTCTCCAAGGTGCACCCTTCTTGCAGAGTACCCATGCTTTTGGTCCAGGCCTCCCACCCATGTGCTGAGGGAGAGGCATAGAGCTGGAAGTAGGTCTTTGGAGATCAGGGTTCTAGTCCCGTGGGCCTCTCCGGCCTAGCATGTTAACTACCATATTCAGAGAGGGCTAGAGATTCCAGGGTCCTCTGCTCCGTGATAAGATGCACCTCTTTTCGGGTGCTCCTCGCTTTGGGGGTGGCAAATACTGGTTCAGCCTTTGGAATCATGAGGAGAGGGGCCGTCGACTGAGCCCTTCCCACGGCAGACCTGTGGGCAGACCTGGGCCTCACTGAAGTTGCATTAGTCTCTGCCAGGCTGGCGGCTCCTCGTGGCCAGGGTTGAGGCAGAGGACAAGGGGCCTGGCCTCGAGGAAGCGTCCGCACAGAGTGAACAAAGGTAGGCAGATGAGGACCGTAGGCCCCAGAATCCCTGGCTCGCTGATTGCCACTGCCCTGGATAATTGCATCCAGGTTAATGGGCCAAGTTCAGAACCAGCCTGCTTGTATTTGAATTTTGGTTTTGCCACTTACCTGCTGGCTGTTGAAATCTTGAGCAAGCCACTTAAGGTCCCTGAGCCTCAGTTTTTCTCTATGGGGATAGGGACATGAATACTTTGCTACCCGGGCCATAGTGAGGGTTTACCGGTTGGCGTGAGGATGGGGAAGGTCGCCACTCTTGTTACTCTTCCTCCTGTGGTCAGAACTCCCTGCAAGGATTTGAGGAGAAAGGGGATGTCCAACTGCACGGGTGGCTCTGGCAGCTAGCCGCAGGTCCAGGGTGGCTACAGGGGTCCATAGAAGCCCAGCTGCTCTGGGCCCTGACCTGCCAAGGTCTGGGGTTAGGTTCCTAGCTCCCCTCTCCTGGGCCTCAGCTACCCTGTGCTCAGTCCAAGGCCATGAATTGCCTCATTGACTCCAAGCTGGGCTCACCTGTGATGCACCTGTGATGCTGATGTCCTGGGCTGACTTTGGGACACCCGAAGAGTCTGAAGATTAGGGGTCTTCAGCCCCAGCCCTGGCTTTCCAGAGGGGCAGGAGAATGGCCTGCAGCCCCTGGGATACAGCCTGTAACTGGCAGGAAGGAGCAACAGAGCCTCATCTCAGGGTGGTCTGAGCTACTGGCCCCTCCTCACGGCCACACCAGACACTCCGAGGGCTCAGTTTCCTAGTTCTCAGCCCTGAGGATGGAACCTGGGAAAAGGTCCCAGGGGAGGGCCAGGGATTAGCCCACCCACAGGCTACTGGCTTGGGAGGGCGGCTCCTCTTTCTTGGGAGCATACACCCCACCAAGCACTCAGGCTGAGGTGGTGGCATTGAAGTCACATCTAAGGATGCATCCTTGAGCTGAGCGTGATGGGGCATGCCTGGAACCCCAACTCCTGGAGGCAGGAGGATGTGAGTTTGAGGCCAGCCTGGGCTACATAGTGAAACTCAGTCTAAATGTGTGAGGCGTACAACAAGAACATCCTTGTGGCTTCCCTGTATTTCAGCAGAGCCCAGGAGAGCCAGCCACTGGTGGATATTATTTTTTTTTTATTTTTTTATTGACAACTTCTATAATTGTAAACAATATCCTATTGTAATTTCCTCCCCCCGCCCCCTGCTACCTTTCCTCTTTGAAACTCCACTCTCCATCATATCCCCTCCCCTCAATCAGTCTCTCTTTTACATTGGTGGATATTATTGTAAAATATTTTCATGTTGGCTGAAGAGATGGCCTAGTGGTTAAGGCGTTTGCCTGCAAAGTCAAAGGACGCCAGTTCGATTCCCCAGGACCCACATTAGCCAGATGCACAAGGGGGCGCACGTGTCTGGAGTTCCTTTGCAATGGCTGGAGGCCCTGGCACACCCATTCTCTCTCTCTCTCTTTCTCCCTCTTTCACTGTCAAGTAAATAAATAAAAATAAATAAAATTTTGTATTAAGATATTTTCATGCATTTATTTGCTCGTGTGTGTGTACATCAGGGTCTCTTGCCACTGTAGATGTACCAGTGCCTTGTGCTCCTTTTCTGTCCTGCTAGGGAATTGAACCTGGGTCAGCAGGCTTTACAAGCAAGTGAATTTAATGGCCAAGCCCCCTTTTCTTTGGACTGTAAACAGCTGTATTGATGTTTAATTCAGCTATATCATACAGTTATATCATACAGCACACATATTTTCAATATATAAGCTTGGGCCTGTCAGTAAATCCACAGTTGCTGATTACCACGGTCAGTTTAGTCTTTCCATTACTCCCCCCCCACACACACACACCTGCAAAAATCCACGCTCCTTAGCAGCCACTGTCCATCCCCAGACCTGCAGCCCCTGTAGCCCTAGAGAACCCATCACACACTTTCTGTCTCCATAGACGGGTCTTTCTGCAGATTGCATATGCAAGTTCATATCTGGTCCTTTGTGACTGAGATAGCATGGACTTTAAAGTCACACAGGCCTGCGGAGTGCCTGGCTTCCTCTGTATAGCTGGGTGGTCTTTGGCGGGGCAGGTGACATCTCTGAGTCTTGGGGGTTTCCCTTGCTCTCACACTGAGGTAACCAGCCGCCACCTCTCAGGACAGTCCTACGTGCCGAGCCGACGATGCTCTGCCCCGCATATCACGAGGGCTGGACAGCGGACCCAAAAGCCAGGGTGCTTCTCCACTTGCCGAACATTCAGGAGAACATGCTGGGCCAGGTTCTGGAGGCTAAAGTGGGACCAGACACAAGCCCCCATGGGCTGGCAGCATTCAGTGACACAGAGTAATGATGGGGTCTGTTAATGGGGGGACTTGGACCCAGCACTAGGCAAAGTGACTCTGGGGTGCAGGCCGTGCTTAGCTGCTTGGGCTGGGGAAAGCGCTGCAGGCAGAGGAGTCAGCATGAGCAGACACATGGTGCCCCAAAGCCACAATGGGGGGCTGGGAGAGTAGCTGGAACCCTATGGTTTTCTTGGATCACGTTGTTGGGTGGGAAGACCTTCACTCCTTCTGGCCGAGCCACGGTCATTGTGTGCGGTTAGGAATGAGAAAGTATATAGCTTGGTGTTGGTTTTGTGTGACCTTTGACCTGTCCTGTAATTAACTGCTGGGCCCACTTCTGGCATTGTCTCCACAGAAGGGAAACCTGATCGATGGATGCCAGGGGTCCTCAGAGAGCTGGTCTCATTACTCAGTCATTACAGACCCAGAGCTTAACCCCACACCACCGGAGACAGGGGACTTAATCCTTCCTGCAAGGCAGCGTGAAACTACCTTCCCGAGAGCGTAATTAGCCAGCAAACCGGATTAAGATTTATTCATCAGTAAGGACTCAACTTCCTAAGCCATACGCCTCTCCCAGAATGGATGTCTGATCTGAGGAGTGCATGGTTTTCCTAAAGCCCCAGACAAAGGGGCTTGCTAGCCCCCAGGCAGGGAAGGGAGCCTTCGTTAGAGCATGGGCGCACTGTCCAGAGAAGGAATGTCGAGAGAAAGTTCCACGGGGAAGACGAGAAGACATTGTCGGTAATGACCTCTGGGAGTGAAGGGATGCTGCTTTGAAAAACCCTCCTTCTGAGAAGGTTTGCTTTCAGCCCTGATCTTCAAGAAAATACCCTAAGTAGTATTAATATAAAATGAGAAGGCGTGCTGACTCATTGCAAAAGAATCTTCTAGAAGCTAGATACCACAGAATAACTATATGTTTTATAAAGCAGTGAGAGTCAATTTTGAATTAAATGGAAAAACCCCGTCCATCTTCTCTGGGGACAGTCCAGTATCATTGGCACACACACCCGCAGCTGTGGGATGGTGTGTGCACACGCTGCTGCTTTAATATGGGGAAAGTGGGGCTGCGTGACCTTTTAAAGTGCCCATAATGAGCAGTTCCCTGTGCTGTGTTCTCTGCTCTGTTGGATGTTTGGAGTTTTCTTTTACTCAGAATTGAGTTTTCCTTAAAAAGAAAGAAAAGAAAAAGGAAAGGAAAGAAAGACAAGAATAAACAAGCTGGGGGAACGGCAGGACCAACTAGAGCGAGTCAGTGACTTCACCTTGAAGTTCATGCCGCCCTCCTGTCACATCCCTCGACAGTCACTCCCCTTCAGCCCCAAGAGTAGCTTCCGACCTTAGAAATAAGAAGACTAATGCACATGGCATCTCTTCCCCCCACTTACTTTCCGTGTGTGTGTGTGTGTGTGTGTGTGTGTGTGTGTAAGCATTCATGCAAGTGCACACGTGCCACAGCACACATGTAGAGGTCTAAGGACAGCCTGGGGGTGCTTGGCCTATCCTTCCATGTTTTCTTGAGGCAGGGTTTCCCTTGTTTTTTGCTTTTTGCTGCTTTGTATGTGCCCGTCTAGCTGGCTTCTGGGCTTTTGGATTCTCCTGGCTCTGCCTCCCCCTGTTGTTCACAGATGCATCCGCCACTTGGTGCCCAGCTTTATGTGGGTGCTGGAGAATTAAACTCAAGCCATCAGGCTTACAAGCAAGTGCCTTTAATCACTGGGCTATCTCCCCATCCCATGACCTACCTTTTTATGACTTTCTGGAGCATGGAAGACTTTTAAAAACTGCTCATTTCAGATATCCTGAGGATATGAGTACAACAGAAGGAAAGAGAGGGTGCCACTGTGGGGCATGGAGACAAGATCCTTAGCCAGGCTGTGCCTCAACTTCCTCATCAGTAAAATGGGAATGGGGCTCACACCTGCTCCCCAGACCACTGCATGGCTCATCTCTACCATCATAGCCCAACCTTCCTCTGGTACCTATGTGTCTTCACATTGTGGTCTCCTCTGGTACCTGTGTCCTATTAAAAATCCTAGCAGGAGATAGAAAGGGAAGAGAAAGAAAGGGAGGAGGGCTTTTATTAGGTTGTTATAAAATCCTAGCAGGGGGCCCTGGAGGAATTGCCTAGCAGTTAAGGTGTTTGCCTGCAAAGCTAAAGGACCCAGGTGTGATTCCCCAGGGCCCACATTAGCCAGATGCACAAGGGGGTGCACACGTCTGGAGTTTGCAGTAGCTGGAGGCCCTGACGTGCCCATTCTCTCTCTCTTCCTCCCTCTTTCTCTGTCAAATAAATAAGTAAAAATAAAATATTAAATAAAAATCCTAGCAGGGCTAGAGAAATGACTTAGTGGTTAAGGTGCTTGCCTGCAAAGCCTAAGGACTCATGTTCGACTCTCCAGATCCTACATAAGCCAGGCACACAAAGGTGAGGCAAGTGCAAGGTTGCATGTGCCCACTAGGTGGCACAAGTGTCTGGAGTTTGATTACAGAGGCTGAGGCCCTGGTGCTCAAATTCTCTCTTTCTCTTTAAAAAAAAAAAAAAAACCTAGAAAAGGGACTGGGCAGATGGCTCCACAGTTAAAGGCACTTGCTGGCATGCATGTTCAGGTTTGATTCCCTAGTACCCAGGTAAACCAGATGCACCAAGTGGTGCATGCGTGTGGAGTCTGCAGTGGCAAGAGGTGCTGGCATGCCCATTCATTCTCATTCCTCTTTCTCTCTCATTCTCTTTCTCTTCCTCTCCCTCCATCCTTCCCTTCTCCCCTCTCTATTCCTCTCTCAAATGAATAAATACAAAAAATTTTTTTTTTGTTTTTTCGAGGTAGGGTCTCACTATGGTCCTGGCTGACCTGGAATTCACTATGTAGTCTCAGGGTGGTCTCGAACTCACAGCGATCCTCCTACCTCTGCCTCCCGAGTGCTGGGATTAAAGGCGTGTGCCACCATGCCTGGCTATAAATACAAATATTTTATTTATTTGAGAGAGAAAGAGGCAGAGAGAGAGAGAGAGAGAGAGAGAATGGGCACACCAGGACCTTCAGCCACTGCAGACAAACTCCAGATGCATGCAGCACCTTGTGTGTCTGGCTTACATGGGACCTGGGGAATCGACCCTGGGTCCTTTGGCTTTGCAAGCAAGCACTTTAACTGCTAAGTCATTCCTCCAGTCCAGTACAAATATTAGTTTTTAAATGTTTATCATCTGTTTGAGAAAGAGAGAGAGGGAAAAGGAGAGACAGAGAGCGAATGGGTATGCCAGGGCCTCTAGCCACGGCAAATGAACTCCTGACACAGGTGCCCCTTTGCGCATCTGGCTTTATGTCGGACCTGGAGAATTGAACCAGGGCCAGCACACTTTGCACGCAAGTGCCTTTAACCGCTGAGATAGCTCCCTAGCCTCAAATATTTTTTAAACTCCTAGAAAGACAGTCACCATTGGATTAGGGCCCAGTGAACCCAACATGACCTACTCTGAACTGGATGATATTGCAGGGAACCTGTTTCATCATTTTTGTGAGGAACACAGTACAGCCCTTTAAGAAAAAGAATACAAAGCTGTACTCTCCCCTCCTTCCCTTCCCCCTCAGTGCACCCGACCTGCCTGGTCTTCCTCTGGCCCCAGTGGAGGTCTGAGCCACGGTGTCTGAGAGGCCTGTGAGGCTTTCCCCAGGAACTGGCAGCTTCTAGATGTGTTTTCTTTTTTTTTTTTCTCTAAAGTTTTTATTGGCAATTTTCATGCACGTGCATATAATGTATTTTGATAATACTCACCTCCCACTACTATCTTTTGTCTCTCCTCCCCGTCCTTCTTCCAATGAACCCTTCCTAATTTCTAACTAGTCTCTCCATATTTACAAAAACGAATATTTGGGCTGGAGAGATGGCTTAGCGGTTAAGCGCTTGCCTGTGAAGCCTAAGGACCCGGTTCGAGGCTCGATTCCCCAGGACCCATGTTTGCCAGATGCACAAGGGGGCGCATGCATCTGGAGTTCGTTTGCAATGGCTGGAGGCCCTGGCATGCCCATTCTTTCTCTCTCTCTCTCCCTCCCTCTTTCTCTGTCTGTCTGTCGCTCTCAAATAAATAAATAAAAATATTTAAAGTATAGATATTTATTTATTTATTTGAGAGAAAAAGAGGCAGAGAGAGAGAGAGAGATGGGCATGCCACAGCCTCTAGCCACTGCAAACGAACTCCAGACGCATGCGCCACTTGTACATCTGGCTTACGTGGGTCCTAGAGGATCGAATCGGGATCCTTTGGCTTTGCAGGCAAACACCTAAACTGCTAAGCCATCACTCCAGCCCCCTCACCTCTTTTTTTTTTTTTTTTTTTTTTTTTGCTCTTCGCCATCATCCATGAGAACATGCTGATGAACCCAAATACTGTGCAGGTCACGGCAGCCACTGTGAGGTCCTGCATGCAGCAGCTCCTGTGTGTCTAGGAGATAACTTTGTAAAGCATCCCCCCCCCATCTTCTACTCTTATATCCTTTCTTCCATCTGTTCCACAGTGGTTCGTGAACCTTGGAGGGTGCAATAGAGGTGTCTCACTTAGTGCTGAACACACCACTGTAACAGCTTCTCAGCATTTTGATGAGTTTTGAGTTTTCCCAGTGGCCACTGCCATCTCTAACCAAAAGTGAGAGCAGCATTAATACATGGGCATTAACAGGAATATTTTGAGGGCAATTTGATGGATACAATATACCCAGTGAGCCAAATAACTGTAGTAGCTTCCTCCCTAGGGATTAGGACCTCCTATAGACTTTTGATTAGGTTTTCAGTGCCAGGCATGAATTCCCTCCTATTGAGCAGGCCTGAAATCCTCAGAGAGCAGCTGTTTACCCCCATAACAGTCATGCCACTATTACACCTGAGGGCATACTTTGTCTGTCTGGCTCATTACATTGGATGTGGTTTTTATGGTACTAAGTCCACATGCTTTGGTAGGGATTTTTTTTCCCTTGGTTGGTTTTTGTATTTGTTCTCACACATTGTTTGTTTTTGAAACAAGGTCTTTGTTATATAAACTCATGATCCTCCTGCCTCAGCCTCCAGAGTTGAGATTACAGATGTGTAACACTATACATGACTTACTCACATGGTTCTAACAGCTGAAAACTCAGAGGCACAAGCAGGGAGTCAGAGGAAGTCTGGGCTGAGGGGATCCCTCCATCCGGGAAGCGGAGAGGTCGGGCAGGAGCCTGCAGGGAACACGTCAGGCCTGGGGTTGGAGAGCGGCTGGTCATCTTAGGAGATGTTCGGATCTGAGGGAAGCCCTTGGGCATGGATTCCGGGAAGAGATGTGGGCAGCATCAGCGGATTGTCATCTACTGTGTCTTATCCAGTGGGAAACCTAGAAGTTGTTTGATTGACTGTTTGACAGTCACTTTGTTGTTATGCTTTATTACCATGATGGCCAAACTGCTTATCATCTGGAGAGTGAAGAGGTTTTTGTCAGTAACTATGCCCTAACAACAGGCAGCAACTAGAATTACCCCATTGGCGACTATCCCTTGCCTCAGGAAGGATAATTGGAAGTGTTTGGGGACCTAGCGAAGCTCAGATCCCACCACCGTTAACGCAGCTTGTTCAGTTGCATTTTATGGAAGCGGGGGCTGTGGAACAGATCATATTCCTGTCTTTGCTTTGCCTTCTAGGAAATTCAGACATACTCAGGACTCACCTGTTGTAGTCGTGCTGGAATGGCCAAATGTATTTCTCCATAGTGTCACCAAATTGATCCTGGTTGTCAAACCACACTTGTTTTGCTGCGTCTTAACATCTTATTCTTTCTGAAAATCTTATGATATGTATTTTTAAGCTTGAGTGATGTTTAAAGAATGGGTGAATAGAAATTTGAATAGATAAATGGGTAATTGATTGCATGTTGGGTATATAAGCATTGGCATGTGTGCTGCTGTGTTTGAAAGGTGGATGTTCACATCAGTGAATCCCTGGATTGGTGGGTAAGCATTTGAATGGATGGGTGGGTTTTCTGGTTAATGGGAGGATGAGCATCTGGCAGAATGTTTGGATGGATGCACACATACCTGAGTATTTGATGTGTGGGTGACGTTTACCTGGATACTTACCTAGATAATGTGGGTGTTGGGTGAATGGAAAGGTTTCAACCAGCTGGATGTATAGGTCCATATATATATTGGTATAAAAACATAGACGGAAGAGGGATTAAGTGGCTGTTTGAATGGATAGGATATGGAGTGAGTATGCAGATGGGTAGCAGGAGGTAGGTGAGAGTTTGGATGAATGGATGGAAGGCCTACTGGCTAGTTATTCAGGCAGATGGAAGGTATGCACACGTGTGTACATATGTGGATGGATGGAGAATAGGTGGGTGGGTGGATGGATGGATGGATGAACATGTGGGTGGATGGCATTTGGATGACTGGATTTTTCTAGTGTGCATATTTCCGGACTCTGTGTTTCTCAGTATACAATATAAATGTGCTAAGGGTGAAATGGCATGTATAGAGTGCTCTGCCAATGACTGGCCTGTGTCAGACAGTGTAACTTATGAGAAGGGGCATGCCTTTATCAGACTGAGAGGTCTCTGTTCTTACTGTGGAGCCTGCACTTACTAAGTGACCTTGAGCAATTAGCTAACTGTTCTGCACTTCAGCTTGGTCAACTATGAAGTGATATAATAGCTATTCCAGAGGACTTATGTGAGAATTACAAGGGCTGGTATACTTCATGAGTAGATAGATACTGTTGTACTGCCTTCTGAAGTCCAGTGAGAGAGAGAGAAAATTCTTTTACCTAAGCGTGGCATGAAAGCCTTCTCCCCACTCCATCCCCCAAGTCTGACTGACCCAGCCAAGTTTCATACCCACCGTGTGACCAACAGCAGTTGCTAGAGGCACATGCAGTTTGGAGCAGATGGATCAGACTCCATCCCAAGGGCTGGGACAAGGCCAGCTGCTTGAGGGAAAGGAGGAGGAAGAACCTGGGGGCTGCTGGGTCAGATCAGAGAGCGCGGATGCTCACTGCTGACAGGCAGTGACTGGTGGGCACCTGTAACCACCTCAACGACGTAGAAAATGCACTGAGCAGGTGTCCAGAGAGAGGGGAAGAGAAACGGTGTTCACTGTGATTGGGAACCAGAGCAGTGCTGCTTGGTGAACTGGAATTGGGGTATGTTGACTTTCAAGTGTAGGTAGAAGATCTTAAGGGGTGGTGTGATTGGATTGGTGTGTTCAGGGCTCTGGAGAAAGGTCAGGGGTGCAAGCAGACCTGGGAAGCAGTGGTTGTACCTCAATATCTTTGTAAACCTACAAGCCTTTTCAGTCAACCTAAAGTCGTACATCCACCTTTAGCAGTATTTCAATGACTACACGTCACGTGACCAAAACCAGTTGCAGAATTGAGTGTGGTCCAGTTGGCCACTGCAGGCCATGAGGCAAAACCTCCTCAGTGGGACCTTTGAGATCGCTATTGTGCTCTTTTCTCACTGTGCCTGGGCTGAGCGGGCATCAGGAGTGGGCCACACCTCCCAGGCCCTACATCTGTTCTTTTGTGCTTCTCTTTTTGCTGGTCATCCCTCTGCTCTTTGGTGTGTCCGCATTGGGCTTAGATACCTCCTAGGACCAGGCGGGGAGCTCACTCGCCCCCAGATTTCCAGACTGGCATTCCTATATGACCCTTAACTGGCCATACCCATGGCTGCCCCTCTCAACCCCGTGCTGCTCTCTGCTCTGCCCTGAGGACCAGTGAGTGAGAATTTGGGCCCTGAGGGCCCCCTGTGGTGCACCTCAGGCTTGCAATCAGACTCCCCTTGTCTTCCGCAGGCCGGCTGGAACCCCGGCTCAGACCCCCACTCTGTAGGGCAAGGGGGCGCTGCTTCCTCCTGCTCACCCATCCCTGGAGAGCCATGTAGCACCCTCACTTCCAGAGTCTCCAGTTCCGTATGGGTCACTTCTGGCTCCTTCCCTCCCGAGGTCATCCTGGAGCCTGTAGAGATCAGCCTGAGTATAAGCTGAGAGGAGCACAGCCCCAGGAGTATTTGGAGCTGAGGTGGCCTAGGACCCAGCAGGAGACGTGCCAGTGTCCCAGGCCACAGCTACAGGGTCTGCCTGGGCCCAGAAGCGTTCCCTGAGAGGCAGAGGCTGAGCTTCGGTTCCCTGGGGATGCAGATTCAGGCCACACTGGAGAGAATCCCACTTACACCACTTCCTGGGTGTGTGACCTTTGGCAGGGCTCCAGCCCCCCTCTGAAATTGCGCTGGGGCTGAGTGGTGTGGGGATTGAGAGAAAATGACACAGTCTGGCCGGTGGGACTTGGGCCTAGAAGTTCCTCGCTGAATGCTAACTAGACATGTTCCCATTCTTCTTTCTGGAATTCTGGAACTGATAGCTCTTTGACTCCTGCTGGGAAATGTTGAAAAAGACTTAAAACAGCAAAAAAGAGTGACCTTTACCAAGGCTATTGACCATTGTTGGTGAGACAGAAGCCTTTGTTATATAAGGGAAGCTGAGACTCGGGCTTTGGGGCTGATAGGGAAGGCAGATACTTGGGTGGTTAGTAGACTTTTCTTTCATTCCAGAGATGACACTTTTTGGCAATGTACAAAGTCCATTTCACTGGTCTCTCTGGCTTCAAGACAGCGAGTTTTCAGGGCTTGTGGACAGGACCCCAGTATTGACAGGCTTTCAGGGGAGGCAGAGCCAGGTGTGAGTCTCTCCTGCTTCACTGTGGCAGGAATTGGAAGCTCCCACACGTACCCAGCATGTGGCCCTGCTCGGAAAACTGGTAGCCAGACTTGCTGTAGAGCCAAGGTTTTCATTTTGTATAACGCTCCTGTCCCCACTCACAAAGGAGCATCTTTCAGTACCTAATGGGTCATCCCCCAACACTCATATCCCCGTGGCTCCAGCAGGGCTAGGACAAGGGACCGCTGAGCCCTTCCTCTGACCGTCCTGTGTCCTTCCTTTGCAGACATTGATGAGTGTGAGAATGACTACTACAACGGGGGCTGCGTCCACGACTGCATCAACATCCCGGGAAACTACAGGTGCACCTGTTTCGATGGCTTCATGCTGGCGCATGACGGACACAACTGCTTGGGTACGTGGTGCGCCTGTGCCTTGCCCTCTGGCTGGTTACGAGCTCTCGGTGCAGAGTTGGGGACTACGGCAAAGCGTGTCCCTTCTGGCTGCTGTCACGCTCCTATAACAAAATGCCAGTCCCACAGGTGGCACGACCTCTGGCATTTGTTTCTTCACTGTTTTGGAGACTGGAGGTCCAATACGAAGGTGCCAGCCTCTCTGCTTGGCTTGTAGATGGCCGTCTGCTGTCGTGGGTATCTGCACTTAGTATTTCCTTTGCCCAGTGGGCACATCTGACGTCTCCCTGGATCCTAGTCACCCCTTCTTTTAAGGACACTGCTTAATAGGAGTACAGTCCCCCCTAACACCTCCAGTTAAAAGAAACATGTATTTATATGAGAGAGAGAGAGAAAATGAGAGAGAAGATGGGCATGCCAGGGCCTCTTGCCTCTGCAAACAAACTCCAGACACATGCACCACTTTGTGTATCTGGCTTTCCATGGGTACTGGGGAATCAAACCCAGGCCATTAGATTTTGCAAGGAAGTGCCTTTAACTACAGAGCCATCTCTCCAGTCCCACAACTCCATCTTTTAAGAATTTAATTATTTATTTAAACCCCTCTCTCCAAATATAGCCACATTTGGAGTGTGAGTGGTTGAAATCTTTTGACATAGTAATTGTGAAGGACACAGTTCAGGCCATAATCTGGTATACCTCCAGTTGTCCATGGTTGAAATACACTTTCGCCAGTGATATAAAATTTATAAGCATAGTTCACTTTAGCTGACCAAGACTGGAGAAATTAGAAAGCATACGGGTCCTGCCGGGCTGCTTCCACCAGCCTCTCTGCATCCAGGTCAGTTTGTTTTTGACCCTTGAGCATCAGGCGCACCAGGCATTTTTGTGCTGCCTCGGTTTCCACCCAGTTGCACTTCAGTCTCGTAAGTGGCTAATCACCTGTGCGAGATGCCTGGAGCTGTCGTAACAGGGAGATAAGTTGAGTACTTAAACGATAGCAATGAATCTTGTCACTTCCCAAAGCTAGGAATTCAAAATCAAGGCAATGGCAGAACTGGCTACATCTGGAGACTGTGTTTCAGGCTTCCTGGCCTCTGGTCACCTTACGTTTTCCTCAGCTTGTGGATAGTATTTTCCATGTGTTTCCACATTGTCTTATCTCTGTGTGTCTCCATCTCTGTGTCCAGATTTCCCTTGCTTATAAAGACACCAGTTGTTTTGAACGAGGGCCCATCATGACCACTTCGTCTTAACCCAATAACCCAATCATCTGCAGAGACCATTTTCTTCAGTAAGTGCCTTTTCCACAAACAGTGGGGTTAGGATTTCAGCCTCAGCCTCTCTGTGTGCATTTGTGTGCACATAAACAGGGATGTGGAAGCCAGAGGTTGAAATGGATATAGTCCTCAGTTTCCAATTTATATTTTTTTCAGTTAGTGTGTGTGTGTGTGTGTGTGTGTGTGGTGTGTATATATGTATGGGCTGATGTGTATGTGTGTCATGTGAAGGCCAGAAGACAACCTTGGGGTTATCCTTGCCTTCCATCTTGAATGAATACCAGACTAGCTGGCCTGCAAGTATCTGGAGGCTACTGACTCCACCTCCCATTGCCCTAGGCGTGTTGGGATGGCTGATGTGTGTACTACTTGCTTCTGGCTGTACATGTTTCTGGGAACTTGAACTCCAGTTGTCAGGCTTATATGGCAAGTGCTTTTAAGCACCAAGCTATCTCTCCAGCTCCCGGGTCTCACTGACCCTAGAGCTCACCAATTCATCTACACAGGCTCGCCAGCAATTCCTAGGAATCTACCTGTCTCGACCTCCCCAGCATTGGAATTAAAGGCATGCACCACTACTGCGCCCAGCTTTCACGTGGCTGCTGGGGATCCAAACTCATGTCCTTATGCTTGTGCGGCCCTGAGCCATCTCCCCAGCCCTACTGCAGCATGCCCTAAGGGGACACCATTCAGCCATTACAGAGGTAGTTCACAGTCTGTAATACAAGGGACAGTAGGACACCAGTAAAGACATCTGACTCTCAGAGGGGCTTTTTACCTGTCTCCAGCCCTCTGCTGCCAGTGGCTGCCAGGGCACAGCAGCTGGAGCCCGGAGGACGAGGGTGTAAGTCAGGCCAGACGGTGGCCAACATGTACTATGGACTTGCTAGAGTCTCTGCACCCTTGTCAGTGGAGGGAGACTGGCAGGAGCAGTCGTGGGCTGCTGTGAGCAGTCACCACAGCAGGGTCCATTGAGCTGAGAAGCAGACCCTGCACGGTGCTCCCAACAGCTTGTTCTGTTACTGTCAGCATGGTCCCTCGGGCTCCAAAATAGGGTTAGTGTGTTAATGCATCAGCAGGGTGGTGCTAAGTGGTCAACAGCAAACAGACATTATTGTTACTGTAGATGACCCAGATATCGTGTGTGTGAGCGCGCGGACACACAGACATGTGGAGGCATGCCTTTCTTTTATCACTCTTCCATATTGTTTCCTCGTATCACAGTCTTGCACTGAGATTGGAGCTCACTAGTTTTCAGTTGGTCTGGCTGATATGTGATTCCTCCCTCACAATCCTCCTGCCTCTGCCTCCCTCTGCGCTGGTGGGGCTGCGGCAGGCAGCCATGCCGTTCTTTTACGTAGGTGCTGGGGATCCAACTCGGGTCCTCATGCTTGCGCCGCAGACATGGCGAGCCATCTCCATGCGTCCCTCCCCCGCCTGCAGCCGTCTTTCTCCATTTGCTGTTTTTGTTGTTGTTTCTGCCATTAGAATGCAGAAGTGATTCTGGGCCTGAAACGTACTTTCTTGTTTTCTCAAGTAGAACTGAAGGGTTGAAAGATCACTATGTTGCTGTTTTTTGTTGTTGTTGTTCATTTTTTATTTATTTATTTGAGAGCGACAGAGAGAGAAAGAGGCAGATAGAGAGAGAGAGAGAATGGGCACACCAGGGCCTCCAGCCACTGCAAACGAACTCCAGACGCGTGCGCCCCCTTGTGCATCTGGCTAACGTGGGTCCTGGGGAATCAAGCCTCGAACAGGGGTCCTTAGGCTTCACAGGCAAGCGCTTAACCGCTAAGCCATCTCTTCAGCCCCTGTTTTTGTTTTTTAACAGCCTTCCACGCAATGCTTTCAGAAAGGGCTGAGCAGACCTTCCTGGTGCCCACGGGAGAGGGGTTCAGCAGACCCACTGCTTCCCAGTGGTGTGTCAGCCTCAGAGCTCCTGTCTGGTTTTGTTTAATCCATGTTGGGTCTCAGATGCCTGTTATGGGAAACAGATCTGTGAACATGTAATTATACCCCAAATAAGTGCCAAAACAGAGGTCTGGACAAGAGTTACTGAGCACCAGAAGGGCCTGTGAGAAGCTACCCCTGGCTGCGGGGAAGGTGGGGCGGAAGCGGGGGCGCTGGCATCGCAAAGGAAGAAGCCCGGAGTGGGCGGAGGCTGCAGGCTGGACGCGGCCCGTGTGAGCGGGGACGGCGGGGCCCTTGGCCAGGACCACGCAGCGCTTATGGCGCCGCGCCCAGGGCAAGCACTACCCCAGGTTACCTCTGTGCTGCTCCCCCAGCTGAGCTCGCAGCGTGCCCCACGAGAAGCAGGCGGCGTTACCTGCAGGCTGGCGGGGCGGGCCCTGGAGATGAGGGGCTGCCCTGGTGGAAGCAAAGGCGTTTACACACTGGCAGACGTGCACAGGGAAGAGTGCAGAGCCAGCTGGGGAGCCAAGAGGACAGACTTAGGGTGCTGCCAGTCAGGAACGTAAATCCTGACTCTCCAGTTCTGAGCGCTTTGGCCTTTGGCCAGTGTCTTCATCTCTCGGTGTCTCCCTTCCTCCCTATCCCATGGAATGCACAACCTCTACTTGGAAGGGTCCAGTGAGGTTCAGTGAGATGGACGGACGTGGATGGCGGAGTGCCTGGCAGTGAGCACTCAGATGAGCACCAGTTGATCTGCTCCTCGGCTTCCAGTTGAAATGTATCGGTGTGGGCTGATTTGATGCCTCCCAGAACTCATGTGGCCAGAGCCCACTGTCTGTGTTTACTGGACTGCGTCTGCCACCCATCGCTCCCCTGCTGGCCTTGACTCTAACCTGTGGGGGGACTACCTGTGTGTAAATACCTCAGATCCTACTAGGGCAGCCAGCCCCCATCTCCAGAGCCCACCCCACCACACCCGCCTGCAGACAACAGTGAAGTTAAGTCTGTGTAGATCTTTGCATCAATGACATCGTCTCCTCCATGGATTCTTTTCACACTGATCAGTATAAAAGAACTGGGCACGACCCCCTCCACCTCCAAGCAGATTGCCGCTTCGCAAGGCTGTAGCCAGCACATATGGGAGCGAAGAAAAGGGGCTCTCTGTGGACGAGCTGCCTGCAGCCCAGGGCAGACGCCTTCCTACAGACTTCTTTTGTTTGGTCTTTTTCCTCCTCAAAAGCAAACTCTGGCTCACAGAAGTCAGACCTTGGTTGCAGCTGGCTCCAGCCTTGAATGACCATGTGACCCCCAGTTGCGGTTGGTAGGCTGACCTTTTGGAGTCTCGGCCCCACGTCTATAAAATGCTGTAAGGCTGGAAGCCCGGTGGACACCGGGCTTGATGTGTGCTGACTGTGGCCCAAGACAAATAACGAGTGGGGCTCAAAAGTCCAAGGTTCCAGCTCAGATTCCAGTGTCCCCCCTCTTTAGTGACAGAACATGGGCAGAACCACCCCCCCCACACGGCCCTAGTTGCCCCAGCTATGAAAATACTGGTAACATCGGTCCCCGAGGAGCAGCATGCTGCCTGAATGTGAAGATGTGGCAAGCTGGGTGCATGAATATGTGGGGGTCACCATGAAACGGTGGCAGGAGTTACGTGCTGGCCACCCATAGCGCTCGTCTGACCCACAGGCACGTTCTGTCATCCCCACAGCGGTAGTATTTGTTATTACACTCCAGGATTAGGGGATAGCACATAAAGATCCTTACTTTCAGCTGGGCATGGTGGTCTATGCCTGTAATCCCAACACTCTGGAGGTGAAGGCAGGAAGAGGAGAAGTTCAAGGCCCACCTGGACTACGTAGTGATCTTGAGGCCAGCCTGGTCTACATAAGACCTTGTCTTAAAAAAAAAAAAAAAAAAAAAAACAATCAGGCCGGGCGTGGTGGCGCACACCTTTAATCCCAGCACTCGTGAGGCAGGGGTAGGAGGATTGCCGTGAGTTTGAGGCCACCCTGAGACTACATAGTGAATTCCAGGTCAGCCTGGCCCAGAGTGAGACCCTACCTCGGAAAACCAAAAACAGGAAAACACCAATCAGTGCTTCCCGTATGTATCAGTCCTGCTCGTTCAGTGGTGCCCTGCCTCCTGCCGTTTGTGGGACTCTGGGCAGGAGCACAACGGAAGCCTGGGTTCCATATGGATATAATCCCACAGTCATGGTAAGCTTCTCCCAAAATGAGAATGCCCTTTGTCTCTCCTTCCTTAAGACTGGAGGGCTCGCACTGAAACCTGAATTCCAGAACTCCTTGTACTTTTGTGTCACAAGGTAGGCACATGGGTGCCCGTTCGCCCCTTTTCTGCCCCTGGCTCCATCCCGTACCACAGCAAGTGTGACAACCCCTAACCTAGAGTTGGGGAGCTGTGTCTGTGAGTAAAGTGCTCTCAATGCAAGCATGAGGTCCTGAGTTCAGATCCCCAATACCTATGTAAAAGCTGGACACGGCGACCTGCACCTGTGAGCCTAGCGCTAGAGAGAGACCTGAGGCTTGCGAGTCAGTGGAATCTGTAAGTTCCAGGTTAGGCGAGAGACCTTCTCAAAGAATGAAGTGGAGAGCAGTTGAAGAAGACGTCCAACAACTGGCTTATGCATACATGCACATGTGCCCCTATACATGTATAAACATGAACACAAACTACACACACACACACACACACACACATATATATGTATGTATATATATATATACAGACAGACAGACAGACATACACATACAAACACACACACATATCCCTAATGTGAATGCTAGGGCTCTGACATTTCACCCCAAAGCAGCTGCCCTGTTGCTATGACTCAGACCCAAGTGTCATCTGTCCCTCTGACAGCCAAAGGCTTGAGACCATCTGGACAGGGTATGTTAGGATGCAAATGTCCAGGGTGGAGTCTGGAGTAGTGGGCACGTGTTACAGGTAACCATGGCCTCTCATGGACTTCTTAGTCCAGAGAGAGGCTGGCAGCTATAGGAGAAGCAGAGCAGGGGCCTCAAAGCATGATGTCCAGGGCAAGGGCCCCCTTACCCACATCTCAGCATGGTACTGGAGGGGTTACACTGGGCTTACACCCTGGGTTACCCCAGGAGAGGGTTGTGAACGCTTCAGTTTGCCCCAGTCCCACCCTCCCCATTGCTCACAGCCAGTCAGCCTCCATCACTGAACTGCCCATAGCCTGTCCAAGCATCCAGCCCGGGGCCTTCCCTGCCGGTGGTGGGTGGCAGGGGCTGGCTGAGTTGCTGGAAGGTTCTGTGACCGCACTGCCACGTGCGGTCCTGTGCCTCAGCTGTAGCCCACAGCCTGTCGTGCACTGGAGAGAATCAGGCCTGGATGTTGTTTTGACTCCAGAAGTCTGGGTCAGTAGTTTTGTCCGGTTGTCACATTCCCGTCTGAACCCCACTGAATTCCTGGGAATGGTGGCTGGGGCAAGTCCTGAGGGCTGTGGAGAGCAACAGCAAAGTTTGCAAAGTGGCCAAGTCGTCTGGGAGAAGCAAGACAGGCAAAAGGGCTGAAGGGCCGCCTTCCTGTCTGAGCCCTCCACACTTGAACCTTCTTCTTTTCTTCTGAGCAAACGAGGCTGTTTTCTGGTGGAGATGGCTGGCCTGTGACTGTGTCCTGGAGGGTGGCCAAGCCTGTGCTCTGAGGAGTGGAGCCTTCTCTCTGTTTGACATCTTTATTGAGGAATTTCTCAAATATAACAGAAAATGACACCAGAGGGAATTGAAACTAAGATGAGATCTTGCCCAACCCCAAATGGCTGCTTTTAGCTGTGTAATTACTTGAAATAGCAGTAGTTCTGTTTGAAAAATATTATTCCACACTCCACGCGATTGGCCGGCAGAGCAATATTTAGGCTAATAGAATAAGATTTTTTGTGTGTGTTAAATTAGAACCAGCAGTGGGCAACCCCCACTCCCCAAACCCCGTCTCCACACAGCACAGTTCCTTTTTCTCTGAAGCCATTAGTTCACTTAGCCAGATGTTCTCTGCAACCTCGATCTTTACCTTACAGACTTTGACTTACTGAAAAGTGTGTTTCTCAAGTTGCTCCCAGTTGGAATTTTGGGCTTGCCTCTTAGCACTTTATCCCGTGGAGCAGAAGTCATCTGCAGCCTCGTTCAGCGGGAAGGCTGATTCGTTAACCAGGTCACTCTGCCCCGATGAGTATTTATTGAACACCGACCGTATGTCTGCCTTGTGCTCGGGAGACAGTTCTCCTTCAGTGAGGTGAGGGACGAGTTTCTACAGTTGGAGCTTCCCACAGTGTCACATCTGTGTTCTTTCCTTAATCTACCCACATCCATGGGTAGAAGCTTTAAAAAAAAATGAATAAGTAGGGCTGGAGAGATGGCTTAGTGGTTAAGCGCTTGCCTATGAAGCCTAAGGACCCCGGTTCAAGGCTCGATTCCCCAGGACCCACATAAGCCAGATACACAAGCTGGCACATGCGTCTGGAGTTCGTTTGTGGTGGCTGGAGGCCCTGGGGCGCCCATTCTCTCTCTGTCTATCTGCCTCTTTCTCTCTTTGTCTGTCGCTCTCAAATTTAAAAAAGAATGAATAAATGGGGGCTCGGAGAGGGAAAATGACCCACTCCAGGTCCTAACAACTTGGACCAGAGCCCAGGCATATGATTTTTCCAGTTCAAGTCTGGAGCCTGCCCCTATGGCCAACCCCTACCCCCAGCTCCAAGGGGGGCAGGCCAAGTTCAGGGTTGTCATGTATCATCTCTGAGCAGGAGTTGGGAGCCACCAAGGATATTCAGAAATCCCAACATCTACCAGCCAGATGGGTGGTGGCATGCCAGAGAGCAAGAGGGCACCACACTCCATGGTGCTCACATCAGGGGCACCTTCTCTCTTGAGCTACAGGAAGAGCTTGCTGCCTTGTTTGGTCACCTCCCTTGAGACATTGTCCCACCCTGTGTGACCATGCAGGGCCCTGCTTTCCCCAGAGTGCCTACTCATAAGAAAACTCCTGCCAGGGTGCTGCCTGCTCCCTACCTTCCCCTTCCACCCTCACCCACTGTCTACCCTGTGCACCACTCTACACATCTCTGCCTTAGAATAGTTCATAATGAATCAGTCAAAGGATCTTGTTGTCTGAGGGCTACAGAAATGGGTCAGTGGATAAAGGGTTTGTCATGCAAGTGAGAGTACGTGAGTTCAATCCCCAGAACCCATGTGAAGCCAGTTGCTATAGTATAAATGTCTGTAATCCCAGTCCACCTACCACGAGACAGAATCCTCAGGCCAGCCAGCCTGGCAAACAGCAGTGAAAAGCAAGAGACCTTGCCTCAAACACGGTAAAAGGCAAGGACCAACGACCAGAGTTGTACTCTGACCCCCACACGTACACCTGCGCTCACATACATGAATGTGTACACACACACACACACCCAAAAAAAAAGACCGGAGAAGAGCAGCTTCCCAGTGGATCGCCACACTGAGCGTACAGGTAACATCAGAGAAGAATTAGGTGGAACAGGTTCTGGAGCCCCCAGTAGGCTAGGAAGATGGGGGTACACACAACCGTAATGGAAGTCAGGCCGCGCTGTCGACCTGCCACCCGGCATTCAGTCGTCTAGGTACCCACAAAAACTGCTTTGAGCACCTACTGCAGGCAGGGATGGAAGTTCATCCTTAAGAACCTACATGGAAAGGACACAGTCTGTAAACACGCAGCTCAGCAAAGTCGTTTCAGTCAGGTCAGATCCGCTGAGAAAACAAGAAACACTGAAGCACCGCGTTGCGGGGCCCAGTGACTGCTGCCACATAAAAACTGCAACTGCGGTGGCATGAAGCACCACCTTGTGCCCCTGCACCCCTTGGGTCAGGAGCTCAGACAGGGGTGGCTGATCTTTGCGCCGAGGTGTCTGGGGCCTCGGCTGGAAAACATGAAACTGGAGACGACCCTGATGGCCAGGAGCTGGAACCATCTGGAAGCATCCTACTCCTTTCTAGTGGTTGCTGCTGGCTGTTGGCCAGAATCATGTGGGTAGCCTTTCTGTCTGCTCTCTCCACTCGGGCCGGTACTAGCGTCCTCAACACCATGACGGGGTCCCAGCAGAGCAAGGCCAGGTGTGGAACTTCCCCAAACTCTACTGGTGAAGGTGGCTTCAAAGGCAGTTCCCTCTTAAGTAGCGTAGGGAAGGAAACACAGGAAGGGCCTTGGGGAAGAGGCGTCTGGAGGGCTGGGGAGGTCTCTGTGCTTGCACAATGGGACAAGTAGGCAGTCCTGAGGTGGGGACAAGCTAGGTGAGTTTGGAAAGATCAAGAGAGAGAGAGAGTTGGGGAGATGGCACAGTGGGTAATGTGCTTGTTGTGCAAGGATGAGGACCAGAGTTCACCTCCCCAACACCCCTGTCACAAGGTAGTGCATATTTTTTAAAAGAATTTATTATTGTTGTTATTTATTTTGAGAGAGAGAAAGGGTCAGAGAGAGAGTGGGCATGCCAGGGCTTTTAGCTGCTGTGAACAAACTCCAGATGCATGTGCCCCTTGTGCACATGTGCAACGTTGCACACTTGCGTCACTGCATCTGTCTACATGGGACCTAGAGATTCGAGCATGAGTTCTTAGGTTTTGCAGGCAAGCGCCTTAACGGCTAAGCTCTCTCTCCAGCCCGGTAGTGGATGTCTTTAACCCACTACCAAGAAGACAGAGACAGGAGGACCCCTGAGGCTCACTGGTGCTCGAACTACCTGAATCGGCGAGCTCTAGGTTCAGGAAGAGACCCTGCCTCAAAATAAGGTGGAGGGCAACTGAGGAGGACACCCAATGTCAACCTCTAACCTACACACACACACACACACACGTGCACACACACACACACATGTGCGCACATGCAGGAGTACCTGCACTCAAGTGCAACTGGAAGCATATGAACACAGAAACACAGAGCACCCCCAACACACACACACATGCCCGAAAGAAAAGGGGTGAGCAAGAGGGTTGGAGATGAGTCAAGGAGGCAGATGTACCAGGTCACAGAGAGCCCTGTAGACCCTAGAAAAAGGAGCTGGGAAGCTGTGGGACATTGTGACCAGGGACCAACACGTTTTGATCAACATTTTAATAAAGACCTTCCTGGTGCCAAGTAGAGCATGTGTTACAGGAGTGTGAGGCAGAGAGGCTGAAACTTGGAGGCCCCTGTGCTGACCTAAGCCAGAGTCTTCAGCTCATAGTAGGGTGACGGTGGTAGAGGTGGTGGCTGCGCTCAGAATACGTTTTGCAAACAGCCAGCAGGAAATCCGGATGGATTAGGTGGAGGAAGTTAGGGAGAGTAAGAACCAAAGCCGACTACTGGGGTTTGGCCCTGCAGTGTTTGTGTGCAGAGGCGAGAACGCCTTGGGGACAGACAGGTGTGGGGGTGGGGTGGGGTACAGAACTAAAGTCAGTTTGGCTGAATTCTGTTCGAGATGGCAACCAGTCATCCAGGTGTAAATGGCATGCAGGGTCAGCCACTGGAGTCCGATTGAGGCCAGGGACGCTGACTAGATGGATTTCCTGAGCACCTGCCCTGGAGACAAGCGAGCTCTGGAAAGCACCAGCACAGTGCCTGGCACCTACCGAAGGCCTCACAGGGGCAACGTCTTCTTGCCATTTAGTCCTATGTACCGTCCCAGCACCTTTTAAAAACACAGGTTTGGGCTAGAGAGATGACTTAGCGGTTAAGGCACTTGCCTGCGAAGCCTAAGGACCCAGGTGCCTCTTCTCAGATCCCACGTAAGCCAGATGCACAAGGTGATGCAAGCGTACAAGATTGCATATGTGCACAAGGTGGCACACGTGTCTGGAGGTCGATTACAGTGGCTGGAGGCCCTGGTGTGCTAATTCTCTCTCTCTCTCTCTCTCTCTCTCTGTGTGTGTGTGTGTGTGTGTGTGTGTGTGTGTGTGTGTCACTCCGTCGCATTAAAAAAATAAACATCAGTCTGTTGGGCTTGCCTCAAAAAAGAAAAAAACCAGACAGATTTGTTCTTGAGTGGTGACAGTGCAGGTAAGTCCGGGTCCTGCACTGTATCTGTGGCCCATGCTGTGACCTGTTCCATGATGTGTCCCTGTCAGGTAAACTGCTGCTTGTGGACCTCCAGGTCAGAAGGTCCCCCCACCATCCTCACATGGTGGCATTGGACAATGTGGCATCAGAGCTTCCTGTCCCCTCTTGTGACCTCCTTTCTTGGGCTTGTTCTGATTCCTGCAAGGTGGGGATGGCTCCTCTCTGTTAGATCCAGAGGGGGACGTGAATATGCAGGTGATGCCAGAGGCTGCCGGGTGGCAGGAGGAGGCCCAGAGGGCATCTGGGGCTCCCAGAAGGACCCAGAACTCAGCTGCACCTGAGGAGGAGGTTGCCCAGACAGCCGCATGCCCTGGGTAGGAGCAGCAGCCACAGCTCCCCGTGTGTGCAGGGCTGGGCCAGGCAGCGTGCCATGAAAAGTCCATCAGCTCCTCCGGGAAGAAGCTGGAGGCAGGGTTGCACCTCTGAACCCCCAGGGAAGGCTCAAGTTGCTTATGTTTAACTGTCTTTATGCTTCAAATAGCTCAAATGCATTTCTTGTGAAGAAAAACATGGCAACTGGGCTGGAGAGATGGCTTAGCAATTAAGGTGCTTGCCTGCAAAGCCAATGGATCCAGGTTCAGTTCCCCAGGACTCGTGTAAGCCAGACACACAAGGTGGTGCACGCGCCTGGAGTTCATTTGCAGTGGTCAAAAGTCCTGGTGTGCCCACTCTCTTTCCCTGTACATCTGCCTCTTTCTCTCAATTAAATTAAATTAAATTAAATTAAATTAAAAAGAAAAACATGGCAGCCATCTTAATGCAGAACCAGCTTGGGACAGCCTTATGCTCGCTCATAAACAGCAGTGTGTCTGGGGTCCACGGGGGAGGCTTGCACCCTCCTTCCTCGTGGCCTGTCCATCCTGCCCGCATTCAGGGGGTCTAGACACTCGCTGTAGGATTAGCTGTCAGAATGTGAGTGGTCGGCCCACTTCTCTTGGCTTCTTACAACTGCTCATTTGGGGTTGCTGCTGTTCCCGCGACAAGGTCTTAAGCCACCCAGGCTGACCTCACACTTAAGTAGCCGAGGCTGGCCTTGAACACCTGATCCTTCGGTGGTGTGCGCTGCCGCACCTGGCTGACGGCTGTTCATTTGATGGAGTTCCTTGGCTTGAGAAAATGAATCATGACGGGCAATGGCATGCATCTCCATAAACGTGGTTCCTTCTTGCCTTAAGTCCCTGCAGAAACAGGACCAGGTGTGGGGGATGGGCTGTTCCCAGCCGGGGGTGTGCCGAGGAGAGTGGCCTCCCCGCTGCACGTGGCCAGGGCTGGCTGGGAAGTGGGGGTTCTTAAGACAGCACTGGGGTGAGAGGACAGTGGACTGTGTGTCAGGAGTTTGGGGCCAGTGTCCTGATGGAGGACCCTGGGAAACTCTGCCTCAGTTTCCTCATGAAATGAAGGTGATGGGATTTAGCCCGGAATGTTTAGAGTTCGTGGAGTTCTGTAGCTGGAAGAGCTCCTTTTCCACTCCTGTCAGGCCGCGCAGGGGCCTGGCAGAAATGGAAGACTAGATTGGCCTGGGTGAGTGCCCTGTACAACGTGGAGCCTATCTCCACCCCTGCAAGGTCCCTGGAGCCCCAAAGATATAGCCTGGGACCCCCCCCTTACTGGACTCTTTCTTCCCAGATCCTATGAGTTTACATGCTGACAGCCATGACTGGGCCTCGGGGCCGGTGGCCAAGCAAGCTTCTTTTCTACGCCCTCCTCCTCCCAGTGAGACAGCCCCCGCCTGCCTCGGCACTGTGACTGCCGGCATGTGGAATCAGCCATTGCTCTCTGCTCTCTGGGCTCCCATAGCTGGCACTGGAATTGCCTTCCCCAGCCTCATAATTAACTCCGGAGGCTGACCCAGCTGCTACCCGAGGTTGTACGCGGATGAGGCCCCTGCCCCTCCCAGAGAGCACACCCTCATGTATGTCCCTCTCAGGCATCCCTGGAGCTCTGGGAGTGGATCACCCTACTTCCTTGGGAACTCCTAGCTGCCCCATTGCAGATTTTCTTGGCTTTTTATCCTGTGGCCTATGTGGATTCCGGTGTGAGGCAGGGATGCAGGCTGCAGGTAAGGACCGTGGCTATCAGGAGGAACGTAGCCGAACCCGCCGCAGGCTGGGACTGAGCACCGGCACACCGGCAGACGCCAACTTAGCAGGTCTGTTGGGAAACTCTCCTAAGATCCTGGAAGCCGATAGTAGCTTGGGATTCGTCCAGGCCACGTCTCTGTGCCTGGCTCCCTCGACTGTCTGCTCTAGACGCTGAGGGAACACGGACTTGGGGATCAGACACCCTGGGCCTTGGCGCCCAGATCCTTTCCTGGCTGGGGCAGGGGCTGGGGGCCAGCCTCTTCTGTAAGGGGGCATTAGTAACGGTGCCAGGAGGGGACTCTGGGCACACAGCTCGGGGATCCCTGTGGGGGCATGGAGGTGCAGAGGGGCTCTCAGGATTCCTTGCCTTCCTGCTCCCCTCCCCTGAGTGCTCTGGCCAGGATTGCATCAGCATAGACGTGGGAGTATTTCACTGGTCAGAGCCCTCCTTCCCCTTGGCTGAAATCGGTTCTCACTCCACCCTGTGCCAGCCCCGCTCTTGGGATAGGCCTTGGTTTGGTGGCTTGAAGAAGTCCTGCTATGTGCTGGGGCAGCGACCACAGGTCCATAAACAGCACACCACCACCCGCAGCCAGGCAAGCAAACACTTGCCTTCTTCTGTTCCCATTTGCAATCCTGGTGCCAAGGTCTAGGTCAGAACTCCAGGGACTGAAGAAGTAAGTGTCTTGTGAAGTCTCTGTAAAAATATTCCTCCTGCCGGGCGTGGTGGCGCACGCCTTTAATCCCAGCACTCGGGAAGCAGAGGTAGAGGATTGCTGAGAGTTGGAGGGCCACCCTGAGACTCCACAGGGAATTCCAGGTCAGCCTGGACCAGAGTGAGACCCTACCTCGAAAAAAAAAAAAAAAAAATATATATATATATATATATATATATATATATATATATATATTCCTGCTACCAAAAGCATATGCCCAAACCTGACACTGAGCTGTGTACCTAAAGGGGGCATTGGCAACAAATGAGGGTGTCGCAGCGTGTAACCCATGCCGCTGCCAACACTGTTGCTTATCTTGGAGCAGCTGGGCCCTGGGTAGCATTTTGAGTCACCCAAACATTTGCAGGGCCTGGCTGCGTCTGAGCAGATGCTGCAGCGGCTCCTACCCTAGCCTCGCAGGACAGGCCCTGGCTGTTTCTGGTGGCCGATGGCCAAGCCCGTGCATTGGCCTGCCTGGCATCCCTCCCTCTCTCCCACCTCATCTCGACCACACGCAACCAGAAATAGACAACTGGCAGGGATGCCCTGTGCCCGCTGGCGCTGTCCGTCTGTGTAGTGGGCAGCAGTGTGGCTGCTGGGGCTGGAGTCTCCCATGACCTCCCAGGTGCAACAGCCTCAAGGGAACAGGATCCTGTAGCTGTCTTGCTGCTGCCATCTCCCCACTAGTTCATCTGCTGCCTACCAAGAGGCCAAACAGAAGTGGAAGCTTTTGAAACCACCTGATGGTCCTTATGAGCAGAGCTGCCTTGGACCCCTGTTGCCAGGGGGAGCCTGGCTCTCCTAGCCTCCATACCAGCCTTGCCTTTCCCACATAGGCTCCCAACAAGATGTTAATCCCCCCCCCATCCTCCCTTGTCCCTCGGGCATCTGCGCATAGTGTTTTCCTCTCTGGAAGCCCTCTCCCCTTGCTGGCCTAGGCACTCCAGTCCCCACCTGCTGGGGCTTTGCCCTGGGGGCCCTGCAGTGACCAGCTTATGCATGCCCTCCGCATCCTACACAGAGACCCAGCAGAATCAGAACCGAGTTGGAGGTGCCTGCTTCCTTTTCCATCTTCCACACATGGGGCAATTACTCAGAAATATACAAAGAAATTAGGAGAAAAGTTAGAATCCCCCAGTTATCTGGCCACCCCACAGATCAACAGTCCACCCTTAGGTCATATCCAGGATTCTCAGGGTGTAGACATAACTGTGTATGGCTGCAGGGATGGCGTGGATGTTTGGACCCCACGCCCCCAGTATCTCACCAGCACTATGCTCGCGGTAGACTCGTGAGTGTGTGGCCAAGGAGAGGGAACGTAATCAAAGATCAGGAAGTGAGCAGCTGGCGGCCAGTGAGCACCTAGTAAGATCCCTGCTGCTGTGACCCTGGAAGTGCCAGGAAAGGAGGTGAGGAGATGGCTCAGCAGGTAAGAGAGCTTCCTGCATGAGCATGAGGGGGCCTGAGACCACCTGCGTTCTGTTCCCTAGCACCCACATCAACAGCTGGGCATGGCTACACATATCCGTAGTCTCAGATAACCCCAGTCCCAAGAGGGGGAGTGCAGAGGCCAGAGGATCACTGGGACTCATGAAAAATGGCAAGTTCCAGGATGAGTGAGAGACTTGTTTCAAAAACACGTGGTGAACGGTGGAGGGGGGTGGCGGGGTGGCACCCAAGTGTACACATCATACACACAGCACACCATGCACACGCCAAAAAAAAAAGTCCAAGAAAAATGACTTGTAACACGGCAAGGTCCCCTCTGTCCACACAGGCTCCCCCACACGTCCATGGCTGCCACGTCAAGGGGTTCTGAGGTCAAAGTAACTCTTGTCTCAGAGAACTCCTTGGCAAGTGGAGCATGACCCACCCAGTACAGCATCCTTTGTGCAACTAATGCTAGGGGTGTGCTGAGGGGCAGGTCGGTGGTGGGTTGGGCAGCATCCTACCTGGAAGGAGGAGAGGGTCCTCAGATTGGGGTGAAGATGAGAAAGGGAAGGACACTTTAGCATGTGGGTACAGCATGGATAAGACCTAAAGGCAGGAGGCTCAGCCAGGAGGGACAGTGGGCTCAGCATACAGAGCTACATAAGCAAGTGGGTTCCTCCAAAGGAGGCTGGCGTGCCAAATGTGGCCTAACCAGAGACAGAAGGTTTGTTTATATCTGGGGACACAGGAATGTCAGGGCAGGTACACCGCAGACTGCCAGCCCTTCCTGCCACACCCTAGGCCTTGCTGTCCAGTCTGTCTGCTGCTGCAGTCTGTCTTCACACACGTGTGTGCACGTGTACACACACCTGCACACAAGATCTGCCGCATCCTAACACAAAGGTGCCTTTCCCCTTGTGATTTCAAGCCGGCTCAGAGAGAGGCTTCTGGTTCTCAACTGGGCCCACCTGGCCCTCCTTATGCCATAGCACATTCCTTCCCACAGGGCTCTGCCCCACTTCTGTGACGTGTTAGACTTTGTGTCAATAACTAAGGCAGAGGGGTTTATTTTAGCTCTCGGTTTCAGGGGGTCCTGCCTGTAGTCCCTGGCTGCACTGGCACTGGGTCCCTGGTGGGGCAGAGCAGCATGGTAGTGGGAGTGTGTGGCAAAGGCTGCTCAGTCATGACAGACAGGAAGCAGAGGAGATGGAAATACAGGAGGACAGGCCGTAACCACAAACACAGGACCCATCACTTGTTTCCTCTATCTCAGCCCCACCTCCCAGTAATGCCATTATGTTATAAACCCATCAGGGATTAATCCAGTGGTTGGGTCAGAGACCATCAGCAAGTAACTGAGCCTGCAATACACGAAATTGTGGGGAACATTTCACATTCAAGCCATAATATGTGCCTCATGTGTATGTATATGTAAATGTACATGTAAAAATACACACACAGGCCTGTCAGCATTTCCTAACCTCTTCCTGTCCAGAACAACTCCCTAGGGGCATCCTGGGCCTCTCCTTCTCTGACTGTCCCTGTACCAGAGCCACCTTTAGCCTGGGTGGGTGGGTGGGGGTGGAGTGAACGGCTGCCTGTGTGGCTAATCAGGCAGCTGACATGGTGGAGAACAGGCTGAGAAGGATGGTAGCTGCTGCCAGGCCCTGGGAGGCAAACACCCGGGGCAGGACCACAGTGTGCACAGATTAATGCCCCAGCAGGGAGCACAGGCAAGTGGAAGCTCACAGTCAGGGCCCTGGGAATCCCACTTCTGGGAACTTATCTGCAGGATGAACAGGGTGGCAGCTGACCACATGTGCCCTTCCCTGAGGAGCCTGGTGATGGGGATGAGGTAGACAGAACTGCGCTGAAACAAAGGCCCAGCAGGGGAGGCCTATTGCTAATAGGACAGACAGCAGGAAGACAGATTAGTCAGCACCAAGCCACGGTGTGGAAAACCAATGAATTTAATTTCTAATGAAAAAAGATGTGTTGTCCATGCAAAGAATGATTTGTTAAGATTAGGAAATCAGCAGATGAGGGGAGAAAAGCAGTAGACTTCCGACAGTCATTGTGTGTAGATGAGGAGAGAAGCAGTGGACTCGTGGTGGTCATTGTGTGTAGATGAGGAGAGAAGCAGTAGACTCCTGATGGTCACTGTGTGTAGATGAGGGGAGAAGCAGTAGACTCGTGGTGGTCACTGTGTGTAGATGAGGAGAGAAGCAGTAGACTCCTGATGGTCACTGTGTGCAGATGAGGGGAGAAGCAGTAGACTCCTGATGGTCACTGTGTGTAGATGAGGAGAGAAGCAGTAGACTCCTGATGGTCACTGTGTGTAGATGAGGAGAGAAGCAGTAGACTCCTGATGGTCACTGTGTGTAGATGAGGAGAGAAGCAGTAGACTCATGGTGGTCACTGTGTGTAGATGAGGAGAGAAGCAGTAGACTCCTGATGGTCACTGTGTGTAGATGAGGAGAGAAGCAGTAGACTCCTGATGGTCACTGTGTGTAGATGAGGAGAGAAGCAGTAGACTCCTGATGGTCACTGTGTGTAGATGAGGAGAGAAGCAGTAGACTCCTGATGGTCACTGTGTGTAGATGAGGAGAGAAGCAGTAGACTCATGGTGGTCACTGTGTGTAGATGAGAGAAGCAGTAGACTCCTGATGGTCATTGTGTGTAGATGAGGAGAGAAGCAGTAGACTCCTGATGGTCATTGTGTGTAGATGAGGAGAGAAGCAGTAGACTCGTGGTGGTCACTGTGTGTAGATGAGGAGAGAAGCAGTAGACTCGTGGTGGTCACTGTGTGTAGATGAGGAGAGAAGCAGTAGACTCGTGGTGGTCACTGTGTGTAGATGAGGAGAGAAGCAGTAGACTCGTGGTGGTCACTGTGTGTAGATGAGGAGAGAAGCAGTAGACTCGTGGTGGTCACTGTGTGTAGATGAGGAGAGAAGCAGTAGACTCATGGTGGTCACTGTGTGTAGATGAGGGGAGAAGCAGTGGACTCCTGATGGTCACTGTGTGTAGATGAGGAGAGAAGCAGTAGACTCGTGGTGGTCACTGTGTGTAGATGAGGAGAGAAGCAGTAGACTCGTGGTGGTCACTGTGTGTAGATGAGGAGAGAAGCAGTAGACTCGTGGTGGTCACTGTGTGTAGATGAGGAGAGAAGCAGTAGACTCGTGGTGGTCATTGTGTGTAGATGAGGAGAGAAGCAGTAGACTCGTGGTGGTCACTGTGTGTAGATGAGGGGAGAAGCAGTAGACTCGTGGTGGTCACTGTGTGTAGATGAGGAGAGAAGCAGTAGACTCATGATGGTCACTGTGTGTAGATGAGAAGAGAAGCAATAGACTCGTGGTGGTCACTGTGTGTAGATGAGGAGAGAAGCAGTAGACTCCTGATGGTCACTGTGTGTAGATGAGGGGAGAAGCAGTAGACTCATGATGGTCATTGTGTGTAGATGAGGAGAGAAGCAGTAGACTCATGATGGTCATTGTGTGTAGATGAGGAGAGAAGCAGTAGACTCCTGATGGTCATTGCGTCTATAGGGCAGGATCGTTGGCCTACTTATTCCAGTTGTTTTCCAACCTTGTCCATAAATTCAATAGTTTAAATGTTTTCCATTTTATTTATTTACTTGTGTACATGTGTGAGGATCCCTTGGCTACTGCAGATAAACACCAGATGCATTTGCTACTGTATGAGTTCATGCCAATTTGCCTGTCTTTACCTGGGTGCTGGAGAATTAAACTCAGGCCAGCAGGATTTGTAAGTAAGCATTTTGAATCTGTGAGCCATCTCTTCCGCCCCTCAAAATCTTAAAATTATAACAACTCTTTAGTACAGGTATTTGGGGCCACCATGTCTGAGTGGAGCACCCTGGTTGACCATGGGGAATGCATGCAGGCCTTTGTGGTCCTTCATTCACGTTTGTAGGCAGGAGAGGGCTTCGTGCTAATTGCAGGAAAGAATGAACCCACACTTGCAGGCCAGTTAGGGGACCACTGCTGGACATGGGGCAGGAGGCCACGTGGCCTGACTAGAGTGTGGCCACAGCTCTCGGCGTGTGATCCTCTCTCTCACCGAGACCTCTGGGGATGGGATGTGGGTGGACGAAGCTAGCAAGGGGAGAGACTCAGACAGCAAGAGGAAGAGGAAGAGGAAGGACGTGCCAAGCTTCAGGACAGTCCAGACAGTGCCGGGACTGGGAACGAATCACTTCATTTGGCTGAAGCCAAGCAGGATGGGCTGACTGCAGGACCCTGTCAACCTGTGTCAGCGGGGGCGCCAATGAGTGACTGGGTCTCCAGAGCCAGGAGCATCTCTTAGAATAGGAGTAAGGCTCCCCACAAAGGTCTTTGCTCCCGTCTGGGCCCCTGCAGGCCTCTCCCTAAGACCTTCCCAGAGCCTGCACTCCCCTGTTTTCCCAGAGCTTTGCTTCCAAGCCTTGTTTGTTTGGTTTGCCTACCTCCCCCCCACACACACTCCAGTCTCCATTCTTATCCTCATCAAAAGAAAGTTTTTAAAAACTCCAGCGCCTCCCACAGATGTCCGGCCGGGATCACATTCACAGCTGTGCTATGTGGGGCCCACGGGGAGGAGATCGTCTGCTCCCATCCTGGCTCTGTCACCCACGGGCGGGCCGTGGGCAGGCTGCTGGCTGTGGAGCTTCCTGTTACTGAGGTAAAAGCTGAGGAAAAGTGAGCTGCTGTCAGGAGTGTGCCAATATAGCGGGCTTTGGAAGCTGGGGTTCCCGCTGCCTCCTGCAATGCTGCCACACGGTGCTACGCTGAGGGCTAACAGGAGAGCTGGTCTTGCCGTGGGTGGCTTGCATGAGGGTCCATGAAGTGTCGGCTGGGGCAGGGGTTCCCACTGGAACTCCCAGGTTCCTTCCTATACCTCTTCCCTGCTAGGTATTTTGTCCTCAGTAGATTTGTGTCCGAGAAAGTGCCAACAGAGCAGGACACACCTGTGTGAGCCCCACTGGCCCACTGAGCAGACAGTGTGAAGGGTGGTGAGCACCTGAACCCCAGAGCATATTATGGCAGTGAACCGAGGGTCTGCCGCCCTCCTCCACCACCGCCTCTCCATGAGCTCCCCACAGAGACGAGCCATGCATGTCACCAGGACAACTTCGCGGTGGGTATGGCTGGAGCAGATTGAGTCAAAATCAGTCTCTCTTTCTGATAGTGTCTTACGTATCTCATGCTGACCTTAAACTTACTATGTAGCCAAGGATGGCCTTGAACTTTCAGTTTTCCTGCCTTTACCCCCCAGGCACTGGGATTGTAGGTGTGTAACGCCATGCCCCATTGAATGGCGCTAGGGATCAAACCCAGGGCTTCATACATACTAGCAAAGCACTCTGCCAAGTGAGCAATATTCCCAGCCCCTGTGGCCCTCTCTCTTCCTCCAGGTATGCATATGGCCTCAGCCTCAGCTCCCTCAGCTCCCACCCTCTGGAGAAGCCCCCTACAGCCAGCACAGACCCACCACTTGGCTACAGTTGCTCGCTCAGCTGGGGCCTGGGTCTGAGAGCCTCACAGGTGGCCCTCCCTTCGGGGATGCCACACCAGAAGCCCAGGAGCTGATCCCTGTCAGGACAGGCCTAGAGTCAGGGTTCCTGTATAGCCGCATCCCAGTCCTGTTTCTGTAGCTCTCAGCTATGTGGCCCACAGATCAATGACCGGGGCCCTGTTCCGTACCCTGGAATATAGTATGCTCAAAGTCAACATAGTTCTTATTCTCAAAGGCCTTGTTGTCTGGATTAAATCAGAGAGAAACAATCACAAGGAAGATGCCAAGTGTCTGGAAGGTACCCTGAGATCTGGCTGGTGACTTGAGGGAGTGACCTGACCTACTGCTTTATGTCCTGGTCAGGAGAGCACTTCTGGAAAGCGCCCTGGTGGAGATCCGGGGGAGGAGCTGGTCATACCAAAGTGAGGAGAGAACATTCCAGGCAGCAGAGAGAAGTTTTTTGTTTTTCAAGGTAGGGTCTCACTCTAGCCCAGGCTGACCTGGAATTCACTATGTAATCTCAGGGTGGCCTTAAACTCACGGCGATCCTCCTACCTCCGCCTCCCAAGTGCTGGGATTAAAGGTGTGCACCATCACGCCCGGTGAGATGGCCTTTTACTTGGGGGTTGCAGAGCTGGCAGAGCTGGCAGAGCTGGCAGAGGATCAGATGGGGATGGGAAGGTAGTGTCAAGACTGATAGCCAGGAGGTTGGGGAGATGGGTCAGCAGTTAAAGGCGCTTTCTTGCAAAGCCTGTAAACCTGGGTTCAATTCCCCTAGTACCCACATAAAGCCAGACACAAAATGTGGTACATGCATCTGACGTTCATTTGCAGCAGCCGGATCCCCGGCACACTGTGCACACACACATGCACACACAGTGTGAATAAATATTTTTTAAAAGATTGACAGCCAGATGTCTGGGTCAAGTGACAGTGGGCTGGGGTGCAGTTTTGCTGAGATGGGAGGCTGGGACAGAACAAGCCCATTTGGTTCTTGCTTGTTCTCTGGGGTAGTTAGGAGTTTAGCTTGGACCCTGATAGATCAGAGTATCTGCTGGACACCCAAGTGCAGGCACCAATGTCCAGGTCTAGAGGATGGTGGAGTAGGTGGGCACAGAGGTTTGGGCACATTGGCAAGAGCCAATGAAGTCATGAGACAGGGTGGATTTCTTTTTTTTTTTTCTTTTTAATTTACTCTAGCCCAGGCTGACCCGGAATTCACTGTGTAGTCTCAGGGTGGCCTCGAACACAGCGATCCTCCTACCTCTGCCTCCTGAGTGCTAGGATTAGAGGTGTGCGCCAGCACACCCGGCCAGGGTGGATTTCTTATCAGAGTATAGGCAAGGGGGAACCTCACTGCCCATTCCTGCCCCTAAGCGGAGCCCTAGCTTGGGTAGAAGAAAATCCACTGTGTGGAAGAGAGTTTCTAGCCATGTGTCTGATATGTAAAAAGCTAGTACAACTTAACACAACCCAGTTTTTAACTGAGCATGAGGATTGGAGTCAATATTCTTCTCTCTAAGGAAGTTGTGCAAGTGGCCAGTAGGCATTTGAAAAATCTTCACCATGGGGCTGGAGAGATGGCTTAGTGGTTAAGGCATTTGCCTATGAAGCCGAAGGACTCAGGTTTGATTCCCCAGGACCCACATAAGCCAAATATACAAGGTGGCACATGCATCTGGAGCTTGCAGGAGCTGAAGGCCCTGGCACTGCCTCTTGCTCGTTCTCTCTGTGAAAAAATAATAATAATAAAGTTAATTTTAAAAAACAAAAAGGAAAACTCCTCACCATCATGGGTCATGAGGAAAGTGTGAATGAAAGCCATAGTGAGATACCACTCCAGCGCACGAGGATGGCTCTTATGGCAAACAGAAAAGAACAAGCGTTGACAAAGATGTGGGCAACCACAGCGTGAGTAGAAATATCCCGAGGCACAGCCCCCTGCCCTGCCAAAGACTGACTGAGACCTTATTTACCCAACAGTGAACACCAGTAACCTTACTGAGGAGAGCCCTCGGGGAAAGTGGGACCAGGGAGAGGGGACATAAGGCTACAACCTCTGTAAATAATTAAAATAAATAAATCGAAAATAATAAAAAGATGTGGGTAACCACAAACTCCATGCTTTGCTGGTGGGAACATAAAGTGGTACGGCCCTGTGGAGAACAGTTGGACGGTGACTCAAAAAGTCAGATGTAGAGTTACCCTACTGTCCCACAGTGCTGCTCCTGGCACAGAGAATCGGAAGCATGTCTGCATTAAACATGGGCCTTTACAGCATTACTCGCCATAGCCCCCAACGTAAAACAACCCCGTATCCATCAACTAGTGCTTGAGTTTAAACCAGGAAACCATAGCTGTCAAGAAACATTTGCAGGCTGGGGAGGTGGTTCATTGAGTGAAGGAGCTGGCTTGCAAAGTCTGCTGGCCTGATTCCCCAGTACCCACGTAAAGCCAGATGCACAAAGTGGCACACGCATCTGGAGTTCATTTGCAAGAGCAGGAAGCCCTGGTGGGCCAGTTCTCTCTGTCTTGCTCTCTACTAAATAAATAAAATTTAAAAAATTTAAAAGGACAAATAGTGTGCATCACTACCAATGTGAAATCTCAGAACAGGCAGCCTGCAGAGAAAGGAAGTAAATTTGTGGTTGCCAGGGACAGGGGAACTTGGGGTTCATCAAAAAAGGGCATAGAGCTACTTTTTAAAAAATAATTTGTGGGCTAGAGAGATGGCTTAGCGGTTAAGTGCTTGCCTGTGAAGCCTAAGGACCCTGGTTCGAGGCTCAATTCCCCAGGACACACGTTAGCCAGATGCACAAGGGGGCGCACGCATCTGGAGTTCATTTATAGAGGCTGGAAGCTCTGGCGCGCCCATTCTCTCTCCCTCTCTCTCCCTCCTTCTCTCTGTCACTCTCAAATAAATAAAAACAACAAACAAAATTTTTTTAAGTCTAAAAAAAACATTTGTTTGGACTGAAGAGATGGTTTAGCGGTTAAAGCACTTGCCTGCAAAGCCTAAAGACCTAGGTTCAATTCTCCAGAACCCATGTAAGCCACATGCACATGGTGGTCCATGTATCTGGAACTTGTTTTCAGTGGCTAGAGGCCCTGGCATGTCTATTCTCTGTCTCTCTGTCTCTCTCTGTCTCTCTCTGTCTCTGTCTCTCTCTCTCTCTGTGTGTGTGTGTGTGTGTGTGTCTCATAAATAAATACATTTTGTTTGTTTTGTTTTGTTTTCGAGGTAGGGTCTCACTCTAGTTCAGACTGACCTGGAATTCACTATGTAGTCTCAAGGTGGCCTTGAACTCACAGTGATCCTCCTACCTCTGCCTGCCGAGTGCTGGGACTAAAGGTGTGCGCCATCACGCCCGGCCAAATAAATACTTTTCAAAACATTTGTTTATTGGGGGAGAAAGAAAGAGGATGTGTACTCCAGCATCTCCTGCTGCTGCAAACAAACTCTAGATGTTTGTGCCACTTGGCTTGTCTACCTTTAAGTGGGCAGGGGGAATTGAATCCCAACTATCAGCCTTTGCAATCATGCATCTGTAGCCACGGAGCCATCTCTCCAGCCTCTAGAGCTACTTTTTTGATTGATGGCAATGTTCTAGAATTAGTAGCGATGGTTACATGACATAGGATATCAAAAACCACTAAGGGGCCAGGTATAATGGAGCACAGCCTTTAATCTCAGCACTCAGGAGGCAGAGGTAGGAGGATCGCCATGAGTTCAAGACCACCCTGAGAATACAGAGTGAATTCCAGGTCAAACAAACAAAAAAACACTAAGGGGGCTAGGAAGATGGCTCAGCTGTTAAAGGTACTTACTTGCAAAGGCTTACTAGCCCAGGTTCAATTCCCAAGCCACCCATGTGAGCAGAAAGTGGCACAGCATCTGGTGACAAGAAGCCCTGTCATGCCTACTCACATGCACGCACACGCGCACGCACACACACACACACACACACGCGCTTGCACATACACACACTCACTTCTTTAATCCCAGCAATCTGGAGGCTGAGGTAGGAGGATTACTGTGAGTTCAAGGCCAGCCTGAGACACACAGAGAATTCCAGGTCAGCCTGGACTAGAGTGAGACCCTACCTCAAAAAGCCCCCCTATGCCACAAAAACTTACTAAGGTGAACATGAAGGTGGTGCATTTTATGTTGTGTGATCACTCTCAATTCAAATAGCGACTGGAGAAATAGAAGACCTAGAGCTGCCCCACACCCCGTGAGCAGACCACATGCAGAGTTCCATCTCTAGTTCCGGTCAACTTTTAGCATAGCCATAAGCCGGGGCTCCCCAGAGAAGGACAGCCCTGGTGGGGGGGCTTCCAAAGCTAGGTCAGGAGGGAGGCAGTTTAGGGATCTTAGGCTCCCCCCTCCGACACCAGGAGACTGAGGCAGGCTGAACACTCCCCTCTGATGTGGCTTGTTGTCATTTTTCCAATTTGGAAGGGACTTGACTGTCCCGAGTGACTTCCCACCTGTGATTCCGTGAGGCACTCACAGCGGCCGTGTCCGGGGCTCATGTATGGCACACGTGTGTGCCAGGCCCTGTGCTGAGGGATTTTCCTCCATGTTTCCTTTAAACCCCCAGAGACCTCAGCCCTGCTGCAGGGAAGGAAACTCAGACCTGAGACAGCTAAGCGACCTGCCCTGGGTCAAAGAGCACTTGCTTGCTGACTCTTGGACCCTATCTGGTATGGCTTGTGGGGAAAGAGGCAGGTCCCATAGGGAGTGGTCACAGGCACACAGGCTATGACAATCCTCCATCCTTGGCACCACAGAGCCCTGGGGGATGCGGGACAGCAACTCGGGTCAACAGGGCTTAGATGACGGGAGCAGGCGGGGCTTCAGCAGAGCCCTGCCCTGTGGTTTGCTGGGAAGTCTGAATGTGACGGTGGAGTGGTCAGTCTGGAAAGTAGAGAGCCCCACATAGGTCTCATCTCTCAGCTATGAGCTCAGACTCAGGTCCAACCCAAGGGGCTGCACTTCTGGGGACCCTGGAGCCACAGAGAAGGCCTCAGCTCTCACCCAGAAAAGGAAGCAGACAGGTCCTCGGAGACCTGTGCGTCCCTCCTGCTGTTGAGCCAGAGCTTTTAACGGCTCAGGAGCGTTCTGATCGGGCAGAACTCAGGCCCCAGAGCTCGAAGACCCATGTGCATTCTACCCGAAATCAAATCCATCTGGTTCTCATTTATTTACACTTAACTCATCAAATGCAATTTTGCAAGAGCCACTCAATAGCCAAGAGGCTTTTCTGCCTCAGCTGTCCTTCCAAAGGGAGGCTGGGCTACAGCCTCAGGACCAGGTGGCAGTGCTCATTGGGGGAGGGGGGACTTGGCTCCTCCAGTGCTTCTCTGCCTAGGTTCCCGCCCTTGGTGGGAGCTGGGATGCTAGGGCCTGTGCAAGGCCCGACACACAGTAGACTGCTGGCAGCCATGGGATTACGGGTGGGGTCCGTGCAGAACACACAGTCTCTGTGTCAAACGTGAAGTGTTCCCGGGAAACACAAAGCAACCAAAGCTGGATCCAGAAGTAGTTTTTGGTTATAAATAACTGTAAACCTGGGTTCCTGGTCCAAAGGGGACAAACAGGCTGCTATTAATAAAAACAAACAGCCGCACCTAGTGCCGAGCAGGAGCGCTCCGAGGACAAACCACAGTCCTTCTACAGAGGCCTTCCAGAGCCTACACCTGGCCCGAGACCCTTCCTGCGGGAAACCAGCCCTGACATGACCCTTTAGGGCCAGCAGGAAGTCGGGGGGGAGGTGGAGGGTGCAGTGTCCACAGAGCAGAGATGAGCAGGAGTCACAGCTAAGGGCCACCTACCCTGACTCTACCTCCAGACCTGCCTGTGCCCTTGCTGGGCACTGACCCCAGAGACCCTGCTGGGGCTTGGTCTTTAGTGCCATGCCTGGTGGAGCTAACGTCCCCAGCAACCACGCTGTGGGACCCCGGATCCCAGGGGAGCTAGAAGATGGGTGACATGGGAATAAGTAAATGTACAACACTGAGGCGCAAGCAGGGCCCCTGCCTTGGGAGCTGAGGAGATGGGCGGGCAGGTGTAGGAAACAAGGGAACAGCCCTGGTGACTGACAGGAGGAGGAACAGAGTAGGACATCAGGGACCAAGTGCTTCTTGGACCTGGGTGGCTGGGTGGGCTTCAGGCCAGACCCTCAGCTGAAGTGAGACCTCCCGAGGTATTAAGGCCTTCCTTGGCTTATCTCTTCTCTCTCTCTCTCTCTCTCTCTCTCTCTCACACACACACACACACACACACACACACCACCCCCCAGTCTGGCTCAGAAGAGCAGGAGCTTCTCACAGTGGAGGTGCACCCGTGTATGATAGGAGGAAGCCCATGCCCCCGTGGAGGCTGCAGGCTGGTCCCAGCATCCCTCGCCGCGCCTGGGACCTTGCTGCCTAAGGTTTCCTCTGGAGCCTCCCAGAGTTGACTTCATAGTGTGGACCCAGTTCCCAGAGGCTTCCTGCCTACTGTGAACCCCCCCCCCACTGTGGCTACAAAGGAAGCTGGAGGTGCCCAGCATCCAGAAGGAGGCACATCTTCACCCCACCCCAGCTGCCTAAACCCTGGACTGGAAAGGGCCCCGTTAGGGTCCTCAGGTTTAACCCTGCCTGAGGGCTTAGGGGTTGGTGACACCATGCTTGTCAAGCTACGCAGAGGCCTTATCCAAGTCTGTTCCCGTGCTAGCCAGGGTAGGGGACGCAGGCAGAGTGGATTGTTTTGAGAGCCTCAGGGAGCTGCAGGCCACAGAGCAGAGGGAGCCTAGCTCGGCACTCACCTCTGGCTGCCTCCGCCAGCATTCAGGACCCAGCTGGTCACTGTCTCTGGTGGCTTCGAAAACTCTCCTCCTGCTGGAGTGTTCACAGCCTCTTCTCCTGCCCTGCCCCGCCCTGCCACCCCCTCAGCCCTTGCTTTCTGAGTACTTCTTCTCCCAAGCTCAGGCCACACATGTCCCGGCTCTCCTCAGCCCAGGGACCCCCCTCCAGGGAGCCTCTGGCCCAAAGCCCCAGGCTTGGAGAGGCTAGGGGCGTCCCCAGCCATGGTCATTCTTGGGAAGTGCTGTGTCTGTGCACTGAACAAACAGACGTTTCAGGTGCGTGTGGAAGAGCAAGAGTCTTGGTCTGAGGAGGAGAGGTTTCCCCAGAGGAGGGTCCATGTTTACAAGTGGGACATGCTCAGACAACAGCAGAAGTGGGGCTTCTGGAGAGTGGCTGAGGGGGTGAGCACGCATTGGGGAGCCTGACTAAGCCCCTCTGCATTCCAAGAGAGCCAGGATGGCACTCAGCCACAGCGGCTTGCCTCCCTCTGGAGCAAGATCCCTGACCCTACACGCAGACACCCCAGTGAACCCAACCTGGGCTTCAGACAGGGCTTCCTGTTGCCCGGGGACCCTTGGGTTGCCCCTATATTGGGGACAGGTTGTAAAGCAGACACAGGTCTATCCTCACTCAGAGTAGGACAAGAAACATGGGCCTTTTAAAATATTTTATTTTATTTTACTTATTTATTTGACTGAGAAAGAGAGAGAGAATGGGCGCGCCAGGGCCTCCAGCCACTGAAAATGAACTCCAGACGCATGTGCCCCCTTGTGCATCTGGCTATCGTGGGTCCTGGGGAACCGAACCTGGGTCCTTTGGCTTTGCAGGCAAACGCCTTAACCGCTAAGCCATCCCTCCAGCCCTAAACCTGGGCCTTTTAGTCCAGGCAGAGAAAGAGGGAGCAAAAGCTTCCAACCTGGGAGCCCTGGAGGAGGACACTGAGGAAGGGAGTACTTTGCCACTGGGTGTTAGAAAAGAAGCAAGCAGGGCCAGGGCGGTTTGTGAGCACCAGGTACATTGCCCTCGCCACCACAGGGGCCCTGGGCGGGGTTGCAAGCATCTTTGCTCAGAGGTGTCAGGTCAGGTCAGGGGAGAGGCGTGAGGCAGCGGCGTGGGTGCTGATTCCTCCTGGAAGTCTTCTGGAGGGCTGGGGCATGGGCGGGGGGCTCTTCCCTTTGTCTGTGGAGCTGCGTGTTCTCACTGACAGGCTATGTGGTCAGGCACTGGGGAGCCTGAGCTGGGACCTGGTAATGGAGGAATCCTTCTGTGGGGTGACAAGGCACAGTGACAAGGTGGGCTCCCCATAGGAGGAGAACAGTAGGGGCTCCATGAGGCTGAGAGACAAGCCTGCTTGTGCCCCAGTGTTCCTGGAGGGCTCTAGAGAGCAGTCTACAATCCCAACAGCGCCTGCGGGCACAGCCCAGCACTGCCGATGGGCAGAGGGCAGGGTGGGTGTCAGAGCCTGGCACCACTTGGTGTGGGTGCCTTACTCTCATAACAAGGTGTGCTGGCTCACCCCACTTCTCAGGGACTGCCCAGGGACTGTTTTCCATGCTGCTCTGCCTGCCAGGTGAACCCCATCTCTCCTGGGTGGAGGGAAGACTTCCCGTGATCCCAGCTCTACCAGCAAATCGCTCTCCAGCCCCCAGTGGTTCTGTTTGAGAGCTGGGGACACAGGGTCTGTGCAAGAGGGTGTGGTGAGTGGGGCCTGAGGCTGCCCGAAGAGTTCAGCATCTGTGACTTTCTGCCCGATTCGGGTCGGGGGTGGAGCCCGTGCGGTAGAAGGGCAGCTCTTCCCGCCTGCTTAATCTCGGGGCTTTATCATTTGGGAGTGAGAGAAAGAAATGTTTACATGGCCTTGCATTTGTTTCAAATTATTCATCAGTGTTGGCGAGTCATTGTTCCCTGCTAGTGTAAACAGCCTTGTCCCAAAGGCCCAGCCACCCTGCCAGATCACTGAAGGCCTGTGGATGTGTTATGTCAACTGCCCTTTGGTTCCTAGCTTTTAGTGAGGTACGGAGCTGGGCCACGCCAGATGGCTGCAGATGGATGGCACCAGGGCCAAAGCAGCATTTCTGCCCCATGAAGCCAGTGTTTGAGGGTCCATATCTGTTTTGTTTGGCCAACAGTGGAGCCTTTTCTTGTACAGATACAGTCTGGGAGCCAAGAGAAAAGAGGCAGCAAGTGACAGCAGAGGGCCTGGCTGCCACCCAGGGACGGCTGTTGTGGTCAGGTGTGTGCCAGGACCCAGGCACAGGTGTCTGCCCAAGTTCTGTTGGGGCCAGAGATGGAACTGACCTCAGGGACCCTGAGTCATTCTCAACACTGCGCATCTCGAAGCTCGCTAGGGTGGTGGTGAGCAGCTATACCTGGGTTTCATGAGTGGACGTTCAGAGGAGATGGCTCAGGGGTAAAGTGCTTAGCACTTTTAGAACCTGAGTTTGGATCCCCAACAACCACACAGAAGCTGGTACAGGCATGGGGATGTGCCTGAAATCCCAGACGTGGGGAGGCAGAGGCAGGAGGACCCCTGGGACTTGCTGGGTAGCTAGTCTAGCTGAATGGGTGAGCAACAGGTTCAGTGAGAGATGCTGTCTCAAAAAATAAGGTGGAGCCAGGCGTGGTGGTACACGCCTTTAATCCCAGCACTTGGGAGGCAGAGGTAGGAGAATCACTGTGAGTTCGAGGACACCTGAGATTACATAGTGAATTCCAGGTCAGCCTGAGCTAGAGTGAGACCCTACCTCGAAAAACCAAAAAATAACTAAATAAATAAGGTGGAACGCAATTGAGGAATATTCCTGACGTTGACCTCTGGCTTACACACACACACACACACACACACACAAATTAAATAAATAAGTTGACGTCCAGGCTCAGGCTTGTAGGAAGAGAGCAGAGACTCCTGGTGACTTTGGTCTGAATGTACTTTTGGCACAATCAGATTAGCAAGGGGTGCACAGGCCCAAGCTCTGAGGCTAGACCTTAGCGGTTGAGTCCTGCCTTCTCTCTGACCTGCTGTGTGGGTCACTTGGGTTTAGTTCTCTGAGCCTCAATGTCCCATGGGCTGTCACACGGGCTACTGAGAGACTCCCTCCGTAGCCAGTAAGCACTCAGATGCTCACATGATGTTGCTGGGATGAGGGGAGAGCCCGGTGCAGAGCTGACCGTGGACCGGGGCAGGCTGGAGGCAGACATGAGAGACATGGAGGGGAGCTGGGTGCTGGCTGTACCTCAGGGTGCCCTCAGCAAAGGTGGGCCTGCAGGGAGCCATCAGCCAGACTGTGGAGCAAAGGTCTTCCAAGCAGTAATCCCTGCCCCTCCTTCCCGGCCTCCCGGGTCAGAGTCTTGGGCTGGGGCTCTGATCCTGCAGCTCCTCTCAGCAAGAGCCACCTTCACGTGTGAGCTGGAAACAGTGGTGGCTTTAGAGTTCAGAGCTCTGCCTCTCTCCTCCGACTGCCACACGGCTGACATTTGAGCTTGCCAGAGAATAATGACGCGTCACGCTGTGGGCCTCAAAGACAGCCGCGGTCTCCTGGGTGGTAAAGTGGTCTGCTGTCCGCAAGCCTAAATAGGACCCAGCTGACAGCGCTTCAGAGCCAAGCTGTCCCCTGGTTCAGTGCAGGTCACTGCCGGCCGCTACCTTCTCACATCCTTTTGGTTCCAATAGTCAAAGATGTCTGTGTTGAGAAGAAGTTCTCAATTCCAAAGTGTCTGTATCTGTGTGCGTGTGCATGTGTGTATGTGTGTGTGTGTGTGCGTGCATGCATATGTGTGTGTGTGTTGGGGGGGGGGCCTGGGATTGGCTAGAAGCAGCCAGTAGCTCCAAGCTCACATTGCCTTTGTGGTTTTATGTATTTGCCTATTAAAATGACAATACAGCCATGGAACATTAAGGTTTAAGAAGCCCTTCTTTCATTAAACAAACCGACAGGGTAGGGGGTTATGACTCTGGTAATTGAAACATGCTGTTCTGTTCAGGACCAGAGCGCCATAAAGGCTCTTTTCAGCCAGTCGCACCCTTCGTGCCAGCGGCCTCTGGTCAGAAGTGAGTGTCGGCCCTGAGCCTGGTCCCTCCTGCCGAGTAGGAAAGACCTCTTGGCAGCTTTCCCCAGCAGTCCTGGCAGCCAGGGGTCAGGGCCTTTCAAATCCTCCCACCCTCCCAGCTTTTGGAATCCATCTGCCAGGCCCAGATCCTCGGGATGGCGTAGCTTCCCTGGCCCCGGCCCCCGGCCCCCTCCCGCAGCTCCAGGGTAGAAGCCTGAGGTGGGTTGGAGAAGGGAGGACTGGTGGGCGGTGGTTGGCCAGTTTTCATGTGCAGGGTGCACCGTCACCCTGGGGAGAGGAGTCCTGGCATGTCAGGGAGCACTCAGGTTGGGGAGTCAGTCAGTCTGCCACATTCTGCCCCTGCCACTTGCCATGCATGGGACTTAAGTTTCTCAGATTCCTCGGCCATACAATGGACCTGAGTTTGGAGCAAGGGCTAAAGTTAATAGAGGTAAGATGCTTAGAACAATGTTGGGCAGGCAGGAATTAGTCAGACAGCATGGTAGACCTTGTAACCGGCTACTCCTGAGGAGTCACTTTGGGGAGTTCCATTGTGGAGGGCGACTCTGGTATATTCTGTAGAATGTGACCGTGGAATGCTACTGCAGAATTCTGTGACAACTGAGAAAAGCCCTTTGCCTCGCCACTGTAAATATTGCTGTGCAGTACCTCTGTGGAATATCACATGGAATACCTTTAGTGAGTGACACCACATTATTGAGTCCCTCCGTGGAGTTCCTCTGCGCAGCACCACTATCAAGTAAGCCATTTGAGTGCCTCCATCCAGTACTCCCACAGCTTAGCTCCAAGGAGTACCGCCACGCAGTGCCACCACAGCACAGCTCCACGGAGCCCCCTCAGTGCCTACTGGAGAAATGGAGTCTACGCTGCCCCAGCTCCACGTATGATTTCTTTTCTCCCCTCCTCTTCCTCTTCTGACAGATGTGGATGAGTGTCAGGACAACAATGGTGGCTGCCAGCAGATCTGTGTCAATACCATGGGAAGCTATGAGTGTCAGTGTCACAGTGGCTTCTTCCTCAGCGACAACCAGCACACCTGCATCCACCGCTCCAACGGTGAGTACAGCCCATGTGACCTACCATACCTCCCGCTCCCCTGGCAGCCCTCTGCATGTGTGGATTCCCTGGCCCTGGGGGTCAAGAAGATTCTGAGGATAGATCTGAGTGACTGGCTTTACGGCGAAATCCTTCTAGCTCCTTCCTTCTGCTTGCTGTTGGTGTTTCTTCTGTCTGTTTGTGGGGAAGAGGCGGGGCTACAGGTGGCAGGAAGAAGCCATCTTCCTTGCAGGTGGGGAGCTAGCTACGGCCAGGAAGAGTAGGACCCTGTTCTCGGACCCCTTCTCCAGAGGGGCTTGAGGCCCACCCAGGCTGTGTAGCACCTGCTTAATATCCGTAAGCCGCACCAGTGACCTAAGACTAACCGGTGCGTGTTCCCTGGGCCACCAGCCAAGGACGGGTCGGTCCTTGTGCTTGGGAGCTTGCTGCCCCCTGGAGGCCAGGTGGGATGGCAGGCCTACCCAGGGAGGAAGATTTCGGACCAGTGGAAGCCGGGTGGCCTGGGGCAGACCCAGACTGGGACAGAGCTTGTCCACCAGCTGAAATCAGCAGGTGAAGGTACTTGAAGGACTCGGCGTAAGGACATTGATGGTCGGACCCTTAAGTTGGGGCCGAGGACAGGAGGGCTAAGAGGTGGGGCAGAGCTGGCAAGAAGCCAACACACACGTGTGTGGAGGAATGAGGCCCAGGCAGAGGGAGACACAGGGTCATCAGGTACTAAGATGATAGGCAACTCCAGAATCCCAGGGCAGGGCTTGTGCTGCGACACAGTGGTCTGGGGCAGCAGAAGCTTGGGGATCCGGGAGCCAGCTGGCTTGGCTGTCCTAAGTACTCAAGGCAAGAGATGTGAGGAACGAGCCCTCCCCCGTCACTGACCTTTGACAAAGGGGTGTGTCAAGGGTTTGAGACCTGGGAGAGGCATCTCTCTAGAATGTGACCCAATAGACAACCCAAGGAGTGGCTCACGCTGAAAGCGGGCAAAGCAGGCATAGGCTGGGCGCAGGTCAGCAGGGCCGAGGTGTGGACCCCATTCCCCTGTCTCTCAGTTAGCTCCCTGAATGTTCTGAATCCTGGCTTCCTCATCCACAAAACAGGGACCCTGGCACTGAGCCAATAGGGTCCGGCACTAGAAGGAGGCCCTGCTATGACCTACTGGTGCTCATAGGGTCTACGAGCAGTTGTGAGGTGGGCCTGTGAGGCCCCCACACGTAGTTCTGTTAGAAAATAAAAGCAGCAAAGTTTGAAAAGTCCAAAGCTCAGTGCAGTCAGGAAGAAGTGCTGGATTCTTAGAATCTCATTTTTATTTTATTCTGGAAGTTTCCTCATAGGGAAGTCCAGCTTGCTGACCTGACCCCTGGCACCACAGTGACTACAGAAGGACATGAAGCCAAGCCCATGACCCTTAGGTACTTGCTTCAGTTATAGGGTCTAGGCTCCAGTGGCCACCACACAAGTAGCCTCGTGCAGAAGTGACTCATTTGTTACATTTAAGCCTCCTAGCTGTGGTGTCATTGAACAGAGCTCCCCAAGATGAAGGCAAAAGACATAAATAAGGACCTGAGCCCAACACAGGGTTATAAGAATAGGTTCATGAGGCTGCAGAGGAGTGTATACGGAGAGGGAGTCCTGCCAGTTGGGTAGAGACAGACCTTCTCAGAACAGCTGCTTGGAGTCCTGCAGTCAGGCTTCAGGGGCCTCTTTTCTAGCCAGGTCACCCGTGCGGATCCTTCAGAGTGCCCTTGCCCCAGGTAGGTTATCGTGACGTGAGACTATCACGAGGAAGGGAAGTTGGCAGGATTCAGGAGGACAGTTGTGGTTGGGGGTGAGGATCCAAGTTTGGCCTGTGAGCATTCGAGGGCTGACAGCATCAGTCATGGGCAACAGATTGGAGGAGGAATGAGCTGCTGCTGTGGGCCCGAGCCTGGGCACTCACAACAGCCTCACAGGCGCCTGCTCGGCGGAGGCCAGAGCTGTCAGGTTAGGAGAGTGGAGCAGAGATCCGCGTCCTGTGGGGCTCAGAAGGTGTCTAAGGAGACACAGGTGGGATAGTGGCCAGGGTTGCAGAGCTCTGCATGGGAGCCCCATTTATTCTGAAACTTAACCATGAAAAACAGCCACACGGAAGTCTGGGGTAGTGTGCCAAGGAAGCCCGGAGGTAGGAAAGGACCAGACAGGGTGATGAAGCCTGGGAAACAAAGGGACAAGAACCCAGGAGAGGAGCTAGGGAGACCCTGGTGGTTCATGGAGAGGAGGTCGGGTGTCCTACATGGGGAGGGGGCCACAGAAAGTACTTGAAGCTGAGCTGGCAAATGACACTAGAGGGAGCAGCAGAGCGTTTCTAGGGGCACCCCACACCTCTAGGGGCTGGGTGGGGGAGAACTGTGCGCTAGCTAGTGTGTGCTGGGTAGAACCTTAGACACACAGCTCACCCACTCAAGCGCAAACTTAGCTAGAACACAGGAGCCCTCGTCTGCATTAACCAACTTGTAGTTGAAAGAAGTCCACTTCTTTGTTGGGATTGTTGGGGTGAAATCTCATAATTTTTAAAATATATATATACATATTTAATTTATTTATTTATTTGAGAGAGAGAGTGGGAGAGAGAAAGAGGCAGATAGAGGAGAGAAAGAATGGGTGTACCAGGGCCTCTAGCCACTGTAAATGAACTCCAGATGCCGTGTACCACTCTGTGCATCTGGCTTTATGTGGGTACTGGGGAATCAAACCTGGGTCCTTAGGCTTTGCAGGCAAGCACCTTAACCACTGAGCCATCTCTCCACCCCTAAATCTTGTGATTTTTAAACCTGAGCAACAAATCCAATCTGCAAAGCAATGAGGAACCTCTGAGACCCATCACGTAGGACAAGCTTCAGGCAGTGTCGTCACAGGGCTCAGGGGCGAGTCCAAAGAAGCAGAGTGACTGTGCAGGTCACAAGCCAACTGCTGGGATAACTGAGGAAGGCAGGGACCTGGGTGCCTTGGCAGGGCGCCTACCTCTCAGAGCCACAATCTGAGGGGTGGCCATTGGCCGTTATCCATGTCAGCATAAGTAATGACTGTCACAGCTCAAAACCGGAGCCTGCCTGGAAGTCCTGACTGAGCTCTTTGGCACGCAGACGACCTCTCTGATTCAGTGGTTCCTCGGAGAGCAGCCGGATTCAGGGCCCTTTGGTAAATTAGATTCTTCATGCTACCTGACCCCTTCTAATGCCTGTCCGGATCTCTGGAGCCTTCCCCCACCCAACAAGGGGAAAGAACTCAGACTGGTTTTGATTAGATGGAGCCAGATACATGTGAGGGGTCAGCCAAGGTCAGTCCGGGCTCCTGGCTGAGAAACAAGGCCGTGGAGTTCACTCAGCCCTTCTAAGTAGTCCTGCTTCCCAGGCCCAGACCCAGGCCCAAGGCAAGAGGCCCATAGATCCAGCCCAAGCTGTGTAGGGATTGTTAGATTCTCGCCCCCACACATGAAGCTGTCCCTCAGGGACATCCTGGGAGCCTCACTAGACACCTGCTCCAGCTGGCCTCAGAGGTGGCAGAAGGCACCAGGGTAAAAGGAAACGTCACCTTGTCCCCACAGTTTTAGGCAGCCACACAAGCTCACAAGGCAACTTCAGGGACTGCATGTGGGGTCCTTTTGTTTTCTTTGAGATGGCTTCTCACCCTGTTACCCAGGCTCATCTCAAGCTCACAGGCTTTAGTGATGGTTCCGCCTCACCTGCCCAAGCAGCTGGAGCTATGGCTGTGTCCTATCCCACACCTGAGTCCCAAGGCCCTTTAGCATGATGGACAGCAACACCCTTGTCTTCCATGGTTGCGATCAGGGCACAGGGACACTGTTCAATGCAGCTCTGAGTCCCAGTATGAGCTTTGGCCTTTGGATAGGACAGAGCAAGGAAGGAGGTGTGAAGTGCAGGTGTGAGCAGGGACAGGCTGTGCCAACAGCATGGCAGGGTGGGAACTGGCAGGCATGGGTGGTGTGGTGTGTGAATATGGAGGCAATACAGTCTGTGTAGGACCCAGTGGGCAGTGCAGATTCAAGGACTCACACTCTGTGGGCTCCACGTAGACAGAGGGGGCTACACAGAGAGGCCTGCTATGCTCTGTTTGCCTAGAGGTCTGCACCTGACCAAGAAACAGGACACCCTGCATTGCAGACACATCGACTCCTGTTTCCCAGCAAGGGCATCAGGAGTCAGCCTGAGAGCATTTCACACTGGGCTAAGGTTCTGAGTTTGTGTAAGCACATGTGTAATAGGTATCGAGGACCCCATTGTCTTCGCTCCATGGCACTCCTAGTGAAACTCAGGGCCACTTGTCCACAAAGCTGAAGTCAGCTTCAAAAAAGACACTGGGTCAGCCTGGGCTAGAGTGAGACCCTACCTCGAAAAACCAAAAAAGAAAAAAAGAAAAAAGAAAAAAGACACCGGCACAGGCTAGAGAGATAGCGTAGGGGTTAAAGGTGCTTGCTGTCAATGCCTGATGGCCTGGGTTTAGCTCCCCAGTTCCCACATGAAGTCAGATGCAAAGGGGCACATGCATCTGGAGTTTGCAGTGGCAGGAAGCCCTGGTATGTTCTCTCTCTCTCTCATAAATAAAAATATTTAAAGGAAAGACATACAGACAGACACTGGCACCTCAGACTTGGAGGGAGTCAATGACTAGAAAAGCCTGGTTCTAGAGCACATCGCTATGATGAGGACGTGAGCATGGGGTGCTGAGTACAGGACCTGCATGCTGACCCCCCACTACTGAGCACTCCCCCCCATACCTCACTGCATCCTTGCACTATCCCACTTTCCAGATTAAGAAACTGAGCCACTGAGAGGTCAGGGAACTTTAAGAGGTAACCAGTAGCATCAAGAAACGGGCTCCTGACAACGCACTGGTACAGAAGGCAGAGAGTGCAGAAGGCTCTGGAGGTCCACAGGACTCGGGAGGAGCCTGAGGTACACAGACACTCCTGTCCTGGCACCACCTGCAGGTCCAGGTGCCCAGCGTGCCTCTTGGAACACCAAAATTTCCCAAACCATTTTGTGATGGAAATTTTCTGAACTGTCATACACATTTCCCTTCTCTCTTCCGTACAATTTGCAGTTTTTGTTATGAACTCAATAACAGAGGACCACCACTGCTGTTAGAGACAGAAAGCGTCCATTCCTGTTTGTCCCGGGGCTGGATGTCTCCAGAACTCCGGCAGCAAGCGAACACTTCCTCTGATACTGCCCTGGGTAGCCGTGCTATGTGCCTGTCCTGTGCTGGGTCTGGCTGTGAAGCTCAATAGCCGGGATCCGCACAGACATCCAGGTCAGAGACGGGAGGGGCTCTGGGCTGGTGAGAAGGCTCCGTGAACACCGGCTTCCGCTCGTAGCTGTGCTCTGAAGGCGTGTGGGGCTTGTGAGGAGATGGCCTCTGATAAAATTATGCTTGGCTGTTGTACTTATGAGGCCTCGCAGGAAGTATTTTGAGATCTGTTTATTTTATATGGAAGTAAAATACCTCAACTATAACTGGAGACAAAATAATAGGGATTTTAAAAACTTTTTACTTTGAAGTAATTATGGAGTCACAAGAAACTAGAAAAATATTAAATATTAAACAGAGGCTCAACTTTCCCCCACAGGCAACATCTTATATTACTAGAGTATAATAGCAAACCAGGAAACTGGCATGGGCACATGTGATTCTGTGCCATTTTATTAGATGCAGAGTCACATAAACCACCACCACAGTCAAAAGTGATCATTTTAAGAGTAACCGAGAGCTAGCGAAGTGGCTTAGCAGTTAAGGCACTTGCCTGCAAAGCCAAAGAACCCAGGTTCAATTCCCCAGGACCCATATAAGCCAGATGCACAAAGTGGTACATGCATCTGGCGTTCATTTGTGGCTCTAGTGTACCCATTCTCTCTCTCTCTCCCCCTCTTCCTCTCTCTTAAATAAATAAAAATAAATATTTTTTTAAAAAAAGAATTTTTTCCAAAAATAAAAGGGGGGCTGGAGAGATGGCATAGCCATTAAGGCATTTACCTGCAAAGCCAAAGGACCCAGGTTCAACTCCCCAGGACCCACCTAAGCCAGATGCACAAGTGGGCACGTGCATCTGGAGTTCGTTTGCAATGGCTAGAAGCCCTGAGCGTTCATTCTCTATCTGCCTCTCTTTCTCTATCTCTGTCTCTCTGTCTCTCTCTCTCTCCCTACCTCTCAAATAAATAAATAAAAATTAAAAATATTAAAAAAAAAAAGAACTGCACGTGGTGGCGCATGCCTTTAATCCCAGCACTCAGGAGGCAGAGGCAGGAGGATCACCTTGAGTTCGAGACCACCCTGAGACTACATAGTGAATTCTAGGTCAGCCTGGGCTAGAGCGAGACCCTACCTCGAAAAAACAAAAAAAGAAAGAAAGAAAGAAAGAATAACCGAGGGTCTGGGGAGATGGCTCAGCAGGTAAGAGCACTTTTGTGCAAGCATGAGGGCTTGGTCCATCCTGAGTTTGATTCCCCAGCACCCATGTAAATATCTGGGAGTGGTCACACACTGTCACCCTAGTGACCCCAGCCCTAGGGGAGACAGGAGACTCTCCAGGCCTCACTGATCAGCTGGTCTGACCAAGAACAGCAGGTCCAAGTTCATTGAGAGACTCTGCCTCAAGAAAACACATGGGTGAGAAACAGGGAAGGGCATCTGACTTCTCCTCTGGCCTCCACATATATACATGCACAGGGTACCACAACACACACACACACAGAGAGAGAGAGCGAGAGAGAGAGAGAGAGAGAGAAACTAAGTACTCTGCCAGGCACTGACATACCAGGAGGATGACCAAGGAGGACTCTATCATTTAATATTCAACCCAAAACACTTCTAAGAGCAAAAGGAGACACCATTAGTCCTTGTGCCAGGACAGTAGGCATTAACTGGGTCACCCTATATATACCTTCATTTAATCCCTTGAACCCTGAGTTGGTACTAAGATTACCAGTGTTAATCCCATGGGACCTATGAGGTAGGTACATGCTACTCCCGTGCCACCTATGTGAGCTAGAAGCTCACAAATGTAAACACTGTGCCCAGGGTTCATGTCCCCTTGGAGTAGTGACAGGACTGGAATCCAGGTGGTCTGGGCTCAAATCATAAACACTCCCCATGGCTCCCCTCAGTGTTTAAGGACAAGGACTCACCCCCGTGGTGTCCTCCTTCTCTTCTCAGGCAATGGGAACTGAGATCTAAAAAGAACAGTTTCCTTTCCCAACATTCTGCCAATCTAGAATGAGGCCATGAAGCCCGTATGTGTGTGGGCCCTGTGTGATGTGCTAGTTGGTTGGCGCAGGCCTGAGGAGGAGCCAGCAGGCTAGTTAAGTCGGGTGCTGAACTCGGCCTGGGGATTGGGCCCTGTGGGGAATGGCAAGGAGTAGAGAAGCCTAGAAAACAGTTCGATTCCCCAGGACCCACGTAAGCCAGACGCACAAGGTGGCACATGTGTCTGTAGTTCATTTGTGGTGGCTGGATGCACTAGGATGCCCATTCTGTCTGTATCTGCCCCCCCTCTCAAATAAACAAATAAAAATATTTCTAAAAAAGAAAGAAAGATGACAGGAGAATAACTGAGAAAGGGACAGGTGAGGGTAAGGTGGCAGGATGTCTGAGGAGAAAATGACAGGAGAGTGGCTGTGACAGGGAGATGACCAAGGGGAAACTAACAAGAGGTGGGTGGAGAGAAAGCTAGAAAACAGGCAATCAGTCTATGGGCAGAGGGCCATCATGACCTGGGGTTGGGGTGCCACAGAGTTATCAGGGATTAGAGAGAGATTGAGTAAGTAGCGTAGGTTTGGGGTAGGAAGGAGAGAAAAGGGGCTGGCAGGGTCATTGGCCACAGACGGGTTGAAAGTCAGGGACCGAAGGCCTTCAAGAACAACTTCAATAAGGCTCTGAAGATAGAGCCCCAGAAACCCTGGGAAGAGGTGTTCTACAAGTCTCCCTGTCATCTCCCCGGGAGACCATCAGGAGCAATAGGGTCCTTAGACACCCCGTCCTCCAGTGCCGTCTGACAGGGCCTGGCAGAGTGGGTCCCAGTGTCCACCCTAACGTCTGCGCACTGCTGTGTGCCATGAGGCCTCGCTGGAGGAGACGGCTCCTGCCCTGCGCTGGGCCTAGTCCTTTTCTTACACGGGCTGCTTTTGACTCTTTCCTACCTCACCTAGACTGCAGGCCTGCTGCCCCCCCACACACACACACACACAGTGCCTCTTTGCCCTCTCCACTCTCTTAGTGATCTGGCTCCACTAGCTCCTTCCTCAGGCCAGCTTGGCCTCTCACCATGGCCAGTGGTCCTTTGACACCTGCAGGCTTTGCTGCCGTTGGGCAGGGTGACCCCAGGGACCTGAAGCCGCTCCCAGGGCAAAACTAGGAGGGACAAGAGACGGTGCTTAGCAAGAATTCGGACTTGGCTGAAAGGAACACTTTACAAATCACGAGAAATGGGTGTATGAGCCCATTTTAACATGACCACCACTTACCTTGGGTTGAATGGGGATATGAAGCAAGAAACTAGGCAGTCTACCAGTCCCAAAGGTACGGCATGAGTGCAGAGCCAGGTGACTTGGTGGAAGGTGGCAAGGGGCGTGGCTGAGGAGAGGTGACAAGAGGGTGGCTGAAAAGAAGGAGACAGGCCGGCTGAGGGAGTTTACAGGATGGTGGGCCAAGGGAAGGTAACAAGAGTTGGAGTAGAAGGTGATGAGGGATAGTTTGGAGGGAGGGGACAGGATGTCTGACAGGAAGGCAACAGGAAGGGGGTTAAAGGAAAGATGCCAGGAAATTAGCTGAGGAAAAGGTGGTGGGGGCTGGCTGAGAGGAAAATGACAAGAGGTGGGTGGAAAGAGAGATTAAGGGGACATGATTAAGGAAAATTAAGAACGAGGTGACAGGATGTCTGATGGTAATGTGATATGAAAATGACTGAAAGAAAGGTGACGGGAGGGCTGGAGAGATGCCTTTGCGGCTCAGGCGCTTGCCTGCAAAGCCAAAGGACCTAGGTTCGATTTCCCAGGACCCACGTAAGCCAGACGCACATGCGTCTATAGTTTGTTTGTGATGGCTGGATGCACTAGGATGCCCATTCTCTCTGTATCTGCCCCTCTCTCTCTCTCAAATAAACAAATAAAAGTATTTCTAAAAAAAAAAAAAAAAAGGAAGGTGACAGGACAGTAACTGAGAAAGTGACAGGAAGCTGTCTGAGGTAAGGTGGCAGGATGTCTGAGAAAATGACAGGAGAGTGGCTGTGACAGGGAGATGACCAAGGGGAAACTAACAACAGGTAGGTGGAGAGAAAGAGGGAAACTAGGGGAAAAGCGATGGGAATGGCTGAGGGGGGGGGGTGACAGGAAGAGTGCTCAGGGAAAGGGAAAGGGGTTGTTTAAGGTGAACGTGATAGGAGAATGGCTAAGGGTAAGGTGACAGGACATCTGAGGAGAAAGTGACATGTCTGAGGGAAAGATGAGAGGATGTCATAGGGAAATAGCAAGAGAGTGGCTGAAGGGAAGTTTACAGGAGGACAGCTGAAGGGAAATTGACAAGAGAATAACTGAGGAAAAAGTAGCAAGAAAATGGCTGTGGAAGTGACAGGAAGCTGTCTGATGGGAACCGGAAAGGATTCTGAGGAGAAAAGTGATGGGAATATGGGGGAGAGAAATGTGACAGGATGCCTGAGAGGAAGATGACAGGAGAGTGGCCAAGATGTGACAAGAAGATGGCTGTGAAAGAGGTGACGGGAAGGAAGATACCTGAGGGGAAGATGACTGATGGGGAAGTAACAGGATGACTGAGGGGGTATAGAGGCAGGGCTGGCAGACCTGTGGGAGAGCCCTGTCTACCTCAGGTTTACACTTCAGACCGCCCTGTTACTCATCACATAGGTGCAGAATATCTCAGTGGCGGGTACAAACAAGGCACAACCTTGTTCTCTCTATAGCATGGAGGCCGGGGTCTAGTGGAACCTAAGTGATCAATCAGTCTCTACGTTTTTTTTTAATATGGTGGTAAGGATTGAAGCACGGCCTTGTGTATGTGTGCTGAAAAATGCCAGATCTAACTCAGAATCTGACTTGGTGTATGATTAAAGCTCGTGTGTGACATACCCTCCCTGTCCTGAATAGCTGCCTCAAGCCTGGCTCCTTTGGGGCCTGAGTCCATCTGAGTTATGAAGAAAACCTTAAGAGGGCTGGAGAGATTGCTTAGTGGTTAAGGCACTTGCTTGTGAAGCCTAAGGACCTAGGTTTGATTCCCTAGTACCCACGTAAGCCAGATGCACAAGGTGACGCATGTGTCTGGATTTTGTTTGCAGTGGCTCACCCATTCATTCATTCATTCTCTATCTGTCTGTCTGTCTGTCTACCTATTTATTTCTCTCTCTCTCTCAAAAATAAAGAAGATATTTTGGGCTGGGAAAATGGCTTAGCAGTTAAGGCATTTGTCTGTGAAGCCTAAGGACCAAGGTTTGATTCCCCAGGACCCATGTAAGCCAGATGCACAAGGGGCACATATGTCTGGAGTTTGTTTTCATTGGCTAGGGGCCCTGGTGTGCCCATTCTCTCTTTCCATCTATCTGCCTCTCTCTCTCTCTCTCTCTCTCTCTCTCTCTCTCTCTCTCTCTCAAATAAATAAATAAAAATACATTTAAAAAATAAAATATTAAAAAAAGAGAAAGAAAACCTTAAGAATTGGAGGCTAACAATGGTACCAACTTGACTCTTCACTGAGTACAAAACTAATTAATAAAAAAATATTTTAAAAAGAAAGAATTGGAACTTCATTGGTGATTGGGGCCTTGGATCCTGTGGAGTTTGGGGTCTCCCTGTATGAGTTCTCAGTTGGGGGCAGCAGGACTGTGTCAACTCTTGGGCACTCTGGAGACCTTATGGCTAAGCTCCTCCATTCTCCCTCCGTGCATAGCACTTATAGGCCCCACCTTTGTGTGAGGGCACATCCTTCAAGAACCCAGAGGCTGCAGGAGAGGCAGATCCAAAGCAGATACCTGCCAAGTAGTGCATGGCAGGCTCCAGCAGATGTCACTGGGACCGCAGGAACCAGCAAAGAGCCTAGTCATACACTTGCTCATTCAGTCTGTCAACAGCGAAGATTACATGTTGCCTTAGTCCCTTCCTAACGTTATAATAGAGTGCTCAAGATTGGATAAAGAATAGGAATTTACTTCCCCCTCTGTTCTGGAAGCCGTGAGGTTCCAGCACCAGCTGTGTCTGTATCTGCTGAGGACTTCTCTGCTTCCCAAATGGCACCGCTCGCTGTGGCCTCATGTCACAGAAAGCAGAAGGGCAGAAAGGCCTAGCTAGTGTCCCCACGGACCCCTGAGGCAGAGACCTTCCGATGGCTCAAGGCCCTACTTCCTTCGCTGGAGCAGCAGGGTTAGCATGGCATTTGAAGGCAGCACGCACATCCTTCCTGCATACCGGGTTTGGGATTGAAAATGCTTCCCTCCAGCCAGTGCGTGGGCTCCTGAGGGCATGGAGGCAAAGCACCTGGTTGGCCATGGGCAGAGGGGTGCAGACGACCGAGCACACCCTGCCTCTTCAGCCCACAGTCGTGTCAGGATCGCCAGGGATCCTTGGCAGAGGACACTTGAGGGGTTTGAAGTACCTGTTCTGAGGGGTTTGGATCAAAGTTTACCATAACAGTCTCCAGGATCAGCTCCCAAACCCTGTCCTGGGCCATCCTGCTGCCTTCCTCCCAGCTGGGCCTTAATCTTCCTCCTGCCTTTGTCTTCCATTCTGCCTCTCCTGCGTCCACTTGGCCAATAGGCTGCCTGAACATTGTTCTTCTCCAAACCTGTCTCAGCCATAAGAGCCTGGGCCAGGCCCAGTAGCTTTCCACTCAGGATCACCTTGAAGCTGCAGCCACCCTGTGATGTGTTTCAGACAAGAACTGCCATCCCTCTTGGGGAACAAAAGCATCCCTTCCCAAGCTGCACCATGAGGGACCACTTCAGGATCTGAGGCCAACTCTTTCCCTGTTCCACCCTACTTCCAGACTCCAGTTAACAAACTCACGGAGACTGTCCAACCCTCATAAGCTACTCCAGCCACGTCACGGCTTAGCATTGTGTGAGTACATCTGGCTTAGGGCTCCTGTGTACTCCAGAGATGGGATTCCTAGGTTCTGGGAGCCTAACCAGGCCTGGTCTCCACTGTGGCCGTGCAGGGCCAGGAAACAGGCTTTATCGTCAGCTATAGGGTCTGGGCAAACCACGTGGAATTACAAGCTTCCTGTACTCCCTTGCCTACTGCAGACCAGGTGGGCAGAGGACAGACATCTCTGGCACTTAGCGGGGAGATTTATGGTGCTCCTGGAGGAGGCCTGTCCTGGCCCTGTGCGGTCCGGAACGGCCCTCAAGGCGGGGACAATAAATCCAGCCCATTATTTTTTACGAGCCTCCCACCCCATAAACAACTCCTTTGGCTAGTAAGCCAGCTTCACCACTTCTGGCCTGGCCTCAAGCTGGCGCCAGGGGCACCCCAGGGCTGACTTCTTAATGCTAACGGTGGAACTTTCCCTAAAGGTTCAGAACTTCAGGTGTCTGGGAGTGGATGGCTCAGGGTGGAAGAAGGCGGGCTGAGTTCAGAGGGCTCTGGGACCACAGACAGCTAGCCAAGCTGTGGCCCCTTCTGAGTTTTAAGTCCTAGGGCCTTGGTTTCTCACCTGTAAAGCAGGGCATATATCAGAATCTCCTCATAGAGCTGATCATGGTGATGAGATGTATGCACAAGCTGTGCCACCCGCCCCCAGTGAGTGCCCAGCCCTGGGCTCCGTAGCTTTCATACACATCGCATGTGGCTACACACATCATTCCAAGCACGACTGGACCCAGCACGGTGCCTAGACTTCGTTGTAAGGCACTGGATCGAGTGTAATCTGTGATAGTAAGTGCTAGTATCCCATTTTGGGGTAAGAAAATGAAGCTGAGATGCAGAGTTCTGTCTCAAGAGAATATATAGCAGAGGCAGGCTACAAACTCAGGTGGGATGGTGTCCTAAGACCCTAGACCCTGAAACGACAGGTGGGTGGAGGGGTAGGAGCAGAGGCTGCTAGGCAGCCAAGGCCTCATGAAATACAGAAAACCTGGACCTTGCTGTGCTGCCCGCTGTCTGAGCTACAGGTGCCAGCCTCTGGATGGGTTAACATAGTCACCACCACCCAGCACTCCCTGTCCCATCAAGCAAGGCCATCGTTCCACTAGGCCCTCTGTCATGTCTTTCCCCGGGTGACCCTCTCCTGGCTCGCAGCAGGCCTCCTAGAGCTGCTCATCATGAACCCCTGCACACGCCCGTCACTGGGTTTCCGTGTCCACTCACACGGCTCCCTTCGGCCAGAACATCCTGTCCACCCAGAACCCACTGCCACTCAAGAACCTCCTTCTCAGCACTTTGTCCACACACTTGATTCCCCAGGCGGAGCCAAGGGGCCATGACCTTGTCGTGCCCTCTGTGTCACTCGTTACCCTGTCCGCCTCCGCACACTGCCTGTGTCCCTGCTCCAGCCCTTCCTCACTCTTATAAGGATCCGCACCCTTGGCGTCCAGCACAGGACCTGGTAGAGTATGAAAGTCAGAGGAAGAGGAGGGTGTGCCACACTAGGGCACACGAGAGCCCGAAGGGCCTCTCCTGGGCCCCAAACTGGCCTACTTACCTATTCTAGGAGAAGGTAGCAGCAGCCTATCTACAGTCCCTGGCACATTGGCGGCAGAACTGGAACTTGTCCAAGGCCTCTGAGGTCCTGGTGGAGCCCACCCCCATATTGTAGCACAGGCCTAGTGGGTGCAAAGCCACACAGACCAGGCCCGTGGGGCAGCAACCACTGGGCAAGCACCCTGCTTGGATGTGTGGAACCCATACGGTCACCCGCACCATTTGAGGTCTGATCTCTTTGAGCGTCTGTGGTCCTCGAAGAGAAGCTGGGTGTGACTGCCAGGTACAAAGCCCCTAGGCCCACCTTCTGGCAGGATGTCTGCCTGGCCAGCCTGTAGAGACATTTCCTAGGGCTGCAGCCCCAGCCAGGACCAGCCAGGTAAACACTTAATTCCCAGCCTGGTGGCCACTAGATCATTTCTGTTTAGCGCCCCCCCACCACCACCCGTTTCTCTTCAGTCTTGGTTCCCAGCCCAGCTCCTCCTCCTGCCTTGGCCTTGGCCTCTTCTAGCCCTTGGGCTTCTTCCGTCCCTCCCACCCTACGGACCATTAATAGCCACTTCTGCAGCTCAGCCTTGGCCCTGGGACAGGGTTCCTGGATGCAGCAGTCCCGCTTCTGAGAAGCAAGCTCGTTTGCTTCCCATCCCACACCAGCGCGTGCCCATGCCCAGAAGGCCACCTGCACTGGCGGCCTGCTCCTGACCCTGGTGAGAACGCCTTGCCTCTCAAGCCTGCCTGATCTTCCCACCTCCAGTGCTGCCCCTTCCTGTGGCTGCTCGTGGTTGTCCTGCCTCTGCCTTGTCCCTCCTTCACTCGGAAGCCGGCTGCTCCTCCACATCCACATCAGCCCTGCCCTGCTGGACACCCCGGCCTTGATTGCCTTCCAAGACCTCTCACAGCCCAGCCCAGTCCCGCGGCCCAGTCCCTCCAGCCTCCTCCCTCCTGCTGAGCGCGCTGTCACCACCCATGGCGCTTCTATGTTTAATATTCATTCACTCAGCCAGGCAGTGCAAGCTCAGGAGGAGAGCCCATCTTTGTCCATGTCCCAGCCAGGCCTTTTCTGAAGCCGCCAGGGCCTCCTCAGAGGCTTCAACTTGATTGCGGTGACACCTAGTGACCAGCCTGGGAAAGCTCAGGAGGCGAGGAAGAGGAAGGAGAAGTAGCCCCACAGGAGAAGCCCTGGGCATGGAAGCAGGGAAGAAGAGGCAGGGCAGGTTTCGGGGGGGTTGGCAGGACACTGGGGTGGGAAGCCGTATGACCCTTAGTAAAGCAGCAGCTGCGTCTTGAGGAGAGCTGTCTGAGAGGCTGCCACAGAGCCCAGCGCTCCACCCAAGCCACAGCGGCCCTCTTACAGAAGAAGGTTTCACACCTTCCCACTTCACAGGTAGGAGACCGTGCACTGTAGAGAAAGCCACAGTGGGGCATAAAATCACAGTGCCCAGCTCGGCTGCCAGACCCCCTTGGGTAGCTGTGCATACCTTCGTCCGTGTGTATGTCTGTGCACAGCACAGCTCTGTCTCCACAAACGTCAAAGGAAGTACCACTCCCCTTTCTGCGAAGCAGCATTCCAGGGTTTCCAGTGACAGGCCAGGCAGTGGCTCCCCTCGGGGACACTGGGTCAGCCCCCATCTTTCTCCAGCACACCAGGAGCCAACCACAGTCTCGTCTTGGCAGGCAGTGAGCACACCTCGGAGGACCCTGGTGGGGAGCACTGAGCCCTGCAGGAGACATGGTGGTACAGTGCAGGTGTGGACTCGGACCCCTCAAGAAGCCCCCAGACTGTGGCAGATGCTGTGATGGAAGAGATGATGGGAAATCCAGGGGCCTAGACCTCCCTCCTAATTCAGCCTCCGTGTGGGGTGGGGGTGAGGGTAGAAACAGGAGAGCGCCTACAGGAGGTGGCACCAAACAGTATCCCAAATAACTAGTCAGAAGTGACCATTCTAAGAAGAAGGGAGGAGGCGTGGTCCCCACAGAGGAAACCTGCATTCTGAAAACACCAGGAGGATGGGGAGGGAGGGAGCACACCATTCCTGTTAGCCAGGCTCGGGTGAGGCGGGAGACATGCTGGGGTCCAAAGACCTGAGGACCTTGAGGGCCCTTCGGAGAGCTTGCAGCCTAAGCCTGTTGGCACTGGGTGGAGGCATGGGCTTTGCAGTGGGGAGACACGGTCAGATCAATGCTCTAGAAAGCTCCCTCTCCAGCTGGGTAAGGAGAAGCCTTCTTATGGCTGTCCTGTGTCCTCTTCTGGTGACCATGTACAAGTGGCTTCATCCCTTGTAATACCCCTGTACCAAGAGCAAGGCCACTCCCCTTGCAGGGTGATGCTGTGAATCCCCGTCTCTGTGCCACAGCCTGGGATGCTAGAAAAGGCTTGCACCCTGCCCTCACGCAGCCTTTGGTGGTTCTGAGGCACCTGGTCGGAGTGCAAAAGCTGGCATTAGACACTGCCATAGAGAGATGGTTTAGAAACATAGAAGAGGCCCAGCACAGTGGCACATGCCTTTAGTCCCAACACTTGGGAGGGAGAGGTAAGAGGATCACTGTGAGTTCGAGGCCAGCCTGGAACTACAGAGTGAGGGTCAGGTCAACCCAGGTTAGAGCGAGACCCTACCTCGGAAACAAAAAGAGGAGAGATGGCTCAACAGTTAAGGCTCTTGCCTACAGAGCCTAAAAACCAGGGTTCAGTTCCCCAGTACTCATATAAAGCCAGGTACACAAAGGTGCATGCACATGGAGTTCTTTGGGGTGGCTGGAGGCCCTAGTGTACCCATTCTTTCTATCTGTCTCTCTTCTGTCTGTCTCTCTCTCTCTTTCTCCGTTTGTAAATAAATAAATATGTTTTTGCACACACCTTTAATCCCAGCACTTGGGAGGCAGAGGTAGGAGGATCTCTGTAAGTTCGAGGCTACCCTGAGGCTACATAGTGAATTCCAGGTCAGTCTGGGATAGAGTGAGACCCTACCTCAAAAAAACAAAAACAAAAAAAAAAAATGTTTTGAAAAAAGAAATGTAGAAAAGACCCTGGGCACCAAGTAGCTGGGTCACCACGGCCTCCGAATCAGAGTGTTGACACATCTTTACTGTTCAGAAATGCCCATCACCTGCCCACGCCCTCTGGGAGGGTAGATTCTCGGTCAAGTATAGCCTGCCCTGCCCCCATCATGCCCCTTGGGCAAGGACTGAGACTTTCTGTCCCACTCTGCTCACTTACAAAGTGGGCGTTGGTCCTTGTAACCCTCTTCCCCCAAGCCCAGTCCCTGCAGGTTGTCCCATCCCTCCCTCACTGGCCTCCTTCAAAGGCCCTGAGAGCTCACTTGGCTCAGACAGCTGGAGGACTCTGGGCTGTGGAAGGCAGAGTCTCCTTCTGCCCCATAAGGCTCTGGCCTCTCCTGGCTCTGTCATTTTCTATCAAGGAGGTGGAGGAGAGGCAATTTTTTCCTTCCAAATCCTAGTGGGGGTGGGGGGCGGAGTGAGGCCATTGTTCTCCTGTGTTTGAGGGACAGGAACTCAGAAAGTGATGCGATTGATGACGTTGCCATAGCAACGGCCCTGGGAAGACACACAATTCCTGCTTTGTGGCCTGAGCAGGGGCTCCAGACCTGTGTGGAGAGAGCTTGACCTGCACTCTGCTCTCCACCTGGGCCGTCTCCATGACTGACGGCTGGCCTCTAGAAGATAAGTGCCACAGGACCCGTCAAGGGACCAAGGAAGGAAAGGACAGAGGTGCTGGTCCCCGGTATGACGGTATGACCCGGCACGTCTTCCCTGCACTGACCCACCTCCATGTGTGGTTTGTGAAGTGGGCGTGGCCCCATTCCATCTGCGCGGGTAGTGAGGGCTCAGCAAACCAAGCGCTGTCAGAGCCTGGATCCACACCTCACACCTTCTAGAAAACCGAGGAGGAAGCTGGAAAAAGGTGTCCCAGCCCATACCTCTGCGCTGCCAGGGTACCCACAGCCTCCACTTTGTTCGGGCCTGTGGCTGCAGGACCCGTCACAGTCCACTTTACACAGGTGAAACCAAGGTCCAGAGGTGAGGTAAGCTGAGCTGGGAATGTGACCCAGTAAGACGGCTTTCCTAGCAGAGCCCTGGGCTCAGGCCCAGCAGTGCATGGACTGGGTGTGGCAGTGCACACCTGTAATCCAAGCACTTGGGAGGTAGAGGCAGGAGGATCAGAAGTTCAGAGTCATCCTCAGCCTACCTAGTGAGCTTGAGGACAGCCTGGGCTACATGAGGATCTGTCTCAAAATATTGAATGCATGGATGGATGGATGGATGGATGGATGGATGGATGGATGGGTGGGTGGGTGGGTGGACAGACAGATGGACAGATGATAAACCGCCCCTGGTCACATACCATATTGCAGTCTGCTAGTAAACCTGGCAATGGATGTGGCAGCTAAGGACCGACCTGTCTTCTCATTGCACCCGGCCTGGCCCAGAGCCAAGGAGACATTCAGCTTGAGTTTTCAGAGGATAATTGGATTTGGATGAGTCGGATCGAATTAGCTTTGACCTGGCTGGCAGCCTGGCCTGGCGGGTACTGGGCTCTGAAGACCTGGACTTCTAGAAAGAAGTTCTCTCAGCTCCCCTCAAGGAGGCAGGCATTCTCTGAGCTGAGCACTTAATCTACACTGCGGAAGGCGTGCTGGGGCTCTGTGGTGTGGCTTCCAAGATCAGACGTGATCTACAGGGGCCAGATGAGCAGGGCCCAGCAGTCCTGGGGTCACAGAGGCCATGCTGCCCAAGCTGGCCCTTCACTTGTAGGGTACATGGGCTGGCTGAGGGGAACCATGTGGGTGCAGCCAGAGCTGTGGTGGGTGGGGGTGGGGAGATGGCTCACAGGATTTGGGATGGAGGCCACAGGGTGGGAGAGCAGCTTATAGTCTGGTGGTCAGGCTATACTTGGAGGACAGAAGTGGCTGGTCCCAATGGCCGCACGTTTCCTAGAGCTTACCTGTTCACCTTCAAACTTTCTTTTGGCCCCAGGGCCCAGGTAGTACCATGCCAATAATCCGACCCACAGGAGGGGATCTGCCTGCTCACAGCCCTCAGCTCCTGGGCCTCATCGTACTCTCAGGAGATGCTCTTCCCTGAGGGGCTTGGGGGCTCGCAGAAAGCCCCAGGTGGTTCTGGTGTAGAGCTAGCCTGCACCTGGCCCCATGTGCCCCCACCTCCTCATCTGTGACGTGAGGGCTAGAGTGGGCCACGCTCAGACCCTCCTCATCCGAAGGTCTCATCAGGTCCCAGGTGCTGTGTTAAGGAGAAAGGAGACTGTTGCCTGGACTTCGCAGCGCTGTGTCCATAGAGCACAAAGCCAGGAGTGCCCTGCGAGTGTTGGCAAAGTCCTCCCCTTGCCTGAAATAATGGAGAGTGGGCTTGGTCTGCTGCTCAGCTGGGTAGCCTTAATTCCTCTCCCTCTTCCCGCTTTTTCACTCTTCTCCCTTTTTCTCCACCAACTCTTCTCTTTCTTTTTTCCCTATTAAAATAGTTTAAACTAATTGTTAACGCACAAACGAGTGGTTTCCGTTGTGGCGTTTCCATACGTGTCACTAGATTCGTCTTTGTCCTCCTTTCCCACTGCCTCCTCTGTCCTCCTCCCCCCCTTCACTGGTCCTCTTCCATTTTCGTGTCACATGTATTATAGTGTCCTCTCTTTCTCCTCCTCTCTCCTCCCTTTAGATCTCTTCCTCCCTCTCATGGACCCTTTCTACTTTTATGACCTACACACTACGAACTACATACACATTACATACACTTTTATGACCTACACACTATGAACTACATACACACTACATACACGAACACGTATATACACATATATGTGTATATATATTGAAGTCTAAATCCGCATCTCAGAAAAAAAAAAAAAAAAGCATGCCATTTGTCTAAGTCTGGCCTGTTTTGCTTAACACAGTGATTTCCATGTCCATCTATGTTCCTGAAAGTGTCATTATTTCATTTTCCTTTATGACTGCAGAAAGCTCCGTTGTGTGGGGCTGAGGACACGGCTCCATTGGTAAAGCACTTGTCACACACACGAGAACCTGAATTCACAACCTCAGCTGGGCATGCCTGTAATCCAGCACGGAAAAGTAAAGACAAGAGGATTATTGTAGCTTTAAGCTCCAGGTTTGATGAGAGATTCTGTCTCAGAAAATAAAGTGGAGAGGAGTTGAGAAAGACACCCAATGTCGACGTCTGGCCTGTATGCTCACACACACACACACAGAAACACACACGAGATTCCATTATTTGTATGTCCCACATTTTCTTGATCACCCATCTGTTGATAGACATCTAGGCTGGTTCCATTTCTTGGCCGTTGTGAATTGCACGGTAGCAAACAAGGTTGTGCGGGTATCTCTGTGGTGTACCCCCAAGCGTGCATGATCTGGCTGGGTCATAGGATAGTTCTGCTTCTGGTTTCTTGAGGAACCACCTCACTGATGGCCCTAGTGGCTGCTCCCGCTGACACGCCCAGCACCCGTGAATACGGGTTCCCTCCCCCACAGCCTCGTTCTCTCGGCGACAGCAGCACGGGTTGGGGTGCAGAGGCGTCTCAGTACAGCTTCAGTTTGCATTTCCCCCACTGAACACTTTCCCGTGTGTTCATAGGCCATTTGTATTTCTTCTTTTGAGAATGTCTGTTCAGTGCATGAGCCCATTTTTTTTTTCCCATGTTTCAGTTTTTTTTTATTAATTAATTTTGTACTCAGTGGATACAGTCAAGTTGGTACCATTGTTAGCCTCTTCCCTGTCCTCCCTCCTCCCCCTGGCCCCTCCTTGTTGAGGTATATGGGTCATGCATTGTGGAGTCAGCCCACATTTATGGGTAGGAGAAAATGTCTCTATGTATCAGGACCCAGCCTGTGGCTCTGACATTCTTTTCACCCCCTCTTCCGCAAATATCCCTGAGCCATGTTGGGTTCATTTTAGGTCTGCTTCAGTGATGAGGTCTTGGGAGCCTCTCTGTCTCTGGTTATCTGATTTGGTAGGAGTTGATTGTTCTCTGTCTCGATCTCCTTCACCCTTGTGCTGGTACCAGGTTCACCAAGAAAACAGCACCTTTACTTGCTTCACCAGTTATTCTTAGTTCCAGATGGGGCCCTTTTGAGGTATGATGGGGTGGTTCTCTCCTTAGGATCTGTATCTATCTGAAAAAGAGAAGCAGATTCTCCAACAGAGAGTAAAGTTAGCACCAGATAAATGGGATAACCCTCATTTTTTTTAGAGAGAATTTAATAGGTGTAGGTCCTCTTATAGCCCATGATTGGTAGTAACTTGATAATGGAGAGTGGGCTCAGTTTTAGATAATGGTTCTGACTAGTTTCCCAGCTCCAGCCATGGGTTCCGTTCTACTGAGTGGACCAGTTAGCCAAATCAAGAGCAGTTGGTTTCCCACCATGATGAGCCCATTTATTGATGAGATAACTTGGACAGAGAGTTTAGTCTTGGGAGCTCTTTATACACATATCATATATATCACAAACTATATGTTAATCCCCTGTGCTAATTGTGGCCTTTGCTCTGCAGAAGCTTTTGAAACATTTCATGAAGTCCCGCTTGTCAAGTCTCGCTGTTGTTTCCCGAGCTATCAGAGTCCTTTTCAGAAAGTTCTGGCCTCTGTCTAGAGCTTGAAGTGTTTTCTGTAGCAGCTCCAGAGTTTCAGGTCTACATGAAGGTCATTCATTTGTTGGCTGAGATCTTGTCCTGTGCCGAGGACTTGGGATACACAGTAGAACTCAGGTCTCCCTGCAAGTGACTCTCCTCCATCAGGGCTGAGCACCGTGAGCAGCTGACCCCCTTTAGGGCAAACAGCATGTGATGACAGTGTCATTCTGCAGAGAACCCGCTGTGGGCCACACCATACAGTCATCTCCTCTGAGCCTCTCTCAGGTAAAGCTGCCACACCCCCGCTTCTGGGCTGAGAATACGGAGGCTCAGAGGAGGCTGTGGCCCCTCAGGCCCAGGTGTGGTGTGGGCAGGTAAGCGCAGCCAAGCACAGGTGCCAGCCCCCAGGGGATGCCTACTGGTGAGGCCGAGATGGCCAGCAGGGAGAGCCACAGCCAGCCCAGGCAGGACAGCAGTAGCCATCTTTGGAGTGGACGCCGCCAGGGCCATTGAAAATGGGTGTGGTGATGCTCTGAACCCACTCATCACTGATCTTAGGGGGCCCTAAAGCCCACAGGCTAGTAAATCGCAGCCTTATTTGTGTCCCCCGCAAAAGGTCCACCTTCCCCATGTTTTGGAAAATACAGTTTTGGTTAAATAAATAAATAAATAAAAAGAAAGAAAAACATGTTTAGTAAACATGTAATAAGTTTGTAGTTTTTCAACTCTTTATTGACAGTTTTCATATATGAGCATACTGTAATTTGATCATAATCTCCTCCCTTTTCCTTCTTCTGTCTCCCCCTTTCCCAGTCTGTTCCATTGAACCCTCTCATCTTTCCATCTAGACCCTCTTTTATTTGACATCGTTTTCTTCCCTTCATGATCCATGAGGATATGTTGATGGGTTCAATATCGTGTAGGTCTTGTGGAGTAACAACCGTCCGTCCCGATGAGGTCATAAATGTAACAGTCATTTCATGTCCAGGACTTCTCCTCCTCACCCTTGGGCTCTTCTATAATGTTCCCTGAGCCTTGGAGGGCTCAGCACTCCCTACTCTCAGCCCTTTGGCGAGTTTTTAGATTTTCTAGTAGTCATCACTAACTGCAAAAAGAAGTTTCTCTTACCAAAGGCAAGAGCAGCACTAATCTATGGGCACAAACATAAATATTTAGAGGGAAGTTTTAAAAAAAAAAAGATTTATTTATTATTTATTTGCTAGCAAGAGAGAGGGGAAAGAGAGAATATGAATGGGTGTACCAGAGCATCTTACCACTGCAAATAAACTCCAGACACATGCTCCACTTTGGGCATCTGCCTTTACGTGGAACATTCTAGCTGCATCCTTGAGAGAAGCCAGTGGCTCCTCCTTCTCACCCTGAGGTTCCACTGCTGGCCTGGGCTGCTACCATCCATAGCCATGCTAGGCCACTCCTGCAGTCTCCCTTGCCAACAAATAAGGGTGACCCTTGGCTAGTGACTAGAGCCTAGGCACACAGGAGGACAGATCATGCAACGGCAGGTCCTCGGAGATGAAGACAGGTGACTTCTAAAGCCCGTCACTCTGCAGCCCAGGTTTTGGGATTCATCAGCTCCCCAGGGACACATTTGTAACCACATTAATGGTTAGCAGCTCTTCTCGGAAGTTGCAGTTCTTTGGCTGGAGATGGAAATTTAATCTCTCTTTCCTTCATCTCACACAGCCTGAGCTATCTATCTACTGTCTCTTAGCAGCCTGAGAAGAAAGAGAATCCACATTGATCGAGGCCAGTACGGGCAGCTCTGGGAAACCAGCTCAGCTGGGGGGTCGTGAGAGGGGCCGGGAGTTTAGGCTTTGGTTTGCAGAGTCTGAGATGAGCCTGAAAGTTCATTTGCGGAGGACAGGAGATGTCCAGGAGGAAGGAGAAGCCAAGGGGATGATGGGCCCCTCTGAGAGGTGGTCAGCAGGCAGGTGGGATTGTGGACCCTGGGAGTACGTGCATGGTGCATGGGTGGAGTGGAGCGGTGGCATAAAGCTGGGACATTGAGAAGTCACAGAAGTCACGTGAGCAGGGAGCAGGGGTGACCGTAGCTCCGAGCCACCCATTGACAGTTTCCATTAATGACAGGGCAGCTGTGTGGTGCTGCTTGGTGTCCAGACTTGCCAGGCAGTCTCCCTGAAAACCTGAGGCTTAGACTCAGTAACTGAGGAAAGCCCCCTCCTTAAAGCCCCCTCTGGCGCACGCTCTGCGAGCCAGGGCCCACAGAGATACCTCGTCTGTACAGAATGCCTGGCAAACACCTGGTATCTTCCCGCCCTCCTTTTCTCCTGGAGGCAGAGGCTTTCATGCCCTTTTTACAGATGAGACTCAAAGACGTGAAATGATTGTCTCCAATGAACACAGCTTATGGGGTTTGTGCCCACATCTGTTAGACTTTCCAGAGACCTTGCTAAGAAAGACCCACACCAGGGCTGGCTCATACAGGTTCAAAAGCTGCCCAGTTCCACCCGCAGGGTATCTCCCTAGTAGCTGGAAATCAGCTGAGATGGAGTGTTGGTGCAGACGTTGGCCATGGCTGTAGATGAGCGCCCACAGCCAGCTGCTGACCACTGTCAGCGCCCCTCTGTCCTTGAGATCACGAGTCCATCCATCAGGACTTGAGAGAGGACAGGGGCTGTATTAGTCATCCTTCTGTTGCTGAGATGGAATGCCTTACCAAAAACATCAGCACAGGGGAGGCTTACATATCCGGGTGACACTTCATCCTGGCAGGGAAGGCGCAGCAGCAGGAGCTCAAGGCAGCTGGGCACATTCAGTGCACAGTGAGGAAGCAGAGAGCGATGAATGGTGACGCTCATCCAGCTCTCTGTGTCTTACATGGTCCAGGACCCTGGCCCACGGAATGGTGCCAGGCATAGTTAAAGTGAGTCTTAACCTAATCAAGATAATCCCACACGGGAAGGCTCAGGGCCTAACCTAATCCAGGCAAGTCTAGGCCCTGTCACTTTCGTATACACCGTCACGGGGGTCGTGTGTCGGTAGGGACGGGAACTTCCTGTGAGGGGCACTGCGCTGCCATGCTTTCCTGTCCAATGGTGGCTTGGCTGGTTCCGATCTGCATTCACACAGCAGCTTGACCTGCATAAGAAGAAGACCGCAGGGAAGGGATGGTGAGAAGGGGTTAGCAGAAGCAGGAGTCACTGTGCAGGTGGAAATTGGCTTTATTTCCACTTGGGGGTAAACTTTATGCTGTCCTTTTCTTTATTTCTTTTTTTACTTTATATATTTTCAAGGGGAGAGAGAGCGGGCACACAGGGTCCTCCAGCCACTGCAAACGAACTCCAGATGTATGCGCCACTCTGCGCATCTGGCTTTACGAGGGTCCTGGGGAATCTAACGCCAGTCACTTAGGCTTCGCAAAGGAAGCACCCCAACCACTGAGCCGTCTCTCCAGCCCTTATTTCTCTTTTGTGGTACTGAGAATGGAAGCCATGACCTCCAGCATGCCAGGCCAGCACTCTTCCACTGAGCCACACCCCCAACCTGAGACTTCCTAATCCGCACTCTAGCTGACGGGGGCTTGTGTTTTCAAATACACTGTGCGCTCTCGTGTGTCCATGTTTACAGTGCACAGGGTCAACGCTGACCTCTCCTTCCCTGGCACAAGGAGCCAGTGTGTCCCCTTGGGAAAAGAGGCCACCATGGGTGTGTGTGCCATCTACGAGGAGCCCTTCCCTCTCTCAGGCTGCTTCACGCCCCATACTCCTCCAGGGTGGAGGGAGAGGCCAGGTCCCAGAGCCAGTGTGTGGCAGGCAGCGGCTCTTCCCTTTCATCTGCCTGTGGCCTCTTGATGGACTTGTGACCTACAACCTCTCACTTGACCCCTGACCTCATAAATTCTGGAAACTCCTCACAAATCACCAGGAAGATAAACATACCTGGGGTCAACGGAAGGAGGCCCAAGCCACTCCGGGCAAACAAGGAGGGAGGGTGGAGTCTGCTGGGCGGGGAAGAGGGTCTCCTAGAACCAGTGGTGGCTGGCGAGAGGTGCCAGATGGACCAGACGAAGGCAGTGCCACAGCCTGACCTCCCGCGGGAGCTTTGTTGCTGGATACCAAGGTGTCATTTAGAGTACAGCTCACAGGCACTCTGGTGGCCCACACACACGTGTGTGCACGGGCATGCGTGTATGCTTGCATGCATTCATGGCTGGAGTGAGCTGCAGCAGCCTGAGAGCCCAACACTGGGTTAGCAAATGTGATTCCCTATCTCTCTGCAGCCTAAAGTTGTCTTTCTGTCGCAACTAACTGGTCCCCAACCCCTGCCTTGTCTGTCTCTCTTCCCAGAGGGTATGAACTGCATGAACAAAGACCACGGCTGTGCCCACATCTGCCGGGAGACGCCCAAAGGTGGCGTGGCCTGCGACTGCAGGCCTGGCTTTGACCTTGCCCAAAACCAGAAGGACTGCACACGTAGGTAGATGGGTCAGACACCCCACTTGTCTCCTGCCATTGCTGGGTGTCGGTTAGGGAGGGCTCTCAGCCCCCCGGGGTGGGGAGAAGGGCCGGGTCTGATGAATGGGCCTGGGGAGGCTGGTAGGACAGGGGCTGTGACCCCTCAGTCTGAGGTTTTGCACCTGGCATGACACCACCAACATGGCCCCAGGAGCTTGCTTGAAGCACCTACAGGGCTCTGAGCCCAAACTCCTGTGGGAATAGAGGCTTGTAGCATAGAGCTCTTAATGTCCCACTTCCTCCTTGGGCTTGGGAAGAGTAAAGAGAAGCCAAGGAGAGCGACTCGGGGTCGTGGGGTACGGTGGGGAGCGATGCTGGTAGTTGCTGACGTTGCTTCCAGCATCAGAGATCAGAACCCACAGGGACTCACTGCAGACAGTGGGCCGCAGGAAAGCCAGACTGAAGGAGGCAGGTGGCCAGGGTGCCCTTTCAGAGGCTGCTTGGAGGTCTTCCACAGGACTCTGCGTAGCACGGCCTCAGCAGGCGTGGAGCTGGGAAAAGCAAGTGAGGGCTGACCACACTTGGGTCCTCCAGCACACGCTCCCGGCGGCAACACGAGAGGCAGTGGGATGTGAACCCCGCTCGCTTGGACCAGGGCCATCCAGGCAGAGTCACATCGGCTCTGGGTCTGCCAAGAACCAAGAGGCTGTTGTAGCATGTCCACCTCAGCCAGAGACCATGGCGGCATTAGCATCAAGAGAAGCACTCTCACCCACCTGAGCTGCTCGGGTGGACGACTGACCACTGACTCGAAGGACATGGCTTTTCCCCCTTCCCTCGTACCGCGCAGAAGACAGCTGGCCCATCGCCTTCAGTCACTGTGGTTCTCCCAGCCGCCACCACCTCACCTCGCCTTCCTCAGCTCAGACGCTCCTGAGACAGTCACCAAGGCCCTGCGGACCCGCATGTACCTGCCACTGTCCCTGTCCCCAGGAGCTTATGGTCCCATCCTTACATTCCCCAGAGTGGAGGTGTTTTCTTCTGCCCTGGCTGTGGTCATGGTGTGGACCAGCCTTCCTCTTTACTGTCATATCTTGTCCGTGAACAGCAGAGGTAGATGAGTGTGACGCTGTCACCAAGGCAGGACAACCAGAGACAGCTCCAGCTCTAGCTTGCTGCCCCTATGCACGCCGCACTATGCGTGTGGTGCAGGATTCCTTTACCCACCGAGAAAGTGCTGGCCACTTGTCATTGCCTACTCCCAGTCTTCCTGCTGAGAGAGGACAGGAGTGTGTGCCGCCCAAAGGCACTGTGTCCCCAGTCAGAAGACAGACTGGGCACTTGCTCAAGGCCATACCCTAAGCTGGGCACCGTAAAGAAGACTGGACCAGCTGCCTACCTCAACCTTTAATCCATCTAGGACAAGTGCCACATGGAACGGCCTCTCCTGAGGGGCTGGAACAAACCAGAGTCTGTGAGAGCTAAGACCCCTTCCCCAGCTACCAGTGGGTTAGGAAAAGGGTTACACTTAGGCCTGGGAACATCTGCTGGACCAAGGACCCACCGCCAGACGCTCCCTGACAGGCTGTGAAAAGCCTAATAGACATGCTGGCTCAAGGAGCCGGGGGCAGCCCCGCTGCCAGGCTGGCTGTGGGTGCTTCTGAGTGGCTTGTGAGGCAGAGGTAAAGATGGCTGAGAGATCTGCTCCAGCCCTGGGGTCACGCGCTGCCCCAGCTGCAGCACTGGGCTGGGGCTAGGTCCAGCCAGCCTCTGGACTGAATGAGGTGCAGGCTTCTGCGTCCAACTCCCTCATCCCTTTAGTCCTTCCCAGAGCCCAGGCTGAAGAGTTTGGGGGAGCCATCTGCAGCATACTTGCTGTCTTTTCCCCAGCTGCCCCCTGCCCTCTCTAAAGTGAACTGTCGGTCCCAGAAAAGCACAACATCCAGGGCGGGGCTGGCTGTGCCCTGGGTCCTCCCCTCCTCTGTGCAGGCCTAGGCTCCTGAGCCCTGGGCTTCCCTGACTTTATTCTTATCGGAGAAAAGCTATCTCAGAGAGGAAGGCTGGGCCAGGGAAAGCCAGCTCGCCACCACCTCTGCCACCCCGAGTGCAAGAGGAGACACATTCCTGTGGGCATTGGGAAGAAGAACCAATCCTGTGGGCTGAAAGCCCTGTCAGATCTCCTGACTCACCCTGGAAGTTGTGTCAAGAAGAGGCTGCCCCTGAGAGGCACGGGCTACTGAGGACAGTGTGGGGCGCTGGGAAGATACGCCTTGCTGTGAAGTCATTCTCTTTCTATCCTCACGTGCTGAAGAGACTGGATGTGGCTCTCAGGACAGCCAAGCCACAAAGGCTCCAGTGATCTCTTCTTGAAGGAGGACCTCTGAGAAGTGCAACTGCAAAAGTCAGATCCGCATGTTTGGAAGATGTCCCCACAGAGTTGCCACCAGCGACTTCCCTCTGCTGCCACCCATCCTGAAGGGGGGTGTGCCTCAGGTGAAGTCAAACCTTCAGGGGCTAGAATTTGGTGCTCCTCCGACCATATATATTTGGTCGTCCCTAGAGTGGACAAGCAGTTGAGGTGTGCAAGAAGGCACTCTGCCTCCACGCCTAGGTGCCCTTTACACTCGGACGACCGTCACCTTGGTCGCCAGCAACTGCCATGATAAAGCAGGGACCCTCGGGGCCCCTTGGAGAGATGGCTGGCCCCTTGTTCTCTTCCAGCCATCTTCTTTTACAAAACTGCAATTTGACGTTTTTCCTACTTCGGGCCCTTTTCCGCAGATAAGAGGTTGCTGCCGCTGTAGAAACATCTGGGCACCGGGTCCTCCGGCGCCAGCCACAGAATGTGGTTCACTTAGGTTTTCTTCAGCACTGCACCCCAGACAACACTAATTTGCTGGAGGGTCAGGAATGTAAGGGAATACAGCTTGGGCTGGCTGGCCACTAGGGTGACATCAGAGACATCCTTGCGCGTGCACAGGCAGAGGCTGGGGCTCTGCAAGAGCTAAGGACACGAGCATCACCTTGAACCCTGGCTGCTGCCTCCCTGGCCACCAGCCTGACTCGTGCCAGTGTCAGCAGCCGTTGGTGTCAAGAGGAGGCGTTCAAGTGTCTCGCATACACAGTCTTGCCTCCCAGCACCCCTCTCCCGGGGCCCAGCGGCTGTGTGAGGCTCTGTAGGAACCCCAGACAGCCCAGAGTCTGTCTTTGACCCCACTCCATGCTTCCCTAGGGGCATGCAGGTCCATCGGAGACCCTGGAGGGACTCAAGGTCAGGGAAGTCTGTCTGCTGCCCACCAGCCTCAGAGAGCCGGCCACTGACTGGCCTCCTCAGGCCCTTGCCCCACCCTCAAAAGAAAGAACCCACGCCACCAAACTAACCATTTCTGTTGTCGTTCTGTTTATACACACCTGTGTACACTTTGGGCCTGACTAGTAACCTGTAACTATGGAAACGGAGGCTGCCAGCACAGCTGTGAGGACACAGACACAGGCCCCATGTGTGGCTGCCACCAGAAGTACGCCCTCCACGCGGACGGTCGCACGTGCATCGGTAAGTAGGCACCACCGCGTAAGGTCCCGCCCCGTGGGTGCCCTGTGTCGTCCCCGGGTCCCAGAGGAAGCAGGAGGGAAACAGGAAGAGGAAGTCTCCACGTGCTGATGGGGACGGGGATGGCACGCACCCCCAAGAGCAGCGGTTGTGGAGACGCCCTGGTTCACTGGGCTCTGGCCTTGCAAGCAGGGTTTCTGCTCTCCTCCATGTCTGCCCAGGGCAGCATGCTTCAGCGGGGTGCCGTCTGTCCCTGAAGCACAGGTGCTAGCTGACATGGAGGGCACTCAGCCACCGCGCTGAGCCTGTGCGCTGCCCACAGCCTCAGATCAGGCTGTGAGGGCGGCGGCGTGCGTCCCACATGGGGCGTGGGGGCTTGGGACCGCTTTCCACTCCGGGCAGGGTGCGGGGGAGTCGCCCAGGACTTCCTCCTGCACATGAAGTCCCTTCTCAGCAATGCTCCCATCCCATCACCTGTTTGCTCAAGTCTCAGCCGCCTCTTCCTTCCTGGCCCATGTCCCCAACGGGAGCTTGACCATTTCTGATTATTTTATGTCATAATCGATAGTAGTTTGTTTGTTTGTTTTTCTCCCACTAAAAACAACAGCAAGTTGGGCTTTTTGTTGTTGTTGTTTTCCTGGGGAAAAAAGGAATTTCAGAGCTGGGGCTCAGTTCACCCTCCTGTGCTCCGTGGCCTGCACTATAGGACCCATGCTTGCTACTTTTCCTAAAAGCCCTGGCTGGTCAGCTTGGGAAGTGTTTCTGGAGGGGCTTTGCTAGCCCACGTAAGCACACGCAGCCAGGAGCTGCTGTCACATCCTATCCCCTGTCACTGCTCCCTGCTGTCTCAGGGTGTTGGGCACCGGGCCAGGCAGGGGCCCTGGGCTGTCCCCTCTGTAGTCGGGCCTGTGGTGATTATCCCCTCCCCTGTGTGGTCTCTTCTCTCAGATGGTCATTTTTTTTTATTCTGTTTTACCTCATTCCTGCTGCTTTACTGGTGGATGGTCCCTGATTGCCTGTCTTGTCTGATAACTGACATTCAATAATCATTTTTCAGAGCCAAAAGCCAAAAACAAACCAACCAATCAAAAAAAAAAAAAAAAAAAACCTAAAAACCAAACCGGGTCTCAGACCAGTGTCTCTATTGCAGCCTGATCCCATCTAGAACCTCCTCCCCTCCATCCTCTCCTGCCGCTGTTCTGCCCAGAGCTCCCCTGGGCCACCCTGACCCTCCCCCCCGTCTCGTCTGCTAGAGGTCTCCCGGGCTTTGCCAGCTCCAGTGGGGCCTGCCCATGGCCGCTGGACCGGCACAGACAACTGCTGGGCATGTGCACCCGAGCCTGGTGCTAACAAACCCTTGTCTGTGTCCTCCTCACTCATCCTTTCTCAGCATTTTTTAACGTCTGCTGCATGTGACAGTCCCTGCATGGATCTCTCTCTCCTGTCCACTCAGCTCTGGCCACTGTGGCTTTACTCCTGGCCAGGACGAGAAGCCTTCTTTCGCTTACTGTCCCCAGTTCCCACCTAGGGAAGGGTGTGTCTCCCCAGTTCTAACTGAGCAGGGAAGCCACCACCAGCTAACGTCCCTGCTCCCTCATGGGAAACGTCTTGGCACAGCCTCTGGCCAAGTGTCTGAAAGCTCCCTGGCCCTCGCAGGGCCCTCTCTCCCCCGCACGCTCCTAAAATGACTGACCCTCCCTGCAGCCCCTTCTCGAGCACTTGAATGTCCATCTCTGCTCCTCGAGACAAGCAGGCAACCAGCGCTGCCCAGATCGGTCCCCCGGGTTTTCTGTGCGCCCAGTGGGATCCGGCGTTCTAGGCGTGTGCATGTGCATATGTGCTGCTCTGTGTGTTGCATTCTTAATTTTGCATGAGTGACAGCGTCCTTATAACAGGGCATCTGCTGCCCCAGGCACATCCATCACCAGACCTCGCAACTCTGTCCCCTTGTCCTGTACCGTGTCCCATACCTGCCTGAGCTACGGGGTCTGTAACCATTTGTCTCAGTGAGCCTCCAAGGCCACCTGCCCTGACCCTCAGCCATCCTTCCCGTTTGTCTGCACGTGGGCCCTGCGTCCCTCCTGTGTCCAGGTCCCATCATAGCCACCTTTCTTGTCTGCATGCCATCCCCCACCCTTGCTGCCTCTTCGTTTTGCCCCGAGCGCACCGCCTGGAGGTTCCTGGGATTAGCCCTGGGCGAGGGCACCGTGCTGGCCCGGCATGCTGAGAGCCGGCTTCGCGCGCACCACGCCGAGAGGCTGGCTGTCTTAGGCCGCGGGAAGTGGGCTGTCATTAACCACTGGCTCCGTGTTTGTCCCTTACTTGTGTTCTAGAGAAGGATGAGGCTGCAATTGAGCGCTCTCAGTTCAATGCCACGTCAGTAGCTGATGTGGACAAGCGGGTGAAACGGCGGCTCCTCATGGGTAACACTTCTTCCACTTCCTTGGTTCTCCTTGCCCTTTTGGGTGCGGGGGTGAGTGTGGACAGGTGCTGGCGAGGGGGGTGTTGGCGTGCGGGAGTGTGTGTATGTGCTGGCTGTAGGGGGCGTGCTGCGTGGGAGCTTGTGTGCTGGCGTGTGTATATGTTGGTGGAGGGGGGGATACTTCCATGTGAGCTCTGTGTGAGCAGGTGTACTGGCATGTGAGTGTACGTGGAGTGGGGTCTTGTCCATGTGTGCGTGGACGCGTGTGTTGTATGTGACTGTGGGGGACTCCACTGCAGATGAGAACTCACTTTTTAAAACCTTAAAAAAAAATTTTGACACTCCATCAGACATGTTTGTTTCTTTGTATGCTTGTAGCAATGAATCCAGCACTCATGTCTAATGGCCTAAGGCTCCTCTGCTTGCAGTAAATGCTCGTGTGTGCCCTCAGGTCCCAGTGTCAGCACAGCTACACTGAGACTCAGCCCCCACAGGGGCCCTAGCGGGAGGGAATTCTGGGCACCCTGGTCCTCCGTTCTCAAGGGAAGACCACGTAGCTCTCAGGGTGTGGGGGATACCTGCTGGCAAGGCTTTCCCCTAGGGTAGTAAAAGGAGGAAGAGAATGAAGAAGAGAATGTGACATCACAGACCAGAGATACAAAGCTGCCTCCACAGTCTTTCCTTCCCCTGCCCACTGTTTCAACCCCGGTTCTGGGTTGCTGACCTCCGGGCCAGCTGCTTGCTGAGTACAGCTACGGTCTCTGGACTGTGACAGCCTGCTGGGTGGCACTGGGAGGCTCACCGGAGTCTTGGTAGCTATGGTGTTAGGTGATTTAGTCCCTGTTTTACAGGGGAAGAAACTGAGGCTCGCTGGGGTGCCCCAACTTGTGCAAGGTCACACATTACCCTGCATAGTTGAGCTCAGTGAGAGATTATGGCCATGTGGGCCCTGGAGGTCCCAAAGAGGCCATCTTGTTTTGTAGTCCTCGCATGAGCCCCCGAGCTCAAGAGTTCAAGAATTCTTACCACTTCTTTCTGAAACTGAACCCCTGTGGTGAAGATGTAAGTCGCTCTTGGACTACAGCCCCCGGTTGGGGCGGGTTAGCTCCCAGGCTGTATTAATACAGGCAAGGTCAATAGGAAAGTGGGGGTAGCAGTGGATAAAAGAAGAGGGGGAACAGCAGGCTGGTTTGTTGAGATGCACCAGGACAAAACACCCTTTTGGCATTGAAAGTTCCTTAGGAGAGTTACAGCATCATACCAGAGAGAGGGTTGGGGGCTCTGGGAAATCTGAAGGACACAGGAGGCTTCCTGCTTTCATCAGTTTTAAGGGGAGGGGGAGGTACTACTGCGCATGACTCAGCCTGTGTGCGAGAAGCTCTATAGGCACCACATAGGACCCCAGACCATAGTGTAGGTAGCTTTGGATTTCCCTGACAACAGGGGGCTGGTCCACTTTCCCCATTTGGCCTTGGTCCTGGGCAGCGGTGGGGGAGGGGACTCTTAAAGTGACTACAGTTGCGGTCTAACAGGTCTAACAGTGACCGTCCCCTGTCCCCCGTCCCCCCCCCCCCACGTCTGCCTTGTGCTGGTTAGAGCGCACCTGGGCTCACGTTCAGGGACAGGTTCCGTGAACGAGTTGGAATTGAGTCATGCTGCCAGTGTTGGCCTCTGAGAGGGAGTATCAGCACATTGACCTGAAAGATGCCAAGGATGGGACAGCTCAGAGATGGGTGGGAGGTCAGACCAGCTAAGGGGAAGCCAGGGCCTAGCAGCAGGTAAGGTGGATGAGATGCCAGGCACTCCATGCCCTGGACTTCCTGGCACCACAGGCCATGCCCGTGACCTCTGTGTTGGCTAGCTCCGCACCAGAAAACCTAGTATGAGAGAAGACCATGTGGGGATGGGGTGGCTGAGTGAGCAGGGCTCCTCTGTCACATGACTTCCAAGGTTTCTTCAAGCCTGAGAAGCCATTGTGGATGGGGCTTATTTGGGGAGTGGGCAGAAAAGCTACAGACAGAGGGCTCCGCAACTTGAAGAAGCAGGCTGTGCAGAGTGGCTGTGCCCCCCAGCCCCCATCCCCTACTTGTGCTCTCTGTAGTGCACACATATCTCAGGATCCCCTCTTCCTGGAGAGCCCAGAGCCCCAATCCCCACCCTGGATGAGGCTCAGAGAGGACCCCGTCAGAGCCACTGCACACTTTACAGTTGAGGGGCAGGGTTGAGACTTCACGCCCACCTCCAGGTATCTGACCAGGACCTCTTCCAGAAAGGTTGTGTGCCCAGATCACAGAGGTCTCCCTTAGGTACCTGTAAGAAAGCAACTAGCTGCCTTACCTCACCGTGGCTCGGGGCCAGGACAGGAGGCAAAAATAGAGGGGCACAACCCAGGGACTAAAACCAGGCCTCCCTGCCCATCTCTGGGCCTCATGGCTCCCGCATGCTACCCATACGCTCTTTGCCCAAGCTGTGACATTTTGACTAAAAGGGTCTAAGATGTAGAGACCAGAAGTGACCGGGCCTTGCTCCCGGCGCACAGCGTCACTGATGGGGAGGCTCTGGCATCTTCCTGGACTCGGGGTTCCACTCCTGGAATTACCAAGTGGGCAGGAAAAGCTGGCCTGGTAGGAACCACGTGGAGGAGGGCCACTGTGCTCACAGGACAGGACAAGAGGCTCCAGCCCTGCCAGGACAGCGAGGTCGCTGCCCCAGTGGGGAAAGACCAGTGCTAGCAGCAATGCGATCCTTGCCCATGTGGAGTGGGATAGAGAAAGAACCCCACTAGAGAGCTGGGGGGACACTGGGGCCTTGGAGGATTTGCAGTGGCATCCAGCCACAGCTGTTTCAATTCGCACACTAGTCACCACCCAGGGACCAGGCACAGGATGAGTGAGGTGTGTTGTCAGAGGCCTTGAAATCCAGAGCCAATGGCAGAGCCCCACTCTTCAGTTATAGAGATGGGCTTCGAAGGCCAAAGGGATGCAGACTGCCCATGGGGCAGCAAGTGCCTAGCTGAGGTTCGGATCAGTTCCCACAGGAATGCTGTCATGCCTGTCAGTCACCCTAGGTCATAAATTAAGTCCCTTCCCCAAAGTAAACTCAGATGGATGTATATTAGTTGCCTGTGGCTGGTGTTACTACTTCAGTGACTTCACAGAGCACGACTGTAGGTCAGAACTTGACACCAGGCTCCTTGGGCTCACGGGGCATCAGGGGCTCACGGGGCATCAGGGGCTCACGGGGCATCAGAGGCTCACGGGGCATCAGGGGCTCACGGGGCATCAGGGGCTCACAGGGCATCAGAGGCTCAAGGGGCAGCAGGGGCTCACGGGGCAGCAGGGGCTCACAGGGCATCAGGGGCTCACAGGTGTTAGGGCGTTGGCAGGAAAGTCTTCCCTCTCGAGGCCTGAGGGGAAAAGCCTTGCCTTTTCCATCTGGCTCTGCTGGGTTGCTTGGCTCCAGTTCCCTTCCTCCAGCTTCAGAGCTGCAGTCTTGCCATACTCATACTTTTGTGTCCTCGGCCCTCCAAACCTCCTCTGGCCTCTCCCCTGTACATTTTTTTATTTACTTATTTGAGGGAGAGAGAGAGAATAGGCATGCCAGGACCTCTAGCCACTGTAAATGAACTCCAGACACATGGTGCCATCATGTACATCTGGCTTACATGGGAACTGGGGAATCGAACCTGGGTTCTTTGGTTTTGTAGGCTAGCACCTTAACCGCTGAGCTATCTCTCCAGCTCCCTCTCCCTTGTACTTTTTAAAATTTTTTTATTAATTTATTGTATTTATTTGAAAGAGAAAGAGAATGGGCATGCCAGGGCCTTCCGCCACTGCAAACGAATTCCAAAAGCATGTGCCACCTTGTGTATCTGACTCATGTGGGACCTGGGGAATCGAACCTGGGTTCTTTGGCTTCACAGGCTATTGCCTTAACTACTGCACCATCCCTCCAATGCTCTCCCTTGTACTTTTAAGGACCCTTACTGTCCTATTGGGCCCATCCATATAATGCAGGGTCATCCTAACACAAGACCTTTAGTTTCATTCTTCCTGCAAAGGCTCTCGTGCGGGTGGGCTCTCAGCTAGAGCAGGTAGTGCAGCCAAAGCTGAGAGGATCCTCCATGACGGTACAATCCACAGATCCCCTCCCTGGCTCGGCCTTCAGTCCAAACCTCCCAGCCCACAGTAGGGGTTGCATAGACACATGGTATGACATGCTGGACAGGATGTGATGTGCATCTCTGCCCCTTGCTGTCCCCTGCGTCTCTGTATCTTCAGCCCCTCTGCCTGAGGTCGCTGTCCTTTCCAGTGCTGCCCCCTCAGACCCCCAGAACCCCAGAGGCAACTGTCTCACTCCACAGGTACAGATCCTAAGACCACACATAGAAGGGAGCCTGCCCCGACAGTGAGCAGCTGCTGCCCTCCAGGGCAGACCCAAGGAATTTCCAAGTGCAGATCTGCTCACCAAGAGCCGAGCAGGCCTGAGGCTCGGCATCCGTGCCAGGCTCGAGTCCTCTCCCAGAGGCACCAAGCAGAGCCTTCAACCAGTCAGGAGGGTGCTGGAAAAGACCCCAGGGAGGGCAGGGTGCCTGGTCTCCAAGCCAGCCATCCCAGCCAGAGTAACCTGCAGTCCTGGCTCTTTCCCGGCCTTGCATTCTACTCAGCCTCTCCTGGAGCTGGCCCTGCATGGTTCATGGATAAGGATCCGAGGCACAGGAGGGAGCCAGGAACCCCCCCCCCCCGCACAGCCATGATCCTCCGGGAGACCCCTGCACCTCTCACCTAGCCCATTCAGGCCCATGCTTCTCTGCTTTCTCTGAAAGTCTGGCCAGGCATGGGTGTCCAGTGACACTTACAGAGGTCAGGGACAATGGGTACTAGGCTTTGAGGGAGCCTTGGCTTTCCAGGGACAGCAGCCCCCAAAGTCTTAGCTGTCCCTCTCTCTGCCACAAGAGCCCTCTTTATAAATGCTGTTGTTTGTTAGACAGAACCTAGGTCCAACCTCACCATCCATGATTCTCTTGACCAGCAGACATTGTATGGGCATAGCTCAGGGGGCTCAGACCTGGAGGAGATGAAGGCTGTGGCCTCGGAGCTAGCCTGCCCAGGCTCCAGTTCTATTGGCTCCTGGGGAGCCACATCTGCTGGGAATGTCTCTTAGCGCTCCCAAAGCCTGTTTCCTTCTCTGTGAACTGTGAACTTATCTGTGAACTGTGTACCTGGAAAAGCTGTGATGAGGTTGGCATGAACCCATGCCAAGAAAGTACCTAGGGCAGTGTGCCAGCTGTTGGCATAGGGCGCAAACCTGTTAAGGAAAGATAGCCCAGGGTTTGTCTTAGGGTGAGCAGACATGGGCAGAGTCATCTGTACCCTTGTACCTGCCCTGCCGTGCAGGTGGGCGTGTCTTCAGTCTAGGGCACGCCTTGCTGGGTGGGAGGAGCTTCTGGCCACAGCTCTGGGCCACTTAGTCTTCTCCCTCAGGGGGTGGGGCTCCGCATGGTCCTAGGGAGCCAGGCTCAGCAGAGGTAGAGGTGGAAGGGCCATGGGCTGCTACTTCACGAGAGGTCCAGACAGAAACAGGGCCTAGAGGACCTGGAGACAAGGAAGGGTAGAGAGGGTGATTGTGGGGTAACAGCGGCTGACACTTGGCAGGCACAGATTAACACACACCATCCCAAGCCCCATCTAACGGTTCAGTCACCCCGAAGGCCCCAGCTCTGAACACTCAGACCCCTGCTTCTCCTTCCCCAGCCCCCTGCTCCCCATCCTTCCACCCAGGGCTCCCACCATCATCACACTAAGCCCTGCCGTCTTGTGTGGTTCTGACAAAGGTGCCTCACTCTTCCAACGCTCACTAGACCACCCTCATGCTCCTGTCTCCCACTGTTGGGCCAGAGGCCAGCTCTGTGTCAGCTGGGCACCCGTCAGGCATGTCACTGCCTTGCCTAGAGGAGACGTTGGTTGTATGAGGGCTTCCTGGAGGAGATGCCCGGGTGAATGGGGCGTCATTGCACTCAGTGAGAGGGGAGATTGGCACTGGAAAGGCTCAGGTAGGTCTTAGTGCAGCCTTGGAAGTACTGACCTGAGGAGCTTCTGGGAACCAGACATCTCCAGCCATGGGGTGCCTGCCCTGCCTATAGGGTTCCAGAGCCTGGCACCAATTAGAGAAGCATCAGGTGGCCAAGCTTGACCCAGGGTCCACTGGTCTCTTGTCATGTGGGCCCCTGGCCAAGGCCTCTGTACATACACACACACACATGCACGCACAACTGGGTCCAATAGGAGGTAGTTCATGGCAGTTTGGCTGTCACAAGGAAGAGGGGGTAGAGGTGCAGTGTCCTTGCAGGGTCTATCAGAGAAAGTAAGCTGGCCCTCGGTAGGGAGTCTAAGGCTGGGAAGGATGTGACCCACCCATAGACAAACCCTGGCTGGAGGGGTCCCTCTGCTGCTTAGCAGCTGGTGGGGGGCGGGGCAGCTGAGAGTGGAAGGAGCCTTGCCCTGCCTGAGCCCACCTTCCTGTGCTCTGCCCATCACCCAGGGACTGGGCACACTGGCCCCTCAGATGCCCCTGAGCCTGAGACCTCACCTAATGCTCACTTGTACTGGCCCCTGCAGCTCCTCTCACTGGACTGTGGCCCAGCCTCCTGCGACTGAGTTGGCAATTAGAGTCTTTTCTGAGCACAAACCTTACTCTTTCTCTCCTCACTTCTGGCCCATCAAGATTTGATCCAAAAGCCCTTCCAAATGTGACCTCAGAGCCCTCAGCGACTAAATACACTGGTCCTGTCCCCACTTCTGGATGTTTCTGCTGACCAAATCCTGGCGCTGGCAGCACGCACACAGCCCTGTAAGTCCACTAGTCCAAAAAGTAGTGCAGCCCGACCTTCATCCCAACCTGATGAGCCCCCCGGACCTCCTTCCGACCTTACCCCTACCTGAAAGCTCACCTGGGAAAGATGCAGCCTGATCCGTCCCTACAACAGTACACACTTGCCCCTGCCCCATGCTGGGCCCACCCGAGCCCAGCTGTGACCTGTGGGTGCAGACCAGGGTGGGCAGCAAGCCGTTGAGGCAAGCTTGCTGGACTGACCCAGGGATGTTGGGGTCTTTGGATTGCTCCTCCAGTCCGGGGTTCAGCTCTAAGGCTGTGCAGTGATCAGAGCAGACCTCCAAGCACCAAGCAGGTGCCCTTCAGCTCATTCTGGCCAGGCATCTACACTTAGACTTGGGTTTCTGTCCTGGCTTCCCAGGCACCCAGGCCAGCGCAGCTAGGTCTCCTCCCTTCCCTAAGCCTTGCTTTCCCATTCGCAGAGAGCCGTGGTCCTCAAAGGAGACAGCACTGTGGGTGGTCCAGAGCAGATGCTCAGTCACTCAGTCATGGGCCCTTCTCCCATCTTCCCTGCAGTGTCCCACGTTGCCAGTGGGGACTCAAACCAAGCCATGTCCCAGCAGTGAGGTGAGAGGCCCCGCGGCCTGTCTGACCTTAGCCAGCTGGGCCGATGGCACCAGCCTGGAGAATTACAGGAATAACAAGCTGGGGATGCCTCCCGAGCGACTCCTGGAATGGGCGTGCCCCACTTTGGGAGCCCATGCAGAAGCGCTAGGTCTACATGCTGCCTGCTGTGCCCAAAGGGCCATTCACTCTGTCCTTAGCCAAGTCCCCAAGGCATCTATCAGCAGTCTCAAACAGGGCTTCCCCTCTGTTGAGCAGCCTCTGGACTAACTACAGGTCCCCAGTCACGCACACGCACACGCTTCCAGGCAAGTGGTGTGGCCCTGTCTTCCTGCACGGTGCACATGGTCAGCGGGGGACATGCCCAGTAGACATTACCTGCTGCTGATGATGGGAGCGCTGGGCCCCGGCCCTCCATGTCGCACACAGCTGGAGGGCATCCCACGCAGAGGAAGGGCGCCAGTGCAGCTGTTCGCCAGCTGTGAGACCTTGAGCCTGCGGTAGAGCAGACATGACGATTGCGACTCACCTCCTTCCTGAGGGATGACTCTGGGAAGCTTGTGACCCCCCCTTTGCCTAGTACCCTCTCCCTCAGAGCCAGGGAAAGACAGGAGTCAGGGCAGAAGAGGCTTGCTGCCAGTGGCCCTACTCCAGCCACCTGCTCGGACGTCCTTCAGCCTGGACGGACTCCTGGCTTGGTTTTCCTCTTCCAAAGCTGCCCTCCCAGCTAGCACCCTGTTCCCCAGGTGGTTTCTGCTTTTTCATGTGAGCATCCCCTCTCCATCCCCACCCCAGTCACTTGAGGCTCTTCGCTGGCATTCCTTGTACCCCTGATGCCCCAGACCACAGACCCCCTGACAGGAACTTGCCTCCCTGAGGCCCCTGGTCCGGGGTCTGCTTGGTTGGACCAGAGTCAGCAAGGAGCGTCCGCAGCCCTCACAGTTGCTGTGCTGTGCTAGGAGAATAGTCCAGGTCTTCGCAGCCCTCAGAGCATCACAGGTACAGGGGCCTGCTGGCCTCAGCCCCAAGGACTGCTAGGACTGCCCTTCCAAGGCCTCCTTTCCTGCTGCCCCTTAGTGACCCTTATCTTCCTGCTCAGCCTCCCTGCCTCACTGCACTGAGCGCTTCCCCCACTCCCTGCTGAGTGACAGGGTGGAGCACAGGAGAGTCCATGTTCCCGGGGCCCAGCCCAGTGCCAGGAACAAGCCTGCCGCACAATACTAATAATATCAGATTTGGGCTACAGAGATCCCCAAGGGAGACAGGAAAACACACAGGAAGGCCATGCCGAGGGAAAACGGCTTTTATCCCAGGGTGGTGGGAGCTGAGGAAAGGTCAGCTGTCAGCTGAGGGGAGGATGAGGCTAGAAGTCAGTGAGCAGGTGGGCAGAGGGCCAGCAGCTGACCCCTTCACAGCCACCACTGCCGGTTCTACAGGCAGCAAGAAAAGTGCGCCCACGGTGCTGGCTTCGCTCAGCTAGGTGGGCCTGTGCTGTGAGGCCATCCCCCCGCTTAGCTCCTCACCTCAGCTCTACCTCACCTTCATTGTACGCCGTCCCCCACGGTGCTGGACACCGGGCTCTGCCCGGAGAGTGTGTGATGGAGGGCTGGGGTACCTCACAGAGAGTACTGCCTCAACGGCCAGAGGCCTAGGGCAGGACTCCAGAAAGCATGAGGCTATGGGCTTCTGAGTCCTGAATACTTTGTTAGGTTCGGCCAAAGGGGGAACTCATCAGAAGCCAGTAGAACCCATGCTTTGCAAGAGACAGGCCCAGACTCGTGTGAGAAGGACGAGGTCCCAACCCTGTGTTCTCTCTCCCAAGAAGAGTTGACTCCTAGGGCAGGTCAGATTCATCTCTCTGGCTCCTCTCCTGTGGCCATAGCACTGTCGGGTTGACCCTGCTGGGCTGTGGTCTCCGTAAGACCAGAGTTGGGTCCAGAGTATATCTGTCCAGCACAGGGCCACTCAAAAAAGAATTGTCGAATGAATGAGCAATGGACTATGGGTGCTGAGACCCCATGTGCAGAGGGCATAAGTGTGGCACCCAGAGTAGACCAGCTTACAAAGCGGTAGTCACGCATGCTCCATGTTGTAAATACTGCCACCTTCGTGTGCACATCAGGACATAGGTTTGTAGGAGAAAAACTCCTGGTCAAGTTGACACAGCCCGTAGGCATATGGGACCTGCAGCCCACCTTTGATCGTCCACGCTGTGGGTGAGACTGTCCTTCAAGACCCTTGCTGAATCTAGGGTGGCATCCACAGACAGTGCCTAGGCCAGGGGCTACTCTTGGGCGTCCATCCCACCATCTTTTGCTACAGGGCCTTCTGACGGCACTGGCCATGCTGCCCGCAGGGTCCCGCACAGCATCATGCTTCTAGCAGGCTGTCACTCAGCAGGAAATGGCACGTAGTTCTGTGTAGGGGGAACCCAAAGCAGGAACTCCCCCTGGGAAGCCCCGAGCCCAGGCTTCTCAACTCCACTGGGACTTTCCCCTTCCCCCTTAGAGCACAGCCTGTGACTGCCTTCTTCCCCTCGCCACTGCCCCCCCCCGCCCACCTCACTGAGCCACCCCGGGAATCTGCCACCCCAGCTCCGGCCTCATCCAGCTCTCTTCCCAGCCTGGAGTCTGGCAGCCCTGTGAGCCTGCTAGCTCTTCTGGAGAGTGTATGACGCAAGCTGCTCCCCCAGGGCTCAGCCTGTGCAGTCACCAGGGCTGGCCCCAGGACGAACTCAGGACTGGAATTGTGAACCATTTTTGTAAAAGGGACCCTGAGTTATGTCTCATGGAGTCCACAAAGCAGGTAGCCAATGCTGCTTGCACAAGTTCTTTGTTTGAGTCTTGGTTCCACCTGTGAAAGCAGCCCTCATGGGGCTTCTAGAAGCTCCTCTGAGGCGAGAGGATGAGAGGTTGCCTGTTGGCTGAGTAGAGCTGGGGAGGGAGGTTGTCCCCATTGGCGGTCCAGGAGGTGTGGAAGCCTTCAGGAAGAGTCAGAAGCTGTCACCTAGAGCCAGAGTACAGGGAAGGACACGGGCTCACAGAGTCCCACAGGAACTTGTCTCAACCCCTCGGGAGAAACACTAAAGTTTAGCTTTGCCCTCCTCCCCTGGCGCCCCAGCTTCACAGTTCGGGTGGTCAAACCCAGGCCTTACCAGGCCAGCCTGTCCATTCCACCACTGTCTCCAGACCCACCTCCTCCTTGGTCCCTAGTGGATGCAGGAGCTGTGATGGAACCCGGAGAAGGCCACCAAGGTGAGGAACAGGGGGACCCCAAGTCCTGGGGATGTCTAGTTCCCATCGGTTCCTTGCGCTTAGGTGACCTAACATGAAGACAGTCACTGTAGAAAGGGATGCTTTCTGAAGTCCTTGGAGGAAGTCGTGTTGGCCTAGCATCAGATCTGGGTGTTCTTAGAGGACAGAGAGGTGAGGCTGCTCTGTAAAGACCTCAGAGACCAGAACCGGACAGTGCTCCCAGCTGACGGCTACTAAAGCAGTGAGGCCCCTCAGCAGTGCCCAAGTGCTTAGAAAGTGCCAGAGACAAGCTGGGCAGGCTCACCCATGCCAGCCTGTACTGCATGTAAGTACAGATTTCAGCCCTCCATAGAGGACCTCAGTGTGTTTTACATGTGTTGGCATCTGGTGGTGGTGCCCCTCTCCCAGAACCACATGGCTAAGGTTTGCCGTCTGAGGAGAGCAGAGACGCCACCCTGTGCAACAGAGGAGGCTGGAGGCCCCAGGGAGAAGTGAGCACCGGGCACGGAGCTGCTCCCTCCACAGAGACAGTGGGCTGGAAGAGAGACTGTTGGCAGCTGTGACGTCACATTAGACAGTGGTGGCTGGGTCCAAATTGCAGTAGGAAGAGAAGGTTAGCTGGGCATTGTGGCGCACGCCTTTAATCCCAGCACTCAGGAGGCAGAGGTAGGAGGATCACCGTGAGTTTGAGGCCACCCTGACACTACATAGTGAATTCCAGGTCAGCCTGGGCTAGAGTGAGACCATACCTCAAAAAGAGAGAGAGAGAAGGTTACTGCAGTTGGGGGATGTGAAGAAGAAACAAGACAGACCCCAGGGCAGGCAGGACAAGCTGGACTTGGTAGAGGCAGGGAAACATCCCTGCAGAAGGCAGTGCTGATCAGCGGTCCTGTGGGCCACACAGAGAGCTCGCCGTAGTGTCCAGTCACACATACGTGGCTACCTGGAGCCCTGAGCAGGGCCTGGCAGAGGCAGGTGGGTCTCTGCACTCCGGGAGATGCGGGGTTAGACCAAGCACCCTGGCCAGCACTGCCGCTAGGTCTTTAGAACTGGACAAAGGCTTCCTGTCAGGGAAATGGCATTCAGGTGACCCAACATCCCCAGGAGCTGTGACAGGGATGTGAGGCATGGGAGGCAGAGTAGGGCCTGGCTTCTGGTGACCACTGTGATGACACACTGTGGGGTTGGGGGCCAGCACCTGAGAAGAGCTTTCCAGAGTCCTTCCAGGTCACTGGGGGCTAAGAGCTGGGGTAACACAGGCAGACTGGAACAACCTGGTGTGGAAGAGAGGATCCTGCAGTGGGCGATGACCATGCCAGAGCCCAGCTCCCTTTCTCAACCTCACTCTGCCCAGCAGGCAGGTGGGCCCAGCATGTCCCTGAGGTCCCTGTGGCTCTAGGTGGTTTAATTCCCAAGTCCCATGTAAGGGGGACAAACTGACAGACTTCCTGATCTGTTTCCCAAGGACTCTTCTCCACCACCACAGAGAGGCTGGGGCCTGCCCAACCCAGCCCTCCCCTCAGTTCCTTCCCTCCCCTCAGTTCCTTCCCTCCCACCCCCAGCACCCCCTGCCTCTGAACCGTAATTACCACACCTGGACGACAGGCCGCTCTCCAAGAGGGCCATCCCACATGAAAGGCTGGCAGGCTGTGCCGGGGTGGGCGGCAGGATTCCCCTTCTGGTCTCCCCCAGGAGGGGAAACATTTGGTGAGCAGCTCTGCTGGCTAGCACCTGGGCCCCATGGCTTTAAAGTGGGGAGTGTATTTGATCTTCCTTGAGGCCCTGGGAGGGAAGCAGCTGGTTTCCTTTCTCAGGTGTGGAAACGCCTCCCACCTCACTCTGCTGCCCCAGTGGATGGCCCTGTGAGGAGATGAGGGGGTACAGACAGACCATGTAGTAGTCAGATCTGGCACAGGGAGTTTGAGTGTAGGGAAGATTGACCCCCGCCTGGGCTTCAGGGAGATGCTTGGGGAAGAAGATGGCCTGAGCCCTAAGGCTGAGCAAGGAACGGAGACCCTCAGACCTGATCCAGCACACTGCACAACAGCCCCCCCCCCCACAAAAACGCCCATCCCAGCTGGAGATCCGAGACATGTGGAGAGCCCCCAGGAGGCCAGCCAGGAAGGGTTTCAGGGGGCCTTTTAGTGGCCACCACAGCTCCAACCAGGATGGCCAGTGGCTGGTGGTGATGCTGGCCTTGAGGAGGAGCGACCCACTTCTGCAGACACACATTTACACATGCACACACAAACACACATACACAAGGATATCGGGAGTCTTTTCTCCCCCCCCCCCCCCGCCACACTCCCTCTGAGGTGAAGTTCAAAGGAAGACACTGAGTCGGATCTAATCAGCAACAGGCAGCGCAGGCTCCTGAGGGTCTCCCTGCCTTCGCTCACACTCATCCCCAAAGTCTTTGCACAGGGGACCCACAGCACCTGCAGAACTGAGAAGGGGGACTTTGGAAGAAGCACCCAGGGCCAGGCAAGGTGGAGGCAGTTAGGAGTAACAGGTTGGGAAAGAGGGGTGCTCGGGGGGGCACTCTAGTTCTTGCAGCAAAGGAAGCAGGAAGCCCACTAGGGCATCATTGCCACAAGGAGCAAGGCCGCCAGATGCTCGGGAAGAAACCCAGGTGGTGAGGAGCAGAGGTCTGGGAGGGCAGCTCCCTGGGGGCCAGCCACTGCGCTCTGCCAGCCCTTTTGCAGGCCTGCGGAGGATCACTGTCACCCCACGACAGCTCGGATGACCTCACTTATGTCCCCAGCCACTCCAACTCCTTTGAATCTTGCAGAAGGGGGAAAAAAGGCTCCAGACAGGCTTCAAGTGGACACAAACCAGATGCTTTGGTGAATGGTTCAGTGAGAACAGATGTGGGGGCTGAGAGCGTCCCTAGGGTGGTAGCTGGTGTGCAGCCCTGAGAACTGCAGCTCCGCGGCCAGGAGAGCAAGCCGCTTCACACCAGGACGCGCCTGGAGCCCCACCATCTTCCCGCAGCCACCTTGGGCTGGAGAGTCTGAGTCCAGGCAGGGCAAAGATCTGGGACCCTGATGTGAATGGTTAAGTAGCAGCCAAGGCGTTCTCAGCACTGGTCCAAATAGTGATCTTCCCTGTGGACAGTAACCTTTACCAGAGCCCAGCCATCCCTCAGCATGCCAGACCTTCACTAGCACCCCCATGGGAACTGGACCAGTCCCTCCGCTGTACGGATGGGGAGCCTGAGGCCCAGGTGGCACCCCACAGCCAGGGAATCAGAGACAGAACTTGAGTCCATGTCTCCTGGGAGGTCTCCTCACAGGTAGGGAAAGATGGTGGCTTCCACCCCGGGAGACTAAGTGTCCTTGTCTGTCTCTCCTCTCCCCAGAGACATGTGCAGTAAACAATGGAGGCTGTGACCGGACATGCAAGGACACCGCCACCGGCGTGAGATGTAGCTGCCCCGTTGGATTCACACTGCAGCCGGATGGAAAGACATGCAAAGGTCAGCACACAGCCTGGTGTGAGCGCACCGCTAAAGGCCTGGTGTGAGCACACACTAAAGGCCTGGGGTGAGCACACACTAAAGGCCTGGGGTGAGCACACAGTTGGGCATGGCTGCTGGGCTGAATGGCAGACAAGGGCACCCAGCAGTCACTCATGTAGTCAAGGAGAGGGAGCGCTCCTGAGAACACGGCCCCATGGTGTGTCAGTGGGATCCTGGTCTCAACAGGCTTAATGGCAAAGGGTCTGGCTTGCCTGTGTTTTACAAGCAGAACTTCTTGGGCCTTCAGTTCCCCGGGGGATGGAGTGTGCTGTGTGGCTTACCAGTGTCATCCGTTGTGGTGGGTTTCACAGTGGGCACGGAGCTATCTGAAAAGCACACAGGCCATTATCACCGATGTGTGAGGGAGCCTCAAGGGGAGGCAGAAGGACTTCCGCTTGTCATAGAAAGTGAGCCTCAGACTGAGGACGGAGAGCACTGAGATGCAGAGAAGGGCTGTGCAGTGGCACAGCTGAGACCATGGTGGGCCCGCTTCCCACTCCTCTCCTGACTAGGCCCAGAACTGCTGTGTGCCCCTGGGGTGCCAGGAATCCTCAGGAATCATAAAGTGAGGAAGCAGGAGGCTGGCTGAGCTTTGGGGCCAGGCTGCAGAGGGGGGACCAGCCAGTCCCCAGTGGGCCCAACCCAAACAAAGGCTTGAGGCAGACTAAGGAACTGTGAAGCCTGCCCTCCAGGAAGGAAGGGGAGTGAGAGCCAAAGCCTCAGCTCACGGCGGTGAGGAGCTCCAGTACTGGAAGGGGACAGGAGTTGCGACTCCCGAAGCCCCATGCATGGATGCATGCACCCTGAAAGTGGAGGTGAAGGGTGGTGTAGAACAGGTGAGGCACCTTCTCTTAAGCCTGGAAAAATCAAAGCCGATGACATCTTCCTTGCCAGATCGGTAAGGAGAACAGTAATGGCTGACAGAGATACCACTCCTGTCCACCTGAAAACAAAGCCCACTAGAGCCATGTGGCCTCTTGATGGCCTCAGTCCACCCCGGGCCTGCACCTACATCCCCGCGTCCTTGCAAATGTGGGTGTGACGCCAGGAGTGCTTAGCAAGGAAGCCAGCAGTCATGGGTGATGTCAGAGCCGTTAACATGGCCCCCAGGCTGGCTGGTAGAGAGTATGAGACTCGACCTCTCGGCTGACGCTGGGCAGGACAGCGCTGGCATGGAGCCTCATTCCTTGGAACAGGGACCTAGAGGCCAGCTCCTTGATGCTGGTAGTCAACCTGTCTGGCTGGAAAGAGTCTGCACAGTGTGGGGCCCAGGAAGGAGCAGCGAGAGAGGGGCTCCTCCTGCAGTCCCACCCTGGGTAGCCCAAAGAGTGCTCTGCTCTCCCCACTCCATGACGGGAAGATGGGTGCAAAGGAGACAGCACGGCCTCCAGTGACCTCATTTCTTGTAGCTTTCCTTGAAACAATTAATCCCCATAACCCAGCCGCCCCTGCGCTCCCCTTTGGCCAAGCCTCTTCCGTGGACCCAGGGGCCAGCCTGTGGCTGCTGCCACTCCTGTGGGACCCCTGACTTCAGGAGAGGGCTTGCTCGCTCACTTCACCAAGGAGCTCCGGTGCCTGCTGTGTGCAGGTCCCGGGAAGCGGGATGAGCAGAGATGGCTTTGGTCTGTCCCTGTGTGGCAGGAAGGTGAGGAGTGGTGGCCTGGGCTGCAGGCAGGAAGTGGAAGGTAGGCACCTTCATCAGGCATGAGGGACAGTGTTCCTAGTGACTAGTGACCAGGCCCCAGTCAGGATAATGCAGGAGCACAGGCCTGGACTGTCGTTTTGAGATGATCCCAGGTCACTGCACTGGCCGACTGAACCTGGAAGAGCAGTGAGTCAGCTAGCTGCTGCCACCATCAGGCTCAGGGCGGTACTGCATGGGCTGAGAGCCGCGCAGTCAAGGTCCCTCCGCGGGCGTTGGCATTGAAGGAGTGGTCTACATCTGCGTGGCGCGTCCCTCGCAACGTCGTCTGGGTGGAAGAAGCCAGACCGTGACTGCAGACCTCGAGGGTGGTGTCTTTAGAGATCTTGACAGTGGGCCAGAATGGTGTGGGCACAGCTCAGGGACTTGGCAGGAGCAAGCTAGAGGGGGATTCCTCACGAACCCCAGGTCCTGAGTTCCAGCTTGCCCGTCAGGTGCACACCCTGATCCTGGCAAGGGCCCTGGGGACAGTATCAAAGGAGCGATTTCAAGGGTTCAGTGCTCGCTCAGAATCCAAAAGACGTTGTCAAGAAGACAGGTACCTTCTTGTCAGAGGGTGGGCATCTTGTTAACTGACCTTCCCAAAAGGAGGGGCCCCTGAACTAGAACCTGGATTGCCCTCTGGGATGGGAGTCCCCCTCCCAACACTTCCTGGAGCACTCTGGGAGAACCCCCACCCACCGCCTGCTTTCTCTCCTCCGTGCCCTAGGCCAGGCAGGCCTCCTGCCAGGACTCTGATCTGAACAGGAGCGAGTGTGCCCTCACCCATCTTGCCCAGCCAGCCCAGCCCACTGCTTGGCCTCCCTCTGTTCCCACCCAAAAGCCCTCACACATAGGCCCTGCCACTGGACAGGCCCTGTGGGACAGAGGGAAGAAGAGGGCAGTTGACATGTGCATTCCTGTGGTCCACCCCATGAGGGCACCCCATAAACACATACATGGGCTCTGGGCCTGTCCCCTAGGCCCTGGGCTCCTGTGGTCCACCCTATGAGGGCACCCCATAAACACATACATGGGCTCTGGGCCTGTCCCCTAGGCCCTGGGCTCCTGTGGTCCACCCTATGAGGGCACCCCATAAACACATACATGAGCTCTGGGCCTGTCCCCTGGGCCCTGGGCTCCTGTGGTCCACCCTATGAGGGCACCCCATAAACACATACATGAGCTCTGGGCCTGTCCCCTGGGCCCCGGGCTCCTGTGGTCCACCCCATGAGGGCACCCCATAAATACATTCGTGGGCTCTGGGCCCGTCCACCCCATGAGGGCACCCCATAAATACATACGTGGGCTCTGGGCCTGTCCCCCGGGCCCCAGGCTCCTTCCTGCCACATGGGATCCCTGAATTGCTCACATTTTCATTCATACAGTCACTCAGAGACCAATTCTGGGCAGTCCCTGGGCCCTGTATGCCTCCCTATTCTGTCCCCACACTATCTTACGTTCATGAGGACAGGGCCTCTGAAGAAGAAGTGGCCAGGGCTGGAGAGATGGCATAATGGTTAAGGCACTTGCCTGCAAAGCCTAAGGACTCAATGTTCAACTCTCCAGGTCCCACATAAGCCAGACACACAATGTGA